>JASUXV010000011.1:0-674319 GCA_030411845.1 Friedmanniomyces endolithicus
TCTACTAGGTTAATAGCGTAATCTAACGAACTATAGTCTAGGAGAGTACTAGCCTTATTAGCGTTAAATACTGTAGCCAAGTTAGAGAGCTAGTCTAGCAACTCGAAAGTAGCCTTCTCTACGCTGTCGCTAACCTTATCTAGGAAGATAGCGTAGATACGCTCTCTTAGTTATAGAGCACTATTAAAGTCTGTTCTACTCGTATATTGCATATTCAGGCCGTAGTCGCGAAAGCGCTAGGTTAGCACGTTCGCTGCCTAGTCGATATCTATATCTGTCTGCCTAATATATAGCTAGCCTAACAATAGATCGTAGTTCTAATCTTCTGCAACATTAGCGCGTACGAAAGCAACGCGTAGTACGCTGTCGCTATCCCTTAACGTAACCTCTAAGTTATATATACCTAGGAGCAGTATCTGCCTCCCTCCGTATACTATAACTAAAGCCTTAGGGCTCTGCCTAACTAGTAGTCGATACTTCTTTGCTACGAAGGCGGAGAGCAGGCTTATATCTAACTATAGGTCTATTAGTGCGCTTATTCTTAGCGCGCTTTCTCCCTACGTAGAGTCTACTCTTACGCTTACGCTAACGTTTAACTATCGCTAATCTAGCGCCTGCTCGTTCTTCGCTACTAACTGCAGTATAGTATACCCTATAGCTAGGGCCTACCTTTTCCCTGCTTCTCTTTATAAAAGCGTAAGATATGTCCTATCTTGCCGCACGTATAGTATATGCGGTTATCTCCTCCTATACTCGTACTATTAGGGTGCGACAAGAATGCTAGGCGTATAGGTACTAACGTCGTCGCTCCTTCGGCTAGCAGCGCGCTCGAAGTTATTTACCTTTAATGCATATTAGCATTAAGCTAGGAATTATATAGGCGGAAAGGTTAACTTCTAGTTAGGCCGCTATCGTTGCTCTAGATAGGCGCCTTATTCTAATTCGCGTTCTTCCGTAAGCCCTGTTCGAGACGAGCTAGCAATAGTAGCAATTCGTAGTGCGTTTTAGGCAATATCTGCTACTTAAGGAGTTTGTCGCGTAGCTCTAGCGTAATGCTAGCGAGCATTAAGTACAATATTTGTCCTTCTATAAACGGTTCTATTTCGATTTCTCTTATCGCGTTATTAAGATGCGTAGAGTAGTCTTCGATACGCTAGCGGTAATCCTGTTTATAATTAAATAACTATAGTGCGTACGTAATTAATCGATTCTTAGGGTCCTATATCTAGTTTATAAGCTAATTCTTTATATATACCTAAGTATAGTTCTCGTCTGCTATATTAAGGAGATAGGTCTCCTAATTCGTCGCTACCCTAGGGTATAACTAGCTTATGCTATAGAGCATCTTATCGCGCTAGTAGTAGTATACGTATAGTTGCATACTAAATAATAGCTCGACGCGACGGGTTTAATCCCTTATCTCCTAGACGCTCCCTCTAGTATACTCCTTAGCGTTACCTAGGCGTATAGCCTTCTCTAAATTAATCTTAGCAGTCCGCGTCTTAATGTCTATATATAGTACTTCGCTATTATAGTAGTACTTATCGATAGGTGCTTCCTCGATCGTATCCTTCGCTACGACGTTGTCCTTCTTAATAATAATAACGTCCTTATCGTTACTACTAACCTGCGCCCTCTTCTTAGCGCTCGACTAGCCTATCGTAGCAATTAAATTATTAACCTGCGCCTTAAGTGCCGCTAGTTCCTTAATAGCGGTAAGAGGCGTCGATTCTAGCTCTTCTAGCGATACCGCTAGGCTTCCTCTCTATAGGTCCGCAGCTAAGTCTTCGTCGATTGTCGATAGGCCCCCGACGGGGTTACGCCTAACTAGCTAGTTCCTTATCGCTGCTCGTCTGCTACGAGACCTTAACTAGGTAGAGCTTCGTCCTCTTATACTGCTAGATATCCTTCGTAACGTAGTCGTATATCTAGCCTACTTCCCTTAAAGGAGCATAAAATAGAACTATAAGGACTAGGTACATAAGTAGGGTAGTATATTACGCTTATATAGCGATGTTAGCGCAAAGTCGTAGAGCAGGTAGTGCGCTACCTCTCCTATATTCTTATATAAGAACTATTTTATACTAGAAGAAGAACAACTGCTTAGGGCCTAGGGAAAACCCTAATATACGCCCGCGTAGCGCCTTTAGCGCTACGGACCCCCGCCCCTCTAACCCTGTAACTGGGCACTCCTGACATATATTTTTGCTTGTTACATAATCTAACCCTAAAAACACGACTTAGATTATAGTCTTTGTAATGCTCTCACTGCTCTTCTGACTAAGCTGTACAGTCTCTAAGCCCTAAAGGTAGAGCTACACCTCGCTATAAGACAGGCCTTAGGCTATGCCTACAAAGTCCTCAGATTCTTACGAGGGATCCGATCACGTAAGCAGTGCTAGTCTGAGCCCGCTGAGATAAGCCAAGCGCGTAAATAAACCCGAATACCCCCTAAAGTCGCGCTGGCGACAAACACCAGAGGGCGCTGCGGGCGAAAGTTAACGTGCAGGAGCTCTTGATGGTCGGATCCTGCTCCTCAACTCTCCGCTTTCGCCACGTGGTCATCAAAACGCCTCGCGTAGACGAAGAAGCCGAAATCACCCAGGAGAACGCGAAGGCCACGAGGATCGAGGCAAATGTGTACCGCATTCTTGGCGAACACGAACGAGTCGCACCATGCCTCTACATCAGTCCCACGAGGGACATGGTCATGCTCGAATTCTACCCCAACGGCAATCTCAAGGACTATGCGGCAGCCCGCACCACCCCAACGTGTCACCTACGTAAATGGGCGAGGCAGATGATCGAAGGGGTGGGGTACGTCCACAGCAAAGGAGTCCGACACTCGGACATCCGACTCGATCAGTGGCTTCTGGACTCCGAGACGGACGCGCGACCCAGCGACTTCAACGCAGCTGGGTACGACGAATGCTCTCGCCTCGATCTCCCGGGTGAGAAGGCTCTCGGGATGGAAGGGCCAAGTCACTTCCTGCCCCGGGACCCGTGCGAGGACAACTCGGTCCGCTCGGATCTGTTCGCGCTAGGGTCCGCCCTCTACGAGCTGGAGCATGGCAGCGCTCCGTATGCTGGGGTGGACGACGAGACGATTGCCAAGCGCTACGAGCTCCGATGTTTCCCCTCGGTGTCGACGATAATGCTGGGCCCGGTCATTTCTGGAGCGTGGGCGGGCAGGTCTGCTTCGGCGGCAGAGATAATAGAAGAAGGAGAGCAGACGTGCGGGTTGCGAAACACGTCGGTCGATTGGCTGCGTGGTTGACGACCCAGCGACGCGGACATGAGCTCGTTTACCATACGAAAGCAGGGTGAGATAAGTGATGGTGTGCGATGTCGGCAAAGTCCACGTTCGACGTTCACCTTGGTTCAGTTGACTATGTCGGAACCGTACCGGCGCACAGAAGGCCACCATACTCCTTGCTGGCAGAGAATAACACCACCCTTCACCAAGCTCACCTCCGGTCAGACAACCCTGTATCTGTAGCGGGGACACGCTCAGCTAATTCAATGCCAGCAGAAGACCGTTTCCAGGTCGGGAAGGCATTTGGGAGGGACTGACTAGTGTTCTGGAGGCTGGATGACTCATCACCCTGCAAAGCTCTTCCAAACAGTGAGCCACGTGAGAAGACGACTATATGACCTTGATAGTAGTGGCGTACATGTGCATTTAAAGCACAACAGTACATGTACTGCTACGAGTTATCGGCACGGCCTAGGGACATGACCTGATTGGCGAGTCGATGCTTATGACTCCCACAATCATGCATGCATGCTGCAGCCACGAAATACTCCATCAACCGCCACTGACGCTCGAGAGACGACAGGCGCGTCCTTGTTCGTGTACGCTGCGATACTACACAGTCTAATGCCACTTCGGAAACCTCCTTGCCTTCATCCTCCCCCTCAGAGCGTTCGCCTCCTTACTCAATCGTTTTCACAAGCGTCCCATCCTCCACCGCGTAAAATGTGCAAAGAATACAAGACCTTGTACATATGGTCCGGCGGCGGTTGCACCTACGAGAGCAGGAGAGAGTTCCTCACCGCCAACCCATGTGCCGAGAAACCAGCGCAAGGGATCCGGTATTGCGCCCACTACCAATTGATCACTGCTGCATCGACGCGCAAGAAAGGTTCCCGCCCTGGACATAATCACTAACCCACTGCCAGTTGAAGACGGTTGGGAAGGTTGTCCTCGTTGCCTGCGCTTTGCACGCGGGTGGGTAGTGTCCGTGGGCCATCGCTTGAATAGCCGCTGATCTCGTACGATGTCAGATCATCATGTCAAGATGGAGGCGGAATGGTCTTAGGTTGAGCCAACACAAGCTTGATAAGTGCAGCAGGACTTTGTTGGTTCTTAGAGGAACTTCTCCCATGGGCTGCGGGCAACGAGTATGGGTCTTTCTACCTGCATGCTGCCGTATCCAGAATCGCCGAGCTCGTTGTGCGGGAAGGGTTGTCCACAACCGTCTACCGCTCTACCGCCCCAGCTGCCGATGATCTGATGGCGCCTCGGCTGACGTGTAGGAGTAGACTGGTTGTCTCCGGTGTCGTGGGCTGGGGCCGCGTCACCCCGGTATCATTTGCACCGTCGAATCCAAAGAATAGTAACAAGCGACTAGCCTCCAAGACCTCGGCAATGGGTCGGAAGATCATTCTCCAAGCAACATACCACCAAGCTCGGACACACCCTCTCACCGCCTTACCACCTCCTCCACCCCCTCCTCATCTTGGAACTCGTCCACCTCCTCCGTCCTCCCACTCTCGGGCGTCTTCGGCTCCTCGCTCTCTCTCCTCTGACTCTCCACCTTCCGCCTCCCGAAGAAATCATCCGTCTGCAAACCCCTCACAGCCGCACCCTTGATTCCCCTCACGTTCCCGCCACCACCTCCCAGCTTAGCCTTGGCACTCTTAATATACTCTCTCACCGGCACCATTGCCGCATCGCGACAAGCCTCCTTGATATCACTCCCCGACATCCCAGCCGAGAGACGAACCAGCGTCGTGAGATCAAACGCAGGCACTCCTTGAGAGTCAGAAGACCCCCGATCAATCCTAGTGTCCCTCAACGTCAACTCAAAAATCTGCCTCCTCTGCCTCGCATTCGGCAGCCCCACAGCAAACTTCTTCGGCATCCGCCTCAAAATCGCCTCGTCAATATCCTGAATCCGATTCGTAGCCCCCAGAATACAGATCCTCTGACTCCCCTCCTCCGTCGTAGCCGAAGCCAACCCATCCCAATGCGTCATGAACTCCGCCTTCACCATCCCGCTCGCCTCGTGCTCGCCGCTCCGTCTCTGCCCGAGCACAGCGTCGATTTCGTCGATGAAGACGATGCACGGCTGCAGTTTCCGCGCGAGGGAGAAGACGGCCGCGACGAGTTTATTGCTGTCGCCGTACCATTTCTCCGTCAGCGTGGAGATATGCAGATTGATGAAGCAGGCCCCGCTCTCCCGCGCGAGGGCCTTGGCCAGCATAGTTTTGCCGCAGCCGGGAGGGCCGTAGAGCAGGACTCCGGAGGGGGCGGCGAGGAGGGAGGAGTGCGAGGCGTAGAGGTGGGGGAGGGTGAGGGGGTAGATGATGGATTCGCGGAGGTCGTCGATGAGGGCATCGAGGCCGCCGATGTCGGTGAAGGTTACGGGGATGTCGGTGGGGCGGACGACTTCCATGGCGATGGTTTGTTCGAAGGGGGTGAGGACGAGGGGTTCTTGGGGGTGTTGCTTTTTGCGCCGGCGGGGGTTGGTGGGGCGGCCATCTTCGTCTTCGTCTGAGGAGTGGTCCTCGTCGTCGTATTGCTCTTCTTCGGTCGTTGCTTCGTGGGTGTTGGTGAAGATGGACTGCAGGCGCGAGGAGGCGGCGCGGGCTTTCTGCTGGGCGTCGGCTTTGGCGCCGGCGTCGGGGTCGAGCTGCTTGAGGGCTTGTTGGCAGAGGTAGAGGGCGAGGATCGGGGTTGCGAGACCGAGGAGCACCTCGGGGAGGTAGCTGAGAAGGGTTTTGCGGTCGCCGAGGGCCATCGTTAACCAAATATTGACGGTGGGTGTTGGTGATGGATTGATGGACCTTCGTAGTCAGCGTCGAGCATGTGAATGTTGATGCACGCACTTTAGTTCTACGCCACGTGGCGTTCAGCTGCCGAGGCTGAAGTGCGAGTGCGTCTCCGTCGCGTCCACCAAAATCTCCCTCCGCCATCATCAAAATACATGTACACTTAAACGTTCACCGACATGGCTCCCTCAGCAGTCAACACAGATACCCCCGTCGACCCTCCCACCACTCAACCAAAGACCGGCGCACCTCCCCACCAAGAACAGCAGTACCTCTCCCTCATCCGCCTCCTCATCACCACCGGCGAACACCGCCCCGACCGCACCGGCACAGGCACCAGATCCCTCCCCTTCCCACCCCAGCACAAATACACCCTCTCCCGTCCCGATGGCACCCTCATCCTCCCCCTCCTCACCACTAAGCGTGTCTTCCTCCGCGCCGTCATCGCCGAGCTCCTCTGGTTCATCGCCGGCGACACCAACGCCGCCACCCTCCAAAACCAAAACGTCCATATCTGGGACGGCAACGCCTCACGCCAATACCTCGACTCTGTCGGACTTGACCACAGAGAAGAAGGTGATCTAGGCCCAGTCTACGGCTTCCAATGGCGCCACTTCGGCGCCCCCTACACAGACTGCCACGCCGACTACACAGGCAAAGGCATCGACCAACTCGCCGAAGTCCTCCGCAAACTCCGCCACACCCCCTACGACCGCCGCATCATCCTCTCCGCCTGGAATCCCGCCGACCTCTCACTCATGGCTCTCCCACCCTGCCACATGTTCGCCCAATTCTACGTCGCTTTCCCACCTTCATCCCCAACACGACAGAACCCCGACGGCAGCACGAGTAAGCGCGGCACCCTCCACACCCTCCTCTACCAGCGCTCCTGCGACATGGGCCTCGGCGTCCCCTTCAACATCGCCTCCTACGCCCTGCTCACGCACATGCTAGCACACTGCGCGGATCTCATACCAGGCACGCTCACGCATACGATGGGGGATGCGCATGTGTATCTCGACCATGAGGAGGCGTTGCGCGTGCAGGTTGAGCGGGAACCGAGGGATTTTCCCACGTTGGAGATTGAGGCCCGGAGGGAGGCGGGGTGCGGGATTGATGGGTGGGGGGTTGAGGACTTTGTGGTGAGGGGGTATGAGCCGTGGAAGGGGCTGGCTATGAAGATGAGTGTGTGAGTGGGATCATGTACTAACGCACGAGAGCTTTGTAAATATGATATAGAGGATCTCGAGTTGCAGTGTCCCGGCGGACTATCAAGCGCCCGTCGAGCGTGGAAACGATACCCGCCAAGACCCCTCGTTTCTACAGCGCAAAGCATAAGGTCGCAGTCCATTGTTCGCCTCGTCCATGACCCATCAAAGCTTGTCCCCAATATCGGTGGAGGAGGGCTGGTAGGCCAGCTGCTTGCGGGCTTGGGCTAGGAGCGCGGTCGAGGAAGCGAGGGCGTGGTCCAGACGGGCGTCTATGGACGCGGTAGAGGCGGCGGAAGATGAAGACGAGGCGGAGGAGGACTGATAGGCCAGCTGCACGCGTGCTTGGGCCAGAAGGGCGACGGAGAGAGCGCGGTGGGAATCGTTGGTGGAAGGCATCGTTCTCGGGGGTGCGGTGCGGTGATGGTGCTGCGGCACGGGAGTATCTACGTACACGGTCAATCTCATAGTCAGGGAGAGAGGGCCGGGCTTAAGCACAGTGGTCACGGTCTCTGCGTCTTGGTATCTGGTCGATGCTGTGGCAGTTGGTTTCCTCGACGTTTGTCGAAGCTATGCGTGTCCTGGGAGAGAATCCAGCGGCGGCCATGGTTTAATCTGAGCGACAGTATTGCCAGCGCGCACTGAGGACGTTTCCTCCGTTGAGAGAATGAAGACAACTCGTGTGAGTCGATTACCAAAACAGGGCTTCGTAGTGGGGCGAAAAGTGTAAGTTTCGAGTCGCGTGTGAAGTGATCTTGATGTCCTGGCGGAGTAAAATGCCACATCCCTCACCCTCCTGTGATGTGAGATGTGGCTGGAATATCGAGATGGTGGATGTCGCCGTCTAGATTATCAGTGTGAGCGCATCCTCACAGTGTTTCGGCTGGACTTATCGGGAAGAAAGTGTGAGGATTCGCGGCCAGCGAGGGTGGGTGAGTTTTGTCGGGGTGAGCTTCGTGGTGATATCCGTCGAACAATAGGCTTCTTCGAGGACATCCCAACAATACACCTGCAATTCCTTATAATCATCGTCCTCTTCTCGTCTGTCCCTCTTCACACTGCTCTCCCATCTAAAGAAATTCACCATCAACCACGATCAAACAAGACGACATCCAACCATCTCTCCACCACCATGACGATCACACACACCACCATCCGCCGCACCCCCACCAAGACGACTCGAACCAAGATCGAAACCCCGTCCTTCGCCACCATGCAGTACTACATCATGGCCTCCCGTCTGATGCGAGGCCATCCCCTCCGCGCCGGCAAGACGACCCGCGCCCAAAAATTCAAAATCTCACGCCACGGGCGCGACGCCCTCAAAATCGTCGACGATCTCCGCGCCGCCAAGACCAGCTTCGCGAAGCCCACCGGCGACCAGATGGCGTGCTCGTGCCCCGGAGGCCAGCACACCGATCCCCGCGCCACCGTCGCCAAAGCCTGCCGTATCGTCCCCTACGGCGGCAGCGCCACCATCGGCGGCGTGGAGATCGGCTACGATGTGCTCAGCGAGGCGGCGGCGTTCGCGGCTTGGTATGAGCTCGGGCATCGCGGGCCGGCGATGCCGTACAATGACGCCCGCAGGACGGTGCGACGGGCTGACGGGAAGGCGGTGAATGCGTTATTTGGGATGGATGTCGCGGAGGATTTGCGGTGGAGGGCTTACGTTGAGAAGGTTGGGTCGGAGGTCGTGCAGCGGGCTATTTGGTGCAGGCTGACGATGAAGGGTTGAAGGGTTAGAGAGTCGTGTGTACCGAGGTGTGATTGCTTTTGCTGATTCGGTTAGCGAGGTGTGACGCGTGTGGGAGGCTTCGGAGATCGTTACTTGTACTCTTAGTCGTGCTTCTGCTTGGTGTTTGTCAATTCGTCAGACTCGGAACGAACGAAGGAAGAGAAATTGTATCATAGATACTCTTGACAACGCATATACCAATACTCAGCCTATCTGATCTTGTACAAGCACGGTTTCAAGACCTTTGCCTCGTCTTCCGTCTCCACCTCCTCAATCTCCTTCTCCACGAACTTCTTTCCCAACCCAGGTTTCGCACCCGACCTCTGTTCCTCCGCCACCACACCCTTCCCCTTCGTCGGAGCGGCAGCCTTAAGGAATTCCATCTTAACGAACATTTTGTTCCCGAGATCTACACTCGCTTGGCCATCTTTGAGTACGAATCCACGCCTCTTCAGCACCTCCACAAAAGCCGTGACATCCGTCTCCTCCCTCTTCACCTCCACCCCATCCACAGCCGTCCGCAATACAGCCTGCTCATCGACATCCGCATCTTCGCGCTGCTTCGTGGCTTGCGCCTTCTGTGACAAGGCCTGCTTCTTTCGGCCACCTACGCTGTGCTCGACGGGCTTGCCCGCAGTCCTGCCCACGCGACCGAATCGTGACTTGATCTCAGCGATCCATAGCTCGCCTTTCCAGTGCAAGACGCGGTAGGCTTCCTCTATGAAGGAAACCCAATTCGTACCCATGAGTGCAAGGCAGAAGATGGCTACGTCGGCTGAGCCGTCCGCAAGTGGTAGTCTGGAGATGTCTGCTTTAGTGACAAGTGGAGAGGGTGAGTGCAGGTCGTATGAGTGTATCTTGAGAGACAGCTTTGTAGTGTCACCGTCATTTTGCAGAGTCTGCGCAAGACGGGCATCACCGCATCCCAGGTCTGCGATGATGGCCGTACCGTGAGTGCGAGGCAATGCTTGCACTTCGGACGTGCCTTCACCATTCGTCGCCGATGATTTCTTGACCTTCTTGTCCTTGATGCTCGGCTGCTTGACCTTGCCTCTACTTCTGATCGTAAGGATGAAATTGTCGAGGGGATTCTCAGGCCATACATCTACTTGCTGCCGGAAGCCTGCATGGTAGTCTTCGAACATCTCCGGGTTCGTGGCGAAAAGCTCAAGTGCGGTGGCGGAAGGTGCAGTGTATAATGTCTGATTGAGATGCCGAAATCGGGCTGACACCAGCTTCTGGCGCATCGCCGCTTGCATCGGTGTGAGTTTGGCAGCGGTAGGTAACGGCGGAACTGGTGGAGGAGCATTGGCTGCCGTCTCAGAGGGCTGTTGCGTTCGATCCTTCGTCTCGTTGCGCTTCTGCCCGGCTTCACCACTCTCGTCGCGCATCTTTTCCTTCTTCTTCTTGATTCTTGCTGGCTTGGACAGACTGGCGTCTGCTGCCGCACCCTCAACCGTTCGCTTCTCGGTCCTGCTTCCTGACTTGTTCGCTCTACTCTGCCCGTCTGTTGCCGTCGCTGGCCCCGCCTTCTGACCATCCTTCTCGACTGGCTCCTCGTGGCTCTTCCGCCGTTTCTTCTCCTTACGCTCTGCGTCCTTCGGCTTCACAGGCTCTTTGCCCTCAATATGCTGCTCCCACAACGTTCCCACATCCTCTCTGGACGCTTTGTCCGGCCCGCCAATACCACGCTTGCGTTTTCTGTCTTTCCGTGCAGCTTCCTTGCTCCCCGCCGAGCTGTCCAGCACTGGCGCTATCTGTGTCTTCAGCGCGGAAGCGTCTACTGACCAACCCTTGACCGCGAACATGATGACCTGTGCCTCCCCAAACCCGCAACAGTAGATGAGAAAGGCTGGCGCGTGAGGTCGCAATTCTTGGGGAAGAAATTCGGTGCCAAGGGCCGAGGCTTCTCCGAACTGGAAGGCACGTTTTCACGACTTCACCGCATGCCCCGAACAAAACCATCGTCTTATGCCAAAGGTTTCGCCACCGTGTCGTTGTAAGAACGAGCTCTTGCCGGGTCGCAGATTGACTACAGCGCTGTCGGCTCGAACCGATCTCAGGTTCATCATATGCGGGAACAACAACAATCACTTGCTCAGCGATCTTGCAACAAGACGTGGTGCAGTCTCCAGACCTATAGAATCAACGAAGCAACATTCTTCGTATAATCACCAAGTCCACCAGCAAGTATGTCGACGGTCACCGTCGCTAATCTCCCACGCATCTCCGGCGAGAAGCTGGCCGCTCTCCTCCGAGCGAAGACCCCCGGTATCACCATCATCGACGTCCGTGGCAACGACTACATCGGCGGCCACATCCTCGGCTGCATGAACGTCCCAACTTCCACGCACGACCACCGAATGCCGGAGCTAGTCCGGACGCTGCGAAATCAGAATACCATTGTCTTCCATTGCGCTCTGTCTCAGCAGCGGGGACCTTCGAGTGCATTGCGGTATTTGAGGGAGCGAGAGCGCATGAGTGCGAGAGGGGAGCTGGGTATTCGGGAGGATGGGAAGGATCTAGAGAAGGCGCAGAGGGTGGTGGTACTGGACGGCGGGTTTGAGAAGTGGCAAGCGGCGTGCGTGATGACAGCAACGTCCGAGGAGGCAAGGACTTGCTTGCTGACATGTCACACAGATATGGCTCAGATCCAGAGCTTACCGAAGCCTACGTCAAAGACCTGTGGGATGAGAACTTTTGAGGGAGTGAACTCTGGCCTCGCGTGCTGCGAGTGAAGTCTTCGTCGCTAGCGGGGATATGGCCTTTGATAACCTCTGACGGGACACATAGACACTATAGACACCCACGACTTGAAACGATGTACACGATTATGACAAGTCCTGGAGCGAGGGTCAACGTACCTTGACTTGAGGATCAGGACAAGAATGCAGCTACCTAGACATGAATTTTTTGGACACCATCTAGCATTTACATCAAGCAGTAAACAAAGCGATTGCCCTCGTCTGTAAATGTACTTGTTCACATGTAACTATTTCTCACATGACTAGTGCCCTGCGTGACTTTCGTAGGGGCACCGCCCGGACCCTCGTCGTGCAGCTGCATCTGCAGGATCACTGCAGCCACTTCAGTCACGAGTGTGGCAGGGAATGAGCGCGGCCAGCATGGAGCCAGCCTTGCGCAGCTTCACTGTGAGGAATGCTGTGACATTACTGTCTTCACCCAAGGTGACAGCAGGACCTATAAGATGGCCGGACGTCCAGGCCTGCGATCGACGGCGAAACGGTCCAACACCATGTCGTCCTCTCCCATCATCGCCGTCGTCGGCGGCGTCAACATGGACCTCGTCTACGAGACCGAACGCATGCCGATCATCGGCGAGTCCATGGATGCGCTGTCTTTACTGACTGTACCGGGAGGGAAGGGCGCCCAACACCGCCATCAGCACGTATCAAGCTGGCCACAACAACCCAGCTTCTACCCAAACAGGCTCGGATCGTCGAGCGAGTGTTAGTAAGAAGGACCTCGAGATCCGCGTGTGCATGAACGGCGCCTTGGGCGACGACGCGTACGGCAAGACGTTGCTCAAGAAGCTGGAGGACCACGGGATCGACACGACGGGTGTTCATACCTTCGAGGGCGCGCAGTCGGGTACCTGTGTGGTGATCGTGGAGAAAGACACTGGCGAGAGTCGGAATCTGGGCATTCTGGGTGCGAACGGGCAGTACGAGCCGCATGAGCCCGAGCGGATTGAGTGTCTGGCCGGCAAGGCAAGGGAAGAACGGCACGAAACCCGATCTCATAGTCACGCATCTAGGTGTGCCGCGGGAGACGGTGGAACAGATTCTGGAGACTGCGTCAAACGCCGGCGTTGATACGATCCTTAACCTTCTGCGCCACTCTAGCTCGTGAGCGAGGTCCACCCCGCGGTCACGCACTTGATCGTGAGCGAGTCCTCTTGACTCCCAAACCCTACGAGGCGTGCAAGGATCCCAAGACGAGGGAAGAGTGTGCTAAGCATTTTATCGATCTCGGCGCGAAGAACGTGATCATAACGCTCGGCGAGAAGGCGGCCTACTTACCGGACTGAGAGCGGACAGAAGGGCCATGTCGCAGCGGAGAAGAATGTGCGGGTGAGGGATACAACGGGTGCAGGGTAAGTTCGCCACCCCCCCCCCCTCTTACTCACTTTCATTCCGCGAATGCCCCGAAAACGAAGATGTTTGCCAAATTCACGTGATGGCAGTGATTCATTCATCGGAGCATACGCCGTAGACTACGTCCGGCAAAAACACCGCGGCGAGAAGTTTGACATCGTACAAGCCATCACCTTCGCCTCAAAAGCCGCGGCTCGGACAATAGAGGCGATCGGCGCTCAAGAGTCTCTTCCCTGGGCCGACGAAATGGACCGCAAGTACTGAACGTCGCCGGACTGGCATCTTTGCAGCTCGAAGCCAGTGAGGCACATTAGATGCTTCGTTTAGACGTTGGTATGCCCAACGCTCGTCCATACACACTGTAGCTCATGACAACTCCTGAACCCATGCAGATGCTCCTGCCAGCGCCGGTGCAAAATTCAGAACGTCTAGCACAGCCGAGCAATGCTCACCCTTGGCTCAAGCACTCCAAACAAAACAGGTTGCGAAACCCGCTGGTGCCCTTGAGAAGATTGACTGCGTCGGGAGCCGATCGTCGTCGATCCGGATCTTCGTTTATCATTCTTCCCGTAAGGTGTATGTAGTCTCGAACGCCGCGACCTCGTGCGCTCCCTCCAGCTCTCCTAACCAGTCTTGCACTTTCGGTAGATTGGCTCGGAAAGCGATCGAGTCGTCGCGTGGCGTGTACCGGTAATTCTCATACTCCTCCAGCGACCGCTGACAGCACACCGTCAGCATCTCCGAGAAGACGCAGCCCAGTGAGAAGATATCCGACATAGGCCCATAATAAGCATGCGGCTTCACTTCCGGCGCCCGGTAGATAGGCGTCCCCCGTACATTATCTCGCCCCGTCATACCAGTCGAATGCTCCGAGAAGTCCTTCGCCATCCCGAAGTCGGCCAGGTAAATCTGCAACCGTTCGCCCTCGGCTTTGACCAAGATATTCGCAGGCTTGACATCATAATGCACGATATCCCTCCCATGCGCGAACGCCAGCGCCTTGAGCAAACACCCAAACCACTGGAGAATACTCCGCAGCGCGCTCTCAGGGAACCCATGCTTCACGCACGCCCCGAGATATGTCCTCAGGTCCTGGTCCGCGACCGGCTGCATATAGATCTAATAATGGTCCTCCTCCTGGAATGAGAAACACATCTTGATGATATGCGGATGGGACAGCCGCTCCATAGTGTCGCACTCGCGCGTCACGACGTGCATGAGCGCGAGCGCCGTGTCGGAGCCCCGGTGCCCGAGGTAGATTTGCTTGCGCGCGTACACGCGGCCGGTGGACGACTCGTGCACTTCGTGCACCATGCCGTAGAAGCCCTTGCCGAGGGAGCGCTTGGTGATGAATTGCGGCTGGGAGCCCGTGGGGCTCAGGTGGAAGCCCGAGACGCTGCCGATGGAGGCGTAGGAGCTTGTGCTTAGGGCCCTGGCCTCGTTGCGCTGGGCGCGATCGAGGGCATCTTCGTAGGCGTTCTTCTGCTCATGGAATTCTCGGGCGGCTTCTTGCAGTTTGCTGGTTAGGACGTCCTGGTAGCTCGGAGCTGTCGAGTTCACGTCAGCGTTGTCGCTCAGTGGTAGTCGTGATTCAAATTGGGCTAATCTCACAAGCACGCGAACGCTCTGCTGTGAAGCAATCGATCGTGACGAGCAGGACGTCGATGTAGGTGCTGAAGAGACTCCACAGCGGCGCTTGCACGGCAGGATCTCTAGGGAAGCGAGGGATATCCGGCGCAAGTGAAGGTACCGCTCTATTTAGGGTATATAAGATGCCGACCACTTCCGCAATGGGCATCCTGGCTTCGCAGCCGCACTGTAATTGAGTGGAACCCTGGTCAACAAACCTGCAAGAGTGGCGAACGACAACCATCGCTGCGTACCTGGACAACCGCAAAACACCCACTAAACACCAGATGCCCCAAAGTAGCAGGCCCATCATGCCGAAACACCGCATCGACCGCCTCGCAAACGCATTGATACAAGCGAAACTCAGACTAGCCAGCAACCGGGAGTGGTTGTACTCGTACTCCCGCCGACACAGCGCCTCGAAGACCGGGCGGAACGACCGCTCGCTGTCGACGCGCGGGAGGAGTTCGCATCGGCGGCTCGCGAAGGCGCTGTGCTTGCTTCGGATGACGTCCTGCCAAGCGGTGGCCGTCGAGTCCGCCATCAGGGGTTTTGACGGGCGGGGGGCCGGCTGAGGGGGTGGCGACGCATAGTAGGGTATTTGGATAGCAATGGGAGTTGTTGGTGATCGGATGGAGACTACATGTATGGGCGAAGGAAGCACATGTCACTGCTCCACGGTGATATGCTCGGACCCATGTCCGGGCCGTACAGAGGGTCTACATCTAGGGCATTGCTTTGTGCTCATGCAAACTCCCAGGTCTTGTACGACCATGTCACTCAAAACAAAGTGCCATCGCTCTTAATAAGAATCGGACTCGACTTGGTCTCCGGCCGCTTCTGCGCAGCGAGCTCTCGCCCCGACTTCCAAGTCCCAGCTTCCAGCACCTGCGCAATAGTCAAGTGCTCGTCCGGAATGCGCTTTAGCACTTTCTCATGCACCATATCGCACAGCGCCACCGTCATAGCCCGCCACTCGACGATGACATCGTCGTTGGCGTCGAAGAGAGGAAGATCGTGACCGGAAGCTTTGCGTCCCCGTTCGAGGGCGTCGGGCTTCAGGGTCAAAGCTCCCAGATCCACGAACAGACCTCCGTTCCGGTATTCGGCTAACGCAGTGAGGGAGTCGGCGTTCAGCCATTGCACACCTAGGATGCGCTCGAAAGGGACAAGTAGAGAGTATGTGAGCCATTGGCTGAGCTTGTGGAAGGGTTGTATGCTGCAATTGGTATCTTGCGGGTCGGCTTGTCGCTCAAGGGTGCTCAGCGGCCACGCATCTCCGACTGGCTGTCCATCAACTTGTGTGCGATCCCTGGGCCAGATGGGGATCAGGAGCTTCTGCAGCGTGTCCCAGAAACCGTGCAGATCGGCTTTGTTGTCGTGAGAATGACGAAGGATATGATCTGGTCACATCAGCATGAAATTTCCTTCAGGTTCCGAGCGCACACTTACCAACGACGTGGCCAGGTCGGCCATCGGGGCCGAACACGTCCTGTTGGACACTCAACGATTGACCCAAGCTTCTCAACAACGCAGCTCGTGGGGGCACCCCGACCATGGCGTTGTCTTCGGTAGACTGGAAGCCTTCAGCGAGAGTCTCCGCCGTGAGATTCTGCAAGCCGGACGCTGACAATGACAGTTCAAGTCAGCGACGACCCGGGTATTGCAGACATCAAGCCAGGTTGTCACTCACCATCGACGCGCGGTACCGTAGTATCCTTGGATGTGCTAAAAGCATTGGACAAGAACATATGCAGGCTCGCAATGGCAATGCCTTCGCTACGCTCATACACCTTGTCTGTATGCGGCTCAGTATACCGCCACGTGTCTCCAGCGCCGGCATCGACGAGCACCGAAACGAAGAAGAGATCGATCACTCTGCGGCAAAGCTCCTTGTCGTCGCAGCCGGTCTTTCGCCAAGTCTCCAGGAGGTCTTTGACGCGAGGAACGCCGCCTGCTTCGATGTGTTGCCATCTTCCGTGGGGTGGTATTGTCGAGATTCTACCGCCACCGTAGTCTCGCTACATCGTGTGAGCCGCCAATGTTATGCGTCATTTGGAGAGCACTTACGTTGATGATGGTGGTGACAAAGTCGGCAACATCCTCCATCTTCTGCTCGTGGTAGTCAAAGTGGGTGAGCTTGCCTGCCTTCGCTGCATTTCCGACAATCGTAGCACGTTCGCGAACCGCGCGCAATGACAGTATGTACTCTCTCGAGGACGCCATTGTGATGTTGATGATGCCGTTATCGCACTTTCATGGGCAGTGTAGTCGTCAACGGGAGGTCTGTTGTGTCGCGGCTGAAGCAGGTCCCACCGTGTGTTTGTACCCGCCAGGTGGAGTCCTGTGCAAACGGACCGGTGCGCAGCAAACGCTGCTGTTGATAGCGCTTGCTAGACTGGGAGGAGCAAGCAATGATAGCAGTGAGGCGGACTTCAGCGAGGGAGCTACGCCCCGCCCCGCATCACTCCTGCGCACGTTTTGCACGAAGTCGGGTCTCATGCACACATGTACTTCGTCGGCATAGAAGTAAAGGACGTTCGCCACGATCGACCCAACCTCGTTTGTCTCGAGGCATATGACCACCTGCAGACAACGATGTTGTTAGGCTTCAGCATCGCTACACTTGCAATCTCTTGGATACCGGCCGAATATCTTCATCCTCCGCTTTTCTCTTCTGTGTCGGTATGCTAGGAGTGTCCTGTTCAGGAACACGACTCAGCAACGACTTTAAGGGCCCCGTGATCGTCTCCCTGACTGCAAGATTCGTCTGTGCATCAATCGGCACTCCCTCAGCCACGACAGCGCTTTTTTTAACACCAGTGAGACACTGCTCCACTACACCAGCATACGTCGATCCCACCGAGAACTTCAGTTCGTCCAGTTTCTCTTCGACGACAGACCGGGCGAACGTCCGGTTATCCTCTTTGGCGTGTGAGCTCATGATCGCATCGATAGTGTTCCAGCAAGCGACCTCCAGGAGCAAGATACCGAGACTGTAGTAATCGAACTCGGGCCGGAAACCTCTGAATTGGCCGTTCTCTTTGCTGAGGTAATCGGGATGGTGATACCGTTCCCGACTACGATCCTGCGAGGCAGCCAGAGGACCCTCGCTGAAGTCATCTCGAGTCTGTCGACTATGGTGGAAGTCGATGAGGTACGGCTAGTTATTCCAATGAGGTTGCCTGTCACTCGCCGGCAGGAAGAGCACACTGTGGCAGGTGAGGTCTTTGTGGTACCACTCCACGTCGTGGAGCGCTGCGAGTGCCTCTGCAACGCCGCTTGCGAGCTGTATCGTTTCTCGAGATTCGGGAGATGCGTCTTGTCTCTGTTCGCCAGCAGCTGATGCAGGCTTTTTAGTTCCAGGCTCGACGGGACGCCTTGGTGGACCTCGCCCAAGTCATACAGTACGCCTACGGACAACGTCTTCACGTGATCGTGTAGACCGTAGAAGAGGAGCACGCGCAGCTCAGGTGGCAGATTCGGGCCGGCGAGCAACTCGGCTAGTTTGGATAAGCGCGGCAGGAGCCTTTTCAGCCGGTATCTGTCTTGGTATTTCATGACCTCCTCAAGCACCAGGCGACCTACATCGTTCGATTCGTCAAAGACACGCGCCAGTCTGAAGGGTCCGACATTCTCACGGTCTCTCAATCGCAGACCGGATGAATTGGGAAGCAGCCGGCAGCGAATCTCGGCCACAGACGCCCACTCGCCCTCTGCTTTGAGCACCTGGCGTTTCGCGGCAGCCAGGCGTGCGATGTGTGAGTCTCCGAACGCTATGCGCAAGCTGTCGTACACGATGTCGTTTGGACTGGAACTTATCATCTTGAGCAGGATAGTGGAGAGCTGTGACTCGGCAGCTGCTCTACGCGGCTCGGGGAGCAAATTGATCAGCTCAGTGTTCATCCTGCGGATGTCTAGGAAAGTGCGGCAGTCGCCTGCGAGGGCCAGATCTACGTCGTCCAGTGCTTGCTTGATCTGACGGAGAGTGTCGATGATGCTCTCAAGCATAGCTGTGGCGGTGGTAGGGCGTGGCAATGTGAAGTAGTAGGAGGCGTCGAAAGACCGTCTCCAGCTGAGAAAACAAGCATGCTCGATGACCGCATGTGGTGAAGACTTCAGAGTCACGAAGAGTGGCGTGCACTGCTCGACAAAGGCTGCAATGGTGAAATCATACAGCTTCGTAGTGACAAGTCTTGCCAACGGGCGCTTCTTGGGATCGAGATTCAGCATCGTCACAACGAGCTGAACGATCTCTCCGAAAACCGGACTGCCGAACTCGGTGGCGGTCTTCTCGAGATAAGCGGCAACAGCATCGTTTGCGCGGTTGCCCTTGTGGAACAGATGGAACGTGATCGGTTGCCGGTGGAACGTCCGCGCTGCTTCGAACTCTTTGACGCCCGCGGGGCCTTTCGCAAGGTGGACGACAATGTCCGCGATCATGCACCCGAACGCGAATATATCCGACGCACGAGTTGCGCCATGCTCCTTGTACGGATGGCCCAAATCAACACATTCGGGGGGTTGATAGAAGCCTTGCCGGCCTTTGAATGTAGTCTTGGAGTTTTCCGGGCTGGCCTTGAGACTGGAGAGACCGAAATCGGCGAGGATGAGACGACTCCCATCGAAGAGCACATTGTCCGGTCGCAAGTCGTCATGGTGGCCTTTGTGTGCCTGATGGTCGCTGCCAAAGACGAACTCGTGCATTGCCCACACGGCAGAAGCCAGGCCGGCAACAAGGTGGAAGGTCTCCGAGTCGTGGACCGCTGTATTTCTTTCTTGCTGTAGATACTTTCGCAATGTCTATTGACTGATGTATGGAGATATGATGTTATGCTGATCATTGTGCGTGTAGCATGCCAGTAGGCTCAAGATATTAGGATGATCCAGACACTGCAATGTCGAAAGAATTCGGACCTCGTTGTCGTACGTCCCGTCGCCAAGTGCAATATCCTTCCTCACATACTTCCATATGTTAGCGATGATGTCGACCCGCAGAGTCGAACTCACTCACTTCAGTGGTGGCATCGCCGCTGACTGGTCGATGATCTGGATGGATTTCTATTTTGTATACTGCTCCATATGCCCCGGCTGCAACCCATTCTTTCCGAATGAACGGAAGGACTACATGACGATCGAATATACGCGGAATGGTTTTCCGTGTGAACACCGGGGCGCAGAATTCCCATTGTGACAGGTAAAACTGATCGGCGATATAGTCGTCTTTCAGAGTAGTCCGAAGATCAAACTTGGTGACGGGCAATAGACTGTCAATATGCCGGGCTTGAAGCTGATCTCGTTTGATGAAGTGTTCAATGCGACCGACCTGATCTAGCATGACAAGGATGCTGAAGATCTTGCGGCCTCCGTGAAGCACCGTAGTGGTGATCTCTTGAGCGTTTTCGAGAGGAAAGCGAGCGGATATGATAGGCCGCACAGTCTCCGGTGTTACCACGTCCACTAATGAGTTCTCCGGGACAAACATGCGAACATCCGCATTCTCCACTCGTACTTCGTGGATGCGGCGGCGGAGAAGTGCTATATCGCCCATACTGCCAAATGAAGCGGAGAGGCGCCGTGAAAGTGTAACGTGTCGCGATTGCGCGAGCGTCGTGGAACCAGACTGACCAAGTACGGCGTCTACCTCGACGGATAGGCGCCTGAGTTCACCACGCCAGGAGGCGACGGGCGAGGCTCAGGCTGCAGTGGTTCGCAGTAGTCCGCTAGACATGGGCGGTGCATCTGCAAGTAGCCGTCCGGGGCGAGTCGTCCAGGAACACACACGCGATCCGCTGGGCATGTCGGAGAAGAGCCTGACAAGCCCACTCTGACGTGTCATGCTTGCCGCATGTCTTATCACCTCACAGCGATCAAGCATGTCAATGTTGGTCGGACAGGAAGTGGAGTGGAAAGACGCGTTGAAGTCGATCGTGATGCTGATAATAGTCATCTCATTCACACAAGGCTAGCCGGAAGCGACAGCCAAAAAAAAGCTTAACCAATCAAGTTCAGTTCCGGAGTACGAAGATTATGGCAAATCCCCCTAAAAGTTGACAGCAGTCAGCTGGCAACAAACGGCGGCATCACAGGATATCGTCAGCCCGCGGCAATAGTGAGCGACCGGAATGCGATGGAGGAGCGTTACGCCGCGCAATGTCAGCGTTGATGCTAGGCCTTATCATCTCTGGAGTTTGGGAAGGGAGACTACATGTATCTTCCGCTGCTGAAACGCTGGAGTCAGGACAACGGAATTCCTTGCTGTGAACTTCATTTCTTACGAACAGGAATGAGCACACCGCTCTAAAAGCGCGTCAGGGATGCGACGGTAGCGTACTCGCAAACGCTGTACCCGCCCCAGTACCCGAAACTATACCCTCGTCCGCCGCCGCCACCTTCTCCAACACCGCGCGCCGACGAGACCGCCGATCCAAGAACAGCGTGCACGCCAGCGTCAAGCCCATAAGCGGTAGAGACGTCGCAACGTACGTCCAGAATTGCGGCGACAGGACCAAGCGCTGCGGCTCCGCGGCGGGCGACGCCGCGGCGACGTGTTGGATCAGGTTCGAGGAGAAAACGGTCTTTGGTCGAGCCTGCTGTCAGCCCAGTGCGCGGAGAGGGAGGTGACTTGATTCAAGACCACTCACTGCTACGAGGGAGGCAGGGAGGTAGACCGTAGCTACTATGCCCAAGTTTTTGAGAAGGACCGAGTCCGCTTGTACGGTGGCAAAGAGTTGCGTCAATGTCGCTTGGTGGATGCGGCTTTGCTGGTTGATGGCCGAGAGGGCGTCGAGGGTATCACCGGAGTGGCGGTTGAAGTTCTGGAGCAGGCCTTCGTTGCGGAACATCAGAACTCGGGAGATCTGCTGGTATGTTAGTAGACCGTGGGTGGTTCTTTGTCGGAGAGTAGGCGTCGGGACTCACGAGATCCAGGATTCCCTTGAGGCGGCGATCAAGTCTTTGCAGCGCTTGACTGTGCCGAGCCATATCCGACACATACACTCCCAGCTTGGCTCGGCAACTTTGCCGTGATGTTGGGCAAATAAGCAACAATCCGTCATTCCCTTCGAAGTGCGTCAAACAATTCCGCCCAATCTCAACGCAAGCCTCCACGGCAACACTCGCGCAGTCGATCTTGGTTTGCAGCATGTGCATATCCTGGAGATCATGATAGGTCACCGTGAAGCTGTGGTTCTCTCTCGACTTGTCGATGCTACAGTAGCTGGCTTTGTTGTCCTGGCTGGCAGTTCAGTACTTGGAGCAGATCAGATCGCAGCTTCGGGATCCACTTACTTGCTCCAACAGCGCGACCGTCAAGTCCTCGATGTAAGCCGTCCAGTTCCGTCCAAGAGTGGCGAGTAGACGGGCATGGAGTGCTAGATCGCAGCACTGAGTATCTTCCGAATCCAAAAATCGATCGAGCTTCGTCCGAGACGAAGTCGAAACGTTCAGCATGATCCAACGAGAGCATTCCGTATCTGGAGAGTGCTGGTGGTAGCAAGCCGTCTGCCTCAATGACCACGGATCGCGAAGATCGCGTCCATGCCTCTCAACATGTGGAACGTTGTAGCAGAGCTCTAGGGAAGTTCAAGCATCAGCAATTCTCTCCTCGACCTGCACCACTCGTCATACGCCAAGTAGGCCTCCATACCATCTTTCCCTCCGCTCTCCCTCCACCCATAAAACACCCTCTCATCCTCGTTGGTCTTCACCCCATAAGCACCCACGATATCCAGGAACCCCGGGCACACCTGCCAGCGGCGCATGATGTCGCTGAACAGCAGACTGGTGGACTTTTAGGCGTCCCCAGCTGTACTCCTGGGGGATGACACTAGTCGCTCAGGTCAGCAAGCTGTGCTCAGAGACGAGTGATGGTTGTCTCGTACATAATCTGCATGGCCCGCTTCTCACCGTTGCGACTGGTAAACTGGAATACATCCTCGTCGTCTACGTGGTGGAAGATTGCATCCCTTTCGTTTGCGGTTACTGTCGAAGCCGTACGCGCATCGTTGGTATAGATGTCGCTGACGACCGAGAACAATACGTCTTCTATCGCTCTGAGTCGGTCGGGGACGTGGTCGGCGAGTTTGCGGTCCTTGTCGACGACGGCATCGACGGGGTCTGTCAATCCTGCATCCCCCATCAGATGATGTCGGAACGTTGTGTTGAGTACACAATTTGCGGTTGTGGGGATGGTCCCGCAACAATCGACTTCGACGACTGAGATGACTATATAATTCTTCTTCTTCTCACCGCCCGACGGCCCATCCATGTAGAGAGTAGTAAGTACGTCTCGTCGACGGCATTCGAGCCTCCTCCAGCCTCACGTCGCGCTCCCACACGCTACCTAGTACTCCGCCCAAAGGAACCCACCGCAACGCACCGTGCCGCTCACTGAGTACCTTAGGCACCAGAGCGAGAGCCCACCACCGCGCTTCCCTAGACCCCGACCCCGACCCAACCAATACAAACCTTGTTAGCAATAATGGCCACCACCCGCGTCCCGAACCGCTACATCAGCCGCGCAGACCTGATGGCTTTGCTCAAGAGACTCTGGCCGACGGGTCAGTATAGCGTGAATGTGCGATCTCCCCACCCTGACTCCTCTTCACACTCTTGCGAGGCCTGAGAGCGGGCGGAGGGCTGAGGCAGAGAGGGAACCGACGAGCTTACGGTTTGTTGTGGTTGGATAGGAACACAGTGATGCCTGGATTGTCTCGAATTTGCCGCGGGAGCTCACTGCTGTAAGTCTGCGTGCGCCTATACCACTCCAAACGCGGCTGCTGCGGTTCGAATGCGGCGATGTGATGACGCTGGCTGAGACACGCTTTCCGTTCCAGACGGAAATGGATTCGATTTCGAGTGGACCGACGCAGTGAACATCCGGTGCTATGAGATTGGAGTCGGCTTCTCCACCGCTAGATGAACGGAAGAGTCAAGGTGCTCAGTCCGCAACACTCTTGCCAGCTTCCTCCGCGTCCGCCGCAGGCGAGTGTGTAGGCTCCATGACCTCCACGGCCTTGTCTTCCTCTTGCGCCCCAAACACTGAGGTGCCCGCTTCACCGGGTTCAGGCAGTGTCTGCTCGCCCTCCTCACTCTTACCCTCAGCTTCGCCCTCGCCCTCGTGACTCTCGGGTTCCGCGGGCGCGGGAGTAGGGGGCGGCGGCTTCACGGTGTCGCTTCGCCGTACACCCATCAAGCCCTCCAAATCATCCTCATCCGCTACCGTCTCCTCGCCGCCTTCTGCAGCCGTCTTCTCTACAACCTTCTCACCACTCTCAACAGCCTCTCCCTCACCTCCCACACCTGCTCCGCCATGATCCTCAACCGCCCGATGCTGCTGCGCCAGCCATCCCGGCTGCGGCAGACTCTCAGCAAAATTCCTCATTTCCTCCGCCTTCTTCTGCAACGGCTGCACGTCCTCAGTCTCCACCGGCCGTGCACTCTCCCTATCTCCACCCGCATGCGGCCCCTCCTCTTCCTCCTCAGCCTCTTCCTGTATCACCGGCGTGATTGACTTCCCAAGATCGGACTTCGTGTGTCGATGCCTCTTCGTCGTGTTCCCCGCGGCCAGCACTTCGTCCTCCGCTGTCCTCTGCTGCCCTGCCTCATCTCCACCACCGCCGCCAGCGTCACCACCAGGTCTCGCCAAAATCTGCGTAAACGGCGCCTGCATCCTCTGCTGCTCCTGCCCACCCTCCCCATCCCTCCACTCCCCCTTCCCAGCCACCCCCATCGGCCCCTCCCCCTCCGCCTCCCTCGGGATCGTATAATTCTCCGCCTGAATCAACCCATACTCGTCGCACACCCTACGAAACAGCCCATAAACCCCCGTCTTCCCCTCCACCCTCCAAAACATCTCTCGATGCTGAAACCACGCATGCGCGTAAATCCTATACACCCGGCGGAAAATATTCGTGATCTCCCTCAACTGGTGCTGCAGCACTTTATCCTGCCCTTGCGCCCCAACCCCTCCTCCCCCTCCACCGCCTCCCTGCGACCCCAACCCCAGCCGCGAAGGGAAAGTCTTACTACTACTCAACACCCCTGCGGCCCAATCAAGCGTATGACAACAATAATCTATCGCCGCGCAACTCTTCGGCGGATCATGCACCGCGCAAAGATACTGCCACTCGCTCGCCCGCATCTCGCTGCACGTCGCCGGACTGCAGGGCGGGTCGTCCGCGAACAGCACGATGATGATCGTGTTGGTGCGCTGGATGAGGAAGCGCGCGAGCTCGTAGAGCCAGATGTCGCGGCTCGTGTGCGGGGGCGGGAGGGCGAGGGCCGCGGCGAGGGAGGGGGAGAGCGGGATCGTGTGGGAGGGGTCGGAGGCCGGGTGCGTGTGGTGGGCGTGCAGGGCCGCGAGGTGTTCGGTTAGGGGGAAGGCGGAGTCGATCTGGTTGTGTTCACTTTCAGCACTGCTCGTCGAGGTGAGGGTGCGGGAGAGTGGAAACGTACATCTGCCAACTCCACCAACTCCGGCCCCTCCGCGATATCCCTCGCCTTCGTGCCTGGTCTTATTCTCCTTCCCGCCCCCGTGTCTACAAGATTGCCGCCGCCAGGGAATTTGCCAGAGTCCTCGAACAACGCAACGCCAGGGGACGCCGGGCCGAGCTGGTCTTCGGGGATCGGGGGTGGAGAGGGGAGACGAGGGGACAGGGCTGGGGAGTGGGCGGCCATGTTGGGGAGTGGGGAATGAGATTGAGGGAAATGAGGTGGAGTGAGATTGCGATCACCAACTGAGTGGGCGAGAGTGAGATGGGAAGAGAGAGTAGACGTTTGTAGAATGTTCACAGTTCGACTCTCACATGCGCGAAGCTGTGCTAGCTGCTTTCAGGTACCGCGGCAACTCCCGCGAAAGTTGAATTACAATACCATATCCAACTCCTAAACACCGTCCATCCAACACAGAACCCCATCATCCTCATCATCGTCCCAGCGTGCTCCCAATACTACTAGGCGTCCACGTACTAACCTTACTACTAACCCAGCTCCCCGAACTGCTCATCCAACTCGGCACCACACTCCCCTTCCCCTTCCTCCCCCCACCACCAAGCCCCGTCTTCTTCTCCCGATTCTCATACTTCAGCTTCCCCTCCGCCACCCCATGCACAATCCCAATCACCATGAACGTCCCTGACCCAACGGCCCGAAACAGCGCCACGCCCGCCACGCTCCACAGGATAAACTTCAGGTAGAAGTTATCCCGTATGTGCGTCCCGCTGTACACTTCGCTCACCACCATCCCGAGCACCGCGTTGCACGCCAGCCAGACAATGACGACGTACGTCCGCACCGCGCGGTAGTAGTCCTCCTGCTGCTGCGCGTCGCTCGTCCCCGGCGTAGGCACCTCGACGCGATCGCGGAGATTCCGCAGCGCCTCGTCGTAGCCGGAGTCGATGTCGAGCTGCTCGGAGGGCATCTCCAACTCCACGGTCCCGGTTTTGGACGACGAGGTCTGTTTCGCGGCGCCGAGGTCCTTGTTGATGACGTTGTCGCCCTTGGTGCCCCAGGTGACGTCGTGGGCGTTGCAGAAGGCGTAGACTTGCAGCGTGCAGATGTAGGAGGGGAGCAGGGCGAAGTACTGCGCGGACGAGGTGAACATGTGCCAGGGGTCGAGGTAGAGGAAGGACATGAGGAAGTAGAGGCCGAAGGTGGAGAGGCAGGAGACGATCATGTTGGTGAAGAGGTTGTTGCCTAGCATTAGGTCGTCGCGGGTGGTGAGTTGCTTGACGACGATCCAGAGCGCGGCGAAGGTCGTGTAGGCCATGATGATGCCGAAGGCGACCATGGAGCCGAAGAACATTTTCTTCGCGCCTTGCGGCCGGTTGCCCATGGAGAGGACGAACTGCATCATGATGAGGAGGACGCAGACGTACTTGAGAAGGTAGAAGATGTAGAGGCCGATGTTATGGCCAAAGGGGTCGAGTTTGGGGTCGCTGAGCGAGCCCGCGACGAAGTAGAAGGTCAGGTAGAAGTTGCCGAGGGAGAAGAAGGTGAAGAGCAGGGAGACGAATTGGTAGATGAATTCGACGTGCAGCAGGATCTTGCGCGCGATGCTGTGGTCGGTGTACCAGATCTGGCGGAAGTGGAGGAGCGAGTAGACGGCCGCAAAGAAGGCGCCGTTGAGCCAGCGGCGACGCTGGGAGATGAATTCGGGTACGGCGTCGGGGACGTCGGTCTCGCCCGTTGCGGCTTTGACGTATTTGAGCACCCATCGCTCGTTGCGCTTGGCTACGAGCTCCCAGCAGAGGATGCGGTCTTCGGCGAGGTACATGTTGGCTGTGAAGACATCCGCGTCCTGGCCGTGGAGCGTCTCACCTTTGAAGTATTGGCTTAGTGGACCGTGGCCATTCTCATCGTTCTGCAGCGCGTGGTATCGGTAAGCACTCAGCGCTCCTGGAAGCACGGTGATGTACCCGAAAACGGACTCCAGCGGCTTGTCCAGGATGTTCGACATTTTGTACTCGAAGTTCTGCGAAGCCACGAGCGGATTGAGCAGATTTCGTAGCCATTTCCCCTTGGCTGCCTTGATCTCCCCGGCCGCGCCTGCCACACTCGAGTCTCGATCGAAGGCCTTCCATAGGTGATATAGCGAGTCATCTCCCGGCCTCGTTCCGACGTCCAGCAAGATGCACACGTTCGGATTCAGCGCCCTGCCGAACGCATTGAAGAACCAACGATGGCTGTTCAGCTTCTTGGCGTTCTTCTCCTTCAGACAGAAGATCATCTGACACGGCACAATACCCTTCTCGGCGCCCTTGAACCGCAGGTCCGCGTCGAGCGAGACCTGAGTCGTATACTCGTACACATGCGCCGTGACTTCGCGCTGATTGACCAAATTCTTCGCAATCCCAGACTGATAGCACCCCATCGCCGCCAGCGCATCGAGCGTCCTCGGGTGCACTTTGGCGCGACCGTCGGATATAACGCACACCACGATCTTCTGCCAGCCGTCTTTGCCCCAGATGCGAGACTTGGCTCGGCTGCAGAAGTGCGAAATATTGCGCATCACGCCGTGCATGGTGCGGGTGAAGTCGATCTCGTTCTCGTTGTACATCGTGATGCAAATCAGCAGCTCCGTCTCCCTGCTTGTGAAGCCGATGTTTTGCCTCAGGTGGTAGCCCCGGGACACGAAGTCATCTGGGTCGCAGGTCACGGCTGTGTAGCGCATGTGCGTGAATTCGACGTCGTCGCGTCGTGGCAGGAAGGAGTACAGTATTGTTGGGATTTTGCACTCCAGGATCAGTTCGCCGTTGATCAGGCGGACCTCTTTCGTAGCCATCTGAGCTTCTCTTGCGCCTCTTCGCTCTTGCTTGCCGCTCGGTGCTGGGCCGTAGAGTTCTTCGGCTTTCTCGTCGTACATGTCCTCGGTCAGCGTCGAGTCCGACACGAAACTATCGTGCGGTCTGAGCGCCGGCCGTTGGACGTCATTGTCGTCTGAGTCGGCGGTCTCCAATGTCTGTGCCGGATGCGGTCCAAACACATCGTCCTCGTCGCCATCGATTGGTATGCTGGTCGCAGTGTGACTGTCTCTGTCCACGTCGAATGAAGGTGGGCGCCCACCCGCGAAGAGAGGCTGAGGTGGAAGGGGCCTTCTAGGCGACCCATAGTGTGATGATGGTGTGCCTGGTCGAGGTCCGCCGTTGATATCTGCGGGCTCATACGGCACGTTTGTTGCTGGCAGTCGCGCGTAGTCTGTCGATTGTCGTAAAGGTGAGAGCGGCCTCGTTGGCGACTGGGAGGACCTCGATGCTGGCCTGTAGGACAGGTACGTGGGGCCATTTGGGTCGGGTGGTGGCATTGATGGCGCAGTGTCCAGGACCGAAGGCTGTCTGGATACTGGGCGCACTCCGTCTGCAGGGTGGTATGTACGCTCCAACGGAGCAGGACCTGGCTGAGATGGTGCGCTTGCGACCGTACTCTCCCTGTCTCTGGTCTTGAACCTAACCTTGGCCGTCCTCGTCCGAGGCGCTGACGGTCTAGGATTGCTTGACAGATCGCTCTCCACTTCGCGCAGCAGGCTACTAATGTCGCTATCGTTCACGCCCGCTGCTGGCTGCCTTGAGAGATCGGGTCTCTCTTCGTCGCCAGAGAGTCTAGCTCTTGCGCCGTAGAATAGATCATAAGGTGAGCGATGACCGGGCGAGGTTTGCGTGGGTGGGTAAGTGCCGTCCTCAGCATTAGTCAGTAGGCGCATAGTCGAGCCATTGCGGCCAGCAGTGGGAGTCGCATCCTCGTCGCCCGGGTAGCCCGGAGGTGGGCCATAGTCGTGTGGCGGCGCCATTGGTGCGGTAAGTCGTAGCGAGTGGAATGCAGTGCGAGGAATGCGGGTCGGTTTGGCGTAGCGGCCCCTATGCGCTCATGATAGTAGATGTGATGTTCCGCGACTCAAACAATGCGCTCCGTAATAACATGTAGTTGTACGATGGTGCGTTTGTGTACATGTATGAAGATGAGGATCTCCGTTTGATGCTATTCCGATCGTCTGGTGGTCCGGCCGCACACACAACGGATCACGCCGGTTGCCCCGAGCAACAATCACGGCTGTACGATTAGCGCCTTCGACACTTCGAAGAGAAAGGGAAGACTGGAGTCATGAAAGGGCAAAGGAGACGATGCGAGCCATCCCACCTACGCTGTGCTGCTTCCGAGAGGACTAGAAACTATCCGTCGCATACTGCTGCTGGGGACGACAGTGCCTGAACCGGTCCGTGGCCGGGAAGACGACGGCGACAGTGACGAGTAGGTCGTACACTATCCATGGCAAGACTCCTCGGTGAGTGACGGGAGGCATGATGAGTGTACACTCGTAGAGTACGCCCGGGGGAGAGCGGTCACGTCGTTGAACAGACGGAACGGGAGTGGTGTTCTTGGAAGTCAAGTTGGCGGTCGGCAGCACTATGTGAGGAGGGTTCGGCTTGCCTCTTCAAGCAAAACCGCAGTCGAGACGAGCACATCCGTCTCCTCCTGGCCCTGTTTATTCCCGGCATCAATGCGGAGGTGCGCGGGGATGGTGGTGGTGGAGATGATGGAGAGGCAAGACGATGTGAACCCCGCTCTCCATCCATCTCGGCTCGATGGCAGTCGAGGACTGGACTGGAGCTCCTATATCGCTGACGTAGAACCATCCGAACGCTTTTCTTTCTCCTCGACGTGACCAGAGACCTCCAACTCCTTATTCTATTCCTGCATCTTCACCCTGGCGAGACCAAACAAACGACAGAAGACTGCTAATAGCACAGGCCAACACCCAAAATCATCCACAATGGCCGACAAGCTTCCCTTCAAGGTGAGGACCGATGGCCATCAAGCTACGTCGACATCGTGGCGAGACGAGAGGACCGTCTGATTCCCCAAGCTGACCACCTCCAGCTCAACAACCCCAACATCTTCAAGACCCAAGCCCTCGTCAACGGCGAATGGGTCGACTCCAAGTCCGGCAAGAAATTTGATGTCGTTGACCCCGGCAACGGCAAAGTGTGGGCCCAAGCACCAGACTGCACCCCCGACGACACCGACGCCACCGTCAAAGCCGCCCACGAAGCCTTCCAAACCTTCAAGAAAACCAACCCCAAAACCCGCGCCCAATGCCTCCTTAAATGGGACCAACTGATCCGCGACAACCGCGACGACCTCGCCAAAATCGTCACCTACGAAACCGGCAAACCCCTCGCCGAGTCCCAAGGTGAACTCGACTACGCCCTAGGCTTCACCTGGTGGTTCGCGGGCGAAGCCGAGCGCGTCCAGGGCACCATCCAAACCCCCTCGGCCCCGAACCGCCGCGTCTTCACCGTGAAACAACCCATCGGTGTGGCCGTCGCCCTCGTCCCTTGGAACTTCCCCATCGCCATGATCCTGCGCAAAGCCGGCGCCGCCCTCGCCGCGGGGTGCACCATGATCGTGAAGCCCAGCCCGGAAACGCCCTTCTCGGTGCTCTCCCTCGCCTACCTCGCGCAAGAAGCCGGTTTCGCGAAAGGCGTCTTCAGCGTGCTCCCCACCAGCCTCGCCAACACCCCGGCTTTATCCGAGTCCCTCTGCCGGCACCCCCTGGTCAAGAAAGTGACCTTCACAGGCTCGACCCGCGTCGGCAAACTCGTGGCGAAAATCTGCTCCGACGGCCTCAAGAAATGCACCCTCGAGCTCGGCGGCAACTGCCCCTTCCTCGTCTTCGACGACGCCGATCTCGAGCAAGCCGCCAACGCGCTCATGGCGCTCAAGTGGCGGCACGCGGGCCAGGCGTGCATCACCGCCAACCGCGTCTACGTGCAAAAGGGCGTCTACGCGAAATTCACGGAGATTCTGTCGGAGAAGACGAAAGCGCTGAAGATTGGGCACGGAGCCACGGAAGGAACGACGCTGGGACCCGTGACGACGGATCGCTCGCTCGATAAAGCCGAGGCGCAGGTGGCGGATGCGGAGAAGCAGGGTGGGAAAGTCGTGTTGGGGGGGAAGAAACTGCATGGCAAGGAGGGTTACGAAGGGTACTTTTTCGAGCCCACGATTATTACCGGCGCGAAGGAGGGGATGCTGATTTCGAGGGAGGAGACGTTCGCGCCGGTGTTGGCGTTGTTCGAATTTGCGGAGGAGAAGGAGGCGGTGGGGTTGGCGAACGATACTAGTATGGGCTTGGCGAGTTATTTCTTCACCAAGGATGTGGATCGGACGTGGCGGTTGTTGGAGGATCTGGAGGCGGGGATGATTGGTAGGTTATCTCGTCTTTCCTTGGATTTCTTGATGTGGGAGATGGAGTGCTGACGGTGTGGCTGCAGGCATGAATACGGGCAACGCTTCCGCCGCCGAGTCGCCGTTTGGCGGGATCAAGGAGTCCGGGTATGGCAAGGAGTCGGGCAAGGACGTGGCGATCCAGGAGTACATGGTTACGAAGACGGGGACGTTGACGCTGAGTGGACATTACTAGAGGCTTGCTGCTGGACTGCCAATTTGCTGACGGATTTCTGACACATGTGTTGGATCATAGGTAGTGTTGACGTTCTGGTAGAGCAAATGTATTTAGTGCAGCTTGTAGTATCGGAAAGAAAAGTCGAAGGGTCACCGATGTCTTCACTACTAAGACTCTCAACTCTAGTAAAAGCATTCCCTACGGACTCGCCGTACCACCCCAAAAGTCTAGCGCGGTAGCGCAATTGGGTGGGCGACCATTGTCCAACCCTCGACAACCACCTACTCCTGGACCGGCGAGTCCCACAAATACTCATACCCGCCCTTCCCCCCAGAAGCAGGAAAAGCCAACAACGCATCAACCCCCGGATCCCCCACCGTGCGCAAATACGTCACAATAGCCGCACACGACGAACGAACCCTCACATTTAACCACCACTGATCCAGCTGCCGCAACAACGCGATCCAATAAGCCAGCAGCAACAAAGCCCTCGCATCCCGCTTCCTCAACAACGGACGAAACAGGCCGAAGGTCCGGCCCCCGAACGCAATAAGCTTGGTGAAATGCTCCACGCTCCGCTCCAGCATCAGCAGTGGCGCGAGCAAGCGGAGGATACTGTGGTACTCATTGTTCGTCGCGCTAGATCCCTCATCCACCCCACAAAGCCGCACAAAAGCCGGAGGCAGCCCCGCAGTCCCGGGCGACTGGTCCGTATAAGTCCCCGCCCGATCATTCCCCTTCCGCAAAACTGGCATCCACGCCACGGCCGACTGCATCGGCACCGCCTGGTCGAGCGCCAGGATCCCGGACCCGGCGGCCAAGGGACTGAGAGCGTGCGCGACGGCTTCGTCGTAGTTTGTTAGAAATGCGTCGGCGGGGATCTGGTCTTCGAGCGCGAAGGCGAAGATGACGGAGAGGAAGGTGGTGCCGATTAGGGCGTCGACGTTGTGGGCTGTGGCGGAGCGGCTTGCAGGGGAGGCGAGGGCGGCGCGGTAGAGGGCTAGGCCGTTGTGCCAGTGTTCGGCCTCGGCTAGGGTGAAACGGAGGGATGCTTCGGGGGTCGTGGAGGTGGGGGAGAGGCGTTTGAGGTGCGCGGAGGAGACGGCGAGGAGCATGTGCATTGTGTAGGGTTGGGACCAGGAGTTGTGGGCCACGTGGGAGGACATGACGTGCTGGACGGTGGAGTCGCCGAGGGTGGTGGAGGCGATGGATTGGAAGTGCTGGAGTAGACGGACTGTGCTGATGGATGCAGCGGGAGAGTGTTGGTCTAGAGCGGAGAGGTCGCTTAGGCGGATCCTGACGCCGTCGACTGCCATGGTTTGCGCTGCAGTGGTGAGGGAACCCGGTGGAATCAGTAAAGGGCCGTCACGGAGCCGTGTCTTGCCGCTACGAAGCTGTGCGCTCGACTCAGTGTCGTAGATGCAGGCCGTCTTGGAGTTGGAGCATTTGACACAGCGAGGCCTCTCCTCGCCACACTGGTCGAGTTAGCTGGGTGCTACGAAAGGGCGTAGGTCTCGCTGCTCTGGTAGGCTCTCGCGATCCCTACCTTCGTCCTTCGCTGCTTGCATGCCAAGCATCCATCTCGAGACTTCTTGTGTGTCCTTCGGCGGAGGCTGGCGTCTGGGTTCGCCCGAAAGACTGTGATATCGAAGGTACTCATGGATGCGTTGGCTGGCAAAGAGGCATGCCAAGGCTCTTCGATATCGACGGGGCTTGTTGCTGTTATTGTCGTTGTATGTATGCCAGTCCAACAATGGAGGCTTGTCCCGTGGTGCTGTCTATGTATCGTTTCCCATGCTGGTAGACGGCGCCGTCCACGCTATGGCATCCATCTATTGATCCTGTCCACTCTAACCGTCATAGACGCGGTCTACTGTCCGATAGTCGTCCATTCCCTGCGGCATTGGAAAGCATCTGGGCGCTGTGTGAAGGCACACGAGCCTGCAGACTACGGTTTCGGTGCCTCTACTCTAACTGACTCGCGCAATACGGCGCACCTAACTCGGCCTAGTCCCGTCCTTCTACTGCACCACCCGACATCAAAGCGACCAGCGCGCGATATACCAATCAAGTTTTCCCACCATCATGCCAGCGCTATCGCCAGCAGACCCACGACGCAGCTCCTTGGCCTTTCTCACACACGCCGTCTCAGCATCCGCAAGCAATCCCTCAGGACCCGACACATAAACCCACGCGCCACCACCACTGCTCGTTCCCCCACGCGAGCCCAAGAACGCCGCGAGCTGCTTCTCCGGATCCAAGCGCCCCAGCTTGCCAGACGCATGCACGACGAACTCCATATTCCGGAAGACCGCCATCGTGATCTGAAGGTCCTGGACTTCCTGCACGCGCTCCACTTCTTCCTCGCGGATCGACCACACGAGACGCAGGGATTTCGAGTGGTCGACTACGGAGCCGTGTTTTGCCGCCCACCAGTTGGCGATGTCCAGGGCGCCGGTGATGCCTGTGCCGCCTGCTAGGAGGAGGAGGTGGTCTGCGTGAGAGGCTTCGGGGATGGAGGAGGTGTAGGGGCCTTCGACTCGGACCTGCCGTTGCCAGACGTCAGCATTGCTTGTTAGTGAAGAGGAAGTGTAGAGTGACGCTTACCTTGAGTGTGGATGGCGTTTCCGCAGAGGGTTTGTCGGCCGCAGTAGCTGCGACTGCCCAGGTGAACTCTTTCGCGGTCTTCTTGGCTTTCTTCCTTTCCGGCCCTCTGCGGAAAAGTAGAACGGGACCAGTCCCTCCAGAGCCGGTGCTTGCTGCCGTGAAAGGGTGGACTTGCAGCTTGCTGATGCTTGGAAAGTTGACGTAGTATGTCGCCAGAACCGGGGTTGCTAGGGTCGACAGAGCACTTGCGCCTTTCTCGCCGTCGTTGGCCGACAGTGCGTGCTCAGAGGGTAGCCTGACTCGAGTCCAGCCATTACCAGCGTTCTCTACGATTGCTTCTTCCTTCGTGGAGAGTGAGTGACGTAGCCGCCAGACCCAATCACCGACCCAGAGCAGCAGTCCAGGCAGTAAGAAGTAGAAGTTCGTACTCGCGTGTATGCTCGTGAGGATCAAAATGAGAGCGGCGAAGATGACGTGAATGAAGTAGAAGGTATTGTAGCTGCGGCGGCGAAGAGCTGGCAGAGCGGTGATGGTGACGACCAGGATGAGAACGAACGAAAAGACGCCTGTCGGGAGGACGAGGTTCGAGTACGGGCTTCCAAGGGCTTGCTCGGCAACAGACACCGTCGGATTGTCGACCACGAATCCGCTCTGCGCTGATGCCGGTGCCGATGCGTAAGCAGCGACGAAGGCCTGTGAGATTGTTAGCTCGTCCGTCGCAACATCTAACTAATCAAGCGATACTCACATAGTAAGTGACCCCATGAACCAGCGCCCCGACAAAGAACGTATACGCAAGAACCTTATGCGCAAACAGCAAAACCGAAGTATGCACCCCAAACGCCCGACCGATGATACTATTCCGCCCCACAGGCAGTATCACCAGTCCAACCCAGATATCGCACCAGTGGCCCGTAATGCCCGTCCACGCCACGCGACTCAAAGCCTTGGGCGTCCAGTCCACCAACGCCCCGCGAGCGTACCAGTAGGTATACTGCGCCGGAAGCCAGTACGCGATCGACGCGAACGTCGCCGCGGCGATCCAGAGCACCAGCACGACCCCACCGACCGTGAGCCGTTTGCCGACGAGTGGAAGCGGGTGGTCCGAAATGTAGGTCCCGGAGAGGCGACGGAGCGCGGGGAGGTAGACGCGCGCGGTGAGGGCTAAGGTGAGGCTGGCGAGGAGGGAGTAGAAGACTGCAATGTGGATGCGGGTTTGGTAGGGGTTGAGGAGTTCGACGCAGAGGCTGCTGTGGCAGGGGGCGAAGGTCAGGCCGAGAGTGAGGCCTGCGGAGGCGAGGAGGAGGGTTGTGAGGAGGAGGAGGGGGAGGAGGGAGGATGGGGGGTGGTTGGCCATGGGGAGTCGATTGGGCGACGGGGGCTTGCGGAGGATGGGAGAGTGAAGGTTGAATTGGGGTGTGACCGTGTGAGGAGACGGATCGGCTGCTACACGCATACATATATGCACCCTACATACCCAGACTTCATCGTAAGACCGAAGGTATACCCAGCGAATACGACTGCCCCAAACCGGGTTCGCCCCGTCGGTCTTTCGGTCTTTGATGACGATATGATCTAGATCCATACGATTCGCCTTCTTATACGTGGGAAGATGAATACGCTGCCCGTGTGAGGAGAGCCTGCGTGACTTGCCACTACTTGGGCAAGGTGGTCGACAGATTTCGCGGGCACCAGCGAATACGAGTTACCGTATCTGGCTAGCGTGGGAGATTGGGAGCGGGTTGGTTGGTTTCCGTTCATGGGAAGTTCGATCTTTTGCCTCTTAGTTCATCAGAGCAGGCAGGCGTTCGTGGACACGATGTGCAGGATGAGTCCGCTTGGCTCTCCTGCACGAAGGTCGTGTTGCTGACTGCTGCTGTGGTTGAATGTACGCCACGGAGTGAGATTGGAGCGTAGGTAGAGGAGATGAGACGGAGAGAGTGGGTGTTCCGTTCGCCGTTGTACCGTTACTTCAGTGCGAGAGTATCGACACGGTTGTTGAGCGGGTCGCAGCGAAGGTCTGTACTATTGCGGTATACTTCTACTTTGGCGTGTGGACCTTTCTCTGTCTGTTGCATTCGGCATGAGGGAGGGCCCTATTTGTGCCTCGGCATGTGCACGGTACAAGTCAGAGGACGAGGGTACCTGACGAGTGTATTGCCGATGTGAGCTCATCGTTGTTCTTTCCTACCTTACTCACCTCTCATCCTGTGCCGGTGGTGTCGCATACCGTTGTGAGTGTGGTGTAATCGTTGTCTCGTCGTCTCCAGTCCTTCTTCCTATCCCATCGTCATCCGTCCCACCCCACGCTACCCCGGACCCGCTCGGAGCTTCACCGACCGCCGACCTTGAGCCTCATCCTCTCCTTCAACTTCTCATCATGCCCGCTGCGAATATCACCAAGTCTCAAATCGGCCAACACGACGCCAACGAACGACTGGGACAGATACAAGGCCACATGGGTTCCGCAGATTCACAAAATGGGGGCCCGATCTCCACGGCATTCTCCGCCGAGGTCGTGCCTCAAGCACCAGAAGACCCGCTGTTCGGCTTGATGGCGGCATACAAAAAAGATACCGACTCGAAGAAGGTGGACTTGGGCATTGGCGCATACAGAGATGACAGCGCCAAGCCGTGGGTGCTGCCTGTTGTCAAGCAGGTACGCAGAGGATGATACAGTGAGCCACAACATCAACAACTGACTCGTATGCACCACCCCCCAGGCCGACGACCTCCTCCGCAAAGACCCGGACCTCAACCATGAGTACCTCCCCATCAGTGGCTTGGCAGACTTCACCTCCGCCAGCCAGAAGCTCATCCTCGGAAAGAACTCCCCAGCCATCACCGACAAGCGCGTTGTGACCCTCCAAACCGTCTCCGGCACTGGCGCCGTGCACCTGGGCGCCGCCTTCCTCTCCAAATTCTACACGCCCTCCACCCCGGACGCAAAAGCCATCTACGTCTCCTCGCCCACCTGGGCCAACCACAACCAAATCATCACCAACGTCCACCTCCCCCTGAAAACCTACCCCTACTTCTCCAAGCAAACCAAAGGCCTCGACTTCGACGGCATGTACAGCACCATCGAGCAAGCCCCCTCCAGCAGCATCATTCTCCTCCACGCCTGCGCCCACAACCCCACGGGCGTCGACCCGACCCAAGACCAATGGAAGAAGCTCGCCCACCTCATGCGCCAGAAACGCCACTTCCCCTTCTTCGACTGCGCCTACCAGGGCTTCGCCTCCGGCTCCCTCGCCACCGACGCCTGGGCCATCAACCACTTCGTCGAGCAAGGGTTCGAACTCATGATCGCGCAGTCCTACGCCAAGAACTTCGGCCTCTACGGCGAGCGAGCGGGGTGCTTCCACTTTGTCGCCGCGCCCTCGTCCACCGCGCAGGACACGGTCGCGCGCGTGGGGAGCCAGCTGGCGATTTTGCAGCGCTCAGAGATTTCCAACCCCCCGGCGTACGGGGCGCGGATCGCGTCGCTGATTCTGAACGACGAGAAGCTGTTTGCGCAGTGGGAGGAGGATTTGCGGACCATGTCGGGCAGAATCAAGGAGATGCGGAAGGCGCTCAAGGAGCACTTGGTGAAGCTCGAGACGCCGGGGAGCTGGGAGCACATCACTGAGCAGATTGGGATGTTTTCGTTCACGGGGTTGGATGAGAAGCAGGTGGCGCGGTTGAGGGAGGAGAGTCATGTGTATATGACGAAGAATGGGCGGATTAGTATGGCGGGGTTGAACACGGGGAATGTGGAGTACTTTGCTAAAGCGGTCGACGGGGTGGTGAGGGGATCGCAGTGAGGTCTGGCGGAGGACGCATGGCTGGCGAGCTGAATCGCGGTGAGGAATGGAGGATCGCTGGGCTTGGGATGGAGGTGAACGGGTCTGGTGGACTGCGCTCTACGGTCACGCGCGAGGCCAGAGCCGGGTTCGTGGAAGGACACAAAGAGACCGTGAGGTCGTACTATACACTAGCACATCGCAGCGCTTCGCTTGCGCAGCGTACATGAGTTACACATGCAGCTCTTTCCTCTACAGGCCTTTTCTGGGTGTAAATCAGTAGTGGTGAGCAAGACGAAGCAATCTTCCCGAGGTTCCCACGACCGAATCTCGCCTTTGACAGGACGAACCTTTGACTGCACTCGAGCGGTCCCATTGCACTCACTTGGAAGTACTTCCCGCTACGAAGGCTACTTTGTTCCGATTCGCTTCCACAGATAGGTATAGGCAAGTAACCAGGTTGGCGCTGTCGTGGCTCTGTACATACATGACGGGCCCAGCCCAAAACGGGAGTCAGGAGAACCATTTCGACTCTGTTGAGGAAACTTCACAGTAACAAGGGACATGGATGGTAATACCCACCCCTACTATACACTAGTACTGTGCTCGAAAACCGAAAGGCCTTCGCTTGGGAGAATATCGCGTCTCCGTCTGTCTGTGGTGCCAGGATGCAAGAGGCTGACTCGGAATGCCGCGGGCCGGTTAGAATAAGTTAGTTCTACATGGATGGGCTGTGTCGTAATAATAAGCTGCAAAACCACGCTCCGACATCAATTTCCCTCGCTGCGGACCCTCGGAAACATGCAACTGGACCGTGTGGTTGGTTTGCGGGTTTCCGGCTTGCTTGTTCCTGCCCTGCTGATGAGCCGGAACATGAAAGTAGTGAGGTGAGGTGATGATGTGCTTGCGCTGATGACGGTGGTGTGATGTCCTTTCTGAATGCGACTGCGGATGGATCGGCACACGGACGAGGCCGTCGGTTCCGGAAGCTTTGGCTGCCGTCGTCATGTAGACGGGCGGAGCGGCAGGGAAGAGTAGTGCGTGGCAGTCAGCGCTGAGCGAGTATCGCTCATTATTATTATATGCTGATAGGTATGATGTGTGTGAGACTTTGACCTTGTTGTGACTTGACCGACCTATTTCGCAACGATTCAACAAGGGCACTGCAGCCCATTGTGAATATAGAACTAGAACTACATCGCGGGAAACTGCTCTATCCGACACCATGCCACGAGCCTACAGCGACCAACTCACTCAGGTGCAATACAACCGCCACCTCGCCGCCTACTACCGTCAACAAATCGTCGCTCTCCAGCAGGGTCTCCCACGATGGCCTTCACAGTTGTTACCTGCAACCTCAGAACAAGACAGCATCGATCGCATCGCTAGCATCGAACCACTCATCATCGTCGACGACCCAAAAGCTGCCCTCGACTTCCCGTCCCAACAGGAACCGCAGCGTTCGACTTCCTCGTCGTCGTCGATCTATCCCTGCTCTCCCCCCGACAAGGATATTACAGTCACATTACGGGAGCGGACGGAAAGTTATGAGAGCGAGAGAAGTGTGTCCGTGGGGACTTCTGATTCGGCGGGGAGTTCCAAGCCCGCGAGCCCGATGGCGGGGAGGATGATGAGGATGGGGATGGTGACGGCGAGCAGTCCTGTGCCAGTGGTGAAGGCAGTGAAATCGAAGCCGAGAGCGAAATCGGGGGTTAAAGGCTTGAGCCGGATTTTCCGGCGGCGGAGAGGTGGAGATGAGTGAGATGAGCGCGGGCTTCGTACTGGATGGCGTTTTGGGTAACCGGGAGGACTGGGCGGGGCGTTGGGTTGAGATCGGTGTTGGGCTGGACGGCGCAGCTACGGCTCGGTCTGATGCATTTCTTGATTGTATATCAGATGACGCCGCAGCCTAGGATCATTCATACAGCGAGTAGATGTGAATACATTTGAGATGCGCTCTCATAGATGATACGGGCATGTCGTGCAATTCGAAATCACCTGAGTAGCGCGGTAAACTATTAAACGCCCTCAAAACGCCCTCAGGCTATGCACCACTCAAGCACAACCTTCACTCACACCCCAAAAAACATCACCACACCAAACTGTCCTTCCGCTCCCCACAAGCCAACCCCTCACAAAACTCCACATCCTTCTCGCTCGCCTCGGCCCCCACACCAGGCAACGTCTGCCTCGCAGGCCACACCTCCCGCCCCTCCCGCTTCTCCCTCGCATGATGCCCCGTGACGACATCCCGACACACCTTCTGGAAATACAGCGGGCCCTTCTCCATGCGCGGGTGCAGCTCGCCGTTGACGAAGATGCCGGCCTGCAGGTTCTTCTGCGCGAGGTCGCAGAGGTACTTGTCTTCGGACATGATGCGCTTGTAGATGTTGTTGACGAGTTGGAAGTCTTCTTCCGAAGAGTGTTTGTTGCGGAAGACTTGGTATTGCATTGAGGAGGTTGTGGGGCTCGAGGGGACGAAGCGTTGGATCATGAAGAAGTGGGGGCTGTGGAGGTTGTGAGCTGGTGACGTGGTGTAGGAGAGAAAGGTAGGTGGCTTACGAGATGTTGGTGGAGACGTTGGGAAAGTAGTATGTACTCGCCACGGTCAAGCCGTTCCTGCGTTGCTCGTCGGTGGTGGCGGCGTCGTGGATAATTTGGCCGGCTATAGTCTTGACATTGTACGATGCGAGGTCTGCTAGTGCAGGGATGTCGGGGTGTGTCGTTGCGCAGTGGTAGCACTCGTTGTAATTGTCGGCCAAGATCTTCCAGTTGTAGTTGCCTTCCATTTCCCAGAAGTGGTCGAATTCGTATTCTTCCATGTTGAACTGCTTGTAGCGATCTTGTGTGTCGACGCCGTCGAAGTCGTCTGGAGCGTTGTCAGTGCGGGACCATCAATGAATGTTGATCGATGTAGCGTACCCTTCCATGCCACTTCGGGCTCCTTGTTGGCGTCCAAGTTGACCCAGATGAAACCATTGCAGTCGAGGTGAACGTGAACCGGGAACAAGCCGTTCTGGGACTTGTCGAACCCATCGAGTTCTTGGTAGCCAGGCGCCTTGGCCAACTTGCCGTTGAGTCCGTACGACCAACCGTGGTACTTGCAAGCGAGAATTTTGGACGAGCCTTGATCTCCTGTTACGACTGGAAATGCCCGATGTCTGCAAACGTTGTGGAAGGCATTGATCTTCCCCTCCCGATCTCGAGTGAGCACGAATTCGAATCCCGCGATCTTGAACTTGAGCCAGTCTCCAGGCTTGCCGAGTCGGATCTGATGGGTGACGAGCTGCCATTTCCGGGAGAAGATGGCCCGTCTTTCGAGTTCGTACATCTCCTGGGATGTGTACCAGTTTGATGGCAGAGCTCTGAGGGGCGTGTTGGCATCTTTGGGAGGAGGAGGAGGAGATGTCCGGTTGAAGCCAAGGTAGCTTGAGATGGTTGATACTGCGGTAGCCATGGTGTCGATTCAGATTGATGAGCGGAACTGACACAACGCTGCCGGATTGTAGTGTATATGTCTGATAGACAAGCAGTGCGTATGAAGCAGTTGTATGCCATTATAGCTCGTATCATGTTGTACATGACAACGAAGAATGGTATGTCAAGCCCCATGGGGTCACTCGGTCCGGGTGCGTGAGAGTGGCGAATGCGTGTCCAAAGCCGGCCAAAGGCGCCATAGCAAGCATGTGAACTCGTGCAGCAGCGGCTCGAGCCACATAAGCTCATCCTATCAACCAAACACCGATCGAAGAGCGTATCATCTAGTCGGCTGAGGGGGGTTTGCTATCTCTCGAGATAAGGGAGCAGATTTCAGCCCCGAGCCGTAGTACCAGAGCTCGAACATTTCGAAACATCGTGATAGAGGTCCTGATTTCGTCTGCAATAGGCTCTCGCCCCTCCAACACCGCAGCAATGAAGCCCCCGAGATCCCGTCATCCGAACACCCGTGGATGCAACATGATTCGGCGGCCTCGATGCTGTCTTCCGCTTTACGGAATTATCACTCCGCCACCGTTCCCAAGCAATAAAGAGGAAGTGGAGATCAAGCGACGGTGGTACGACGTGGTGCCACAGAGAACGAAATGTCTGTGAATGCTAAATCATGCATGCCGTATTTGGTTTGGATACGTAGCGCCCTCGTTTAGCATTGCAAGACTCCCGCAGCCAACCGTACCGCAAGGCTTGCCTCTCTGCAAATGCGAGCGCGGTGGGCGAGGTGGGGTGATCATGATCGGTTGCTGGTGTCGGTGGTGGTAAGATGATGGAGAGGTGATGTTGGAGAGTGGTCGTAGGCTCGATTCAGAGGCCGGGAACGATTGTCCCGATTAGGCAATAACGCTCTCCCGCATGACTCGTGAAGTCCACGCAATGTTCCTCCCACATGCGATAACTCTACGCGCCTTCGAGGGCTTGCTCGGGAGAGCTGGCATATCCAGGTCTTGACGAGACATATGCTCGCCGTCGTCGCTGCGAGTGGTCGTCGGTTAGAGAGTAAGTCGGTCACCTGATCAAACTTCTCAACATCCTCCTTCAACCACTGCCTCCCTCATGCTCGTCGCTCCCTGTCCTGCTTGATCAATCGGAAAATCAGAAAAGGCCGACTGCAACTCTACAGGCACTCACAGACTGTACGGGAGTTGTTGATCAACTCGTCACACTCGACGACCATGCCCGGAGCTGACGCGGTCGTCATCTTGGGTGGCGGTATCATCGGATTCTCCATCGCATACTACCTCTCACAAGACCCGCAGTACAAGGGACGCATTCACATCGTGGATGCCGCAGACCGGCTGTTCGAGTCGGCTTCGGGCTACGCAGGCGGTTTCCTGGCGCGAGACTGGTTCGCCAAGAAAGCAGCACCACTGGGTGAATACTCATTCAATCTACATCGAGAACTTGCGGCCGAACACAACGGCCACAATCGATGGGGTTACCTCGGCTCCCACGTCTATAGTCTGAGTTTGAATGATGCTCCCGCGGGCGTGCGCGGCGAGGACTGGCTGCTTGCAGGTACCAGCCGAGCACAGGCAGCCGGTGGTCGGCGAGAGTACGGTCATGTGTCCCGACCGGGAGAGGCAGTGAATGAGGACGGAACGCCGGCTTGGATGGCTCCTCAGATGGGAGCCTCGTGGAATGCTATAGCTGGGACGGACGACTGTGCTCAGGTGGAGCCGCGGAAGTTATGCGAGTTTCTCTTGTCGGAATGCGAGAAGCGTGGAGTTTCAATCCATCTGAACACGCGAGCGACGAGGCTTGGCAAGCAAAGGGGTAGCAGGCTGTCTGTGCTTGAGCTGGAATCGAACAACAGCCAGTCCATTACACTGCTGTGTAGCGACATCATCATCTCCGCCGGCTGCTGGACCCCACGTGTTTGGACCACGCTCTTCCCTACCAGTCCGGTTGAGGTCAAAATAGACGGCCTCGCCGGCCACAGCGTGATTTACCGAACTCCACGCTACACCAACCCATTTTTAAACGCTTCCTACGGATCAGGAGAGCACAGCCAAAGCAAGGACCAGCACATCTCCTACGCAATTTACTGCCCGCCCACAAAGTCCTGGACGTACTCGCCAGAAGCCTACGCACGACTGGATGGGGATGGGAAACCCGAAATCTGGATCGGAGGCCTCAACGACAATAGTACCGATCTACCGTTACCCGATCTACCCACCGATGCGAAGAAACTGATCAATCCGGCAAGATTGGCTGAGCTACGCAGGGCAGCTGTCCAACTCACGGGCATGACGAGTCCGAATGGCGGAGTCGCCGAGGACGATCTGGAGGTTGTCTCCGAGGCACTGTGTTTCCGGCCGGTCAGTCAGTCTGGCGTCCCCATCATCCAGCAGATACCACACAGAGCTTTGGGTCTCGGTTCCAAAGGCAAGCCCGGTGCAAATGTTTGGATAGCGAGCGGGCATGGGCCTTGGGGTATCTCGATGAGTTTGGGCACGGGGGCTGTGATGAGTGATTTGATCTCTGGGCGGAAACCGAGCGTTGATGTTAGTGGATTGTGCGTTGAGCTTCCGGCGAGCAGTAAGCTTTGATGCGGCCGCGGCGGTATATAGTAGTACAGTAGCATGCGTGTAAAAGTGGCCTCACGAGCAAACCGCATTCGGCCCACTCGCCACATGAGTAAACCCTTTTGCAGTCAAATTTCACACGGATGCCATACCAGCCTCTCGATGTTTGCACGTCTCCATATCATTTGAGATTGAGAGCACACATGGGTCGGTGAGTAGCGGAAGATACGAGAAGTTTGAAGGTCTCAATGCCAAATGAGTGCCAAATCTGCAGAAGACGAAAGCATGTTTCACGGTGAAAGTCGTAATATTTCTCAACTTTTGCCACCTTGGAGTGACGAGATGATCCCTCCGTCGTACCCTCCAATGCGTGAACTGCACTACCCGTACCCTGCTCTCGTCACAAGCGAGCTCTCACATGCTCGACCGCCCGGCTCGAGACCTGCGGTCTCTCCCTCCGAGCAGACACGTTCGACAACGGCTCATCCGTAACAGTAGCCCTGATCCGCCGCCCAAAGTACTCAATCTCGACTGCCTCCCCATCAAGCACCTCCCCAGGCAAGTAAGCATAAGCGATCGGTTTTCGGATCGTATACGCAAAAGCCGCACTGGTAACATACCCCGCCGCTCTCCCATCGTAGAACACTGGCTCCTTGCCCAACACAACTGATCGCCCATCATCAACCGTCAACGTCCGCAAACGTCTCAACGCCCCACCTTCACTCCGCCCCTTGACCGCCGCCTCCCCAACATATCCCTCTTTCCCCGAATCAACAAGCTGCCCCAACCCAGCTTCATAAGCCCCATGCTCACTCGTCATATCCGCACCCCAGTCCCTAAACCCCGTCTCCATCCTCAAAGCATTCAGCGCCGCTCGCCCCGCAGCTACCACGCCATACGCCTGTCCAGCAGCCCACAGGACATCCCACAGCCGCAGGCCGAACTCGGCGCTGGTGTAGATTTCCCAGCCCAGCTCGCCGACGTGCGAGAGGCGGATAGCTAGGACGGGGATGCCGGCGATGAAGGTCTTGCAGAAACCGTGGTGGGGTAGGTTGGCGATGTCTGGGGCTTGCAAGGCTTGCATGACGGAGGGGGCGAGGGGGCCCCAGAGGCCTATGCTGCAGGTGGCTCCTGTGATGTCGCGGACTTGAGTCCATTGGTTGGGGTTCCGTTTGGAGTGTTTACGGGCGGTACGGGAGATGTAGTCGAGGGCGGTGGGACTGAAGACTCCTACGTGGAAGGAGTCGGGCTCGAGTCTGGCTACTATGACGTCGCCGAGTATGCCTCCGCCGTTGTCGAGCATGAGGGTATATGTGGCTTGATCCGGATGCTTCAAGATATCGCTGGTAGTCAGCCGCTGCAGCAAGTTGGCAGCTCCGGGGCCAAACACTTCCAGGCGTTTGAGCGGCGTCATGTCGTACATCGCAACCGCCGTCCGGGTCTTCCACGCTTCCACAGCGGAGATCGGGGAGTGAAATCTCGCAGACCACACGTCCCGGCTCACAGGTCGCCACTGAGCTGGTAGATCTTGTAACAGCTCCGCATTCGCTTCGAACCACTGCGGGCGCTCCCAAGCCCTGCTCTCCACGAACACTGCACCCAGCTCCTGCTGCCGCGCATGAAAGGGCGAGACGCGGAGATTCCTTGGCGACTCTCTCGGCTGCATAGGGTGGAGTATATCATACACCTCCACGAAATTCTGCTGCGAAGTCTCGCTGACATAGGCGGGAGCGAGCTGCACCTCCTCGAAGCGCGCGAGATCGCAGTCCGCGAGATCGACTTCGGAGCGGCCGGTCGTGAGGAGCTCCGCGAGCGCTTTCGCCACGCCAGCGGAATGCGTTACCCAGACTGCTTCGGCGACGTAGAAGCCATCGAGCGTTGGGTGTTGGCCCACAATTGGCCCGCCGTCGGGCGTGAAGGAGAAGATGCCGTTGAAGCCGTCGGTGATCTCGGCTTCCCTTAGCACAGGCAGGAGCTTTTTGGATGCTTCCCATGCTGGCTTGAAGTCTTCGGAGGTGAAATCTAGGCGGGATGGCATGTTCTTTTCATCCACGTGCGCGGGTGTAGTGTCCAACGGCGCCGCAACGACGGGCATTGGCCGGTGACCATAGTAGCCAATTCCGTACCGGTCACCGTGCTCCCGGTAGTAGAGGTCTTGGTCCTGGTGGCGTAGAATTGGCAAGTCTGCACCGTTTGCGGGCTTGTTCGGAGTAGCCAAAGCTTGCAAGCTCCCAGTCTTGACATACTGGTGAGCAAGCGGCAACAATGGGATCGGCAAGCCAACCATGGCGCCAATCTCGACGCCCCAGAAACCCGCGCAGCTGATGACGATGTCTGCGGGAATGCTGCCATTGGGTGTGGTGACTCCAGTAACTTTCCCATCGCTCCGCTCAATATCCGTCACAGGAGTCATGTCAAGGTAACGCACACCAGCTTTCGTCGTTCGCGCAATCAGAAGCTGTACAGCTCGTGCCGCAAGCGCCAGCCCATCGCTCGGGATGTGCAGGCCGCCAAGCACGGAGTCCCTGTCGAGCAGCGGATACAATTCCAGACACTCGTCCGTCGTGAGAAGATGAGTCTCAATCTTCCACGACTGCGCCCAGCCGCGCTTCCGCTTCAGCTCCTCCAGTCGCTCGGGCGTTGTGGCGACTTCTAGACCGCCGACCTGGTTGAAGCATGATTGCCCGTCCTGCTCCAGTGATAAGAGTTTGCTGACTGTGTATTTTGCAAACTCGCTCATCGTTTTGGAGGAGTTGGTCTGGAACACGAGGCCCGGGGCGTGCGATGTAGAACCACCCGGCATGTTCAATGGCCCTTGTTCGACGACGGTGATGTCGTCCCGTCCACGCGAGACCAGCTCATCGGCGACGTTGGTGCCCACGATGCCGGCTCCGATGATGACTACACGAGGTGAGGGAGCCATGTTTGCGGGAACTTAATGTAGCCCTCGATCTGCCGGTGGTGTTCGAGGCTCGGAGCGACGACAAAGTTATGGTAAGACGTATACTCAATATCTCAATCCACTGCAGTCCTGTTCGCAGACAGACCAGCGGCTCAGCTAGCACAGAAACGATCCAATTTGATGTAGAATCGAAAGTTGCTGAAAGGGTTGACCATTTGCGGAGTGGCGATCGAGGAATGATCATACAACACCAGGTGGATGCTGCATTGCGACCCAGCAAACGTAACTTAATCATACACTTGTACATCATCGAAGCCACGGTATAGGTGTATGGCAGAGAGACACCATTCTGGTGCATCGAGTCCAAGCTCCAAGAATCCGAATTAGGAAGTTCTCTCCAGCACGGTCCGACTGCGGGTGAGACCGAGATATAGCACCTTAGTTGGAGCTATCAGCGTTGCTGAGTACATGTACATGTACGCATGTCCACCCGAACTATGGCGCAATATGCTCGTGCGATGATCGATTACGCGATGGAGCTGAGTACGTGGCTCTGGCGGTGAGAGTCGGAACAATCGGCGTTCGTGTGCGTACGCCTGTAAACTCACTGAGCCTGAACTCTCGACGTAGGTGCGTCTCGTCGCTTGCACCACTAGCCACCATCTGCTTCAGTCGATCATATTGATACTAACAACCTGACCGTCTTCCGCTTGGCCAATGTTGGTGTCGAGGCTGCGATACGCTCGAGTTAGCAAGTCTTTCGCAGCATCAGCACAAGCTTTTGTCCGTAACATATACGAATGGAAGGATCCCAACTTGAAGGCTGAAGGACAGATCACTCTGACAATCATCACCCGAAGATGGCAAAGAGGTGAGGGCGTCCTCTTTTGCCTTCTGGATGAGGTTGGAGTCGCCGATGGCGTCGTAGTAGTTGCCAGACTTGGCGGTGACGCTATTCCGCAATGTCTGAACGGAGCGCCGAGAACGATGAGCTCGTGGTATTCTGCTTGGGTTGCACATCGTCGGTAGTCGGTCGCAGTGAAAAGAAGCGAGGCGCATAGAGCCCTACGAGAATCACCGTCGGCACTCGCATGTTTAGGAGCATGAAAAGGATCTTTTCACAGCTTCGCTGCCTTCCACTTCGGCTTCCTCTTATCAACAAACGCCCGCACGCCCTCCTTGATATTCTCACCAGCCTGCAACCTCGAAAACCAAACATCATTTGCCAACCTCGTCGCATCCTCAGCCCCCATCCCCTCCCATCCCATCTTGATTCCCTCCCGACTCACAATCACTGCATCAGGACTGTTCTCCGCAATCATCTTCGCGTACTCGACCGCAGCCTCCACCACCTCGCCCTCCCTGTCCCCAACAACCTTATTCACCAAGCCCCACTCCCTCGCCTCCAGCGCCGAGACCGTGCGGCCCGTAAGCGCCATCTCCATAGCCCGCTGCTTGCCAATCGTCCGCACAATCCGTGGCAGCGCTCCCGCAAACGCCACAACTCCCCTCTTAACTTCCGGGAGCGCAAAAGTGGCGTTGCTGCTAGCGACGACCAAGTCGCAGTTGACGATCAGCTCGCAGCCGCCTCCGAACGCGAGGCCGTTGACGGCGGCGATGACGGGTTTGCGGCCGCTGCGGCGCGAGAGGGCTCCGAATCCGGACGAGACCATTTCGCGTTTCTGGCCGGCGGTGTTGCGGGCGTTCCACTCTGCACTTCCGTCAACGTCTCAGAACATATCAGAGGCCTCTGGCATAAACTTACCCTTGAGATCGGCGCCGGCAGAGAACGCCCGTCCGGTGCCTGTGATTATGCCCACGCTCAAGGAGGGCTCGGCGTCCAGCCATTCCCAGATCTTGTGTAGCTCGGCATGCCCTTCCATATTGATACAGTTGAGGTCCTTCGGCCTGCTCAACCGGACGAGCAAGACATTAGGGGCTGGGTAGGAGAGGATGCAGTACTTTGCTGGCGGCTGAGGAGATTCGAAGGTGGGTGTAGAGTCAACTGGTGCCATTGTGATTGCGTTGGCTTGAGTCCTACCTGTGTTGGAACGAGTCTAAAGCGGAAATATCCAATGGGTAGATGTAGATGTACATGCGACGATATAGACCAACGATACATGTAGCTGTACTTGTTTCTCTCGTTTAAAGATCAAAAGAGGAGCTCGGAGAGTGGTCCTGCAGAAGCCTCGGCTTGATAACTCAGCCAAGGCGCTTGTCTCTTCTTCACCTTCCTAGAAAGATACATCCCTAAGAAGTAAAACAAGGGCAAAAAGACAATCTCATTGTTGCTACACCACACGGGCCTGGCCGGGATTCGAACCCGGGGCCTGTCACATTCACGCCGTCTGGGACGACAGGAAACAATTCCCGAAGCGACAATCATACCGCTAGACCACCAGGCCGTCTGATTTCAAGCCGGCTGAGGGATAAAACCAATATATTGACAGCAAGATCTTTGGGCCAGAATGTCGCAGTGCGTCGTTCTTATGCCGCGAACTTTGACAGCCCACGACATGAGTTTGTACGGTGAACTCGCACATCACTTACAATTTCTCGGAAAGTACCCTGCCAAGATATCTGTCACAGAAGCAGCAGTGCTTCGATCATGGCTGTCGAAAACGAGGACAACGACGACGTCCCACCCGCACTCGTCGCCACCCACAACGCCGACGAAGCGGAAACTTCCCTCGCCACGGGCATGGAGGACGTAAAACTGGCTCGTGTACCCATTACCATCATCACAGGTGAGAGGAGAATTGATAGCCGCCCTGTGAAGCCTGACAATACACTGAAACTGCTTCCAGGCTACCTAGGCGCAGGCAAAACGACCCTCCTCAACTACATCCTCACAGCTCACCACGGCAAGAAGATCGCCGTAATCCTAAACGGTAACCAAACCCCCGCCCAACCCGTTCGCCCTTCACGTTCCAAGGCCCCAACCCCTCCCAAAACCCATTCAAAAATCTGACACCTATGGCAAGAATTCGGCAACTCAACCGACCTAGAACAAACCTCCCTCTCCATAACCGAACCCTCCTCAACCCAATCCGTAGCCGCCTGGCTCCCCCTCCCCAACGGCTGCCTCTGCTGCTCCGTAAAAGACTCCGGCGTCCTCGCCATCGAAGCCCTCCTCGAGAGCCAGCGGGAAGCCTTCGACTACGTCCTACTGGAGACGACGGGGCTGGCGGATCCGGGGAACTTGGCGCCGCTGTTTTGGGTGGACGAGGGGTTGGGGAGCGCGGTGTATTTAGATGGGATTGTGACAGTGGTGGATGCGGGGGGGTTGGTGAGGTGTTTGGAGGAGCCAGTGGAAGGGGAGGAGGTGGAGGAGGAAGGGGAGGGGCATGCGGGGCCGAGGTTGTCGGTGGCGCATTTGCAGGTTTCGCATGCGGACGTTGTAGTGGTGAATAAGAGTGATCTGGTTAGTGGCGAGGAGCTGAGGGCGGTGGAGGAGAGGGTACGGTCTATTAATGGATTGGCGAGTTTGCATGTTACGGAGCGCGGGAGAGTGCCGCGGTTGGAGGGCGTGGTGCTGGATCTTCACGCTTACGATCGGGTTGAGGCGGCGGATCTGGATTTCGCGAGTAAGGGGCATAGTCATCTGGATCCGGCGATTGGGACGGTGACGCTTTCTGTTCCGGTACTCGATGAAAAGGGACTGCAGCGACTGGACGTATGGCTCAGGTCGGTGTTGTGGTCGCGCCGCCTGCCGAGCTCGGCGGTGGGAGGTCAGTGGGAGATTCACCGGGCGAAAGGCCGACTGCCAATGACGGATGGCAGAGTGAAGATGCTGCAGGGCGTGCGCGAGGTATTCGAGATCATCGACGGTTCGGGTCTGAGTGCCGGTGGTGAGCCTTCTGAAGGGTTCGCGGAAGGCAAGATCGTCCTCATTGGTCGCAATATTGGAGGTGCAAAGACGTCTACGTCGTTCCAGCAGAGCCTTCGCACCACGCTGAAAGCAAGCTGGGAGCCGTCGGGATAGACACGCTTCCCAGCCCATCATTGGACCCTCACACACACCGCCATTCCAGCTCAAATCCTCTCACGGGCTTCTGACTCCACCGCCCTCGCGCTCCACACTCCGATGAAAGATACACATCATCCCACCATCCCCCACCCCAACCATCCACCTCCCTCCATTCGGACTCCACGCAATCTGCGCCATAGCAAAGTGCTTCTTGGACGACAGCGTCGTGCAGGCCAGGACCGAGTGGTGCGGCTTGAGCGGCATGAAGGAGTCGCCGAGGTCAAATTTGCGCTCCGGGGGTACGTTGGAGGCAGAGGTCGTGAGGGAGGGGTCGGCTGTGTGGAGGGGTGGAGGTCAGTGTGGGCGGTGGGCAGTGATGAAATGATGAGGAGGAGGTAGGAAACGGTAAGTGAGGTGGTGGTGGTGGGTTGATCAGCTTTCGGGGATGGTCTCAAGGTTGTGGATTGGAACCGTCATGGAGAGGCGAGGGGAGGGAGCTAAGACTTACGTGTTCTGCCAGAACCAAGATCACTACCCGCACCACCTCCAACGCTCTCCCCTCTCCTCAACTCCCCCAGGCTACCCAGGTTACTCTCGTTCACCTGCTGCTGCGCCTCAGCCGCCTTCCCCTTCTTCCGTTGCCGCGGCGCCTTGACCCCAGGCATCTTGAGTTTCGCCTCACTCTCCTCATTGGCATCGTACCCCTCCTCCAATTTCTGCAAGTCCCAAAACAGAAACCTGCTCTCCTCATTTCCCATCGCGAGGATAGGTCTCACTCCCGGCTGATGCAGCAGGCCGAAGCGCAGGTAGAAACGGGAGGTATTCGGCATGTCGAACGTCATCAGACGCTGGAGACCACGGGACCTAGAGTCGTGGGGAAAGGAGGAGCGCGTCCAGACACCTGGAGTGGGTATCGGGGGTTCGGTAGGAGGATCATCCTCGGAGTTGAAACCGTCGATCTTCCAGAGGAGGATCTCGTTGGGTACGATTTTGACCTTCGTGGTGGTGCGGGCCGGGTTTTCGGATTGGTGTTTGGCCGATCGGGAAAGGATGAGATCGCCATAGAAGACGGCTGTGTCGATGTAGTTGGCATGCACCTCTGTGGAGTGGAAGTGCGGGTAATAGACCGTAAGCGGTGCAGGATGGCTCCCGTGCTTGCGCGCGTGGTGCTGTGCAAGTGCGTCGTTACTGGGAACGGCCCAGATAGCCATAGCAGTATCGAGGCCGGCGGTCACGATCCATTTACCGTTAGAGTGGAACTGGGCTGTGAGGACGTGCTGGCGGTGGCCTTCGCCCGCGAAGATGGCAACGCAGGGCTGATCTTTGAACGCAGGCTCCAGATTCCAGAGTCGGATAGTGTAGTCGGCTGAGGCTGAGGCTAAGAGACAACTCGAGGTTGGGGAGATGGCCAAGTCGTTGATCGCGGCGCCATGACCGACTAGGCTTCTGACATGTTTGCCAGTCTCAACGTTGAAGATCTGGATTTGCTTTGGCTTCTCACCAGCTACGCAGATCAGCGGCTCGCCGCTGACGGGGTCAAGGGCCCATATGAGACTGTTGAAGGAGTGTTCGTTCTGAATCCGGGTCAGTCGTGTCAGGTGTGCGAGGATTGACAACTCACGCCGTCGAGTCGGAACCACCGCAGGACCTCAAACGGGGGGTCTGTGCCAAGCTTTGGGCGGCATACAAACAACTAGATGTATAGATCCGTCAGTCCTCAGCGGTCTCATTCTATGATCGTGCGGCCGACTTACATGACTCGAACCAGTCACGGCAAATATAGGCTCATCATCAGTAGTGGGATAGGGATAGAATTTGACGTCGAAGAGAGCTTGGCCTGTGCAATATGATCAGAGGAGGAAACATCAAAAGCGATAGACATTGCGGATGTATACCTACCATCGGAAAGCTTGGTGCAGCTGCGTAGAGTGGGAAAGTGGCCGCTGAGTGAGGCAACGGAAGGCATACCGATACCTGGTATTGTGCACTGAGCCTGAAAATCTGGGTCCGCTACATGTGCACCTGTTACCTGAGGCAGCTTGACTCAAGAGGTTCCCGAGTGCATATGAGCGACGTGCAACAAGACGGGAAGTGAAGTCGGATATGCCCGGCGACGCACGACTCGGCTGCGTTTGCTTTGAAGAGCAGATCTTGTGCGACGTCAATCAAGAGCGTGCATGCCGGCTGTGTGAGCTGCAAGGTGACCGTCTGCGGCCGCTGTGGGACGCCGCTAGGCACTCAGGATGGCCGTCAACGACTGGCTGTGGGGACAGAGCGGTGTTGTTCCGGATGGCAGATGGGGAGGAGGAGCGAAATTGGCTGTAGGAGACGATCAACATCTCCAACAAGGCTGTAAGGGAAGTGAGCATGCGGAAGATAGCATGGACGATGGCTAGTAGAGGTGGCGCCCGGTGGCAAAGGGGATACCTCCGCGGTGCAGGAAGTGCAGTCAAACCCGTCCAGGCTGAGGGAGTGTTGTGTCGCGGCGGGGTGGGGTGGTGATGTCGGTGGGTTGGAGGGGGCGGTGTGGTGAGGTGGGGGTGGTGTTCCTCTTCTCACTGAAAATGGGTGAGGCGTTGCACAGTTGATGCACAGCTACGTCATCGGCGCCAGACCCTTCCGCTACCTCGCACACGTACCAGACGGCCAATCCATGTACCCGAGCCGTTTAGCAACCACACCACACCTTCTCGCCTTCCACTGCCGACACTAGCGATAATATCACCGCTCCGCTACCTCCACTCCCACGCCCGCATACCATCTACCACCAGGCACAGCAGAAGCAGCGGCCCGGCCGACTCCGACTCCATGTCCTGTTGACCGACGACACCAGACGCCACAGAGGGACAATAATACCGCGACCTCCCTGCCAACGTACGACGAGGGCGAGTGGTCTCAATGCGCGCCCGGCCGTAATCGAGCATACACCCGCCACCCGGCTACAGGAGATTGTGCTCCTTACGAGAGAGCCAGCAACAACAACCAGCCACAGACACCAGCATGGAGACCACCTTCATCTCCATCCACGGTACCGCCCACCTTTCCGCTACCCACTTCTGCCACCACTCCGTCTTCATCGACCCGTCCCGTCCACCTCTCCTCTTTGAATACCACTGACTCCTTCTCCCCCCCCTCAGACCTCACCCCAAACGCCCGCATCCTCTATTCCTCCGACTCCATCATCGACATCCTCGGCTATACTCCAGATGAAGTCGTCAACCGCTCCGCCTGGGAGTACTTCCCTGCCGAGGAGCTACCCTTTGCGCGCCAGTACCATGAGAAGCGCGTGCAGATGGACAAGGCGGCCGTTCTGGCATATTGTCGGGTGCAGCACCGAGACGGCGGGTGGGTGGGTTGCGAGTGCTGCTTTACTATCGTATACGATGTCATGATTGTGTGTACGAGTATATATCGGCAGGGAATAGCGAGTCAAAGTGAGTACAGGGGTAATAAACATATATGTGGGTGCGCGTAGCTGACGTTCGACGCAGAGCGAGCTATAGAAGCGCCATTGGTGCGACGGCTCTTCTCATCATCACCCGCGGACCCACGATACCACATGTTATCGCACATATCCGGCAAATTCAAGAGGGACGGTAAACATCAGGCCCACGAACCTCGAGCAGCGTTATTCTTGAACCGGTTCACACGCACACTGACCATCATGTATGCTACGAACGGACTGGAGGAGATCATCGGCATACCAGCCGACACAATGCGAGGCCGAAGTTTCTACTACTGCATAGCGGAGAACTGCCTCCAAGACGCCATCAAATGTTTAGAGAACGCCAAAGGCAACGACTCCATCGCCTACCTTCGCTTTTGGTTCCGTGACCCCCGGATAGACGACCAGGCACCACCTCCAGACGACGATAGCGACGACGAGATGACCGGCACGGAAATGAGCGCCGACATCTCCGAGGACGGCGGCGTGCAACTCCATAGTCAAACTGGCGGCAACTCACCTGAAAGCTCCAACTCCAATGCCGTGCAGTCGGACACAAACATGGACCTCGACGGTCCGGCAGGAGACGACGATGACGACGCGGACGACCAACCCAACTCCCGTACCTCCTCAGGCGACAGCACCAACGCAGCCGACACGCACGAGGCCATCTTCGGCCACTCGCGGCGCGCCGAGGAATCCACCTCCTCCCTTGCTCTCTCCCCAGACCGCGACGAAACCCGCGCCCCCTCTCCTCCCTCACCGGCCATCAACCCCGACCCTATCGAGCTCGAAGCAGTCATCTCCTGCACCTCCGACGGCCTCGTCGTCTGTCTCCGGCGAGCACGTCCTATGATCCCGCACCCGACCCACCGGCCATCCAGACCAGTCTACGAGAACGGCCTCTTCGCCGCTCCCTGGGCGGCAGAACCAATGTTGCCACCGCTCGACACGCGGCCCGGAGCGGGTTTCGGAGGGGTCTTCGCGCCTTCGCTTGGACCTCACGGGGCGATGCGGGGGTCTCCTCCGGTCAAGGCCGGGAAGAGTGCTGGAGTGGAGCACGATTTCATGGCTGCGATTCGCGAGCAGGCTATTTTTGCGTGGGCGCTGACGGGAATTAATGGGCGGTTGGCGGAGATGGCGCAGGGGACTGCGAGGGGGGAAAGTATGCCGTATGGCGGGCTTCCGGTTTGGGGGAGTGATCCGGGAAGTGGAGGAGGGAATGCAAGTGGCTCGGAGGGCGGCGGAGGAAGTCGGGGGAGTAGTCGAAATGGATGGCATCATGGTAACGGGCAGCAGGTGGGAAATGGGAGTGTCACGCCGGGGTATATGGGCAGTCGGAGTCCAGAGGATGCGCGGTCGCATTCGGCGCAGATGTTTGGGGATCCGGGACTCAGTAGAGGCGGCACGAGAAACGCCTCGGCTGTGGGAGGAGGGCGGGTGGGGAGTAGTGGCGGGTATGGGTATGCGAACGGGGGCATGAACGGAGGGGTCAACGGGACGGAGAAGGGGACTGGTGGGTACTACGGTGCGGACAGGAATGGGAACGGGATTATCAGATGACATGAAGAGTGATGGTGTGAACGGAATCGAGGAGGATGGGGTTCGTCGATTTACTGGAAAGGCCAGCTCCGAGCCTAACGGTGAGGACACAATCAGACGCCATGTCTGGACGGCCGGAAACGGAATCTCACCGAGGAAAGGCCGGACACGGATGCATCACTATTCGATGCACCACGGGCTCGCAAAGCCGTAGATTGCACCCAGGCACCCCGTTCTAGGTGTATCGGCACAGGAGTCAACGATGGATGCACCGATAATTCTGGGCGGCTCGTTCTTGGGAGGCTCGGGGTAAGTGGCAACGTCCACTAGAAGAACACTCCTCTTTTTCGACAAAACAGATGAACGAATGATTGAATGGGTTTCTCGGCGTTGGGGAATTTCCGGTAAGGTCAACATGAAGCATATTCCAGCGGGTTCAGTACACAGCACACGGGTTACCAGGAGGGCAAACGGGACGGACAATGGGAAATGGGAAATGGGAGATACCACTGGAGTTTGTTACTGTTTTGAGGGTTACGGAGTTTTCTGGCGTCTGCAGGGTGGAGGGACTAGCCCGCTACTGAATCGTGAGGGAAGGCGACAGTATGGGTAGTCTACTGGGCTGGGAGGGTTTTGCGGGAGGGAGGGAGGAGGTTACGATGGAGGGTCGTGAGCTATATCCATGTACCCTTAGCTTAGCTGAGTGACGTCTTGGCTTCTCAGCTGGGGCGTGGTCAGATTGAACGCTATGGAAGCACCGTGCCTGCGTTCTCTCGAGAGAGGTAGCCTCCCAGTGCACTCGGTCCGCATCAGGTGTCTGTACGTCTTCCCATTTTGGCCCCTCTTCTCACTCCAAGGAAGTCCTATACGCCTCGCACACTCCTATCACTCACACGCTCAATCCACTAAGCATTTGCGCCGCATCCGGCCTCATTGTCTCGTCCCCAAACGCATGCTCGAAACAATTATCCCAGAACCGAATCCCATCCAGACTCAAATCCCGACACAACGCCCCACTCTCCTCGCCCATCTCCAACTCCTCGCTCGCGACCCCAACGCTCCACCCAAACCGCTCCGCCGTCTGCAGAGCCGTGACCCCGCGCCCGAATCTCCTGCCCAACACATCGTCCTCCGCAGGCGGGAACGCAAACACTGGCTCCCTGACCCAGGCGAGCAGACCCGCGATGGTCTTCTCATCCGTCCGGCTCCGCTCCTGCACGACACGGAGTCCACTTTTGAATGTCCGGAGTCGAATAGGCAAGCGCAGCGTCTCCCACCGCTCGGCGGCTCTCTCGAAATCCAGCGGGGAGATGAGCTCGATGCCGTTGCGGGTGCGGTTGAAAACCGCCCAGAGGTCGACGAGGGAGATGATGCCCCCTTCTTTGCGCAGCACGCCGCGGCGGTCATCGGTGAGGAATTCGGCGAGGTTGCGGGCCAGCTCGGTGAGGTAGAGGGATTCGGAGGCGGAGCCCGGGCCGAGCATGTCTTTGGTGGTGACGAGGCCGAGGGCGGAAGCTGAGTCGGAGAGGAGTTTGCGAGTTTCGGGGGAGTCGTTGGTGGTGTTTTGGGAGGCGAATTGGTCCGCCATGGCTATGACTTCTTTGGCGGACGTCATGAGGGCTTCGAGGTCTTCGAAGGCGGTGCCGATGACGGTTTGGTTGTTATGGCGGAGCTCGGCGCCTCTGCGCTCGAGGCCCGCGATGCCGACGATGCGCTGCTGGGGCGTATTGGAACGGTATTGTCCGTCAGGAGTGGGCGGTGCGCCGAAGCTGCTTTGCGTTGGTGATAAGGTAGGCTTCGGGATGGGCGGCGCGCTTTGCAGTAGCCATTTGCGCTGTACGAGAGCGTGTTTGAGCCGCTCTAAGAAAGCTTTCTCACCGCCTGCGCGGAAGGACAACTTGATCGTCTCGATTGTCTCGTCGTCGAGGATGGAGCCGCTCAGGGTAGGACCAGGTGACTCTGGTCTTTGCATGCCATTGGCAGTACTTTGTGCAGAGCCATCTACGGCCGCGGGCAGCGAGGCACCGCATACCTCGCACTCCGTCAATGACATATGGTTGTGGAAAGTACACCGTGGACATATGTTCGTTGACCGAGGTAAGTCTGGGCCGTCCAGCAAGCTGCCGGGCTCCACAGGTGGTCGGTGCATGCTAGATGGGGTGACTGCCGGCCGACTCGTCATTGCAGCAATAGATGCCTTGATCATAGCCGCAAGTGGCGGCTTGATACCACACGCCTGGCATGGAGGCAACGGTGTATGCTGATTCGCGGTGGCAGGGTCGAAGTTTTTCGGCACCGGGTTGGGAAGCCCGCAAATTGGGCAGATCCAAGTGGCGTTGATGTCCCGTGCCGGCGTTGGTGCTGGAGATTGCGCCATCGACCGAGGCGTCGACGTCCCGGAACGTAGCAGTGCATCGCTTGGGGAGGCATATCGCGGGACCGGACTTCTTATCGCCTGAGTACCTCGCCTGGTGGGCTTGGGAAAGAGCGTAACCTTGGCAGAGGACTTCAGGAAGCCAGCATAGAACTCCGGACGGTCGACATCCTTGAGATCGACAGCGACCGAGTACTTCCTCGGCTCCTCGTTGTCGACGTAGCAGACTCGGTGGGAAGTGAGATAGGCATGGCCGTTTTGATAGTTGGGTATCTTGAACTTGCCCTCGTACAGGCCGACGCCATCTTGTACGAACAAAAGTGCTTCCTCGTCATACAACGAGGGCCGAAGCGCCGTGGTCAGATCTAGCTGGCGAAGGAACATTCGCAGACATCGAGCTCAGCGAGTGGTCGTGTGTATGGATCAGAGTTCCAGATGGCGTTGAGAGACAGACCGCGGGCCGATGACTGAGACCAAATCACTCCAACATAGCAAGGCCAAGATCCGAGTGAATGTATGTTGCACTTTCTGTCGATTCCCCAGAGTCTGCTCTATGCACGTAAACGCTCTGTCGTGAATGAGTGGGTGGGTGTGAATGGAACCCAGGCACGTTACGGTGTCTTCGATCACGTGATCTACTGAGTCAGCCTGACCCTTTGATATTCAACCTTGGACCTTCCCACTTCCTCCTCTGTCCTCACCATCCTCCAACCACCACCTCCACACACGCAGTCAAATAACAAAGGACTGTCACCCCACTCATCACCATCTCACTGCTCTGTTCTTTACTATCACGCTGGCCCGCTGTGATGAGCTCGCCGCAAGTCTGGCCGATGCCACCGCCGTTCCCGCCGCCACTGCCCACCGCGTCTTTCGCAAACATGCAGATGTCGCCCTCGTATACCGCCGTAGCGGCGCGAAAGACATTACACAGACCCGATGCCCCGCCTGCGCCCGAGCCTGCCAAGACACAGAAGGTGTCGTGGACGCCAGGAGTGCGCGGTTACGTTCAGCGTGCCTTTGACGCGGACAGCGCAACGATAGGCGTGGGCCCGGTCGAAATGCAGCAAAAACTAAAGGCCGTAATCACACAGGCAGCAGAGGCAGGACAGTTGCAGACTATAGATTGGACCACGTACCCACTTCCGCAGAACTTGATCAAGGCCGAGCGCGAAGCGCTAGCGCTCTCCAGTGCGCAAAATGCGCGCATAGCTAATCTCAACGCATCCACATCCTATCTATCCAGTGGTGCGAACATTCCGGAGCGCAGTGTCAAGCGGAAGAACGAAGACCTGGAGACCACGGACGCCGAGGAAGACGCCATCACGCCACCGTGGAAGAAGCACAACACAAACAAAGGTAGCATGGAAGACCGTATGACCGGAAAGAGTAAGAAGCAAGACAAGAAGCAGAAAAAGAACGAAGCATTCCGCGCAAATGGTCTAGGCACCAACGCCGCCGTCCTGGAGAAACGCAAGCAACGCTTCGGCTATGTGTCCCCGGAACCCTCTCCCCATCCCTCTTCTCGTAATGAATCCCCAGAGCGCACCGGATCTCTCGTTGGGACATGCCAGACCGTCGAGAAGAGCTACTTTCGGCTCAACGCACCGCCCGCGCCGGAAACGGTCCGTCCATTGCCAGTCCTGGAAAAGGCGCTCAATCACATCCGGAACAAGTGGAAGAATGAGCACAATTACAACTACGCGTGCGACCAGCTCAAGTCTATGCGGCAAGACCTGACTGTCCAACATATTCAAAACGAGCTCACAGTCAAGGTGTATGAAAGTCACGCCCGTATCGCCCTGGAGATGAAGGACCTTGGTGAGTACAATCAGTGTCAGACGCAGCTGAGGGCGCTGTACAAGTTGAGCATACCGGGCAGGTCGGAGGAGTTCACGGCGTATCGCATCCTGTACACCGTCTATACGTGCAACCGGACTGACATGAACAACTTGTTGGCGGATCTAACCCTAGGGGACAAACAGAAGCCAGCGGTGCAGCATGCACTACAGGTGCGCTCCGCTTTGGCTTCCGGCAACTACCACAAATTCTTTAGACTCTACCTCGACGCGCCGTTCATGGGTGCGTATCTACTTGACATGCTTGTCGAGCGTGAGCGAATTGCTGCGATGGCGTCTATCTGCAAGGCGTAAGTTTCAATCCTCGTGTGATTCCCACACATTTGCTGACATGATGCAGGTACAAGCCCGACGTCACTCTGCGGTTCATTGCACAAGAGCTTGCCTTCTTCGGCGACGTGGACGTTCCTGATCCGGACGCGGGACTACGGCAGTGTCTGGAATTCCTGTGCCAGCATGGCGGCGAGCCATTCGTGGAGCGCAAGGAGGACGGTGAAATTCGCTTCCACACCGGCAAGGCCATCGCTGTCTTCGAAGCGCAACGAGCTGCCGCGTTCCGTTCGGTCGACATCAAGGGCCAGATATGATCTACAACCCGTCGTCACCATCCCCTTTCCACCTCTATATCGCCGTCTACATATCGACCACCCGCATTGATCGAGCAGCCGCGTTGTCATTCTACCCACATCATCACCAGCGAGTAAACTTGCTCTCAAATTCCAGTGGCTCGAAATTGAGTCCGTCGGCGGAATGTCACGCCACAACAGCCTCGAGCGGCCATTCGTGCCACATTTCACACGCCCACTCTGCCATCAGGGAGTACTCCGTCTCGACGGGTTCAGTGCCCAGTAGCACGCCGTCGACACTGCTTTCAGCCCGTCCCGGCTACCACTTCCGACGGATGTACATCGCACGTCGCACACACCACCACCAGCGACTATCCAACACTTAGTAAGTCATTTTCTATCGCGTCCGTCGATATTGGAGTCTCGGGAGGGTCTACGGAAAATGGGGTATCTTGGCGATCAATATTGGATAGGTGTGGTCCGGGTGCTACGTGGTCTACATTTCCTAGCGCTTTTCCGTCGTTCTACAGCGCCGCGGCTTCGGGTCGAAAGCGGGTTGAGCAGACGCGCGGTGGATGACATGGGAGGAGGTTTTGTGGCATAGAAGCCCGCGGTAGCTATTCACTACTGCACCGTCCACGGACATGCACGACATTCTCCACGATCACTCGTGCTTCGCCTTTGTCCCTCTTGACTTGTCTATTGGACCTTTGTGAGACTCTGTACCACATTGACTGTCCGAGAACGGCCACACTTCCTGTCCATCAAGGACTCCAATACCAACATCGTGCAAGGACGGGTGTCCTCGACTCGTCGTCTAAGCGCTCCAGCGGACAACGCCACTCTATATCGACTTCGTAGACTCGTAGCGTATCGGAGACTTGATTCGACCACCAGTCCATCTAACGAATGAAAAACCTCCGGGGCAGGCGAGGCCGCCTGCAGGGCCTGCATGGACGGCACGCGTTTTGGGGACATGGGTGGTTGTCCGTGTGCACAGCCTGGCTCCACTGGGACCACTGCGCCTGCTATCGTCTTCACATCGACGCTTTCATGCGAGAGCCTGTCACTCTGTAAGGTGAGTATCTGTGTCACCGTGGTCGCGGATAGGTCCTTCGCCTCCACCGTACATCCCTAGACCCAGACTTTTCCTTGCGTGCGCTGAGAAAAAGTACATGTATGTCTGCATGTGCATGTACTGTACCCATGTGAACCTGAAGTAAAGCTTCTCACTCCGCATACATCACAGTCGGTAGAAAACCCTTCACACGTACGACGGCAGGCCCGCACTCGAAGTCGTTCTTTGTTGCCCACATTCGGACTGTCACCTCATTGTCCCCCCCACCCCGCCACGAGGTCATCAGCCTCACTCACATCCGCCACGAAACCCTCCCACAGTCCCACCTTGACACCTTCCACGCTCACAATCTCCACCTCCACGCTGCTTGCCAGTGCCCCGAGACATCATCATCGTTGCAAGCGCGACACGCTCGGCGTTTCAGCCCAGCGACTCCTTCGTTTCGGCCATCGGAAGAGTACAAGAGTGGAAGGGGCTTGCGCAGCATACCGCACGTCACGAGGACGTCCGCGGGCAGCACAACACCTGCCATATACATCAACGGAGCAGGCGAAGAAACTCACATATTCAGAAGGTCAGGTGAAGGGCGTTTCGCATTGCGCCACCCCGAGTCAAGATGAAGGTACGCCAATCACAGTGACTCCGAGTGTTTCTCCTCACAGCGACTGACAGCCGCGCAGTTCCGAAGGTCCATGAAGAGCGACGGCAGCAGCAAGCACGATTCGGCCAAACCGGTGCAAATCTCCATTCCGCAGAAAGACGCCATCGCCATCGAGCCGCCCAAAAAAGTGATCAAGGCGCTCTACGACTACACCGCGCCGGCCGAGCCCCCAATCTACCTCTCCTTCTCCGCCGGCGACTTCCTGCACGTCCTCAGCCGCGAGAACGAAGTGGACTGGTACGAAGCTTGCAACCCGCTCGCGAACACGAGAGGGCTGGTGCCGGTAGAGTATTTTGAGAATGTGGGTAAGACGGTGCGGGATAGTGTGCACTCGTCGGGTTCGGCGAATGCGACACACGACAGTGGGTATGCGGAGGGTGCGACGCCTACCGCGAGGAGCTTTGGGACGTCACGATCAAGTGCGATGAACGTGGGTCATGCGGATATGCCTCTCATGCCTGGGCATAGAGCGAGCAATTCGCACGGAAAGAGATCGGTTGGTATATACGGCGTCATGCTATACGACTTCGAGGCGCAAGAAAGTACCGAGCTGAATGTGAAGGCGGGCGAGGCCATGATAGTGATCGCGCAGTCGAACCCGGATTGGTACATTGCGAAGCCCATAACGAAGCTTGGTGGACCTGGTCTGGTACCAGTGTTGTATGTGGAGATAAGGGACATGGCGACGGGGAAGGCGGTGACTGATAGGACAACCGCGGTCGCAAATGCTGGCATACCTAGCGTTGAGGCATGGCAGAGGATGGCGTTGGAGTACAAGGATAATTGCTACAATCTTGGCGTCATCACGAGTAGCTCGCAAGCGCAGCTGATGAAGGGCAAGGAGCGCATGAGTCTGAGTAGCCAGCATCAAAACGGCTACGGCGGGCATTCGCGGCAACCGAGTCAACAGACTTACCAACAGCAACAGCAACAGCAGGGTCCTATTGTACCGGAACGAGCGTCAGTACCACGATATATTTTCGCAGACGACAAGTTCCACTTCGTTGTGGAAGCCCGGATGTCGGATGGCACACATTGGGATCTACAGCGAGTATACGAGGACTTCTACGAACTGCAAATCAACCTCATCAACGCGTTTCCTGAGGAAGCCGGGCAGCTACCCGGGAAACCACGGATTCTGCCATACATGCCCGGACCCGTCAAGTTCGTCACAGACGGCATCAGCGAAGGGCGGCGCGAGAACCTCGACCAGTATCTGCGGGATCTAATGCGGTTGCAAAAACACATTTCCTACTCCTCGCTCGTGCGAAGATTCTTCGCGCCCAAAGAACACGACTACGAGGTTGATCCCGCGGAAGTCGACCCGGACACGCATGCGCGGCCGAGAGACGACCAGGACCGCTACTCGACCGTCTCGCAGACCTCGCATCGAAACGGCGCCTACCAGTCGCAAGCCCAAATGCGCCAGCCCTCCAGTACATCCGCACACCAGTACAGTCCGTCCCAGGCGTCCGGCAACGAAGGCTCCTACGGCCACCAACGAGGCCTCTCCAACAGCACCACCAACAACGGAGGAACCCACTACCGCTCCCCCTCCGCCTATGACACCGCGCACGCCCACGCGCTAGCGCCCGACACCCACGCACAACAACAGCAACAACAACACCTCCCCGCCGCCTCGACCACGTCCCTCGCTTCCGGCGGCCCCGCCGCGTCGCAGGCCCCCGTCAAAGTCAAAGCCTGGTTCGACCGCGACACCTGCGTCGTCATCCGCATGCCGGCCCGGGGCCACTTCTCCTACGAGGAGCTGTATCGGAAGATCGTCGAGCGGAGACGGTTGGAGTATAAGGTGTTGAGTGGGAGTGCGGGGGAGGAAGGGGAGGAATTGGAGATTGAGTATCGGGATGAGAAGGAGGGGGAGTATTATCGGATGGAGGGGGAGGAGGATTTGGAGATTGCGTTGGAAAGGAATGAGAAGTTGACGCTTGCTGTTAGGGCGGCGGGGTCGTGAAGGGGGAGGGCAGGGGTGTGCTTCCGAACGTGCGGCGGTGTTGGGCGCTCTGTTGTTGTGGGGAGGGCGGGGCGTCGTCGCTTGGGTCGGCTGATACTGCTTGCTTGTGGCGAGCTTGGGGGTTTCCGCGAGCGTCGTTGAAGAGATTACCCTTGGATGCGTTTTGCTTTAGTCTGCAGATGCTGCGGTCCGCGGCGAGAGAAGACTTCATTCCGCAACCGAATCCCAAGAATTGCCACAGCGTACTTCCTTTTACTGTGATCGCGCCCGCTCCGGTGCAGTGTTCCGGCTGCCGCCATAATTCATGCCTGAGGCATTCCGGTCTTAGATCCTTCGAGAAGCCGTAGCCGATGCGGCCGATCGCGCCAAATTTCTCACGAGCTCCTTGAATCATCAACTACACCATCACCTGTGCGCCACCTCACCTCCCTCATATCACCGTCCTCCATTAGAACACCATTTCTACTGCGCCTTCTTGTCTTCTCTAGCGCTGCTTGTGATACCCTTCGCCAACATGCTGTCGTCCCGACTGATGCGGAACGTACGTCAAACCCCCGAAAAGCATCACACGAGCACTCACTGATTTCTGCGCAGGCTGTTCCTCGCGCCGCGCCCGCCTTCAGATCATCAGCATACAGAGCACCGATCGGGCTACAGCGGAGATGGGCAACGACGGAGAATGTGAAGGACTCAGGCGAGAAGGTCAAGGGCCCCATCATCGGCATAGATTTGGGAACCACCAACTCCGCGGTGGCGGTGATGGAGGGCAGCCAGCCTCGGATAATCGAAAACTCGGAAGGTATGGCGCTGAAAACGTCAAGACATATAGATGCGATCCGCTGACTGGCATCAGGTGGCCGAACAACACCCTCAGTCGTGGCCTTCACAAAAGAAGGCGAGCGGTTAGTGGGCATCTCAGCCAAGCGCCAGGCCGTCGTCAACCCGGAAAACACCCTCTTCGCCACCAAGCGTCTCATCGGCCGCAAGTTCAAAGATGCCGAGGTCCAGCGCGATATCTCTCAGGTACCCTACAAGATCGTACAGCACACGAACGGTGATGCATGGCTTGAGGCGCGCGGCCAGAAATACTCGCCTTCGCAGATCGGCGGCTTTGTTTTGGGCAAGATGAAGGAGACTGCTGAGGCGTTCATGGGCAAGAAGCTGCAGAACGCGGTCGTCACCGTCCCGGCATACTTCAACGACCAGCAGAGACAAGCTACAAAGGACGCTGGCCAGATCTCGGGGTTGAACGTGTTGCGGGTGGTCAACGAGCCTACTGCTGCGGCGTTGGCGTATGGTATGGAGAAGGAAGGCGACCGCGTCGTGGCCGTCTACGATCTTGGCGGTGGAACTTTTGATGTTTCAATCCTCGAGATCTCGAACGGCGTTTTCGAGGTCAAGGCAACCAACGGTGATACCCACCTTGGTGGCGAGGACTTCGACATCCTCCTCGTGCGTCACCTTGTCCAGCAGTTCAAGTCGGAATCTGGTATCGACCTTTCCGGTGACCGCATGGCCGTGCAACGTATTCGTGAAGCGGCCGAGAAGGCCAAGATCGAACTCTCTTCCTCCCAACAAACCGACATCAACCTGCCGTTCATCACGGCGGACGCCTCCGGCCCGAAGCACATTAACAGCAAGATGACCCGTCCCCAGCTCGAGCGCCTTGTCGACCCGCTCATCAGCCGCACTGTCGACCCAGTCCGCAAGGCTCTCAAGGATGCTAACCTCCAGGCCAAGGACATCGAGGAGGTCATCCTCGTTGGTGGTATGACGCGTATGCCCAAGGTCGCTGAGTCGGTCAAGGGTATCTTCGGCCGTGACCCGGCCAAGTCTGTCAACCCGGACGAAGCTGTCGCCATTGGTGCCGCGATTCAGGGTGCCGTCCTTGCCGGAGACGTTACCGACCTTCTACTCCTCGACGTCACTCCTCTCTCGCTCGGTATCGAGACGCTGGGAGGTGTCTTCACCCGCCTGATCAACCGCAACACCACCATCCCGACGAAGAAATCCCAGACCTTCTCCACCGCAGCTGACTTCCAGTCCGCTGTGGAGATCAAGGTGTACCAGGGTGAGCGTGAGCTCGTCCGCGACAACAAGATGCTCGGCAACTTCCAGCTCGTCGGCATCCCGCCCGCGCACCGCGGTGTACCCCAGATCGAGGTCACCTTCGACATCGACGCCGACTCCATCGTCCACGTGCACGCCAAGGACAAGTCCACCAACAAGGACCAGTCCATCACCCTCGCCTCCGGCTCCGGCCTCAGCGACTCCGAGATCGAGAACATGGTCGCCGACTCGGAGAAGCACGCCGAAGCGGACAAGGAGCGCAAAGCCGCCATCGAGGCGGCCAACCGCGCCGACAGCGTCGTGAACGATACCGAGAAGGCGCTCAAGGAGTTCGAGGACAAGCTCGACAAGAGCGAGGCGGAGAAGATCAAGGAGAAGATCACCGAGATGCGCGAGGTCATTGCTAAGAACCAGACGGGCGAGGGGAGTCTTAGCGCTGAGGAGCTGAAGGCCAAGACGGATGAGCTGCAGAATGCTTCGTTGACGCTTTTTGACAAGATGCATCGCGCGCGTAACGAGGCGAGCAGCTCGGAGGCGCCGCCGACCGGGGAGCAGCAGCCCGCAGATGAGACCAAGGATGGGGAGAAGAAGCCGTGAGCGGACTGACAAGTCTGCTTCGTCTCTTTCGCCTCGCTTCAACCGACCTGACCACGTACTGGACTTCGCCGGCCAGTCGACGAACGCCGGATCTCCGCTGCACCGTCCTGGCAGCCTCTTTCGATCTTCATGTACGGATACCTACCTGACTTGCTCTCCGCTCAGTTTCTCCACATGAGTGGGGAGCTGCGAAGGCGGCTTTTACTACCCTCTTATCACCATCACATACACTCGAGGATAACGCAAGAGCGCTTACTCGGGATTCCTGCACTTCCATGGCGTTCCACAGGGGGGTTAGGCGGGAAGCATTTGGCTGGAGATACCGTATCTACTGGCTGGAGCGCGCGCGGAGGTGTACTTTATGGGAGGGATGGGAGGGAGTGTGGTATAGTGCAGTGTACGGTAGTGTAGGTTTGTTGGGTATGTAGTAGTGTGTACAGTTCTCCTCTCAGCTTTGCGGCCTGTTCTCGTGGTCATCCTCCCCTGTTAGGGTACATGTAGTGTAGGGAGAGATCCTCGCATAAGACCCACCTCAGTTCAAGGTGTACTGTAGTCAAATTCTAAATTTCAGTGCTCCGACTTCACGTCCTGGCTGAGAGACGTTCTTCTAGCAGCAGCATCGCCGGGCTCCATCGCGGCGACGCCAACGACGGACTCGTTAATTAGTTCGAAGGCCTTGCTGCTATGTGGCGGGACCGCGAGAGATCTTTGGCCCGCAAGATGTCTCTTCCATTGATTACAGCCCTGGCCCGATGTTGCCGCTACTCCGACCCAGCTGCCAGGTCACACACGCCGCGCAGGACGCGCGGGAATTGGTGGCGCTCTACCGTTTGCCTTGTCCAATAATGGCGCGCGGCCACAGCCGACGGGGGAAACACGCACACTTCAGCTCGGGTCTCAGCCTCACGGTTGACTGTTATAGAGGCTCGGACCGGTCCATGTAGAAGTGAGGACTTGAGGGCGTGTCTCGCACCAGGTTGGACTTCTCAAGGCCCATAAGGTTTCGTGGTACCGAGCACTGCCAAACAGGAGTTCGTGAAGCTGGCAAGGCACCAGACGTTGCAGGATGGACGCAGGCGATGGACGCTTGAGCAGGCTCTCGGCACGCGCTATCAATGAACTGGACTACGAGGCACGTCCGACGGCCCTCAGCAGCGAGTTGGTACGCGATGTCGGCGAATTGGACTATGAGGCCCATTCGACGGCTCATACGGACACAGGCGGAGCGGGTGCGGCAGACATGGCTAATGTACATCTCGATCGCGGATTGTCGAATCGACCACCACGCGGTAAGCCCGCTCAAACGCAGCCTCAGCTACTCCGCGGGCGAGCCTGACAAACAAGAAGCAGGCAATCACATCTATTCTCAAGTCTGCGAACTTCTAGGGTCTACAGATGCTGGCTCCGCAGACCAGTATAAGCAATTCAAGGCTCTACTGGGCTCACGGTATCCGAAAGGCGGAACGGATCTGGCCGAAGCGTTGGGGGGAATGATTACGATGGCGGGTGAGCAGATGGTCGAAAAGCCGGTCGGTACTGCAGCTCGTCTCTCACTCCTGCTGCGTGCGGAATCGCTAGAGGTCCTGGACAGGACTCGGAGAAACGCCTTCCATATGGCAGCCGGGTTCGGCCGACGTGAGGACTTTGATATCGTGTGGAGGACGCTGAATACCGTTCCAGATGAGATTAGGACCAGCTGCTTGAGCGCAAAGGATCTTCGAGGATGGAATGTCCTGCACCACGCTGTAGAAAGACCCACGAGGACGACCACACCTGCAGAGACTTGCCACATTCTCCGATCCCTGCTCAAGGCTGGCGCTCATGCTGTACTGCCGACCAGGGACATGAATGGCTATAATGCCGCTCATCGAGCTTGCCTCCAGGACAAATCCGCTGCAGCGATACTGCTTCTACGCGAAATGTCCATTCAGAACCGGGGACTCCTTGACGAGCGGACCAGCGAGAGCCAAGGCTGGCGCACCTGCTTGCACATAGCGGCATTGTACGGCTTACCGGACGTCGCGACGTACCTGCTCAAATCCCGTGCCAAAGTGGACCTCGGCGACAGCGAGGGTAGCACTGCGTGGGAGGTGTGCACCAGTCCTCGAAGGCGGAACGACAATTCCACCAGATTGAGCAGCGACTACGACGCCGTGACTGCTTTCTTGGCCTTTCGTCTCGAGACGGAAGCTCCGCCGCATTGGTATCGTGTACTGACCAGATTCTCCCGCGGTCCCAGATTTCGGGAAGACAAGGAGGAGTCGAGGCTGGTCGATCCACAGATAGTCAGATTTGAGATCTTTCCGCCATCGTCTCCTGGCCCCTATATCTTGTCTGCGAACAATGTAGGTCTTCATCTACCACGTTGCGCTATGTACAGGTACTGATCTAGCTCTAGTATATCTGGACACTGGTAGGCACCTTTTAGTCGGCGTAATTTCAACAGGCTCCTCCAGACTGACTGGGCACCTAGGCGCTCGTGAGATGGGCAATCGATCAGACGTCCCATAAAGCTGTTGCCGCTGAGACTGCTGTCACGTTCGTGAACGAATCGTTCCGCGAGTCGGGAGACTTGCACAACAAGTTGCTATACAGAGATCCTGCTGTTTTGAGGGGCCGATCGGTAGCCTCTGGCCCAGTGCTGAGGCTTGTGTCAATTGTGGTATGTACCACTGAAGGCACGGGAGATGTTGTTCAAATTACCTGGGCTGACTGCGTAGATGCCGTACTTCTACTCTGCGTCTTGGGGCTACGTTCGAAACCGGAAACTGGCCCCATTGGCATCGACAGTCCAATGGGGTGGTGACAAGAGCCCAAAGGAGGTGCATTTGCCGCTCACGCTGGATGAGTATTGCAATCCGTGGCTCACTTCAAAGACATTACTCGGCCGGAATCAGGACCAGGTCGTCTGGCGCTACGAAAGGGAAAGAATCCTGAGAGCATCACCTCATCCTGACCCCGGCTTCGTGCTGTGGGAGTATAATGACGATAAAGAGCTCGTCTTTACCAAACCACAATCAGAGTCACAAGGTATCGTGGACACGGCGCAGTTATTGATGGTACACCAAGTCTGGATCTATCTTGTCGACAATGCTCCTGTGGTTGCATTCCCTGAGAACGTCCTGGAAGAAGGGCCCGTCGAAGCAGCTTTGAGTTTGGGTGGGTCCGACTTGGAGCCTCTCACCGTCAAGAGGACACTTTACACTCTTTCGGCGTTTATCAACTTGCTGGAGATGTCCGTCCTGTCTGGCCTGCCCGAATCCCCTCTGCGGCTTTTCCAGAAGTCGATCGTCGGGATCGCCGAACAAGTGGAAGCGTACTTCAAGGGGCAGAGTCCCCACGACCAAGTCATGGCCGCCAGCGACGAGAAGGAATATTTCCGGAACATCTCGGACATCCGCGAAGAGCTGTCGATGATCCTTTCGGTAGTCGATCAGCAAGAGGAGGTATGGCGTGAAGTGAAGACGCAGCTCAAATTACTGTACCCCGGCGAGATTGACCCGGATGTGACACAACACATGTCCGCGACGACCGACTATCTGCTGAAGCTCAAGCGGCGCATCGACCGACTCGACAAGGACGCCGAAAGAGTGCAGCCCTTGATCCCGCAGATTCTCGACCTCAAACGAAGCTACGTGGCTATGAAAGAATCCCACTGGACCGCTGTTACGGGCGTGGCAATTCTGGGCTTCACCGTCGTCACCATCATCTTTACACCCCTACTTTTCGTGGTGGCTCTACTCGCGGTCCCGGGAGACACTCTTCTCATGGGAGAACATGATCACAAGCACTGGTTCATCACGAAAGTGACAGGTAAGCGCACTTCGAACCCCTGACTTCAGATCTCGCTGACCGTCGTAGTGGCCACCGAGTTCGTTACACTCGCCGTGACGGCGGCGATCGTCGTGGTGGCTTACTTGTCCTTCAAGGCGAAAACCAACTGGAAACCGGCATCTGCGAGCTGGTGGAAGCAAAAGCTGGAGGCCACTTCGGCACAAAGCGAGGCGCCGAAAGCTGAGAAAGCCCGACCAGGTTTGAGGCCGCCAGACATCGGGCCTCCGGATGGCGTTGATGCTGCTGCTGGTGCTGCCCGGAAGCGACGAGGTCCCAAGCAACCCGATCTCGAGGGAGGTCTCGAGCCCAAAGAATAGCTCGAGCTGCTCGAGCCAGCGAGTCGGCTTCTCCCTTTGGTATTCCCGGTTGCGCTGCTCTTTCAAGGCTGTCGTGTGCTCTCTCTCGAGCGAACCAGTGGCGCCTTCCGGAGCAAGATACCTTGGGTGCCTCGCACACGCCGACGTCTGGTGCCGTGCCGGCACAAGCCCATCACGGACGATGGCGTGGTTTCCGGCTATGTTTGGTGCCATGCGACCTACCCACGAGGCCTTGCGAGCACGACCAGGAGTACGGGCGGCTTCAAACGGCTACGAGTACGATGGCAAAAGCTCGAAGGTCCAATTTCATCTTGAGGTCACGTTTGCAGGATTGAGCACCTCCACCGCCGCAGACGTCTCGTTGAGTCCAGCATGGAGGACGAGCAGTGTCCAGAGCTGGAAGAAGCGCTGCCTCGATCTGCACCTCGAGGAGGAGGCAGACGCCTTTGCTACTTGCCATCGTCCCTGCGACGAAGCGGGAGGATGCATCAGTCCCGTGGTTCGGATGACGACCATCGTCTGGCGGGCATCGCCGACTACCGGTTACTCGTGATCGTCTACGCGGAAGAGACGCTCATGTATCGTAACAATGCTTCGACCGACGGCTACCACTTGCGTCTGATAAGGATGTGTTCAGCATCCGGCCCGAGAAAACGCAATGAGGCCTCGGCCCGGCTGATACCGGAAAGCTCCTCCAACCGGGCTGACGCCTCAACTCCATGAGGTGCCCCTGAGGCAGACACGTCGGACAGAGACTTCGCCTATCAATCGGCGTAGCAGTGGCACGGAGGTGTCCAAGGGGACGACATCCTGGAGAACGTTGGTAGGCGCACAACATGAGAAGTCGATGCAGATCGAGTCCTTAACGACGAAGAACGCAAGATTGCACCCGCGCAAATCAGCTCGTTCAGAGAGGAAGGCCCGAATACGTGCTGCTGCTGCAGATACATACACACCCATCTCCTCTGTGACTCTGTCACATGCAACTGGGTGGGTATTCTGGGCCTTCTGGCAATCCCACCCTCGCCGTATCAGTTGCCCAGGTCTCCGAGACGCGTTGCAACGTACGGACAACGATGGCATAGGAGGCATGATTGGTCGAGACGACTGATGGTCCCAAGGCTGCAGCCTGCGAGCATGTGAATATATGCCACGTTACCGGGACCGCGAGGTGGTTCCGTTGAGGATGCTGCGTGTTTTGCATGTGCCCTGACAGCGCCGTGATACGGTATTCATGGTACACGTCGCACCGTGCACACACACAGCGCCACGGCCATGGAAGCAAGGTCCTCTCTGAGGTACGCTCGTACATGTAGGCTTGTTAGTCGAAGGTGAAGGAGGTCACGTGCCGTGGAAGGGCCTGGACGGCTGGACCCTTGATTTAATATATATTCGATTCCCCCACACTTGTGGACGTTGAACGGTGAACCCCAGACTTCCTGATGCGGTCCGGGAGTCTGGCCCACCCGCATGACCTTGGCGATTGTGCGATTTGTGCGATTGTGTCTATCCGTCGTAGATAGAATTGTCGTGAGGCGTACGAGCAGTCGGGGAGACTGTAGGCGCACGGGGAAGTACCGACGAGCAGCAATTGTGATAGAGCCAAGGCTGTGTTATCTACCAATATGTCTGCTCGTACCTGAGCCGCGAGTCGTACGATCTGATGTTGAGAGGTTGGCCCTGAATAATGAGGTCATGCCCTCTCAACGCAGCCAGCCAATCAAAAATCACCATGTTGACTGCCTTCGGCCATAACACTCCAGATTCTTTGGCCATACATATATCACTCCTACGCTCCTACTTCACTGCCACACCATACACCATTATCCTCCTCCCATCACCCTCACATCTTACACACGCCAGTTGCTCACACCGGGGCATATCGACAACACCATCATCCACACCACCACCCTCACGGACGATGCCGTCTCATCAGAATGTCGAGACGTTCGCCGCCGTCGACCCAGCCTACCTCTCCTCCCAAAAGTCAGCGGCAGCATCAACCTCTGAGCCCAACAGGAACCACAAATACGACCCTAAGAAGCCACACATAACAGAGACTCCCCTTACACGGAGGAACTGGTACAAGCATGTCAACTGGCTCAACGTCGTCTTCATCATTGGGATCCCCATCACGGGCCTGATTGCAGCCATCTACACACCCCTGCGGTTGCCGACTGCAATCTTCGCGGTCCTCTACTACTTCGCCACCGGCCTCGGCATCACAGCGGGCTACCACCGGCTATGGGCTCACACCTCCTACTCGGCCTCCGTGCCGCTCAAGATCTTCCTCGCAGCGGTCGGCGGCGGTGCGGTTGAAGGCTCCGTCAGATGGTGGGCACGGGACCACCGTGCACACCACCGCTACACCGACACCGACAAGGACCCGTACAGCGTCCGCAAGGGTCTGCTCTACTCGCATCTCGGCTGGATGGTCATGAAGCAGAACCCGAAGCGCATTGGCCGCACTGACATCTCCGACCTCAACGACGACAAGGTTGTGCAGTGGCAGCACAAGAACTACATCAAGGTTGTCGTCTTCATGGGCCTGATCTTCCCGATGCTGGTCGCCGGCCTCCTCTGGGGCGACTGGGTAGGCGGCATCGTCTACGCCGGCATCCTCCGCATCTTCTTCGTGCAGCAGGCCACCTTCTGCGTCAACTCGCTCGCCCACTGGCTCGGCGACCAGCCCTTCGACGACCGCAACAGCCCGCGCGACCACGTCATCACCGCCCTCGTCACCCTCGGCGAAGGCTACCACAACTTCCACCACGAGTTCCCCTCCGACTACCGCAACGCCATCGAATGGCACCAGTACGACCCAACCAAGTGGTCCATCTGGGTCTGGAAGCAAATGGGCCTCGCCTACGACCTCAAGCAGTTCCGCTCCAACGAGATCGAAAAGGGCCGCGTGCAGCAACAGCAGAAGAAGCTCGACCAGAAGCGCGCCAAGCTCGACTGGGGCGTGCCCCTCGACTCCCTCCCCGTCATGGAATGGGACGACTACGTCGACCAAGCCAAGAACGGCCGCGGCCTCGTCGCCGTCGCCGGTGTGGTTCACGACGTCACCGACTTCATCGCCGACCACCCGGGCGGGAAAGCCATGATCAAGTCCGGGCTCGGCAAGGACGCGACGGCCATGTTCAACGGCGGCGTGTACAACCACAGCAATGCCGCGCACAACTTGCTCTCCACCATGCGCGTCGGTGTTATCCGTGGCGGGATGGAGGTGGAGATTTGGAAGCGCGCGCGGGACGAGGGCAAGGATGCCGTGTACGTTAAGGATGGGAATGGGACGAGAGTTGTTCGGGCGGGCGATCAGGTGACGAAGGTGCATGATCCGCCGGCGAGCGCGGGCGCGGCGTAAGCTGTGCTTACGGTGAAATGGATTGATGGACGGTTTTTGCTTGATTTGGTGCGTTTTGAGCGAGTGCTGGGCGCGAGTGGGCGTGTGGGAGGCTTGGGCCGGGATGGAGGGGGGCCTGTTGATGATGAATTCTTACGCTCGCTTGTTCATAAGTCATACATCTCTGGCAGCCTTGCACGGCTCGTCAACGATCAAAGGTTCTTCCACCACACTTCGTCAGCTGCTTCACGTCCTCGTCGGGTCCCCTCTCCTAAATCACACGCTTGATCGGGACACGCTCTCATACATGTAGGTGTACATGTATATTGCAAGGCGACGGAGTACACAAGTCTGGCATCCTCAACGGTGGGGATGGAAGTACATCTAGGGCAGGTAACCTGCAGGGGGGTGGTAGTGGACATTTGGGAAAGCCGGGAAGGCGCAACCCGGGGATCACTACCTGGTAACCAGGTAAGGTACCTCGCCTTCGCAGCAACCTGACACTGTCTGGTGACGGGGCTGTCTTTGCCGGTTCATCAAATCCCATCTTACCTGAACCTACGAGGACACCCACATCAACCGTCCCCGTCACGAAGGAAAACCCCCTTACAGGACTGTGTTGCAGATTGGAGACGGGAAGGCACGTCGAACCTAGATACGTGTACCTAGTCCTGCCGCATTATTTACCCGGACTACATACATTCAGCGCGGCCGCGTGGCAAAGGGTTTCCAGAGGGCTTGTGGCGTGCCCAGGTGGACAATGAGAGACGCCAGCTTCGAGGCTTTTTGGGGAGAGGGGGGGGGGGGGGGGGGGTTCGAGCTCGTGTGTCTTCCCTCCCTCCGTGTGCGGGTTCCTGATGATGAGCTTTGGAGATAGAAGATGTTGTTCATCGCCTTTCCTGCTCGTCGAGGCTGGGCGCTGGACTGGTAGAATGCTAGAAGGACGTCTTTTCGAGGGTCATTGTGCTGGATTTCTGGCGAGGATCTCTAGGGGCGCTTGCGAGCATTCATTTCCCTTCCTGTCGGATATGGCTTTCTTGATGATACGCAGGGCCCGTGAGCAAGAAGGGAGAGAGGCCGGGAATGGGCCGATCGTCTGTCTTTGGGCAGCTGATCGACTGTCGGATGCCCCCTCCATTTTTGGCCGAGTTGGCAAGGTCATGAACTCGAGTTGGGCTGTCGACCTCGCAGAACGCCGTGCGGAAAGAGAGTTCAGTGACTCTGAGACCTCTGAGGACGATCACGGCAACCGCCGTACCAGCTGGCCAGCTACAAAGCTTGCATGGGGACGAAAGATCGCCCGGAGGATGCTGATGAGGTCTCAATTAGATTCCTCGAGCTATCTCTAACCGCAAAGGCTGATGCCTCGCGAATCCCCATACAACTACATTATGCCAAGAATTGGGACCCAACGTCGAAGCTTGATGGACGCTTCTATAGCCCGGAGCACCGGGTAAGGTTTCGCATTAGCGCAAATGGGGGCGCCCGTTGATGGACAAGTCACCGACCGCATCGAGATACCGGTCGCGGTGCAAGGCCCGTGGAGGAAGGGGGAAAGATCTGCGGGTTTGCAGGGAAGGCAAAATGTTTCTTTGACAAAATGGAAGGGAGCTGGATGGGGTTGGGCGGGTGTAGATCTTCTGGAAGGTTTGGAAGTCTGGTGGGCGGGAGATTGAAGGGGAATACTGAGGTAGTGCGAGTCAGCGGTGTTGCGTCATTGCAATTAATATAATTTGGATGTTCGGTGTCCGGCTCATGTATTGTTCATTTGCAACGACCAGTCGGATATGCCTTGCGACATCGAGTCCGAGTCGGCCTCTTTGGTGACGGTCTCGGTCGGGCCGTCCGTGGGTGCCCCTGGGACCCCGACAACTGACGACGATTGCTTACATGATGATGATGAACTACAGTAGATTGCTGCCCCAGAAGCTGTCACTGCAGGAGAGTTGCACATCGATGTACCAACCTGAAACTTCCCCGGCATTCTTGTCATGCGGGTCAATGACTTCAGCATGCAACATGGCAGCCCAAGAGCGGTCGCTCGCGCGCTCTCGAGGGGCTGTGATAAGCCTGTGGGACGATCTCCGTAGTCTCCTGCGTTCTGGCTTGTCTGCGACCATCATGTCTCACTGCCGGCCTGTTGTAGAGGTTGAGTAGCGCTGTTGAGGATGTTCCTGCGCAGAACAAAACCAAGCCGACGACCAGACGCATGCCGGTCGATCGGACTGCCACTGCAGTGCGCTGGTCGCCGTGATGGGCCCGCCGAAGAAGCTGGTCTTCGGATCGTCGGTGCAAGTGTCGGCGGAAGAAGTGGACGTGCATGTCGATCTTCCACGGGAGCAGAGCACGGCAGGCGGCGTCTCAAACGTCTGTCTGAAACTCAAACGGACGTCAACCTCTTCCCAAGCCCAAGGATGGCCTGATTAGTACATGTGAGGAAGACGGCGCTGGCAATTATGGTCCATGCATGTTGGCGCGTTGGGTTCCCATTCATTCACCCACAACGGCATCTTCCGCACGCACAAAAAATTGTAGAGAAGCGCAAGTCGAGTGTGCATGGGAGGTTCCGAAGGTCGGGTTGTTGGGCCTGTTCCTCTCCAGGGTACGGCAGCATCGACCCGGTGCTGATTACTGTCTTACGAACAGAAACGGGAGGATCAGGCAGTAATTCCGATTGACTACCGTCTGCCGCCCATGTCCATGCATGCTACTAAAGTGAGCGCCGGCACTTTGCTACCTTATTACGGAGTGAGCCGAAGCTACATCACTTGCGACTCGGGCAGCGCCATGCTCCAGACGACCTAGTCCCTGGACAGCTGCATGTATACGCTCCGACATCCTCCCCCTCCACTTCGTTCACCTCGCCGTATCGGCATCATGTGCCACGAAGGCTGCTCCGACATCTGCGTCACCACGCTTCCTTCGAACAGCTTGCGCCACTAATCTACTGACGTTGAGACGATTGGAGCGGGTGGCCGCCATCCCGCCGCGCAAGCATCCTGTCAGGATCACCACCAGGGGCCTGGAACACCACAGCGGACGACTTACCGCAACAAAGATCCGCGTCCGGCATTATTCGGATTTGTCTTCATCTGGCATCGATAGTGCGACGGTCCCCTTCGATTGTGTTGATCCCAATAGCATTCTATCGACCGTAGCGAACGACGCTCCATTAAATATCCAAACCGATCCTCCCCGCAAGCCACGATGGACGGCCAATATCCACCGCCCAGGCCTCCGATCAACACGTACTATCCAACGTATCCGAACGCGCCGCCGCCGATATATCCTCCGGAACCGTTTCCACCTCGCCTGCACCACTTGCAGACGGTGTCGATGGAGAGTCTGGGTGCTTATTCCGACTACGAGGACCCGAACCGAGCCATGCTTCCGCCCGGACAGATCCAGCCGCGACAAAGAAGGCGGCAAGCGACAGGGTCGGAGCATGTCAAGCATAGGCGCACTAGGAGTGGTTGCTATACGTGCCGTCAACGTCGTGTCAAAGTACGAGTTACTATTCCAATGCGCCTGGGGCTGGTGGCTAATGTGTCGTGTCCTAGTGCGACGAAACTCATCCCATGTGCGAGCGTACGTGCTGGATGACAAGTCATGTTCGCACGTATCACTGATCGCTGTCTCCAGGCTGCCGCAAGGGCAAACGAGAGTGCGCATACCCGGGGGAGACGCCAACTTCGTCTGTGTCAAAGAACTCGTTGAGCAGCGACAAATCGAAAGGGTCGCATGAGAGCACTTCGAGTACATCCGAAGACGAGTCCGATGATGATGCGAAGCCTTCATTGGCCGCCATTCCAGACGACGATGAGGATGCAGCAGAGGATGCCGCGCAGTCTGCCGTCTCGGAGCCCGGCAGAATGTCTGGAGTGGTCAATGTAGGAGTACTGCCAAATACGACGCCGATTGCAGAACGAACCTCAGGAATACCACGTGGTACCATCAGATCGCAATCTTCACGGACGGCATGGAAGCACTCTGCCAAGCCAAATATCTCGCAGAACGCCAGATGGGCCTCCTTACCGCGAGAGGTGAAGTCTTACCTCAGATACCACCGAGATTCCATGTCTCACCACCACTACGGCTTCAAGTATGATGCTGGCGACTTCCTGAAGACGACGTACCTGGAGATTGCCGTGAACGATGACAGTGCAGCGCTTCTGTACGGGATAGTCGCTTTTGCGGCCTACCACCACGCACTGACCCACCAGACCGACATCATCTCGAGATTCCTCGCGTACTACAATCAGTCAATTATGCTTCTACAGCAGGCATTGAAGAAGAAGCGTCATAATGTCGCGACACTACTCACGATCCTGCAGCTAGCGACTATTGAGGTGCGTAGTTTATGTTCATGTGAGATGTGGTACGTGTGACTGACAGTGCAGTAGGAGTTCCTAGGCGACTGGACCAACCTGTTAGGTCACCAACGAGCCGCCCACCAGATTCTGACCGACCTGTTCACTCCCCAAACAATCATGCAAGACGAGACACGTCGCAGGATCATCAGTTGGTACATTCGCTTCGATCTCTTTGCAGCCTCGATGGCCGGAACCGAAACAAACCTGGGCCGCGAATGGTTCGCCGCATGTGCAGAATTCTACACGCTGCAAGCCCGAGAGCGACCTCACGACCTAGGCGCAACCTTTGAAAAGTTCTTCTCCACCTCCCGCCTCCTCGCGACAGACTCCACCCTCCTCTTCGCCGCGAAGAAGAAAAACACCCTCAGCGACGAGCAATTCGCAGCCGAAGTGGACAACATCAGCAGCCAGATCACGCGCTTCAAACACCTCATCGAAACCGTCTTCGACGAGCCCGCCAACTTCGTCACCGTCTCCCCGGACACCCCGGCCCCGTCCGCCGAAGACGACATCACCGATTTCCGCGACCCGCACTTCCTCTACGGCGGCGACTACTTCACCATGAACTACGTCCTCATCGACTTCTGGGCCATTGACATGATGTTCCGGAACCGACTCGCGACGCCGCCGAGCCCCCAGGTCGCGGCGCAGCTGGTCGAGATTGCGCTCAAGGAGTGTAAGATGTTCGAGGCGGTCGAGCACTGCGAGCAGAAACCCCCGGGCGCGATTCTGGGCTGCCAGGCGAGTTTGGGGATCGCGAGTCTGTTTCTGCCGAGGGATAGGAAGCACACGGATTGGTGCCGGAGGAAATTCGCTCTCATCGAGCAAAAAGGGTTTGTACCATCCACCCCTCCTCTACAACGACGAAAAATCCACGCTGACACTTGCACGGATGGAACTAGCTACATCTACCCCGCCGCCCTCCGCCAACACATGTCCGAGCTCTGGGCCGTCGACGTGAACCACTGGTGGCTGCCCGACGACGCCGGCTACCCGGCCGTCGTGCGCGCGCTGCGCGATTTCGTCCAGTACCGCGCTTCCATGCCCCGGGATGCGCTGACGGCGAACGTGAGCGATATGAGCGGGATTTTCGAGGCGATGAATATTGCCGGGGAGGTGGGGTTGGAGGAGGAGGAGGGGGATTTGAAGGGGAGTTGGGGGGAGGCGGGGTGGGTGGGGAGTAGTCCCGAGGGGGACGTGGTGTGATGGGATGGGGTGGGGAGATGTTGGGGAGTGGTTGCGTGGGCGGTCTAGCGTGCGGATCTGGGGTTGTTACTTCGCTTCTGACGCCGCGCTGGTCGCGGGGAGTAGGTTCTTGATCGGGAGGGCGGCCATGGCTGTGTGCGTTATGTTTCACACATTGCAATGGTGCCGCTGAGGACTTCCCAGCCAGATCATGAGTATACCAGCACATCCAAGCTTCTCGATGCTAGAACGTGTAAACGTCGTCCAGTGTACCTCAGGATTACCAAGTATCATTTGCGTCTCGAATCGCCGCTCTCGCAATCCGGATTCACTGCGTTGCAACGACGCCGGGGCCGCCTTGTCCACACCCACCGAGTCCGCCCTCGTTTATTACCAATCGTCAACCCACCAGACTCCTCGGGCTGAGTTTATCCATAAAATCCACTGATATGACATCATTGACGACGTGACATTGAGCTACATGTATTGCATTCAGATGCTTCATATTCAATATTGTTCCTCCCATTGCCCTCCTCAACACTTGCCATCCATCTAGACCACGCTCCTCCAACCCAGTACCGAAACATCCCTAAATCATAATGGCCACCAACCGCGCAGCCTGGCTCGACGGAGCCGCGAAGAAACTCCGCATCGACGAGGCCGACATGCCCAAGCCCGAAAGCGACGAAGTCGTCATCAAAAACTCCGCCATAGCCATCAACCCAGTCGACTGTAAGCACTGCACCCAACGAAACCAACCAACCACCCCCCCCCCTCCCCAAAGCAGCCTGAGACTAACCCCCAGCCCGCAGGGAAAATTCAAGATTCGGGCTACTTCATCAAAACCTAGCCCATGATCCTCGGCTGCGACGCCGCGGGCACCGTCACCGCCGTCGGCTCCTCCGTGACCCGTTTCCAAAGGGGCGACCGCGTGACCGGCCACACTATCAGTCTGCTCTCCCAGTCGCCGCAGGACGGCGGGTTCCAGCTTTACTCGCGGCTGAAAGCGAATAAAACCGCGATCCTGCCTGAATCTGTTTCCTTCGCCGCCGGGTCTGTGTTGCCGTTGGCGTTGGACACGGCGGCCGTGGGACTGTACTCCCCGGCCGAAGGGGCGAAAGGTCTCGGGCTGCCGCCGCCGTCGCTGGAGCCGAAACCCAGCGGTAAAGTGCTCGTGTGCTGGGGCGGGAGCTCCTCCGTCGGCGCCCTGGTGATCCAGCTAGCGGTCGCTTCCGGGGCCAAGGTTGTGGCGACCGCTTCGCCGCATAATTTCGAGTTCTGCAAGGATGCCGGGGCGAGCAAGGTGCTGGATTACAGGTCCGGGTCTGTGGTCGAGGATGTCGTGGCTGCAGTGAAGAAGGTCGGGGGGGAGTTTGTGGGGCTGTATGATGCGATTTCGCTGCCGGAGGAGTCGTATAAGCATACTGTGCCCATTGTTGAGAAATTGGGAGGCGGGCCGCTGGCGTTTGTGCTGGGGCCGCCGGAGAATGCGCCGGAGAGTGTGAAGCCGGCGCATGTTTTTGGGGTCAACGATATGACGAGTGGGATTTGGGAGGATTATGTGACGGCGGCGTTGGAGAAGGGGAAGTTGAGGTGTTTGCCGCCGCCGCAGGTGGTGGGGAAGGGGCTGGAGAGTGTGCAGGCCGGGTTGGATGCTAATAAGAAGGGGGTGAGTGCTAAGAAGGTCGTGATCGAGTTTGAGTGAGCTCGTATAGTACAGAGCTGTTCGCGAAGGCTGCATTGGCAGATTCAATGACACCAGATGCATTTGAATATATGACGTGTGATACGCTACATATCTGTTCGTGAATACATGTATTCGTGCACTCGCCGCCGCGGCCGAGTCAAAATCCTTGACTTGCCAACTTGTTATCGTGCTTCCAGGACCAGATTGGCTTCGAGGTTGAATGCGCACTGTTTCTTGCCATAACGCCGCAGTCGTCCTGATGAGGGTGTGCCACCAATATACGGATGTCCGCATGACGTGAAAGCAGCTTGAGTATACCGGGGGTCCGGGCACAGGCGATATAAGCTCGTTACAGCTCTACTGGCCACGAAGCCTCGTGTTGTGTTCGAGTCTCACGAGAACGACGGTCGCATATGCTAGGTTGCAAGTGCGACAGCGCTGAACTGCTGCAACATCGTGGTGTAAGGCGAGCTTCTTCGTGAAGCCGGCCGCAGGGTGTTCCGGATACTTCGACACACCACGCAATACAAGACAAGACCACTGCTGTCGAAGAAACACCAACTCGTGGCCATGCGGAGACCGAGTGTTAGCCAGCGGTGTCAATCTTGGTGTCCTTCTCCACTGGGGAGACATGGCGGATTCCATGATCCGGCAATGCAGCACGTGTTCCGCTCCGGGCGACCTCTCTAACGCTGGGTAGCAACAGCATGCATTCTCCCTGCTGATGGCTATGCTCACGTACGAAGGCCTTGTGTGCGGGGAGACGTTTGCCTGTGGTCCATGTCTTCAATGGCAGGCCACGAATCCCCGAGATGAGTGGCAAGCGCTGGATACCGTGGCCAAGATCTAGCATTACTTCGTTGCGCAGTCATGGGGCCCTGAATGCGGTAGACGTTCGGTCGTACGCCACTTGCACCGGAGGCAGCGTGGTGTAGCTGCTGTCTCCGCAGAGGATGAGCGGACATATCCAGGCGATAGGAAGGCGCGATCCGTTCGCTTTGTCTACTGTCGGAGCCTACTTATCAGCCATTTGGTGGCTGTATCCATCCGCCGTATCCATGTTCTCGGCAAGGCGTCGTCCTCGACCCTATAGCTAATACTCTGATGTTTCGTGTTCGAAGTGACTGGAAGGTTGGATGTCGAGTGAGGACCGCCACCATGACTCATGCACCCCAACCCCACACGGCATTTTGAGAAACCAACATAAGGTAGCGCGCCCTTGATGTTCAACGTTACCCAGCTCAACACTACCAAGCATGGCCGCCAACGTACAGAATACGCCAGGGCGTACAGACTGGGCCGAAGACGATGAACCCGACCTCGCCACCGCCATCCCAGCACCACAGATCACAAGGAACAAGGACGGCACCGAGACAATCGTGACCGTCTTCATCAACGAAGACGGCAAGCGCGTGAAGCGAACCCAGCGCATCCGGCGAACAATCGTCAAGAAGAAGGAGAACCCGCGCGTTGCCGAGCGCAGAGGATGGGCAAAGATCGGCCCCGAAGCCGGCAAGCCTGCTGGGCCTCGACCTGACACGACGACGCTGGGCGAGAACATCATTTTCCGGCCGCAGGTCGGGTTCAAAAGCGGGCAGGTGCAGGAGACGGCGCCGGAGGAGGACAAGAAGGCCGAGACGTTGAAGAAGATGCAGATTAAGTGTCGTATTTGCAGCGGTGATCATTTCACGACGAAGTGTCCGTTCAAGGATACCATGGCACCTGAGGGAGAGGCCGCGGGTGCGCCGGTGTCCCTGGACGATGGTGCTGGTGGCGATGCTGGGGGTGGGTCGGTTGGTCCTGGTGGGAGCTATGTGCCGCCGCATTTGCGCAAGGGTGGCGCTTCGAAGGAGGGCGAGAGGATGGGCGGGAAGTTCGAGCGGGACGATCTTGCTACGCTACGTGTCACAAACGTAAGTTACAGTAAGCTGCGGTGCATACGAGCGCAGACGCTGACAAAGTCCCAGGTCTCCGAGTTCGCCGAAGAGTCCGATCTCCGCGAGATCTTTGAGCGTCACGGCCGCGTTACGCGGGTGTTCCTTGCCAAAGACAGAGAGACGGGGCGTGCCAAGGGCTTCGCTTTCGTGTCGTATCAGGAGCGCTCGGATGCGGCGAAGGCGTGCGAGAGGGTGGATGGGTACGGGTTTGGGCACTTGATCTTGAAGGTTGAGTTCGCGAAGAAGCCGCCGGCGTAAGCGGACGTGCGGTACGTACGGGTAGATACTGGGGCGCAACGGCGCTGATGTATGAATTCACCACCAAATGCGCCTATGTGCAGAACAGTAGACAAGATGATAACCTTCTTCTTCGCCATGGTCATCTACCCTGGCTTTCCTTGTATTGACGCGACGTCCAAAGAATGACGCATGCCCAGTAGTTACCTTACAGAACGGTTGTGTACACGTATCACTGTTCTCAAGAAGGTGAAAGCAGGACGTTATCTCATTCCGCGACACTCATTGTCGTTGTGGATGAGATCGGCTTCGGGGACTTCCGTCGACTTGACTCGTGACGCCATCGTCGACATCTGAGAGAGGCGATAGTATGAGGTTTGCTAAGCAGTGGCGGACTAACGCATCCACGTCCTCTTCACTTTCGTTTTCTGCTCCTCGTGTACAGTACAGTATCCATCTCGGCACTGCTGTTGAGTCTGCCGTGACTTCGTCCGACTGATGCGAACGATGCGACGATCACTTCAGCACGCCAGCAGGCGAACATACAGCCACACGACCACCCAAGCCTGTAGAACGTGTCAAGCCCAGTTGCGTGCGCCCTCTCGACCGTTGATCCTTCCTCCAACGTCAATAAGACCTCTGCCGCATTCGCTCCGGACGACTTTATCTGCATCACGCGACTTTTCATCATCAAACGCTAGACGGAAAGAGAAGGCACAGAAGGATGATGAAGATGCCACGGAAGAAATCACAGATCGGCCTCGGCAAGAGGAAGATGCCATTGAAGTCAAGAGCAAGTCTTCCGAGCCGACTCCGATTCCCGGCGCAGCAGATGGCAAGGCAGCGAGCGCGGGCGGTGCTAGCGGTGGTGGAGAGTCCGGCTCGAGTGGAGGAGATGGCGGCGGACGGAAGCGCAAGGCTCAAGGACGAGAGCTGGTGAAGCCTAGCGTACCAGACGTCTACCCTCAGGTCATGGCCATCCCCATCGCCCAACGTCCGCTCTTCCCGGGCTTCTACAAGGCCATCACCATCCGAGACCCCAACGTCATCGCGGCAGTGCAGGAGCTTCTCAAGCGTGGGCAGAGCTACGTGGGTGCCTTCTTGTTGAAAGACCAGGAGAGCAGCCAGGACGTCATCAATGACCCCAGCGAGGTGTACGATGTGGGCACGTTCTGTCAAATTACTGGCGCCTTCCCAGCCGGACACAACGAGGAGAGGGCACTGCAGGCAGTACTATACCCACACAGGAGGATACGCCTCAGCGAGCTGATACCACCAAACCGCGGTCCACCTTCTCCGCCAGAGCCCGAAAAAGCAGGGCAGGCGGCGATCGAGGCACCACCTCCATCTGAAGAGCAAGGCGAGAAGCCGGAGACAGAAGAGCAGAAGGGCGGCGTATCAGCCAGCTTTGAAGAGCAGCAACAGCAACAGAACAAGGAGAGCACCAGCACCGCCGAGAAAGCCGTCGTCGTTGCCTCACCCACGGCCTTCCTCCGCTCCTGGCCCGTCTCGCTCGTCAACGTCGAGAATCTCGCCGACGAGCCGTTCGACAAGAAAGCACCTACCATCCGCGCACTCATCGGCGAGATCGTGAATACCTGCAAAGAGATTGGCAACGTGAATCATCTATTCCGCGATCATGTCTCCGCCTTCGCCATGTCGCAGTCTGCGGCCAACATCGCCGATGAGCCGGCTAAACTTGCCGATTTCGCTGCAGCGGTATCAGGAGGCGAGATGGAAGAAGCGCAGGGTGTACTCGCGGCCCTGAACATCGAGACCCGGCTCAGCAAAGCGCTGGAAGTGATCAAGAAAGAGCACATGAACGCTCAGCTCAGCAGCAAGATAAGCAAAGACGTCGAGTCCAAGATCCAGAAGCGGCAGCGCGAGTACTGGCTCATGGAGCAGATGAAAGGCATCCGGCGCGAGCTGGGCCTGGAGTCTGATGGGAAAGATAAACTGGTGGAGAAGTTCAAGGAGAAGGCCAATAAGCTGGCGATGCCGGAGCAGGTCAAGAAGGTGTTCGATGAGGAACTCAACAAGCTCGCGCACTTGGAGCCTGCAGCGAGTGAGTTCAACGTAACACGGAATTATCTGGACTGGTTGACGCAGATACCTTGGGGTCAGCGAAGTGCAGAGAACTTCGGGATCAAGCACGCGAGGGAGGTGCTAGATGAGGACCATTACGGTCTCAAAGACGTCAAAGATCGGATTCTCGAGTTCATCGCTGTAGGGAAACTCAGGGGAACGGTGGAGGGCAAGATTCTGTGTATGGTCGGTCCTCCGGGAGTGGGCAAGACAAGTATTGGCAAGAGTATCGCTCGGGCGCTGAATAGGCAGTACTACCGTTTCTCCGTTGGAGGGTTGACGGACGTGGCTGAGATCAAAGGGCATCGTCGGACGTATGTGGGTGCGTTACCGGGAAGGATCATCCAGGCGTTGAAAAAATGCCAGACGGAAAATCCGCTCGTGTTGATCGACGAGGTGGATAAGATAGGACGAGGTCACCAGGGTGACCCTTCAAGTGCGTTGCTGGAGCTGCTCGACCCGGAGCAAAACAACTCGTTCTTGGACCACTACATGGACGTCCCTGTGGATCTGAGCAAAGTGTTGTTCGTCTGCACGGCGAATATGACGGATACCATTCCCCGCCCGCTCCTGGATCGTATGGAGTTGATCGAATTGAGCGGCTACGTGGCGGAGGAGAAGATGGCGATTGCTGAGCGCTACCTCGCTCCCCAAGCGAAAGAGATGTCCGGGCTGAAGGACGTCGATGTCGACTTGACGAAGGACGCCATCACTGAGCTGATCAACAAGTACGCGCGCGAATCCGGAGTACGAAATCTGAAGAAACACATCGAGAAGGTATACCGCAAATCCGCACTCAAAATCATCCAAGACCTAGGTGAAGAAGAAGGCAGCGCCCTAAGCGAAGACAAAGCCCTCACAGTCGAAGGCAAAGAAGCCCAAGCCGCAGCCGCAACCGACGGCACCGAAACCAAAGACACCCCCTCGGCCCAGCAAATGGAAGCCGAAACCACCGAAACCCCGCGCGTCTCGCTCAACGTCCCAGACACCGTCCACGTCGCCATCACCAAAGACAACCTCTCGGACTACGTCGGCCCCCCAATCTTCACCTCCGACCGCCTCTACGACACCACGCCCCCGGGCGTCGCCATGGGCCTCGCCTGGACGCAAATGGGCGGCGCGGCGCTGTACGTCGAGTCCATCCTCGAAGCCTCGCTCTCGCACGCCTCGCGGCCCGGGTTTGAACGCACGGGGAACCTGAAGCCCGTGATGAAGGAGAGCACGCAGATCGCCTACTCGTTCGCCAAGGGCTTCATGGCGCGCCGGTTCCCGGGGAACAAGTTCTTTGAGAAGGCTAGGATTCATCTGCATTGTCCCGAGGGAGCGGTGCAGAAGGATGGGCCGAGCGCGGGGATCACGATGGCGACGAGTTTGATGAGTTTGGGGTTGGGGCGGGCGGTGGACGCTACGGTTGCTATGACGGGGGAGTTGACGGTCACGGGGAAGGTGTTGCGGATTGGGGGGTTGAGGGAGAAGACTGTGGCTGCTCGGCGGGCGGGGGCGAGGATGGTCATCTTTCCGAAGGATAACACGAGCGATTGGTTGGAGTTGCCGCAGGTATGTGTCGTGATACGTGGTTCTGGCTCTGGTCTGTAGATGGATGACTTGCTGACTTGTGTGTGTGTGTGTACAGAATATCAACGAAGGCATTGAGGGCAAGCCAGTGGCGTGGTACTCGGATGTCTTCGCGCTGGTGTTCCCGGATGTGAAGGCCGAGGAGGCGAATCGGATGTGGAGGGAGGAGTTGAGGCGGCCGACGAAGGAGGAGAGGGAGGCTGAGGAGGAGCAGGATGGGAGGGAGAGGGACTAGGCGGATTCGATGTCCTGAGGCCGCCGATCAATGTACGACAAATTGGACGGCTTCGTCGAAATTAAGAAGCCGAAGCTCGAGAGCGGTGCAGGACGTGTGCTGCTGTGTCGGGAAGGTACGACCCGCTGCCGGTATGGGGAAGGTACGGACACCTGCTTCCGTATGGGGAAGGTACGGACAGATCTGTCGGTCGAGCAGTGGAACACGACCATGTGTATTGGGCCTCCTGCGTTGCATAGCTGGATAGCGCCTTGGAGTGCATGGCTGGGTCATATGGTTGGATTTTGATGATTGGGCCGGGCACGTCAGGCGAGGTGTTTGGACTTGGGCGGGCGGATGAGCAGATGGGTGGTGTTGGAACTCCGCTCTTGTGTATATAGGTGTGTTGCTTTTGTGCGGTAAATGATGTGCTGGGTGCTGTATGTACATGTAGAATCTAGAGAAGATGTTCAGTGTGACCTAGGTACCTCATACATTGGACAGAAATCGCGGTTTGGACAGCAAAATTACTCCCAGTACTTCTCGTCTCGACAACCACCGCATGCGTTCCCCCTTTCCGGGCAATACGACCGATGTATGTCTCTGATAATGGAAAGGCTCCTCCGCCACCCGTCCCTTTGGCCTTTCTACTCGCCATGATTTGCTACACGACAAGCATTAGTAGTAGTACCTGCGCACTCCAATCTGCCGGCCCCCCGCGCCTGTCACGACATCTGATAGGAGACGCAGCTGCAGCACCGCCGAACTCTGTCCCCGTCAGTCAGCCACAGACTGCGTCTAACGGCGACCTCCCGCGCCTTTGCCGTCGCCATCACCCCGGGCGCTGGGGATCGGGATGTGTGCGCGCCGATACCAAACCCCACTCGTGTAGTAGTGTCGAGCCCACCATCAAGCCTGTACAACGGCGAAAGCGTGTCTCGTCTCCCCGAGCGACCGAGATCGCAATGTAGTGCTACCGTTGGACTCCGGAAGCGGCACTTCACTCGGGTTGGTTTTCTCGGCCCGATATTTCACGACCGCATTGGTAAGGCACGCAGCCACTGCTCGACCGGTTCGGGAAGCTTGCCTGCGGAGCTGCTTTTCTCCCAACCCTGCCGGTCGGCTGCTTGACGCTTCCACTGTGTCGGGACAACTTTGTACGCACTTCAGCGGCGTTCACGAAAAGCGTCACGAGTCGGCCTACACGCCCAGGGGACTATTTTGCACATCAGGCTCCATTCCATCACTTGCACGATCGCTGCAAATCCACCCCGCGCCTTCACTAGCAAGGCTCTCAAGCACAAGCCCTTCCTTGACCTCACCGATCTTCGAATTGTGTATCCGCCGGCAGAGAGGGCGGGGCAAGAGTACTAGTGACGGGGTGTGCGGCTCTGTTGCGCTATCCACCTGTTGCGCTCCGTCATCCTCTACTCGGCTCGACCTGGTCGACACTTCGAGTTCGTCTGTTCTGCATCTTCACCTTGCTTCTTTCTTTACCCTGCCTGAATCTACGCGAACCGACGGCGACTCACGCTGTGCTTCTCCGCACAGGTCAGACCAGAGCTCCATCGGCCATCTCCTACCTCGGATCTGTATCTGCGGTGTAGCCACGCAGTTGATTGGTCGCGGTACACGACTGACAAATTATCGCGACTGACAGACCCAACCATTTGTTTGTCCTGGCTATAAGTTGGGATACCACCGGATCTGGATGGTATACGAATGATGGAGGCTTAACAGCATCGCGCACACCAAATTCGAGGCTGCAGCGAAGCCCACCAGGTCAAGCGGTTAGGAAATTATGCGCAAACACCTACGATTGCGGCATTAGTACTGCTCCATGTGTGCATTGAAATCGCATGGCCTCGAAGGTTAAACACGAAAGTCTCAATGGCGACGAGTCGGACCAGTCGAAGAGCGCCAGGACGGCGGCCGCGGAAGAGGCACTCAGGGCCAGACTTTCACGCAAGCGGACCAAGACGGGATGTTTGACGTGTCGCAAGCGGCGCATCAAGTGCGGTGAGGAGCATCCTGTATGCCGCAACTGTGTGAAGAGTCGACGACGCTGCGAAGGCTACAACCAGCGCGTCACCTTCAAGCAGCCCTTCTACGACTTCCGTCCCGGTCCAAATGGCGCCGCACATATTACTTTCCAGGCTGGTATTGTACCTGGACCTGTGACACCATACTACACTGGAGCTGCTCAAATCTCTACTGGATACGCGCTACACGGTCACCACCAGCCGCAATTGCAGCCGCGCCCGGTCGAGCAGTTTGTGCCATTTGCAGACCAGGTGCACCCGCAAGTCGCTCGAGCTCCGCCGCCAGTTTTGCTACCGCCCCAGCACTTCGAGCAACATCATGTGCAATATGCCGTACCACTGCAAAATGCACCGCCGCCAATGCAACCGAACATGGCTGTCCAGCAGCCGCAAATACTGGATAGCCGCGTATGGCAACAACCGTACGAAGTTGCGACTACTGTGCAGTATGACCTGGCAAGCAACGGCCACTTTGCTGTGGCAGGCGTAATTGAGGGTAGGCCAACGTACGAGACACCTCAGCAATTTGACGTCACGAGCATATCCATGCCCTATGAGCACGCGATACCTCCTCACAGTCTACCGGTCCAGCCGCCTTCGTCGAGGGTGCAGGAGATGCAGTGGATACAGGAAGATCCTGCCGGAGGTAGGCGATCACACACTCATTCCGCAGAGTTGTTGGGTCAACATGCGCATATACCACCAACCTCGAGTGATCTGTACGGGACGTTTCAACAGCCTTTGGCACCGCCTGAATATGCACCACAATCCGAACTCCGGAAGTCTGTCCACACTCGGCCTGTCGTCAATGGCTGTCACGATGTGCAGCCGCAGTGGCATATCCCAGGACCTTCTTTCGCCCCGCCAATTGATCACATCACACCGGAGTTTTACGACTACGAAGTCAACGCACAACATGACAGCTGTCACACGGACTCGCTGAACTTAGCAGCAACTGAAGTATATGATGACGACTATTTTGATGTACACTCGGATGAAGAGATGGGTGGTGATGATCACGATAATGCGTTGACGACGATTGAAGGCGGTCCTCAGCAAGCGCTTGGTCGTATACTGCAAGAGAACAACATCACCGTCCAAGATATGCAGACAAGACGGTACGACACATTCTTGTGTGACGGCATTCTTGATATCTACCGGGTGGACGAGCATGCAAACCCGTTACGGAATCCGGCCACTGCCAGAGTCTTCGCGCACTTCATCGCGGTGACTGGCCCTAGTCTTTCAATTTTCGAACGCCATCCCCGAAATACCTCCGTCCTGTTCAGTTCGGGTCAGGTCCCGTTCTCTCAGCAAGGAATCTGGACATACACAATGCCGCTGGCGGCTCTGCGTAATCAGGGTCTGTTGCATGCCATGCTTGCGCTTGCCAGCCTACATATTGCGAGGCTAACAGGCGCCTCGGTTACTCCTTCCATGCAGCACTACGCTTGGGCGCTGAAGCGGATCCACCACTCCGTCGGATACAAGAAGAAGCGGCTCAACGTTACGACGATCGCTGCTACGATGTTGCTGGGCTTCTACGAGATCATGACCGCAGATCATATGAAGTGGAATATGCATCTGGCCGGTGCGAAGCAATTATTTGTAGAGACGGATTTTGTTGGCCTGATGCAACAATTCAGGCAGATGAGGGCGGATGCAACAGTCAAGGATCGAATGGGTGGTAGGCGACCATCAGTTCCGCATTGCCACGTCTCCGCCGAGGATCGTCTACGACAGATACCTGACGTTGATGAGCGGACTATAAGCAATATCGTCGGGAAGGAGGTCCGGTACGGACATCACGGCCATGTCGTGACTCCCCAGCACTCCATTCCGCAGGAACTGGATCTCGGCAAGTTTGAGGTGCTGAAAGATCTTTACTGGTGGTATTGCAAACAGGACGCTTATCAAAGCATCATCAGCGGGAACCAGTTGCTGTGAGTAGGCCCGAGACAACTAGTTGAACATAAAGCTAACGCGCTGCAGCATGGACTACAGTCGTTGGGCAGACTGCCCGCCAAGAGCGCCCCTCGGCAAGCCCGACGCGGTCTATGGATCTTACGATCATCTCATCCTCTTGCTCGGAAGGGTCGCAGACTTTGCAGCGCGTGACCGAGTGCGGAAGCTGAAGCAGATGGAGCAGACAGGTGGCCAGTGGAGACCAGCACCCGGCATGCATATGCCTCGACCTCCGCAACAAGCTCCACCAACGCCTCTATCGGCCAGCAATGGTGGGCCCATGAACGGACATCCTCTCCCCCAGCCACCTCCTCTAGCACAGAGCAATGGTGAGCCGCCTCCACCATCACAAATGCCTACGTTCTTTGGGATGGCTCCGCCTCCCAACCCGCATGTACAAATGCCGACAGCATACCACCCGATCCATTGCATGCCCACACCACTGAGCGCGGCGTCCCACGACCCGATCGACTTGCAGTTCTCCACCGAGGCCGCCATAACCGAGTGGGCAAGGATACGCGCGGCACTCTTGGACTTCTCCACACGTCTTGGTGATGCTTTCAAGCCGCTCACGGACGAGTACCAGCCGACGTTACACACGGCGTTTGGCAACGCCATCTTCTACCACTCATTCGATATTGGTGTTCTCTGGGCCATCTACAACATGATCATGATCATCACGCTTCGTTCGCACCCTCACATGCCGCCAGCAGCGCATATGGCAGCAGGAGTCGCGTCGCAGCAGACTCTCTTCTACGCCAACCAGATAGGCCGCATCGTCGCTGGCATCGTGCCCGGACCGCCTGACCAACCGCTTAATCCGGGCTTGGGTGCGGCACTTTGCGAGACCTGCATGCCGTCCTTCTTCGCCGCCGTGCAGTACAGCAACCCCCACCAACGCCACGAGACCGTCATGCGAATCTACAGTGTCGCACAAAGGACCGGCTGGGGTACAGCCGAGCTCATCGCCAACGGGTGCGAGACGGCATGGGTGAAGTCAGCTGCTGCCGGAAGAGGTCCGCCGTACGCCAGAGTGGTGCGCTCACAGCATAGTAGCGATCCTAGGCTGAATGGGAGCTGGGAGCACCTGGATCCGAATTCGAGGCCGGACGAGACGGATGAGACGGATCGTCGGCATGTGAGGGCGAAGCCGCAGGCGCGTTTAAATTGGGCGATTGGCATCATGGGTACTGAGGAGGATGAGAGCATCAAATGAACGGCCTTTTGGCACTCTGCTGAGGATTTGTTGGATACCGAGATCTACAGCAATTGCGACTTCAGCTTCTCAGGTTCCCGCTTCAACCTAATCAGATCTCCGGCTTTGATACCGAGCTCCTGTGGCGTGCAGACCTCGCCAGGCTTCCGGGTGTCCCAACCCTCCCACATTTCACCAGACTAATACTACATAGCCATCTCCTCGCCGGCTACACTCAATCTCGCTTCGAACGCTTCCGGCGGGACTGGCACATTCTTGTCTTCTCTCGCTGAGACCTGCGACGAGATCTCCAGGATATCGGTGAAGCTTAACCGGTCCGTACGCGCATACACGTACTCCCCCACGACTTCTCCGGGTGCTCAAGAGCCGCGCGCGCGCAGACGCCGGTGTTGACGCCAACAGCTCCGCAAATCGGCAGCAGGGCGTTGGCTTTACTGGGTTGTATCCAGACGTGTTTCCCGCTCGACATCGGCAGTCCGAAAGGCCGGATGAGTCTGGATTTCGACACCTGGAAGGGTGTATTCATCTCCTTTGGGCTTTTCGAGACTCTCGGCTTCGTGTTGAGAGTTCGGGGATCAGAAGTCCAATTGGACGTCTCTGAGATGGAAGAGGGGACGTTGGACAGGCTCCACCGTATACGGAACCTCCAACATGGCTTGATGGTCCGGGGATGGAGCTACTCATCGGGGGTGCGGGTCCTTGGATGGTCTTTTGATGAAGCAAGCGGGCGCTGTCCGTGGACTCGCAAAGATGGTGGGTCGAAAAGTGGCAGGCATCGGGCGTTGTCGAGCTCGTCGACGGCATCGTAGAGCCGGGACTCAAAGTAGGACTGTGGGTTTGGGCATGTTCCGATGCTACTGTGACTTAGCCGTACAGGACTCGCCACCACCCCAAAGTGCTCACGTAGCTACTGGCGAATGCCATTTGTCCCAATCGCTTCACGATACATGACCGTGTAGTGCATTTCACTCCAAATATACTCGTGGCGTCCGACGTCGCGAACCGTCGCCAAGCTGATGCCCAAACTTTCGTTGGTACGCGCCTTGTAATAATGAAACGTACATCACCTCACGTGCCTCTTATTCTCCACGCTCCTTGTTCTTGCCTTTGTATATACCTTACTGTGCCCAGCATGTCTACCGCTGGACACCTGTCGCTCGTTCTGCGCCTGCTCATCGCCTTCTTCACTACCCTCGCCGCCGCCGCCGAGACATCACAAACCCCCCTTGCGCCGGCGCCAGGTTACAAGGTTGGGCAGCCTATACCCGTCTCCTGCTTGAACCGAACGACGTACGCATGCGACACTACTGTAATGGCCAGGCTGGGCGCTGACGGGCAGCAGAGATACTGGCGAACACATTACCGAGAACGGGCAGCTCTCCTACATTGTGAGTGATCCATGAGACGGGCCCTTTCAAACACACCTGCTGACCCTGCCACACCAATTACTCCAGCCATTCCCAACCTGCAACGAAACAGGCAGACCACTAGAACTAGTCTTCGGCGTAGAAAAAGACATCAACTGCACCATCGACTTCGTCGACGACCCTTTCTTCCACCTCCTCGAATTCTACGTCCACAATGACGCGCCCCTCACCTGCCGAATACCCACCAAACCCCTCCCGCCCTCTCCGTCAAAAGCAGAATATGAAGAAGGCACGAAAGACATGACGGAGGGACAGGGGGCGCTGTCAGACGTCTATACGCCGATGATTGTGGCTTTGACGGGGACACTGCAACTCTCGCATTTGCACGTTAGTACGAGCTTGAATGTGCTGGTGCATGCTGCGCCTAGGAGTGTGGCGCCAGGCACGATTGCGGCCGCCACAGCGTACAGTATATCGCGGGACCCGCCGACGCGGATAGTTATTGGGGACGCGCTGCCGTTGCGCTTCAGTGTGCGATGGTACCCGAATACGAGTCTGCCTTCTGGCTGGGCTGGAGTAGGCGGGCATTTGACGTTCAGCACGCTGGTGTATTGCTTGATTTCCGCCGGAGCTTCAGCGGCTATTTGTTTGGCGTACTTTCGGGGTGTGGAGTTGCCAAGGAGGCTGAAGATGCATGGGAAGGATCGCATTGGGGGTATGGAACGGGGCGGCGGATTGGGCGGGTATGGCATTGCGAATGGTGGCGGTGGTGGGTATGGGTACGGGATCGGGAAGAGGGATTGAGTAGTCTCTCAAAAGTGATATGACTGGGCGTGTAGTACTTCAAGCGAGGTGTATGGGGAGTTGTATTGAAGTATCGAAGCATTTTCATGGGATCTGTACTTTCTACACACCCGTTTCGCTCAAAGTCCTCAGACCGTAAGAGGCCGGACTCTCGTCGTTGCCGCTGTTCCAAGTCCCGGACATCGCATTGGGAGCACACTCAGCCTTGGCGCGAGATCCAGCATGTCATGCGGCCGACCGTATCAAGCATCGATACTTCTACCAGCACATTGCAACCTTGTCGTGCTGCCCTCTGCAGTCGGACCCTTTCCTTCTCCGTGACAGATCTCGCTCTATCAAGCGCTCGAAATTCCCCACACCTCGTCCGGCTCGCTTGACGGAGCTTCATCCTCGTCCAGATGCTGGTTCTTGTGACCAAGGCGCATCTTCTTCGACTTCGGTGTCCCCTCCGCTCTGGCATGCGTCTCTATATTCTGGTAGGCTTCATACTCCGTAAGGCACTGCTTCTGAACTGCTGCGTGCAGTGAAGTGGCCGCCGAACGCTTCGATCTTTTCACGGGCTTGCTGGCGACTGGCTTGGCAGTGGAGGTTAGATCTGCGCGGGAGATAGTGTTCGCGCGGAAGAAGTTGTTGGTTGCGGATGTGGTACCGGCAACAATCTTCGGCGTCTCGAGGGCTGGGCCGGCAGTGTGCTGTCTGCTTCCGGCCCCGTTGGCGCCTGGAGTCATGCGCTCGTGATTCTTGTTGGCATCTCTGTATCCGTATTTGATATCTTGAGGCGAGTTCCCAGCGCGCATAAGCTCGACGTCTCTGGAGGAGACTATGCGGCGCATGGATTCTCGGAGGCAGGCAGCTCGCGAAACGTCTTCCATCTGGCTAGCATGCTCAGGTTGCACAGCATGGGCTTGCCAATGGGAATGAAGCCCTTGGATGCCTCGGAACAGCTTCTGCTTGACATTGTAGTTGCTGCCGCACCGGCCGCACCAGATCTCGGTCCATGCGCGGTCCACGTAGATGACTGTAGGAAAGTCGGCATGGATGCGTGCAAAGTGAGTTGGGTCACCATCCTTCGCCTGCACATTTCGACGATAGCGGGGCATTGCGTGAACGAAGCTATCTTCGTCTTCTCCAAGGCTCAAGCTCTCGCCCTCGCTTTCTTCGGCTGTCAGCTGTACTGTCGCACTCCTGAAGATGGGCGTACCTTCCATCGTTGACGCGGTGGGTGTTTGAGAACGCGTTGCGTAATCCTGGGCTACTTCCTGGGATCGGTCAGCGGGACAGCACGTTCTGCCAGAGTATCTTACTCACCAACAGCTGCTGCTGATTCTTCGAGATGCTGCACTTGACTCTGTCTCGCTTCTCCACCGCTTCTGCAATGTCATTCTCGAGCGCTGCAAGCTCCGTCTTGAGCTTTTGGTCTTCAGTGACGCCGCGACTGACGTCCTCTCCGTATTGCTGATCGACGTCAATGAGCAGTGAAGTCTTGCTCATTCCTTCGAGTGGTATCCTTCTAGTTCTTGTTCTTGTTTCTGTAATTCCGCTTCAGGTCGCGTGAGAATGTCCGTTGTTTGCTTCCCAGCTTGAGGGCAGGTTGTTGATAAGCGCGTGCGCGTGCTAGCGCACCTTCCCAATTTGCGGACGGAGCAATGACTACATATCAGGCTGTACTTTTCACGCTCTCCCGTAGCGCTCGCCATCCCATCAAATTATCGAGGAATGAGGATACTGCTATTTTGGTTTCCGGTCTCTGAAGCACTCGGCGGCGACCCAGTATCTACATGGACTCCTCCACGACTGTCAGCTATTTGCCGGGGCGTATTGGAGAAGTATCAGACCTTCCGCTCGGTAGACCATCACCTCGTTGATCTCCTGCGAGATGTCCCGAGATTCACGCTTCAAATAGAGCAGCGACGACTCCCTTTCTCGGCTCTCGGTCTTGTTTGAGGAAGTAGGTTGTATCCCGTTTTGAGGCAGTGAGTTGTATTTCGCCTGGCTCGAAGCGGTCGTTCACCTCTCACTGCATCTCACGCGTGTTGATGGCTATCTTGCGGAGGCTTCCCATCGTGTGTTCGGCTGGTCTCAATGATATCAATACTCACGTAGCTAACCAAACACTATGCTACGCTCAACAGAAGACGCTGCTGCATGACCGACCGGTAGATCAGAATGAGTCAGGCTCACGTATCTGACTGATACCACCAACATCTGAAAGGGTTAGGCCGCTGTTGAGGACAGTCCCTTGTTGTCTACGCATGCTATGCCCTGGGGTGAATATTGGTGAGCATCCTACATCTTTGCTCACCGTGGAGCTACCTTAGCCCACGGCTGTTGCGGAGGGGCCATTGGCGCCTCCAGAAAAGTCACATCATCCAGGTAGACGCTGGCAATTTACCATAGTCGCCTGCAGGTGTGCTTTCTCGCTGAGCCAGGATGTGCTTGAGGACATGTTGCGCGACTGCACGCACCGATCCGGCCATCACGAGGAAGTTCGGCGGTACCTTGAGCAGACGCTCGCAATGGCAGTCGCCTGCGTCTTGCCCCACTCGACGAAAGAGCCTGCGACCACATGGAACTCGAGGGTACCGTGCTGGAGAAGACACATGGTCCTTCGAGATAACGGTATATGTGTGGGCCCAGAGATTGCTGTTCTCTGCCCGACATCATGCAAGTGGCTTCAGACGTGCAATGTGCACGTTGCCAAGCTACGGCAGGTCTCGTGGATCACGCGCCGCATCCGTGTCGAGTCTCAATGATCACTACTAGTACGAAGGGACTTGATGCCGCGGTAGAGCGAGAAAGAGCACAGTCTGGGCGAGAGCGACGAGACTTTTGGATGTGATCAAGTGGAGTGAAGTGGACGGGAATGGAGTCGGGCAGTCGGGCCGCAAATTTCTCCACACAGTTTCCCAATTGGGCGGCTGCGGGGAGACGATCGTTTACATGTAACGATACCTAGCGAATACATGTACATATACCCTGCAAGTTCTTGCTGCTTTAACCTACTCGGAGCCTTGTGAGGAGTCTACCTCTCCTTCATCAATGTCCTCAGCGCTCATGTGGTCCCTTGAAGCAACAAGTTGGCCATATCCTCGAAGCCCGCATACGGAACGCCAACACTTCGAGCTCACAGGCGGTTGACAGCAGCAAGCCATCTTAGGACAAGGATACGAGGGAGCTATGGAAGGTGGAGCGTCAGAGCGGGATGCGCAAGACCGAGCAACGGTTCACGCACCACCGCCTCCTCCCGAACCGCGTGCGAACGATACCACTGAAGCAGTAGATTCTGCGTACAGCCAGAAATCGGATCAGCCCCTCAGGCTTGACAGCGCAATATGGGACATCACGGCGATATCAGGGCTCGCGGCTTTGCAAATGCTCGCAGAAGCTCTACAGGACCTGGCGGATGCTATGGGAGATGTTCCGCCCACGCCGCCGGTCTCTCGCCCGACAACTCCCAAAACGTACCTCGATGGCAACGGGCTTCGTCGTACCTCCTCGCCCGAAGACACCTTCGCAATGGTCATCGGGTCCCCCGAAGCCCATCCTCACGAGCCCATCACTGTGGACGATGGTGCAGATACAGAGGAGACAACATTGCAGCGGATCGCCATAGCCCGACGATTCTACTCCAAGACTGCTCCAGCGTTTACAATCGCGCAGTATCTTCAGCGCCTGCACACCTTCTGTCCGCACTCGCCAGGCGTGTACCTCACAGCTGCAGTGTACTGCCATCGCCTATGCGTCGCCGATCTCATGGTACCGGCTACCAACCGCACCATCCATCGTCTTTCCTTGGCCGCTATCAGGGTAGCGAGCAAAGCTGTCGAAGACAACAAGTGGACGCAAGACCGCATATCGAAGGTCGGTGGCGTGAATAAAACGCAGCTTATGAATCTGGAGGTCACACTGTGCTTTCTCTTGGACTTCGACCTTGGTGTCACGGACACGAGGCTCGCTGAGAGGATGTTCTTACTACAGGAGGCTGCGAGGCAGGCCTTAGGCACGAGAGGGAAGCTCAGCGATGAGTTCAACCTGAAGCTGCCCGTGCGGATGAGAAGGAAGACTGTTTTTTGACTGCTTCGTCAGCGCCAGTACAAGTTGTGCGCAAGGTGTTTGGCTGCAAGGCTGTCCGTTTACTCAAATATCTCGACTTCACGACGGTAATCCTATCTTTGTATGGCGATGTAAGAGACTTGCTACATGTAAGAGATTTACGCTCGACGCGTGGTATTTGCAACACGACAGCCGCGTTTCTTGCAAATATCTGTCCCAACGTGAAGTCACAGTACTAGCTACGTAATACACCAAGTCCTCGAGCCTGACAGCTCGCCAAGAGGCCTGGGTACCGACGTAGCGTAGGTCATCGAATGAACGACTCATCCTGAGCCTCAGATGTCTCATACGAGTCCGCAGGTGCACTGTCTTAGGGTCTCAGCTGGTCGAGGGGAGGGTTCTTGGTCAGCGGTGGCTGCGATGCCTTAGCATCACAGGCCATTCTACTGCCTGGTCACTTGCACTGAAGTCCGGTGCAGATCACTCTGATGCTGGTGGTGCTAGTGGTGTGGCGGTGACTGACAGGGTGCCCCGATGTTCAGCCGCATAAGTGGCCGTGCTGTTGGGGGCCTTACGTGCAGTGGTACAGCTCGACCAGGGTCGGACCGATCAAGCGAGTCTCGGCGGCTGTAGAATGGACAGGCTTGGTATCTTTCACGTTGCCTGTCTTGGCGGGGGTGTTTGCTGTGAGGCCGCGTCAGTGAGATGGGGGAGCAAGTTCTCATCAGACGGTTGTGCGAGTCGTTAGTCTTAGATTTTTCTTAAGCATTTGCGGTATGGCAGGCGCCGCATCGTTACTTGACCGATGTCTAGGTAGAAGTACTCTAGAGACGTGCTGGGCATTCAGGTGACGCGAATGTTAGCACGTACTCAAACAAATTCTACGTGGTCAACGTCGAGTGTGCGTCAAGATGGTGAAGTGCCACGATGCATGCACGGACACGTGAGAGGGTTTCCGACAGGTCCAAAATACTGCCTCAGCCACAACCTATTTGACCGCGCCCCACAGCATTGACCATACCAACAACCCCTTCACACGACGGACCGTTGCGAGTTCCACACTGCACCCCCACTGCTAGACGACTAGCGAGGACTACATGTCATGATGATGAGTGAGCGAAGACGATCTGAGACTGTCCGTCACGAGGGATGGACCGCCGCGCGTTACCAACACATCGGAAAGAGGCCGCCTGCTGTGCACTCATGGTGAAGCGACTCACCTCAACGAGCTGCACCAACGCGCGATGTATCCTCCCGGCGCTTCGACTTCAGACCGCCGGCTCGTCCCCAGTCGCATATCCTTCAGCCCAGGTCCGCACGGACTGGCAATTCACGGCAGTGCAGTACAAGCTTCGATCCTTCCCTAAGAACCTACCCTCACCTACGTGATCCTGATATGGCCCGAGCCATGACAGAGGGCGCCACTCTTCTTCTGTCGTTGAGCCTCATCAGCTGGACCACTGATATCAGGCCGCAAAATAGTGTCTTGCACTAAGGCCTCATGGGACCTCATGAGACCTGCATGTATACATATATCCCTCCTGTGATTGCTCAAAGGCTTTGTTCTTTTGTATCTTGCACACTTCCGCTCGTCGTTGAAGTCAATTGCATACCTGCTACTGATACACGATCGCATCGCCCAAGAACCATCTACAAAGACAAAGGCCGCCCACTTGTCAATAGCATACCAGGCAGCATTCAGATCGAAGGCAGCACGCCATCCCACTCTACAGACCACAACAGCTTACCATGTGTGTCATCGAGAGGCGGACGTACCAGCACTCCAGCGGTCGGGAGGAGATCCACGAGCGGGTCCGACGCTGTCGACGTGCTGTAGGTACCAGCATTTGCGCCGATGCCGAAACACGGGTTGTCGAGCAAGCCAACCTCGTCGAGCGCCGACCAGACGCCGATCGCGTTGATCCCGAGGCCCTGCTAGTGACCGAAGGCTTCAATGGGCGTCGAAATGTCTATCGTGAAATCGATACCAGGTCAGGCAGGCGCAGGTCCGTTCGTCGAAGCAACACGACCCCTTCTCCATTCGCCAGCTCGTCATCACGCTCATCAGCGTCATACGCTTCGTACGTGGAGCGCAGACCCGAAGCGCCGTCCCCACCACCAGCTGCGCCGTCTGTTCCGCTGTCTGCAAATACTGGCCCGACTAGAACACTCCGAGCGGACGGGACCGCGGTTTACGATCGTCCGCCGTCTCTCGACTTCCCGAGAGCGCTGGACAACGAGCGGCGTATAAGACTTGTCGAGCCAGGTGAGATCAGACGATCGCCCGCATCCAGCATCATGTCCGAGGTCGATGAGGCGGATACCGTCATCAGAATCCCTCGTCGCCCCAGCATCAGCGTCAACACTACAAGGCTCTCGCCGGCAACAGCTTCTCCAACCGCATCGTCGCCAGGTCTCAGCCAGCTACCCAGACTGGGCCACTCCCGCCATGACTCTGCGAGATACGTCCCGGCATTTCGATCTCAGAGGGAGAGTTTCGAGGAAAGGCAGCGCAGATGGCTCCTGGAAGACGAGCAGCAAGCTCAGCTCGAACGAGACAAACTCGCAGAGACGACTCGGCGACAGCAGGCTAGAGAAGATTCTTCACGTGACCGTCATCGCGCTGAGGCTGCCGCAAGCCTTGAAGGCCAGGTCCAACCGCCGCGCAACATGCCATCGCAACTACGCAGATCGCAAACCTTGCTGAATGCGGAGCTTGCGCAAATGGCACGTGAACGTGCCGAAACTGCTACCCGTCAATCTTATGCTGGCGACCTGCTCCAGCGAGACGCGGATCTTGCGAGATTGGAGCAGTCGCGAGCCAGCCCACGCACGCACCGCAACGTGTCCCCGCAGTCGGCAAGGTCGCATCCATATTCCGTGGCGATACACCAGCACCCTGACACACGCCTGGAAGACACGCTCGAAGAGCGAGGTGAGGCCGTGATCGCCCGCGAACAGACACGCGCTCCGCGCAACGCAGCAGGCACGAGCAATTCTCGGAGGGCACAGCAGGCCTCAAGGCGGCTTAGCTATTCGACTGGCGATCTGACGAGTGACGGCCCTCGAAGCATGGAGGTGGAGGTCGACCTAGATGATGATGAGTTGAGTGAGCGGCTGGAATCTCGGGTGAGCAGGAAGGAACGAAGGGCAGCGGAGCGAGCAGCGCAGCGCAGTAGGTTTTGGCGGTGAAAATGAAGGTACGTCGGGGGCTAGGGGGTTTGTAGTGCACGAACAACAACAAGGGGCGTTATCGTGGGAACGGCGATAGGCACGTTTCTCAGCCGCGCAAAGAGTTGCCCTGGTTTGATTTCTCATCTTCATGAGGTAAGAATTTCCGCCGCAGGATCGTACATCTTAGTAACGTCATCCGAGGTCAGGACATCCATACATATATCAAGGGTGTCTTCGAGTCTCCTTGCGACCAACTCTTGCCCTTTCGAATTGAAGTCGACGCTCTCCTATTGTGTTGTGCGGTGGGGTGCAGTCAAGCTGGGGTGTATGTCTGATCACGCCTGCGAAGCCTCGGTCCTGCTTCAGACTTCGCTTCCACCATGCGAGGCGCCAAAATCGGACGACGCCTTCTCGATGGACGACCCGAGGACCGCTTCGAATGAGCTCTCGGACAAAAGATGCCAGCGTCTGTGGTGCGACCGAATTCGAAAGAGACACCACGTTCCGTTTGTGCAGATTCGGGCGCACGACAGCTCCTGTGTGCTTCTCGATCCCATCCTGCCTGGCCTTCGATCCGACCTCCCTCGATCGCTATTGGCCTGGAAGACTATTTGGCATGCTTTCATCTCCATCGACTGGTCGATCGACTGGGGGAGGTACAGCTTCCGAGGCACGCTGCTTGAAGAAGCCGGCAGCAGGGTTGCCGGTAGTCAGCGGTGATCCCACGAATAGGTGCCCAAAGGACTTACCTGGACGCGTCGCGCGTGGACCGAGGCTTCGTGACTTTCATCATCAAGAGTGCCTCTGCGGACGTATACCGGATTTGCACAAACACCAGTGCGAAATATGCCATCGGGACCGCTCTCCACCGACTCCGTCCCCACAGCCGCTCTCCGCAGAATGCTTCCCCGCAGTGATCGACGCCCGCAACCAAACAAGCGGCCTGCTAGCGTCGAATGGAGACATCGACTGTGTTTCTCCATCTGTCCGTTCGATCTGCCTGCAGCATACAGACACAGCTTCAAACCATGTGAAGTTGCACAGATCAGATGGCGTGTTGCTGTGCAACTGGCACTCCCGATCGCAGTCTGCAGAGCCGGGCGTGGGGGTTGATTCGTTGTAGCACCTTCTGTATCCTAACGACGCGTCTTGACATCTACCCCATGGGAATCCGGAACGCCGCGCAATTTGCGACCGCGCTAGGAAACGCACAAAAGGCACGGGAGGCCCCATCCAACCGCAGTGCTGGGACGAGGACCGGCCAGGCCGCTTTGGGGTAGCTCGCAAGAGCACTTGCATGCGGCCAGCTAGGAGCATCACGTTGGAGAAAAGCACGAGCTTCTGGTGGGCTCGAGACTCGAGCAGGGCGCTGGTTTGAGAAGTCCTGTGGTCCAGCGCGAGAGGGGGTAGCCTCGCGTCAAAATCTATGGCCTGGGGTCCGGGGTTGAGGAGCCGTTCGTGAACGTGAGGCAATAAAGCGTAGGCTATCTCCTCCGTTCCTTTTCGACCCACGTCTGCTCTGTCGTGTCAACATTGTCCTGCCATCCGTCACGTCGATAGTCTCAAAGTCGCCTCCAGATCACCACCTTCGCAATGGCAGTCAACATTGATACGTACAGAGCGACGCAAAACAATGAGAACTTCACTAGTGGTGGGCCGATGGAGAAGGACTACGGCAACCTCGGCAGCAACATGAACAGCAGCATCAACGGCAACACCAACGGCAACACCAACGGCGGCGGTGCGCTCACTCCTCTGATGCTCTCGCGAACGAGTTACTGATGGATTTCCAGGTTATCACCTGGATCACAACATGGACTCCGACGAGGCGCTGAAGCGGATCCGCACAACTGGCAGCCTCTCCATCTCGCCCGAGCTGTTCGAGAAGATTTACCTCTCGCCCCAGAACAAAGTTGCGGGCGAGCTCCGGAAGACCTTTGGCAACCCTACTCCCATGTGAGCTCACCAGCTTCGGAATAGTCGCAATGCGGAGGCTAACACCGGACAGCGCACTTGTTGGCTTCCTGCTCTCCCTGAGCCCGCTATCGTGTATCCTCATGGGATGGCAAGGTGCCGGCGGTAGTGGAGCGTCAGACGTAGGAGTGTACTTCTTCTTCGGTGGCCTCTTGATGATCTTGGGCGCAGTCGGTGAAGTGAGTGACATTCCCCTTGCACACGCTTGTCTCGCCCGCACACTAATCAACGAGCAGTGGATCGTCGGCAATACCTTCCCGTTCGTCGTCTTCGGTAGCTTCGGCGCCTTCTGGCTCTCCTTCGCCGGCACCCTTACGCCCTCCTTCAACGCGTACGGCGCCTTCTCCACCACGAGCAACCCCGCAGAGGGCCTGACAGTCCCCACGTTCAACGCCAGCTTCGGTACACAGCCCACCCACCCTCCCTCTCCCTTCTAGCTCCGTCGCTGATCACCCTTCCACAGCCTTCTTCCAAATCTTCATGGGCGTCCTCTGCCTCATCTACATGATCTGCGCGCTCCGGACCAACATCGTCTTCGTCGGCATCTTCGCCACCCTCGTGCCGGCTTTCGGCTGCCTGGCCGGCGCTTACATCCACCTCGCCAAGGGCAACGCTACGCTAGCTGTCCACCTCCAGGTCGTCGCGGGCGCGTGCACGTTCGTCACGTGCATGTTGGGCTGGTGGATCTTCTTCGCCATCCTCCTCGCTTCGCTCGACTTTCCGTTCCAATTGCCTGGTGAGTCGCGGCTTATGTCTTACTGCCATGCGCGGCTACTGACTGTGATATAGTTGGCGATCTCTCCCACATCATCAAGGGTGCTAGCGAGAAGGCCAAGGCCAAGGATGAGTACTCGGCATAAGGACGTCAGGGGATATAGCGAGGCGTTTATGTTTCATGGAACACAAGTCGTAGCTACCGTTGGCGTATGCTGATTAATTGCGATTGAACACATTCTATGATTTACCACGACATTCCCCGTTGACAACGCCCCTACTTCAGACCTACGCTCGGCATGTTACCACTCGCTCAAACAGCTGGTGCGCTCATGATAAGCGCGCGAGGTCGCGGCTCTCTTGTGAACCCATGAAGACGCTGTGAGCGCTGGAAACCGTACTGGATATGGAGAGGTATTGCACTCTCTGGAGACTTCGTTTGTTGTACACGACCGCGTTGTTCTTGTAGTGCGAGGAAGAAGCCTTGGGGAGGGGAGAACGCACGGACGTTGACCGTGTGCTCAACGTCCGTGCGCTCTTGGCATTGCAACCCAGCGATGTTCGGGCGGCGAGCAACCATGCATCTCACATCATGAAGTCGTGGTCGTTCGTGACCGCATTATTGTGAAGACAGTTGTGGTAATTCGAAGCACAAGATTGCGCTTGTCGACCACCTCGTATTACTCTCCACTCCTCACGTTATCTTCTTCTAAGGCTGAACGGTACGTCTCATCTCGACGAAGAGTACCTCAGTACCAACGTCTCTAGGTGTCCAGGCTACGGACGACTCCAATGTAACAGCATGTGCCATAGTACTGCCCTCCTCTCAGCGGACGGACCACAGGAACCAGAGCTCACTTCATGTTCCTACTATAGCCGTGCGCCCCGCTCAAGGCCAGACGTCATGGTCTAGAATTGACATGTGTGTAGCGCTCTCTCGAGCATACAGCGCAAGTTGGATAGAGTACAAGCTCTCATAGCTCTCCTCCCTCTACTATTTCCTTCCCTTTCACTGCTTTCGAAGCGGACTTGCAGCATGCCGCCCATAACCCTCTACTTCCTCCAAGCCTCGCGCTCGATCCGCATCGCATGGCTCCTCGAAGAGCTGGGAGTGGACTACGAAGTTAAGGCAGCTGAGCGAGAGGGCCAGAAAGCGCCACAATGGATGAAAGACGAGGCTGGCGGGCTGGGGAAATTCCCTGTACTAAAGGACGGGGAGACGTTCCTGTATGAAAGCGGCAATATCACCGAGTGAGTCGGACGCTCGATGGAGGTACAGCCTTGGCGATGGGGGTAACAGGTATGAACGTGCGAGAAAGCAATCATTGACGAGAGCTCAGATATCTATGCGACAAATACGATACCGAGCACCGCCTGCTTCCACCACTAGGCGATCCGAAGCGGTATCAGGTACTGCAGTGGGTGCATGCAGCAGAAGCGACGTATATGCTACACTCCCTGGCAATCCTCTACGCGCGATGGAATCAGAAGGGTGGCGACGTCGCGGCGACGGAAGCCGGGCTTGCATTAAACGTGCAGAAGGATCTCGATTATCTGGCGTCTGAGCGCGGCAAGAGTAAGGGCATGTTCCTGGTTGGCGATGGTCCGACGGCCGCGGATGTCATGATGGTAAGGCTCAGGAAGCCACTGCCTTGATAATACCAACGAATGCTAATTCTCTCCGCTTGCCACAGGAGTTCAGCGTGGACTTCATCTTGACGAGAGAACTGGGGACTAAGGGCAGGGAGTGGGAGAGGGTAGATCAGTATCGGAAGGACTGTCAGAGTACGGCCACTTGGAAGAAGGCACAGAAGAAGACCGGGCACCAGCTATAGAGAGCTGTGTATTGCTTCTGTCGCCTCGTACGCGTTGGGTCCTTGCTACTCTCGAGCACGTCGACTGGTTGGATGGATACTTCCGTCTCTGCTTCAGTGTGGCGATTGCAATCGTCCATATACCTGTACCAATGGATGGACACGTACATTTATGCACATGTACATATGTTGCTCGTCCGATCTCACATGCAAATTGAACATGAACGTCCAGACCGTGTGATGTCACCCCGCAGCCTCACGCTGCACCACCTTCCAGCTTACCAGACCTCACGAGGCCACAGTATTTGGCGAGTGTTTGCCTGCCAACACCAAGTCACGTCAGTAGCACCTCTTGTCACCCAGAAACCACTCCATAACCACCAAATATGGCCCCACAAACCGCCGAATTCAAGAAGGCCGTCGTAGACAGCAGGAAACTGAAGGCCAAGCCGACGGACACTGAGTTACTCGAGGTGCGAAGGCCCAGTCCAACCCGAGTGGAGTTCTCAAGGCCACGACTGACATCCTCCTTATCGCAGCTCTACGGCCTCTTCAAACAAGGCACCCAAGACCCGCCTTTCGACCAGACGAAAGCGCCAGGAATGTTCGAGATAAAGGTCCACTCTCCCAGCAACCCTCCCCCCAAACCCCTACTTCCCACATATACTGATCGGTGGATGTGGGTGTTGTAGGAGAAAGCCAAGCGCGGTGCGTGGGAGAAACTGGTCAAAGACGGTGTCACCCCGGCCGACGCGCAGAAGAAGTACGTGGCGCTTGTCATGAAGTTGAAGGCGCTGCATGGGTATACTCCTTAGAAGCAGAGGGCGGGTGAAGGGTTGAGAACTTCCAGCGGACGGATGCTCAAGGTCTGCTCCTTGTGGAAGGGGGATAAGGGCGATGGTTTGCGAACCCGTATGCTTAAGTGATGGGAGTTGTCACAGCGGAAGTCACACGGGCGGTGACAGACATGAAGCGGACGCTGAGGTGTCTGGATGAATTTCTGCGGATGATACATCTGTTCGTGATGAGTCTAATCCGGCCGCTTCCCATCCGCCCAACTAGGCACAACGTCCCTGCACAGCCCCACGTAATCCCCCCACCTCTCGCTCCCCTCCACAACCCCCTCCCCAGTCCAAAACATCGTCCACTGCGTCCCGGGGATCTGCCAGCTCCCCGCGCATCGCTCGAAATACCACTTGTTGACCGGATTGTCCTTGCGACTTCGCCAGCATACGCCGCGCGGGAAGCACGAGCGCACCATCGACTGGAACAGGATGTCGGCGACGCCGGAAGAGCCCTGAGAGGATTGCAGAACGGCGAATTTGTCCAGGTACGGGACTAGGCGGCTAGGGTCAGTGGTGTGGGGTGGTTGCTCCCAGGTGAAGATCGCCGCGCCTTCGTATGCGCCGGCTACTACGAGGCCGGCGGTGCGATTGCGAATGCGGTTTAAGTAGTGTGTGACGTCGAGTCTGCGGCGGAAGGAGTCCTCGATTAGGTGAACCAGGCGAGGGAAGTCGATTTTGGGGTTGTTGTCCAATTCGAGTTCTGAGGTGCCGTTCACGGGTATATGCCAGCCTTGTCCGCGTTGGACAGCGGGGATTGTGGAGACAGGCATGCCACGCTTTACGAGGGTGGCTGCGGGAATTGTGGGTGGCGGAGTGTCGCCGCTGGCGGAAGATAGCCGGCCGGTGGGCAGTGAGGACGAGACCATTGGCTTGTTGATTAGGAGATTGTGGATGAGCGTGTTCTTCTGCCTGCGGGTGCCTGTGCCGATCGTCGAGTCCTGCGTGGAACTTTGCGAAGAAGACGCGGCTTCGTAAGGCGAGATGATGAGTCCAGACGATGCTGGGGGTAGCATGCGCAAGCAGTTGCTCAGCATGCGGAGATTGGCCGTATGTTGGTCGTACATATTCGGGTGACTTACGCCGTCATCCCAAGCGGCGTACTGCGAGAGCTCTGCTTTGATACCGTCGTACTCCTGCGCGAGGTTGATGAACACGTGAGCATTATCACTTCGGTGTTTGGCCGGAATTCCGCCTGCTGAGTCGAGCACGATGACCCGGTCCAGTGCTACACTAGCCAAGTGACTATCAGGTCGGCCAGATTTCCCGGTATCGCCACGCAATGCTCGAGTCAGGCCAGCCATGACATCTCCAACATCAGCCCTTACAAGCTGACCAGTCTGAGTGTGTGCTAAGGCTGGAATGATAGGCACTACGCCTCGTTTCAACGGCCCAAATATGAGCTGTGGTACGTAGACACCGACCTCACCGTTGTCATCAACCTCTAAGGTACCAGCGACAAAGCGAGAGCCATCCACGCTATGTCGGCTGATAGCTTGCGAAAAGCGCTCTGCTTGTTCCGAAATGGCTGTCCTCCGAGCTCGCATACAAAGTTCCGGGTGATCTCCGGCAAGCTCCAGTACGACGACGATACGCATATCCAACTTGACGAGTTGCGATAGGGTGGTTGCTAGGCCGTCCAGAACCGCGCCACTCAGAGCCTCCGGCGCTCTCAGGCAGACTAAAGCGACATGCAGCTCCTGCTCTGCAACTTTGCCCGCTTCCTCCTCTCTCACTTCGCGCTCGAAGCGTGGAGCATCTGTAATAGCTCGGGCGGGTGCATAGAGCCCGCCCAGATTGACGCCAATTTGTTCCTGGCGATCCTGGTCTCTGAGAAGGCGAGCATTTTTCTCACCCGGTACATTACTCGCCTCTGATTTAGAGTTTTGGAAGCGAGCCAAGTACTGCTTCGCATCTCGTCGCGTGGCGTTGGCGCTCAGCACGTCCATGAACAGCTCCCGCTGACTGGCCGAGTCGTCCTGTGCTCTGGCAGGCTTGCCAGTGGCAGGGACTTCCAGCTGATGTGCGGCGGCCAGCCCAGAGGCATGCTGTCGCGAGTATTGACCAGTGTTGATAGAACTGATCGCGGGTCTAAGTACCCCGAATGCGTTTGCCTTTCCAAACGCCCACGTAGAGGTAATCATTTTCCATTGCGGGTCTACAGCGAGACAAGGGGAGAAAGGCTATGAGATGACACCAGTCGGTCTACCGTCATGCTGTCAATGATACTCCAGGATTGGGAGAACAAAAGTACATTTAGAGATTTGATATCAAGCAGGTGAAGTTTTCGGGTAGAAGGTGACTGTTCTGCGTGCCAAGAGCACCCGAGAAGGAAGTGAAGTCTGACGCATCTTCCTTTATCGGATCTTATCGGTTGGCTGCACTCATGGCTGGCTTGGCAATTCGCCGCAGTCGCTCTGTTGTGATGAAGAATCTGTTGTGGTGAAGAAGAAGAAAGACCTTGGGTTATAAGACAGCACCTCAGGCAGTTCAATTATCTGTCAAGTTGAGAGATGAAGGCGTTGGACGTGAAGAAGTCGAAAGTGCGGAAAGATGTCGCGTGAGAGCGCGTGCCGACCGCGGCTGTGCGAAGGGCTAGACCAAAATAGGAAATAGGTCAACACCTGCGACAAACACCACAATTCGCATCGCAATACATGTACGCACATCTTCACGTACAGATGACACTCTTCATGGCGCGCTGAAACGACGGCAACACTACGACTACGACGCTGCCGCCGCGATGCGCATCACCGAACTCATCATCGACGGCTTCAAGTCGTACGCCGTCCGCACTGTCATCTCCGCCTGGGACCCGACCTTCAACGCCATCACGGGACTCAATGGCTCTGGCAAGAGTAACATCCTCGATGCCATCTGCTTCTGCCTCGGTATTGGACGCTTTGAGCTCCTCCGTGCCAGCGGCGGCGCCAGCGACCTCATATACAAGCGCGGACAGGCGGGCATCACCAAGGCCTCGGTCACGCTCGTCTTCGACAACAGCGACAAAGCCAAGTCACCGATCGGCTTCGAGGACTATGCCAGTATCAGTGTGACACGGCAAATTGTTCTGACTGGTGGTCAGAGCAAATACCTCATCAATGGCCATCGTGCGCAACAGCAGACGGTGCAGAATCTCTTTCAGAGTGTGCAGCTGAACATCAACAACCCCAACTTCTTGATTATGCAAGGCCGGATCACAAAGGTGCTGAATATGAAGGCTACGGAGATCCTGGGCATGGTGGAGGAGGCGGCGGGGACACGCATGTTCGAGGACAGACGGGAGAAGGCTTTGCGCACCATGACGAAGAAGCAGGCCAAGGTGGAAGAGATCGAGGGCCTGCTGAAAGAGGAGATCGAGCCGAAGCTGGAGAAGCTGCGAAACGAGAAGCGCGCGTTCTTGGAGTTCCAGAGCACGCAGTCGGACTTGGAGCGCTTGACGCGGTTGGTAGTGGCTCACGACTACGTGAAGAGCAAGCAGAAAGTACAGCAGAGCGCGCAAGATTTGGCGTCGAAGCAGGAGCGAATGTCGGAGCTGGATGGGAATAAGGAGAAGCTCGCGCGAGAGATCGGTGTGCTGGAGGAGGACATGGAGAAGGTGCGGGCGGCACGGGACAAGGAGCTCAGAAAGGGTGGCAAGTTCGCGAGGCTGGAGGAGGCTGTCAAGGAGTACTCGCATGAGCTGGTGCGCTTGGCCACCATACTAGACCTGAAGAAGGCGTCTCTGTCCGAGGAGCAGGATCGCATGAAGAAAGCTGAAGCGAGCGTTAAGGACCTCGAGAAGCAGCTCAAGCAGCGGTCAGAAGCGCACAAGCGGCTGCAGCAACGCTTCGAAGAGTCCAATAAAGAGGTCGAGGAGCAGAAGGCGGAGGTGGAGAAGAAGGAGGAGCTTCTCCAGACACTGCAAACCGGCATCTCCTCGAACGCAGGCTCAGACGGCGGGTACGCCGGCCAATTAGCGACCGCGCGAGACAGCGCAAGTAAAGCCGGGACAGAGATTGAGCAAGCAAAGCTCAAGATCAACCATCTTGAAGCGCGAGTCAAGGAAGACGAACCGCGAGCCAAAAAGGCAGAGAAGGAAAATGCGGGTCTGCTGAGCGATCTCCAATCTTTGCGCTCACAAGCTGCGAAACTCGAGAAGGAGCTCGAAAAGCTGAGTTTCACGCCCAGGAGAGAAGAGGAGCAGCTGGCGGAGAAGGCACACCTCGAGAAGCGCATCCGAGTCCTGCATAGCGAAGCTGAAGCGCTGAAACGAAAGGTTGTCGGACTGGACTTCTCATACTTGGATCCTTCGCCCAACTTCGACCGGAGGCGCGTGAAAGGTGTCGTGGCGCAGCTCTTCAGCCTTCCAGAGAGTTCGTCAGAGGCGGGCACAGCACTCGAGATATGTGCAGGTGGCAGACTTTACAATGTCGTAGTCGACTCGGCGGAGACGGGTACCGAGCTCTTGCAGAACGGCAAATTGAGACGACGAGTTACGATCGTGCCACTGGACAAGATCGCAGCATCGCGGGCTCCGGCCGAGAAGGTGGCGGCGGCGCACAAGCTGGCGCCGGGGAAGGTGCACCTTGCGCTTACGCTTGTCGGATATGAACATGAGGTTGAGAAGGCGATGGAGTTTGTATTTGGAAATACGCTCGTGGCGGCTGATGCTGCGACCGCGAACAAGGTGACCTTTGACCCGGCGGTGAGGCTGAAATGTATCACGCTGGAGGGCGACGTTTATGATCCTTCCGGCACAATGTCCGGCGGTTCGGCCGCGCAGGGGAGTGGTGTGCTGCTGACGCTGCAAAAGCTCAACGCTATCACCACCGAGCTTGTACAGGAGGAAGAGAAGCTCGCCAAACTCGAAGGCGCCATTGCGAGGGATGGTCAGAAGTTGAAGTCCGCCCGGCAAATTAAGCAGGAGCTGGACCTGAAGAGTCATGAGATCCAGCTTGCGGAGTCGCAGATCGCGTCGAACTCGTCTTCCAGCATCATCGCCAGTGTTGCTGAGATGAAGGAGACGATCGTAGCTCTGCGTACGAACATCCAAGCCGCGGAGCAAAGGCGGAAAGATGCAGAGGCCGAAGCTAAGCGGATAGAGAAGGATATGAAGGACTTCTCGACCAACAAGTCCGGCAAGCTTGACCAGCTTCAAAAAGAGGTGGAGAAGCTAAAGAAGTCGCTCAGCAAAGCACAAGCGAGCATCAAGCCTTTGCAGCAGGAGATGCGGGAAGCCGGTGTCGAAGCTGAGCAGACTGGAGCCGATCTCGCGGCCGCGCAGGAAGAGCTGAGCGATGCCGAGACGACGCTGGAAGGCCACCGGAAGGAAATGGCGGAGCATGAGCGAGAGTCCACCGTCGCGCGGGAGAAGCATGATGAAGCAGAAGCCGCGCTTAACGACGAGCGGGCGAAGTTGAGCGGCTTTGACGAGGAGATCGCAGATCTCGAGCGCGCTTCCAAGAAGAAAGCCCAGCAGATCTCAGACGAGAAGCTCGAAGCGCAGAAACTCACCCACGCCATCGATAACTTCGCCAAACAGCAACAGCAGTCCCAGCAAGCCCTCACCATGCTCGAGAAAGAACACGACTGGATCCACGAAGCCGCCACTTCCTTCGGCAAACCCGGCACCCCTTACGACTTCCACAACCAGAACATGACGGAGCACAAAGCCAATCTCCGCACCGTCACCGACCGCTTTCAGGGGATGAAGAAGAAGATCAACCCCGCGGTCATGGCCACGATCGACAGCGTCGAGAAGAAGGAAGCAGCGCTCAAGCAGATGATGCGGACGGTTATCAAGGACAAGCGGAAAATCGAGGAGACGATTGGGAGTCTGGATGAGTATAAGATTGCGGCGTTGGAGAAGACGTGGCGGAAGGTCGATGAGGATTTTGGGCTGATTTTCAATGATTTGTTGCCGGGGAACACGGCGAAATTGGTGCCGTTGGAGGGGAAAGGGGTGGGCGAGGGACTCGAGGTTAAGGTGTGTTTGGGGAAAGTGTGGAAGCAGAGTTTGACTGAGTTGTCGGGGGGGCAGAGGTATGTTGTTCGCGTCCTTTGCGGTGTATGAGTTGCTGACTTTGGGTGGCAGATCTCTGATAGCGCTCTCTCTCATCATGGCGCTGCTTCAGTACTCGCCTGCGCCGATGTATATTCTGGACGAAGTCGACGCGGCGCTTGATCTCTCGCATACGCAGAATATTGGCCGCTTGATCCGGACAAGATTCAAGGGTAGTCAGTTTATCGTGGTGTCGTTGAAGGACGGCATGTTCGGAAATGCAAATCGGATCTTCAGAACGCGATTCATGGACGGTACAAGTGTGGTGCAGGTTCTTGGGCCTGGGGACGTGAAGTGAGGGTTGGACATGGGGGCGTTGTGGGAGGCGTTGCGAGAATGCACATCTTTTGGGTTGATGTGAATCTCTGGTTCCGTAGCTTCTGTTGATACCCGCAATTGTATTGCCGTCTGCCAGCATGCCATGCTCCTGCCTTCAATGTTGTTCCGCTGTATCACATATACACACCCTGTAGGTGTTTGGCTTGAGGCGTGAAGTCCATCTCGGCCCGACAGTTTCGCCGACGCGAACGATTTGTCTGTGGGCTTGGCATTTTCCGACAACCTCAATCGCAAGCATCACCACACTTCCTCCATCATCGGCACCACTCCCCCTCCCGGACACACACACATTGCACCGCCAAGATGGGTCGCGTCCGCACGAAGACGGTCAAGAAGTCCGCCAAGGTCATCATCGAGCGCTACTACCCCAAACTCACGCTCGACTTCGAGACCAACAAGCGCATCTGCGATGAGATTGCCGTGATTGCCAGCAAGAGGCTGAGGAACAAGGTACGCACACACACGCTCCACACACCAGCGCCTCATTTGAACGAGCTGCTGACTTGCCCGTCCATCAGATCGCCGGCTACACCACCCACTTGATGAAGCGCATCCAGCGCGGTCCCGTCCGCGGCATCTCCTTCAAGCTGCAAGAAGAGGAGCGTGAGCGCAAGGATCAGTACGTGCCCGAGGTATCAGCGCTGGACTTCACGCAAAATTCGGAGAGCGGGATGCTGGATGTGGATCAGGAGACGAAGGATATGTTGAAGTCTATGGGTGTACGTATTGCATGCATGTCATGGTGATGGACTTTTGGACGGCAGCTGACGCGTCATACAGTTCGATAGCATTGCCGTCAACGTTGTTGCGGTCCAGCAGCAGCAGGTCGTCGAGAGGCCGAGACGCTTCGGGAACGACAGGCCGCCGCGCACTTGAGCTATCCTCTTCGACCCTTCGACGAAGCATGCGCGCATGGCCGCCGGTACCATCTTATTCGAGGCGATGAGACTGCGCGGACGATCGACAGACGTCAAGGCGCTGTAGCTAGTCCACAGAATGCAAAGCTTCCTCCCACACAAGGTGTCGCTGAGTCTGAGGCCTCGCGGCTGAAGACGAGGCTTGATTGCCACACCCCAGCCCCCCTTCCCCATTGCAAGACTACTGCTTTCAAGTCTGCAGGCTTGACGCTCCTGTGCACGATCCGGTAAGTACAGGTCACGATTGTCCAGTACACAACCACTACTGGGAGCCTCTGAAAGGCGCTTTGTGCTGTCGACTCATTCTCGAACTGCATGATCCCCCAGCGGCGGTGTATGTCTCTCGGTCACGCTGCCATGGACTTCCTCGAGGCAAACACCTGTTATGTCAGAGTTCAGGCGGGTCGGCCACCATGAGAAGATGCAGGTTTCAGCGTGGTAGTGAAGAGTGCTTCGAATCTTCGTCCTTCAATGTCCGTCACGACCCAGTGACTTGATGGTTTCTAAACACCCGTCGCCAGGCCGACCGAAGCATCAGGTAAGGTATCGTAGACGGAACGTATTCATTACGCATCATTTCCGTGGAATCTCAGGTTGGAAGAGCAGCTGCTCATCCTCGCTATCATGTCTCCTTCATCTCCTCGATCACCTTCTCGAGATTGCCCACGTCGTGCGCGAACCTGCCCAGAAACAGCCCGTCCACCCCATCTTTCAGCTTCTGAAAGGTGCCAGGCCCGGCACTTCCACCATACAGGATCCTCGTCCTGCCCTTTCTTCCCGTCTCTGCTACCAGTGCTCTAAGGTTCTGCGTCACGGCCACCACATGGTCCGCTCCCGCAGGCTCGCTCGCGCCAATAGCCCATACCGGCTCATACGCCAATATCACATCTGCCTCATCCGGTAGCTGCGACAACGCGGCTGTGATTTGAGGTTTGCACTCGCTCACCGCGATGCCCACGGCCTGCGAAGCGATGTTCGATTTGCTCTTCTCTCCAATGCACACCAACGGGACCATGCCATTCCTCGCGACCGCCGCTGCCTTCTTCGCCACATCTGCGTCCGTCTCCCCGAATAATCTCCTCCGCTCCGCATGTCCGATCTCGACTATACACGCTCCCGCCTGCTTCAGCGTCACCGGACTGACTTCGCCGGTGAAGGCTCCTTTGTCCTCTGAGTAAGTATCCTGTGCGCCCAGCTGTATGTCGGTATCCTTCAGCTTCTCGGCGGAGGGCAGGAGGGTCACGAAGTCGGGTATGACGAAGAGGTCGACGTTGGCTTGCTTGGCTGCGGACGACAGCTGGGCGACGGCGTCGATGTAGCGGAGGGTGCTGGGGAGATCGAAGTACATTTTCAGTGAGGTGCCGACGATGCGCTGTTCGCGCTGAGTTGGGATAGGTGGCATGGCGACGGCGTCAACGTAGCTTGCTGTGCGTCTTGTGGAAGTCAGATGTGTTCCACCGTTCCTGAGTAAGGCTAAGATGATCGCCAGGGCGGCGACGCCTCCGCGGGGTTGTGTGGAGGCGGAGAGGATCGCCTTTAACTTTTGTGAGCTTGGGAATTTCGCCGAACAATATGAGCACACTTTTCGCCGACTACATCTCAACTTTTGTCTAAACGACACCATCCTACGAAGTCATGAACTGTTAGTTCTCTGTGACCATGACACTCTTCTGCGGACGTGAATTGGCCGACCACAAGCGATACTCAGCCATCTGAGACCGCTTATAGCAGGACATCAGTGCCTATTCGCTTTCCTTCGTGGCACGGCAAGTGGGAGTGAGTGAGTAATGAGCTGCACAGTAGCTAGCAGGGGCAATCATGGCGGCTTCAACGTAGTAACGTTTGCTGACAGGCTTCAGATTGCGTCCCATACCATCGTCTACATCCACGACTTCGCTCTTGACTTTGCCAAGTACTCGACTCTTGCTCCTCTAGACCTCTTTCACCATGCACATCACGAAGAAGCTCGCCCAGGCGCATGCCGAAGGGCGACCGACCTACTCCTTCGAATATTGTACGTTGGCCTGAGACAGTGCTTGTGTAGTCGCTGACCAATACGCAGTCCCACCGAAGACGGCCCAAGGAGTGCAAAACCTCTACGATCGTATGGACCGTATGCATGGCTTCGGTCCGGCATTCATAGACGTCACATGGGGTGCCGGTGGCCGCATGTCGCACCTCACGTGTGAAATGGTGAAGGTAGCACAGTCCGCATACGGCTTGGAGACGTGTATGCACCTGACCTGCACGGATATGGCGCAGAGCAAGATTGACGGAGCGCTGGACGAGGCCTACAAGGCGGGCTGCACCAACATCTTGGCGTTGCGAGGTGATCCGCCAAGAGAGAAAGAGAAGTGGGAGCAGAGCGAAGGCACAGCTTTCCGCTATGCGAAAGACCTGATCAAATACATCAAGGAAAAATACGGCAACCATTTCGACATCGGTGTGGCGGGTTATCCAGAAGGCTGTGATGCAGAGACGGACGCGGATGCACACATACCGTACCTGAAGGAGAAGATAGACGCGGGCGGAACGTTTGTTTTGGCACAGATGAGCTACGATGTCGATATCTTCATTGACTGGGTGAAGAAGTGCAGGCAAGCGGGTATTCCGGAGAACGTTCCGATCATACCAGGCGTCATGCCAATTCAGACATACGACAGCTTTCTGCGAAGAGCGAAATGGACACAATGCAGGGTTCCGAAGCACTGGCTAGAACAGCTGGAGCCGATCAAGAATGACGATGCGCAAGTCCGAGAGGTCGGGAAGGACTTGGTGGCGGAGTTCTGCCGCAAGCTATTGGACAGTGGTACGACGATGCACCTTCACTTCTACACCATGAACCTGGCCGCTTCCACTCGTATGGTGCTGGATGAGCTTTCCGTCGCACCTGCGGCAGACTCTCATAACCCGGACCTCAAACCATTGCCTTGGCGACAGTCGCTTGGCTTCAATCGCCGGGATGAGAATGTCCGGCCCATCTTCTGGCGTAACCGCAAACAGTCGTACGTGGCACGCACCCAGGACTGGGATGAGTTTCCTAACGGTCGATGGGGTGATTCGCGGTCGCCAGCTTTCGGCAGCCTGGATGCGTACGGCATCGGCTTGAAGGGGACGAACGAGCACAATCGCAAGCTATGGGGCGAGCCTAAGACTGCACAGCAAGTCGCTGAGCTCTTTGTGGGCTACATGAGCGGTAAAGTCGAGAGCTTGCCGTGGTCTGAAGCGCCGATCAGCAGCGAGGCGGACAGCTTGCGCCAAGACCTGATCGACCTTAATTCTCGTGGTCTGTTGACCATCAACTCGCAGCCCGCAGTCGACGGGGCAAAGTCTTCGCACACCACGTACGGATGGGGTCCCAAGAATGGCTACGTCTACCAAAAAGCGTACCTCGAGGTACTCATTCACCCTGCCATCCTACCCAAGCTCATTGAGCGTATGGAAGAGAAGGAAGAGATCACGTACTACGCCGTCAATCACTCTGGCGAGCTCAAGACGAACGTGTCCAGCGATGGCGGGCCGAACGCAGTCACCTGGGGCGTATTCCCGGGCAAGGAGATTGTGCAGCCCACGATTGTTGAGACTGTCTCCTTTCTGGCGTGGCGAGACGAGTTCTACCACCTCGGGCTGGAATGGTCGAAGTGCTATGACGAGGCCACGGAGTCGCGACGCTTGATTCGGGAGATCGCGGAAAGCTGGTATCTCGTCAACATCGTCGATAACGACTACCGAGACTCTCGCGGCATCTTCCCGCTCTTTGATGGCTTGAGGGTCGACGGCGTGGATGTCAAGACGAAGCCTATCACTAACGGAGACGCGAATGGATTTGTCGCACGTGAACGGCACTGTCAACGGGGAGAAGAAAGGCCAGTCGCTGCCGGAGACAAACGGCGTGCCGGATAAGAACAACGCAGTCAATGGTGCGGACTTGGAGGCCGCTTCTACCATGATGGCGAAGAATGAATTGTGATGGACACGACGTATACGACTTAGAAGTGGGGCTATTCGACGGCTCACGGAGACTAGGTACTTACTACGGCCTTTCGATCGAAGGGGCGAACAACCAGCATGGCGTTACCGGGAACATCGAAAGGGAGGTCATCAAGAAGGGATGCATGGCCACGGGCACTTCTTCAACAAGAAGGCCTTCAACAAAAGCTGGCCTTGCAGGACCAAGCGAAAGGAGTTGCAAGACGGAAAAACGGCGTCAAGCATTGTTTGTTGACATTGAGATACCCCATTCAACCTGGAGGGTTGAGCGCGAATGGAAAGTTGTCTACTTTGCGTGCCCGTGTAAATAGCTTTCGTCAACAGACGGAGTCAAGGCCGGCATACATATTGCTTTGCCAAGCCTGTCGGCTCATGGGAGGTTGTTTGTGGGGGGCGGCGAATTTGGGGCGGTCCAGCCTCCATTTCGACCATGTGCGTGCCCCGCGGTTTCGTCATGGTGCCCCACTCATCTGTGCGTGCCTCCCTCGCGCTCATCATCATCGTTTGCGCCACGCAACACCGCAACTACGCCATAGGATGGGTGGACAAGCCACAGGGCAAGTTTCTGGCTGCATGATGGATGGGACGAGAAACAGATTACGCGATCTACAGCACCAATTATTATGGTAGCCGGAAGTCTGCTCTCCTGGCGTACACGACAAGACGGGTCACTGGATGCGATCCCACCCGCGCTACATGTAGTGGAGCATGTGAATCTGGGCACGTGCGCCACACATCATGCCGTGAACACGCTGAGGTATGACGATGTAAAGTCGCGGAGACGGGTACATAATCATATTGCTGTGCTTCCCTCTCCAAATCGCGTCTCCCACTTCACATCCGTTCTTCACCACCTAAGCTCTTTCCGTACTACACTTACACCCACCCAGTCAACAATTGAAACAACTAGCCATCATGGACTCAGCAGCCACAGCACTCAACTCGCTCTTGTACGTCAAGGCGAGGAGTTCTTCTGCAATGCTTTACAGCTAACCACGCCCCAGCTCCAAAGTACCCGCACCAGGCACCAGGGATGGCACAAGCATAGCCGACACCGAGACCGGGCAGAACATCGCGAAGAACGCCGATCATGCCTCGGAGAAGCTCAGCGAGGCCGCCAATACGGCCGGTGCCAAGGTGAAGGAGGCTGCCAATACGGCCAGTGATAAGACGAAGGAGGTCGCCGATTCGGCTAGTGCCAAGGCGAAAGAGACTGCCAGTTCGGCCAATGCCAAGGCGAACGATGCCGCCGGTTCGGCCAAAGCAAAGGCGAACGACACCGCCGATTCAACCAAGGCCAAGGCGAACGATGCCACCTCGGGCACTACCACCTCTACCTCGGGCTCGACAACCGAGCACAGCGCAACATCAGTCGACAAGGTGACCGAGGAGACCGAGACCGTCGCCGACCAGACCGTGGCCCCAGCCGTCGAACACGACACCATCAAGCGCGAGCACGAGACGCGCGACCGTGACGTCGTGGAGAAGGAGATCCACAAGGACCACTACCACACTACCATCCAGCCGCTGAAGGATACCGAGGTCCAAGCGACGGAACACGAGTTCGAGCAGGCGCCGACGGAGTACCGCTCGGTGGAGAAGGACGACGGGGCGGCAGAGGCTAAGGTCGCGAAGAAGCTGGCGGGCTTCCATGACTCTGTCAAGGAGGAGGAGACAAAGGAGACGCATGCCCAGGACGAGACGGTGGTCGGAGAGCACGTCCATCACCATCTGCATGAGATCATTCAGCCTGTGATCGAGAAGGGTAAGGAGGTCCAGTCATGTATACCCCTTTCGGATTATGTTGCTGACGAAATGTGTACGCAGAGGTCATCCAAAGGTCCGTCACCCATGTCACGCACCCGATCAAGGAGACGGTCCACGAGAAGTCGGATGACCATGGTGTCACGAAGGCGAAGCCCATCTCGGTCGAGGAGTTCAAGCACCGTTTGGATGGCGAGGCTGCCACGGAGGTCAACCCGGACAAGCCTGCTCCATGAAGAGGTGGTCGGTATGCTGCTCCACCAATGCTTCCACTTCGCCAGACGTAATCGTCGAAAGATAGTCCAAGTGACTCCAGGCATTCGGCTATATGATGATAGCTCTCTCCAAAATGGCTTGTGACTCGTCAACGCTCCAATATCCTCCCGCACTCTCACACGCCACCGTGGCCAGCGAGATTTCTCCTATCATCGCCGCCATCAAGTCTGTGTCGACCGTGATCATCTTTGCTCCCTCGTGTTCCTGTCGTACCCAGCGGCAACCTTGCTCAATTCTCGGCTCTGCCAGCGAGCTGCTTCACTCATCGGGTTAGTGCGGCGGCAGCGGCCGCTATTTCAACTTTCAGAGTCCACCTCACCTCAGCTCGGGGGCGGTTGACTTACATGTATGCACCTTCGGAGGATTCCTCGTTTGCGCTCTAGAGTGCTGTGCCTTGCGCGCGAAGTGTGGCTGATCTTACACCCGCTCCCATCTTAATGTCTACTACGACAAAGAGTCTCCGCTCAGTGACCGTGTGACCGTGTCCCGAAGGCATGTACTACAAAGCAGCCTTGTTTGCGGTGACGGCTCGACCTGCGGACCGCGATTGACAATCGAATATCTCAGCCATAGTATCCACCTTCAGGGCGCTCAAAGGATCACCCTGCGGACCGGCGCCCTCTGCGCGTTGACCGGAGACGTGTGCTTGGTGTACGAAGAGCAAGCTGCGAGCCTTCCACCGCGATAGCGATTGAGGACAGGACGGGTGTGCGAACACCGAGAAGCCATCGCACTTGGATCGTCTCCTCCGTGCTAGGACACAGCTCGAGGTTCGACGAGGTCCACAATGGGTATTTGACACCGCTGTACGTTCAGACCGACTCGAGAGCGTGATCCCAAAAGCCTCCCCAAACTCCAGTCAGTTTTGGGGGCTCCCGATAGAGATTGCGACCGGGTACGCTTCCCTTGCCATTTGCGCGTGCAGCTTGGAGAACCTGCACCACCGCCTTGTGGCCGTTTTCGATTGCGACCGAAAGCGCGCTTTCATGGTTTCCGTACTCGTCGACATCTTCGACGTCGTCGGCGCCCGCCTCAAGCAGCAGCTGCATTACTGCTATGTGGCCTCCAGAAGCCGCAGCCCGGAGCGCGTTTCTCCAGGGTCCGCCCTGCACATTGACGTCGGCTCCCTTGGCAAGCAGCAGCCGAACCGCTGCCTCGTGGCCCTCCATAGCTGCAGCACAGAGCGCGCCCATATCTCCCTTCCCGTGTGTATTGACATTAGCACCCTCTTTGAGCAGCAGCTCTACCAATGCCCTATAGCCTCCATAAGCCGCAGCCCAAAGCGCGTTCCCATAGTATCCGACTTGCGCATTGACATCAGCCCCATTCTGAAGAAGTAACTGAACTACCGACTCAAAGTTTCTAGAACACGCTGCTTGAAGAGCACCCAAATAGCGTCTATGTTCGTCAGCTTTGGCGCCCTCCCGAAGCAGCAGTCGCACTATCGCCTCGTGGCCATTGTAAGACGCAGCCTCAAGCGCATCTGAGACGTCTCGATAGTTCCTGCTATATGCGTTGACGTGAGCGCCCTCGACTAGCAGCAGCCGCGCTATCGCCTCTTGGCCGCCATAAGACGCAACGATGAGTGGGTAGCCAGAGTATTCGCTTTCTGCGTTGACGTCAGCGCCTTCCTTCAGCAGCAGCTGCACGATCGCCTCGTTGCCTCCAGAACAGGCATCATGGAGTACGTCGGTAGCATGGACGTCAGCGCCTTCCTGGAGGAGCAGCCGCACTACTGCCTCGTGGCCTCCATCACCCGCAACCCGCAGTGCCTCGCTATCGTTGATACAAGCGCCCTTCTCCAACAACAGCCGCACCACCGCTTCGTGGCCACCTATACACGCCGTCTCGAGCGCGTCCACAAACCCGGCGTACGCGTCCACGTCAGCGTTCACGAGCAGGAGCCGCACTGTCTCCTCGTGGCCTTGCGACGACGCTTGTAGAAGCGCATCGCTGCGCTTTTCGATGTCAGCACCCTGCTCAAGCAGCAGCCGCACCACCGCCTCGTGGCCTCTCAGAGACGCAACATAAAGCGCATCGCTAGCTACGGCGCCAGTCTCAAGCAGCAGCTGTACTACCTCCTCGTTGCCGTAGTCACACGCGCTCTGAAGCGCGAGACCAGCGAAAAGGCGGGCACCTTTCGCGAGCAGCAGCCGCACTATAGTAGCGTGGCCTTGTCGAGATGCAATCACAAGTGCGTTGACGTCGCCACCGTAATCGACCGCATCGACATTGATGCCTGTCTCGAGCAGCATTTTCACTGACTCCTGGAGTCCATAATACGCTGCAAAGGATAGCGGCAGTAGGGTATCTGAGTCTTCCGCGAAGTACATATGACCACGATGAAGACCAGCCCAATACTCGAACTCCTTTGAAGCCGTAAACAATCTGATCGTCCAAGGAGAACACCGTTTTATTACGGTTTCTGCTATAGCGGCGTGCTGTGTCCAACTGTCCGCACAGTATTGAAGAAATGGAAGACTGGAGCTGTTGTCGGGTCCTTCGAACGTATGGGTAGCTGTCATGAGATATGCTACACTGATGTCGGCGATCGCCCGGTGAGCCGTTTCCAGACTTAGAGCGTCCTTGAAGTCGTCCGGCACTTGATTAGAGACCAGATAGTCGTTGACGGAAGCATGTGCCAACTGTAGCTCCACGACTTCTTCGCAATCGAAGACGGCATCTTCATCAGCATCTTCGCCCGGATGTTCCAGGTTATAGATGTGTTCCCTGATTTGGGTGTCTTTGTCGACGTCTTCTTTGTACTTGTACGATCTGCGAGTGGTGAATTTGGCCAGACTGGAGCAGTATCCAGCGATCTCCTTCGGATCGAGTAACCGGTTTTCCGGCTCGAAAGCGGGTGTGTGCTCAAGATTGACGGCGATGGCGTCGACTATCTCTTCGAGTCGCAGTGGATTTTCTGCGAATGTGAGGAATTGTAAGATCCGGATTGCTCGTGCTTTATGCATTTCGGGAATGCCACGCAGGATGCGAGCATAAGTTTCGTTGAGACCTGCGGGTAAGCTCTGAAGGGCTTCTCTGAGACTTGGTAGGTCGAGGCATGCTTGCAGAGCGTCGAGTTGGCAAACTGCCCACCGGAACCTATCACCCGTGTGAGATGCAGTGGTAGGAGTATCTTATCGTGCATTGACTTACTTACATCCCATCCGCTTTCTCCATCAGTCTGGTCTCAATCTCGGTGCACACGTCGGGTCTCGACTGGAATCGTCGAAGCTTCGGATCCGTGGCGATGCGATTCCGCACTACTTCTCTGATGTCGACATCCACGGGGCCCTGGCGAACGGACACGGCATTGCTCGGTGGTATCCACTCACGTAACGAAGACGCAATGTCCTCTTCCGTCCGGCTTGTCACAAGTAGGCACACACGTCCGAACTGGAGTCGAGGAAGCTGTAATAGCAGGTCTGACCGGGTCTTGCACTCGTCCAAAGCATCCAGTACGACGTATGGGTCGCCAATGTTTTCCGCCATCATCTCCCACGTATCCAGTAACGTTCTGGTGCTCGGCTGCTCGCGTCCGGATTCGCAGGACAAGTATAGCTGTTCTACGTGCTTCCGCGTACTTTCGGCATGTCGGTAAAGCTGAAAAACCAGCGAGCGAACCATCTTGTCCACAGACTGCTTGGCGGAGTCGTTCGCGTCGAAGAAGAAGTACAAGACCACCCGTTTTGACGACTCGCCAGCTGTCCGAAGATCTTCGATGACTGAGGAGCTCATGATCGTCTTGCCACATCCGGGGATACCGTGCAACCAGAGCACACCTTTATCATGCGTCTTCCATTGCGCGTACTCTTCACTTTCGAGGAACCACCGTCCTGTACCCAGGTGATGTTGCGTGCGTGCTTCGTTGTAGTTGGTCGACACATCGACAGGAGCTAGCCAGCTTTTGATCTCTGCATTTCGGGTACTGTCGGCTACGAAACGGGTGTCTTCTACGATTTGCTTCACATCTGCGGCAAGACTGTGCGTTAAAGTTTGATCGTAGTACGTGAACAAAGCTGGTAGCTGCCTACTGACCGCTTTCCGCTATCTTGCACTGCTTGACCTCGTCAACCGGCATATGCACAAAGAGCTCCCTCGCGTACGCAGCCGCCACCGCCGCCGCGTAGCCGTGCCACTTATCGTTCTTGTGCGAGTCCGAGTAGTCGGAGATGCCCCGTATGACCAGGCAAGGAAAGTCGTTCAGCGCCCCAGCCGCCTCCATCTCAAAGCACAACAGCCCATTCTCCTTCGCGAGCTGATCTCGCTCGATGCCATTTCGCATCACCTTCTCGCCAGCGGCGATGGTCCCTCGGTGAACCACGACATACTCGTCCGCGTCCTGCGTATCCTCCTCAGCGTCCGACTCTCCGTCGCTGTCATCAACCTTGCGGACTACTATCTTGCTGATATCACAGCCACACTTCTGGCAGGAAGCCTCCCTGTCGAGGTGCACGTAGTCGGGCTGGTACAGATGATCCTTATTCGCCCCAGGATGCTTGTAGCGCCGAAGTTGACGTTTCGACGTGTCAATACGCCGAAGGTGGGAGACCACCGGATCCGTTGATGCGAGAGCGCATGTGACACTCAGACGTTGCGCAGCATTAAGAAGGACGGTGGGTGGTGGAGCGAGAAAGCCGGTCCGGCGAAACGCCCCAGCTTCAGCCTTGCCGTGGTCATACTGCACTGCGCCAGAATGCTGCCCGGTCGGCTTGCTCACCACGACATGGCCGAGGCGTATGTATCCGTTATCAGTCCGAGTCGGGACGCCGCCACCGATCCCCACGAGCAGACCAAATCTCAGCTGCTGGAAGGTATTCCGCATCTGCGCGACAACGGTGGCCGCTGACGTGTTGCCCGCCAGCGGCAGACCAGCGATCACGACATTGTGGCCGTATATGCTCCCCAGCGCGTAGGCGTTGTGATCGTTGGCCGGTTGTGACAGTCGAGAGTGTTGCTCGTCTAGCATCGCCGTCGCAGCAATCTGCTCCACCTCAAGGGGACATATCCATGCCACCGTATAATCGTCGTGGACGCGCCCGGTGCCGTCCATGTTAGGCAAAGAGGCGGTCCTACTCGAGTGGAGGCTTAAGGGCTCGCTCGAACGTGCGAATATCCAGCCGAATTGATGAACGAGGCTGGGGTTTGACAGTCTTTATGTAACCTGCTTGCCCACAGGTGACTCCCCAGTCCCATGCTCGCGCAGACAGCCACGGTTGCCACGCTGCAGGTATCCAGCCTCATTTCATATTAGCCTGGGCTGCAGCGTAGATCTGATAGGGGCCAAAATGCAGTGGCGTGACTGACTGGTGAACTTCAGCCCAGCGGGACCGCCCACTGTGACGGAGTAGTACCATCTGCTCCTGTCAAGCGCGCAAACGACTCAGTCCAAGTTCAATCGCTGTAGAAGGTGGTAGACTATGTCAGTCTATCAAAGATGAGTACGAAGGAGGGGTTTCCGACCGGGATGGACACGGAGGTTGAGATGCTGTCGCTCGGTATGACAGCGCCGTCACTTGGATCGTGTCCAATGCACTAACGCGCAACAGATGGCAAAGAGTGGCAGAGCAGACGATGCAGCGTCAAGCACATCTGTAGAACCCGCGACGCCTTCACCGGCTTGGCCATCATGTCCGTTCCGCCGTATTCGCATCTCTGTCGCTCGCACAGCTCACGTCTAGCAGACGTTTGCCGGAGGACATGTCGGAGCGCCCGCAAGATCTCAAAGACTTATGCGCCGCCTTCGATATGCCCCCCTGCACCTGGCTCCACCAATACCAGAAAGCTACAGGCTTCTTCCTCGCACAGGAAGGCGAGCAGGCTGGCGAGAGGACGACCTACTCCACCGCCTTTCGCTTCTTGCTCAAACATGTAAACCGAAATCAGTCCAAGTCAAGTTCTGTGAACCTCACGGTCGGTTACAGTTGGACAGAGATCGGGATCTGGACTCAATGGAAGCCGTCTCACAGCTCAATTATGCTATGCACAATCGATAACAACGATCAAGCCAGTGTATGGAAAGATATCTGCCGGACATTACAGGATCCGCAAGCAATAGGCGTGTCCCGTCCCTCCGACTGGCATGCCTTCGTCCTACCGTACATTACAGCCGCTTTCGATCGCTCGGTCTGGGCATGCAGACACGTTGTCAGGCATATGGAGCATCACCGGCCTACTGCACAATCACCGCGGCCGGACTATCCTATTATGCACGAGCTCGCCCGGCACTCTGTTCACATTTCTGAGAACCTCGCCATGTCAATCAAGGTTTGTGACAGCATAGAGCAGGAGATTTCCGACCGTCAGCAGTCGACGACGCTGTCTGGGCCAGCTACGCAGTCAGCCCGGACGCAGGCCTTGCGAACCATAAGGAGCCATAAAACCTTGCTCGAGTGCGCTCATGGGCGGAGTGATGCGTTGACGGCGAGATTGCAGAACGAGATGAACCTGGTAAGTCTTTGTATCAAAATAAATGGTACATCACGCTGACTGAGACGTAGGCCTTTCACATAGGCGGTGAGCGTGATAGTGCGATTGCGGCTCAGATGGCACAGTCGATGAAGCAAGACAGTGCTGCTATGAAGGCTATCAGCGTGTTAGGCCTTGTATTTCTTCCCGGAACATTCGTCAGCGTCAGCAATCTCTGGACTCTCAATGGTCACATTCAACACTCGCTAACAAACGGCAGGCCATATATAGCATGAGCTTCTTCCACTACTCCGCCAGCAGCTCATCGAGTGCGGAGACATGGACGGTGTCCGCTAACTTCTGGGTGTACTGGGCGACCACCATACCACTGACAGTGCTGACGATACTGGTTTGGTATCTTTGGCATCGGCGGACGTTGCACGACCAAAACTATGGGGCGTAACGTAGTGTCAGCCAGCGTAACAGGGCACCACGTTACAGTATGCGGCGCCGACCGAACAAGACAAGCCTCGTATCGGTAATCGTCTCATCAGCCACTCTTAAGTATGTTCATGAATTGGAATGGAGTGGTTGATATAAGCATCTTGAGGCCCATATTTGAAATGTGGGGCTTCCTGATGGTATAGAGACGTCACGTGTGCGCTTGACACTCGCCGGTTTGGCACGATAGGCCTCACCTTTTCGAGTTCTACGCCTGAACGATTGACGAGTGATCACTTGCTTAATAGTCTAGATGAACCACCGAACATCTGTCTGAACCTGATACCGAGCGAGACCTCGGGCATGGTTGGAGAGCCTGTGTACACGACATATGCAGAGGAAGCACGGTTCATTGCCCAATATGCAAGATACAAACGAGCCTACGTACTCAACACTGCTGTCTGCCTCTCCTGGAAAGGCGACTCCGGGGGTGTCAGAGGTGCCTCGACCGGCTGGTAGTAGCAAGAAAAGACCGTCTCCGTCTTCCGCTCGATGCCCGGCAAAGCCACATGTGCCATTGCTTTCTCCGACTGCAACGCCACCGAGCCACGGCGATGCGCTCGCGCCATGTCATCCGTCGACTCCGCCCATTTGGCAACCAGAGAGCCCAGCTCCTTGCGTATTTCATCTCGCAAAGTATCAGCAGCGCGACGACAAGCGAGCGCCTCGTAGTATTCGACATCGTCGAAGCTGTCGAGCTCTTCCTCGTCATACTGCGCGCTATGGACCAAGCGTCTGTGAGTAGCGAATCGCAGCGGAGTCTGCTCAGGCTTGACCTTGCGCACGAAGTCGTGTCGACGGCTGTGGTAGCGGGTAGACCGAGCGCTCCAAAAGTCCTTGCTCATCTCACTTAGCTCCTGCGCTCTTGTCTGAGCCAGTGACGCAGGCGACAGGTTTACGTTGCTCTTCCAGTGTCCACGCCGTATGTCAGATGCTCGTGAGCATGGCGACGTGGAAGCGGACACTCTCTTCCAAGTCAGGGCCAGACGGGAATACGAAGTCGACAAGTCCCATCGCTTGCGCTTGCAGCGGGCTGATTGGGGTCATCAATCGAGTGAGTAGGCTCGCACCAGTGCCACCGCAGCGTCCGGGGTAGGACAAGGTATGGTATTCCGAACCATGCAGCCCGACGGCGCGATAGGCAGGGTTGAGCACCACGTCAGAGCCGGCAATGACAAAGTCGCATGCCGCTGCCAGCGCAACACCACCTGCCGCAGCATTGCCTCTCACGGCAGCCACAGTAAGTATTCTGCGCTGTGGAAAGTCGTGCAGCAAGATGCTCACTACATCGTTGATTCGGTTGATATTCATCCACGACTCTCCAGCAGGGTCAGTCAAGGCCTCGATGACGTTCAGAGCGATGCCGTTGCTGAAGTAAGAGCCTCCCATCAGAACAATGGCGCGGAGAGGTGTGTCCTGAGTATGCTGTTCCAAGATGTGGTTCATTGCATCGATGAGGTGGCTACATTGCTCGCTGGACATCGCTCCATTGCAAAAGTCGAAGTAGAGGTACGCCGTCCTGTTGGCGTTCGTATCGAGAGTGAGGTCAACCCAGACTTCTTGGAACGTAATGACACTTGATCGCGCGCACCGCGACAGCAATGGAGCATGCAGCTGATGTACCTGCTCGACTTGTAGTATACCAAGCTGCATCAACCCCAGAGCCGCAGGCACCTTGGGATGTAGTGCTTTGTCCGTCTTCGTCTTCGGGCGGCGGATGTGCGTGATCCACAGAGCTTTGCCATCACAAGTTGCGACGCACACTGCTGAGTTGCGTGTGGCCAAGACTTTTGTTTCGCCGATATCGATAGGCGGCTGATCAGACTGACCGATAGCTTCGTCCACGAGACCACCGTACACGTAGAGCGGGTATCCGAAGGCCGCACTCAACACACCTGGCTGCGAGTCGGCCGACCGTATTCTACGTGAGATTTGCAGAGTGGTATGCCTTGTCACGTCAAAGTCACGGTCCGCTGCCTTCAACAAAGGCCGGTGATGAGTTCTACCGCCTTGGAACGGCAACTGCTCCGTGACCGACAAGCGACCGAAATCCGGCCTTGGCTTGAGATATGCGGAGTAAGTCATATGGTGTATTGCCAGCCCACAGCCACTGTATGACTTCATCGCTCCAGCATAGTCGTGCGCTGTTGACAAGGCAGCGTCTTCGATGCGGGAGATGGCCCGCAACGTAGCGGTGACAGCCGCCCGAGTGATTGGCCCACGGTACATCTCGGACTTCGTCATGCCCACACCATCGATGTCGATTGGGAACTGCTCGAACGCCCAGACTGGACCAGCATCAAACGTTTCGATAGCTTGAAGAACGGTGACACCCCAGTGCGTCCGGCCCGGCTGATCGGGACCATGATCAAGCGTCTGCAGCAGCTCGCGAGGGTTGTCGATAGAACCATCATCGCCCATCAGAACCCAATCGAGAGCGCTGGGACCTGCATCTCCCGGCGGCCCGGGATGGATGATGATTGTCATCCAGATCTCGTACAGCTGCCGTGGAACCAGCGTTGTAAGGAAAGGGCAGATGATCAAGTCCGACTGGGCCAACGTTGCGGCGAGATCATGATCTCGTCGGATATGGCATACTCCACGGTGACTTCGTGAGACGTGGCGAGCACCGTGTGCAGGCGCTGGGATAGCGAGTTGTTCGCTGTGCACAAGAAGAGTATCTTCATGATGTCGAGTTGGCTTGGCACGGATGGCGAGTTCTCCGGCTCGAAGTTGTGCGTCTGCTGTGGAATGGCACACAAGTCGAAAGCAAGCATATCCTTGGAGCTCTTATAGCTTGGCCGGCTTCTTAAGACAAGCGGCACGCTTCATGGCAAGCTTGAGAGCCCAACCCACGTCAATAGCTACGGGTGCCCGTCGATTGCCTCTTGCAGCCCGAGTCCAGCGCCACCGTGTCGGGAAGCGGTTGAAATGGTGCAGAGCGTCGAGGCAACGAGTAAAGACGAGCGGCTACCCTCCACAATTGACACGCAATGTAGCTAGCTCAGGGATGCAGATGGCGCGACTTCTACTAAAGTAGACAGGTCAAGCGACTGATTGAGACGACAGCTTTGTGTCAGGTTGGGCAGCCTCGTCGTGGCTTTTGCATTAGCGTTAGCGAGGCGTGGTAACGCCGAACGGTGGCGGGTCGTGAGAGATTCTGCTCAATGGCTTGACGTGCATATTCATACCAGCTAGGGGTTCCGAGGTGGAGGTTTGCCAATTCACCAATAGCTAAGTGAAGCGAAAGATTCATCGCATGCAGTTGGCTGGCTGCAGACTATGGCTTCCATGCCTGCTCAACTTGCTTCGTGCAGGAACATGACACCAGCAACCGATGCTTCGTCGACTTCGATGCGGTGCGTGAATGTGACAAGCGTGGCGCCTGATGAGCATCCAAACACTCGTATGCGCGTTCCAACTGCGAAGCGTTGCAGACACGTGCGCGGTGTTACTTAGCAATTCCCTCGGGGTGTCCGCACCGTCGTAGCCGGGCATGGTGTGAGGCGATGAAGGCTTGATCAGAAGGAAGCATCTAAGATTGAAGCGAGCGCCATGCCTTGATTGATGCTTGTCAAAGCCACACCCGCGGTTTCTTTGTCCACTGAAGCCTCATAGCGTGGAACCACACGTCAACCACGTGTCCCAGAGACCTTTCCCTGTGGTGTCTCGCTTGCACGAATGGAGCGTAGCGAATGGCGGCATTGACGCTGTGTTCGCGCCACGTCCAAGCGGTCGTCGCCGTGCTTCCATAACGAATTGGAGTATCGACACTATGCCGGTCTCGGTCCGGTCTGACCGCGGCCAACGAGCAGTGATGCATTACTGTATGGTACATGCGGTGGGCACCTGCCGGCTCAACATCGCTCATCGCTTGATTGAGCCGCTCTTTGTCCAGCACGCAGAGCTCAGTCGACGAGCTGAACTGTTGCCAACGCTACCAACTCACCTTACACACGGGCAGCATCTGGCTGCCAGTATTGCGGAGTGTTGCCAGTGGTCGCCAGGGGTGGTCGCCAGGGGTTTCATTTGGTGGTACGGCGCCGTAGAAGGGACACATGCGGACGAGTCCATGCAATGGGGCTGCGTGCAGCAGATCCTCAATGCTTTGATTTCTGACGAATGGCACCGCGGAGCGGTGACAGCTATTGTACTCGTGCAGGAATGACGGTTGTGGCGTCTGTGCGTCAGACTTGATGATTGGCGGCGTACATGTGAGAAGTAGTCAGACGGAGCATCAAGAATCAAGTTTTTCGTGGAGTGAATTGCTTGAGATATTTGAGGATCAGATTTGTGATAAAGGTGTAGCACAACATCGATCCTCTTCTCCGTGGATCTTGTCCGCGTAGTATAGTGATCCGTAGCGAAACAGGAGCCGATGTTCGGGAACTCACTACTTCGACGCCGGTCCATAAGTGCGGCTTTCCGGGTTCATTGGCGGGTCTGGCGATGAAGTTCGCCTTCTGTCCTGGACGCGTTTGTCCTCGTTCTTGGTGCTCACGGCGACTAGAACAGCCGTTCGGTGGACGAGCACAAATTCGATTTACAGATCTTGTCGCACAGCAGCATGGCACCGACAGCTGTCAGTAACTGCGGAGCATCTTCACTCAACGGATGTTGTGTGACGTTGAAAGAAAGTTAGCCAAGCGAGCTGCGAATGCAATCTATGATGGCCAATTGCATCGTCGTGTAACTGAGCAGCCAACCACGTCTGCGTCTTAAGGTATTGAATCCTGTCTCAAGTTCCTCGCACGTGAGCCATGCTGCACGAACCCGCGTTATGCGTTTAAGGATGCGGCTCACGGTCAGCTAGGGAAACGATACGGCGATAGTGCTGCTTTCGGATTATTCCGGCAACGTTGGCGTGCTGCACCAAATCTGCAGGCTGTGAGGTAGATTGTGAGCAAGCTTTGATTCGGACGACGCTTTGGCCGCTGAGGGTTTCGGGTAAGTGGGAGTCCACGGATCACCAGCCACTTGCATCAACCTGGTCACGGCGCTTTGCCGGCGAGTTCCTCCCATTGCACGCCCACCCATTCCTCGAGGTAGCTAACCTCACCATCTTTCGTACTCCGCTCCTGACAATCGGCGCTGCAGACCCCGAGCAAGATGGTGCCCCAGTCCATGCCATCAAGCCCCATCTCGTCAACCTCGAGCTGCGTAATGGCGTGAGGGGTCAACTGCAGCTCAAACGCCCTGCCAGCACCGCAATTTTCGCATCTCGGCATCCTTGGCGCACCCCCGCTGCTGGCGTGGCCGCTGACTACCTGCACTCTTCCGCCGCTAGATGCCTGCACAGGATCGAGCAGCTTTCCGACAGCGTCCTTCCTGGAGTACAGCAAAGGTTGACCACTGTACTCGTACCGCAGGACTTGCTCTGGGTTTTGCGCAATCCGGTCCGCGAAGCGCTGGAATGTCTTGTCCATATTACTTTCGAAAGCAGCTCTGTCTTCTGCTGCGCTTCCACTGCCTTCGGCATCGGCAGCACTGCGGTCGAGGCGCGCATTCGAGGGCACGACTTGCGAGTCAGGCTCAAGGTATTCTTTGTCGGCGTCGATGTGATACGCCGGAAAGGGGTTGGGGAAGCTACTCTCCTCGGGCCACTTCTCGTAGGGAGTTGTGACTGGCTCACTTTGAACGCCAGATGAAGGGTTTGAAATACGCGCCTTCTGCGCAAATGTCTCCGACAGCGAGTTGGTATCCGTAGGCTGTTGGACTGATGATGACACTTGTGTTGGCAGCCTTGCAAACGGGTTACTACCCGCCCCTTGTGGCTGATTTGACAACGCGAACGGGTTGTATTGCGCGTCTGTAGGAGACTTGACACCGAAAAGCGTATTTCCTAGATTGACCGTAGGCTTGACGGAAGCAGGCTCGGTGACAAGTGGCTCAGCCAACGCGGGCTTCATTGCATTAGAAGCAGCGGAGGCAGTATAGCGCACAGATCTGAACCCGCGAATGCTGCCTGTCTTCCGTCTACAGGCTTTCCGTCTACACGCCCATATGTACAGTCTGCGCTCGTGGCCCGGAAATCGCTCAGGTACGTCGGCATAGAGCTGCAGCAGCAGGCCCAGATGGCCGTTGCAGACTTTACACTTGGCGAGAGATCCATTGGGACGTGTCTGTGCGTCAAGCCAAGACTACGCATTCACTCAGCCTGCGGACTTGGGAAGGAGTCCCTGCTGCACGAACCTACCGGATGCCCGCCGAGTTGGCTGAAATTGTCGATAGTCGGCTCTTTCGAAGCATATCCCAGCAGCACATTCGTCACGATATCGTCGGCGCCGGAAGATTCGCTGTCGTAGTCCGCCATGTTTGCTGAAAAATTCAGTCAATGATGCATCTGGTGTCACAAGAATCGGAGCTCTTCTCGGAGTGAAGTCGGCGGGAGAGCCCGGACAAGGGTCGGGATCGGCCGCAATGAGTCTTGCCTAATTGGGAAGTCAGGTCTCGACTTCGTCTCGCGCACTACATGTTCTAGCTTGTACATGCATCTACAGCACCAACGTGTTCCTCGTCGAAGTCTCACCGCGCAGGTATCTAAATTCTGCGCTACGTTGAGTGGGCGCTATAGTGAGGGGAACGTGGGTCAGCTTCGTCACGTGAAGCTCTGTGGCTAGACAACGACAACGTTCTGGCCAACGATTGTTCGAAAGTGGGAGACGATCGTGCTTGATCTCAAGGCGGGGAGGATGAAGCTGCGTAAATCCGGCACCCGGCCTCGGCTGGGAGCTGACGGTGCCCATTGACAGCGTGGAGGGCAGTTCGAGCGCTTGCATAGCCGCCCGGGAGGGCAGGAGGTTTGATATCGATGGTCTGGCGGACCTCTTGAGTGTGTTAGATTCCACGCCGTATGTGAGTGTCAGATGAGACAGTCTGAATAAATGCCTGGCGTCCGTGTACCTGATCGGCTTGCCAGGCTTACAGCGTCCTAGCAGTTTACTGAGAGTAAAGACGGGCGGTTAAGTTTTCACGAGAAATCTCAAAGCATATGCAGATCTGAAACATTTCTGAGCTGGCTAGATCAACAGGGTACTCTGTAGATACGCCCAGAACGCCACGCTAATTTCAAGTATGTGGTCGAACTCCTGTTACCGATATTCACCACCCATGCGTACCGGATCAAAGCTAAGGCATCGGCTCAAAGTGATCCTAGTCCTCTGTGACTGAGCCCAGCACTTCCTGCTCGGCCAGTGCGCCGAGCCAAGAGCGCACAAACATGCCATACCCATGCCTTCGATGCCGGGCCTTCTCTTCGTCACTCCTGATAGCTTCCAGCGAGTCCCGTACGGCAGCTCTCAAGCCCGTCTGCTGTATGACAGCCTCCTTGCGCAGTTGGATCAACTGAAGAAGATCGTGCTCCACCTCGCGCTTTGTCACGAGGTCTGCTGTCAGTTCCGGAATGCCGAGCTCTTCAGCTGTGATGCCGTATTCAGTAGATGCGGTTGTGACGACGTCCTTCTTTGTATCTGCACCATCTATTTCCCTCCAGTCATCCGAGAATGCGTCCAGCTTCCTGTCAAAAGCTTGCAACATCCTCACGTTCTTCACCAGCGCCGCCTTCTCGCCGACCAATGGGTCGTGGACGATAGCCATCAGATTGAACTGAATCTCCGAAGCGGCATACTGATCCATCCGGCCGACCAAGTGCGGCTGCGCGATCTGCATCCAGCCTCCAGTATCCTCACTGAAGGGCCCCACGACCTGCGGAAAGCAGTCAAGCCCGTCAAGCTTCCAGACATTACCGTTGATGGGCATGTACGCCACGAAGTGGAAACCATCCGCGTCGTCCGAGTCATGCTGCGCAGCGCTGACGAGGTCAGGTTTCCGCGGCTTCGGCTCTCGCTTTGATCGGCGTAAGCCATTCGATGGCTTTTGCTCATCTTCTGCCTCGGATGCCGCCGTGACCTTGGATCTGCTACGGCTCTTGTAGGCGTCGTCCGGCCCCTCATCTGGAGTGCTTTCTTTGGATGACTTCTTCGACGTCGGCCTCTTTGCGCGGCCTGTCGCCCGGGCATGAACTGCATTCGGGGACTTCTCCTGTAGTGGAGGTTTCCTCGACGCCATCTCCTCGTTTCTCCTGGCGGCCCTCGCTGCGTTCGCCCTGGCAGTCGCTTGCCGCTTCCTGTACTTGGAATTCTTGCCCTCAATGTGCAAGTCTGCTTGCAAGAGGTCATTGTCTCGCGCGAACGAATTGTGAATGCGCTTGACGAAGTCGAAGCTGTCAACAGCGTCGCCTCTACTCAATGGATCCATATCGTTGGTAAAGTCTTTGAACTTCTGCAGCTCGCTGCCAAGATGAAGACCCGGGATGTTGTTGACGATATTGAGTAAAGCAAACGTCGCACAAGCAAAGTCCGGTGTCTGATTCGCGAACCAGACTTGTTTTGGACAGTAATCATTCGCCTGTTGCTGGTCTTCGGCTGCTCTGTACCGGAAGAGGAAGATGAGCGCATGGACAGGTTGTGGCAACGTCAGTAGGAGTGCCTCGTCCATGTCGTAGACTTCTTGAACTCGGAGTCCCTTCACCCCCATCTCGCTGAGCATGACGTTGAAGAAGGCCGGCTCGGACTCCATTTCTACCCAGCCGGGCCATGTCGCGCGATCGGGCGCCGTCGACTGCGGAGCGTCGCCATTTGGAGTCGCAACACCGGTTGTTTTGGTAGCTTTTCGCTTGCTCCCTCGTTTCGGAGGCATCGTTAGAGCTCTACGGCGTCTGCCCCAGCGTCCTGCGTGTCCGCGGAGTCGTTGAAGGTCGTTACGAAGCAAATGCAGACGGTCAAGGTGGCTTCGTCGGTACTGATGATGCACAAGAGCTTATGGTCGACTGCTCGCTAGCGAACTCGAATGGGAGCCAACTGTGATGAGTTGATTGCGAGTGTGTCGGACTGAAGACAGCCATTCTGGAAAGTGAAAGCCCTTTCGTCTCCTCGATTGATTGTCGTGATGTTCAATACAGGTGTCTGCCTGAGTGTGCCTGAGTGCGGCTGCGCAGATCAACCACGGTCCGGTCCGCTCTTTGCCGTTGCCTGGCGGGCGCGTTCGGTTTTGTCGCGTGGGATGTGTTTATTTGGAGAGAAAGATATACTTCCTAATTGGAGACTTCGCACGACAGAGCATACGACAGGCCTGGAGCACACGAGAGTTGCAGCAGAGACTTGCGCCAACTAGAACCCGCAAACACTCCTGCCTGAGACACATACGGTTTGGGCCAACAACGCAGACATATACCATGAGCTGTCCCCAAATATGATCCTCAGAGGACAACATCACCATGGACGGCACGCCGCGCTTACGCAGCGCATTTCCATCGACACCGCAGAGCGACAGACGAAGTAGGAGGCTCGGCGGGTCAGAGCGCATACAGCGCGTCAGTGAGAGGCTGCCCGAGATACCTGCGCTGCAAGCGTCGACGTACTCTTCCACTCCAGGCGAGCCATGGGTACCGGAGCATGTCGTGGATGCGCCCACGCAGAGGCTGTTCGCTGTGGTGGTATGGGTGGGCTTAGGCATTTGGAAAGCGTATGACTTCTCCACCATACAAGACACGGAAGAGCAGGGGTTGTGGCTATTCATGAAATGGATCATGTTGGATGGCTTCTATTTGTTTGCTCTACCGAGCTTTCAGATACCCTGGCTGGAGTGGAGTCCGTTCACGACAGTCATGCTATTCAGCGCGCACGCGGTTATGGATGGCATGTTGATGTTCCGGATACCCATACCCATCGCGGCAGGCTTCGCAGCACTGGGTCGAAGCTTGTGGGGAGCTTACGAGATGGCAGTCAATGAGAAGAACGTAAATCCGCGGACGATAGCGTTCAACGAATCTCTGATTCTCGGACGACAAATCATCCACATCCTCCCCGAAGGCTCCGCAATTCTGAACCCGGAAAGGCATGCTTTCTGCGTGGACAGCACACGGTCAGACGTCAGGCTACCAATTATGATCAATGCGACGAACCCGATCAGTATGGAGATCATGCGCATCGACCTCGAAACGCAACACAACGAGACACTGCATCTTAGCAAATCTCAGATCAAGGCCATGCACAAGGATGCTTCGCGATTGGTCTCGTACGGTCAGCAGCTCCACGAGCCGAAGACGCTTTACTATACCGTCAAGAAGCCTGGCCTGTATCTTTTGGCGAAGGTCGTAGATGAGTCGAACCTTGACGTAACGCGCAAACACACAGCCCACACGGTCGTGGTGCCTTGCCCGAGAGCGATCGTGCTCCCGACCACCTCAGACAGGTGCAAGGGTGAGCTGTCGAACGTTGATCTCGAGGTGACCGGCACGCCGCCGATGCGTGTCAAGTATCGGAAAGTGGTCAACCAGCAGACGCAAGAAGCGACTTTCGAGAGCATTCAGCCCGAAGATTTCTCGTCGCCACTTGTTAATGCAGACCGCCAGCTTGCTCTGACTGTGCCCAACAGGGTCGACAGTGCATGGGCAAAGCCGCAGAAGGTCCAGGTGCCCCTTACCGAAGGTTTGGCCACTGCTGGCAGGTGGGTGTTCTCCCTTGTGGAAGTGGAAGACGGATTTGGCAATAAAGTAACGTATACCGATCGCGACCACGAGAAGCAAGACCGGCACTCCGCCAAATCTGCGCCTCTGCACCAGCTTATAACAGTACATGAGCGGCCAACCATTAACCTCCACGGCTGTACACCCCAGCAACCACTCAAGGTGGCCAGAGGCAGCTCGGCTCGTCTACCGATCCAGCTCGGGTCGACCGGACGGGGTGCGATCGCTGGTACGCCGTATCACATCGACTTACTATTCAGCCCCAACGACGGCATCTCGGCTACGGGTGAGCATAGCCGTAGCGCGCTGAGCCGGAGGGAAACGGTCAAGGATCTCAATCAGAAGCCGCTCATCCAAGAGGCGGGTCTGTACACTATCACTGGTGTCTCCACGAATCACTGTCAAGGTGAAGTGCTAGAGCCAGCCTCTTGCCTACTACAAAATCCTCCCGAGCCTGAGCTTGTCATTAGCCATGAGGAGATATTCGACAAGTGTGCGGGCAGTCCGATAGGTTTGCGGGTCGACCTCGACCTCGTCGGCACGCCGCCCTTCAATGTTCATTATCGCATTCGCCAGAAAGGCTCCAGCCACCATACGGACGAAGTGGAAAAGGTCAATGGTCTTCGTGGGCAGGTCGAGCTCACGCCTAGGACTGCTGGAGAGTATCAGTACGACTTCTTGGAAATTAGCGATGCTGTGTATAAGAACCGGCCGCTGAAGGATCTAAAGCTTACGCAGAGTGTGAAACCCGCCGCCTCGGCAGACTTTGTCAGCAAGCCTGAGAAGAGACTCGCTTGTATCGACGAAGCGGCATCCTTCGATGTTAGGCTCCAAGGCGAAGGTCCGTTCAGCCTCGAGTACGAACTAGTGCACAACGGTAAGCGGGTGAAATACGCCCTCAACGACCTCACCGAGAGGCTCGTGAAGATCGAAACCCCGCAGCTGCACGATGGCGGTGACTATACGCTCGCACTCGTCAGTATTACGGACAAGATGCAGTGCAAAGAGTTCTTGAAAGACGAGGCCAAGATCGCCGTCCGACACCAGAAGCCCAAGGCAGCCTTCGGTCAACTTGAGGGGCACAGAAAGCTGAACATATTAGAAGGCAAGCAGGTGCAGCTCCCGCTTCGCTTGGTCGGTGAAGCACCTTGGACGATCACCTATACGCACGATGGTCAGCAGCCGCAAGCGATCCGCGCGCAGCAGCCGAATGATAAGATCACGGTCGCGGAGGCAGGCACGTATCAGCTGTTGGATGTCAGGGATTCATCCTGCCCTGGGCAAATCGACGAATCGGCACAGACCTTCGAGATACAGTGGATCCCGAGACCAGAATTGAGGATATCGCCAAGCGACGCTGCAGAGCCACAGGGCCATAGCTTCGTGAAGGCTGATGTCTGCGAAGGCGACGAAGCGTCGGTGGAGGTGCTGTTCAAGGGCTCACCGCCCTATTCTGTGCAGTACGTGGAGCACGTGAAGCTCGAGCATGGAGCAGTGGCGCCGAAGACCAAGGAGATTCGTGCCGCGCTCCAGGTCGCATCGCTGCGTATGAACACCGCGCAAGCCGGAGCGTATGACTACAAGTTCAACGAGCTGGAAGACGCCAACTACAAACACAGCGCGAAGCACTTCACGCCGCTTCACGTCCGGCAACGCGTCCACGCTCGGCCTTCTGTTGCATTCGTCAACCCAGGCAAGACTTACAGCTACTGCTCAGTGGAGTCTGACGGCGAGGAAGTCATCCCCATCACTCTTCACGGCACGCCGCCCTTCGATCTAGAATTTGAGATCAAGCATCACGGCACCGGCAAACCAGAGACATTCACCCTGCCAGGCATCACCACCCATTCCCACGACGTGCGCATCCCGCACAGTCGCGTGCACCTCGGCAAATCAGCCATCTCCTTACGCAGAGTGAGCGACAGCCGTGGCTGCAGCCGTCTACTCGACAGCACAACCCCTCGCGTACAAATCGCCGTCTTCGACGCTCCGACCATCACACCCTTGGAAAGCAGCGAGGATATCTGCGTCGGCGACCGCATCAAGTTCGCTCTCTCCGGCGTCGCGCCCTATACCATCTTCTACGACTTCTCGGGCCAGATACGCAAAGCGCAGGCCACGGGCACCACGTTCCAGCGTCTGGCGGAGAAGCCCGGCACATTCACCGTCACCGGCGTCCAGGACAGCGCATCCCAATGCCGCGCTTCCGCGAATGTGGTCCGACAAATCCACGGCATGCCCTCCGTCCGCGTCTCCCACGGTCGCGAGAAATACGTCGACATCCACGAAGGCGGCGAGACGGAGATCCTCTTCGAGTTCGGCGGCGTACCGCCATTTGAGTTCACGTTCACGCGAAGTTCGAATACGGATAAGGGGGGCAAAAAGGGCGTGGTGCTTGATATGAGGCATTTGAGGAGTGAGGAGCATAGTCTGCGGATCAAGGCGAGCGAGGAGGGGACGTATGAAGTTGTGGCGATCAAGGATCGGTACTGTTCTTATGCGAAGCCTGGGGTGCAGGTGGATGGGAAGGCGGCGAAGAAGCTGTTGATGTGAGGGTTGGCACAAGTGATGCGCTTGGCTTGAGAGTGCATGGCGATGGTGTCCAGGCGTTTGCAAAATGTAGTGCCGGGCCCGCGGCTGCATCTATATGTTGTATTCTAGGCAGTCCAGTCACCAGCTCCATTGACCGTTCTGAACTGCGCGGTAACCTGCTCTGCCGATGCGACAGCCAGCCCTTTGAATCTTCTTGAACCCAATTACCGAGATGCACGGCGCCCTCTGATGCCTGAGTGATCGATACGGAAACCCATCTCAACCATGTAACATGCCCATATCGATCTGCTTCTTCACCAACTCCCAGTACTTGATCCTGTACATCTCCCTCAACGACTTGCCTCTCCACGTCATCAGCAGAAACACCGACGACGCCGCCAAGCCAACGAACGCTGCCGAGATGAAGCAATTCTGATACCCAAGGTTCGTCAACCATGGCGTTATTCCTGTGGATGTCAGCTAAAGCACGTCTCGTGGGATTTCAGCTGACCGATCTCACCGTAGCCGATCGCAAAGCTCATAGTATTCCTGATAATAATCACAGTCGTCATCCCATCACCGCTAATATCCCGGTACGAATCAACAAGGTAATTGACACTCAACGTGATCCCGCAGGTGTTCGAGAACGCCGTCCCGCACATAGCAACAATCAATCCAAACCAATGCACATGATGCGCAGCGCCCACGCCCCAAAGTATCAGACTCGCAGGGAGCACGATAGTCGTCACGGCGAACCCCCAGAGCCTCTGCTCAGGCTCGAAGATTCCTTTGTTGCGCCGCGCGAGTTTGAGAGTCATCCAGTCGGAAATCAGGCCCGTATAGAGGGCTGCGGCGATGACGCCGACCATGCAGGCGAGGTAGCTGAGGCCGACCATGCTGGAGGAGAAGTTGTAGGGGGCGCCGCCGAGGATTATGGAGGCGGTTGCGTTTAGGACCTGTTGGGTGCGTCAGCTACGGCGGTCGGAGAGTCTTCTATGGCGGTGGGTCAGCTCACGTTGAACCAGATGAGGTAGGATCCGTAGGAGAAACCGGCGTAGAAGATGACGGGCCAGGATACTAAGCGGAGGGAAAGCAGCATTCGGTACGGCATGCGTTGCTTCCGGGACGCGTCGAAGAGCGAGAGTCGCTGCAGGAAGGTCTTTTCCTTGTGTTTGGTCTGACCGGCTTCCAGGGACCCGGTCTCCGGGCTGTCAGCAGCCATGGCAGGCTTATCAGGGGATGCTAGGTCGGCTCCTGGCTCCAGGGAAGCTTCGGGGCCCTGATGCGCGACACCGCTGGTCGAGCGATCGTAATTCGTCTCTTCCATGAAGAAGAAGAGAAAGACAAACGCTGCGCTGAGAAAGATGGACGGGACGTAGAACACCCCTGATTCGGTCAGCGGTCGTTTCCGCCGTGCTTGGACAGGGTGGTGTACAATGGTAGCCAGCATACTCGTTGATGAATCCACATATCACCGGAGCAAAGAAATTGCTGCCGGCCAGCACGAAAGCGTACACTCCCATGTACGTTCCTCTCTCGTGAGCGAAGAAGACATCTGCTACCGAGCTATAATCGAATCAGTCCTCAATCTCAGATCTTTGGCTGAAAGCACTCAACTCACATCTCTGGCAAAGCCTCAATAGGCGACCCAAAGAACCCCCCCAGCACATTCTTAGCAATCCACTGCCCATTGCCCTTAGCATGAGGTCCCCACATCGTCAACGCAATCGTAGCCGCGGTCGAGATAAGATAGGTAGGGCGTTTGCCGTACTGCAGCGCGAATGGCTGGAAGAACAGTAGACCCCAGCCGGCCAGCAGGAAGAGGTAGCCCGTTCCTGCGTTCAGGTCGCCGACGCTGAGGTCGAGCGCTTCGGAGAGTGGCACGAGGACGGAGTAGACGACTGAGTTGGCGATGCCGTTGAACTAGGGAGGTTGGCAATTGTCCGTTGGTAGCTTGGGTAGGTTCAGTAGGCTTACCCAGACGTACACGCACATGCAGACGAGCGCCATGGTTTTGCGTCTTGGACTCCAGTTCAGCTTTATCTTCTGTTAGCTTGGCCTCTCCGTGTGCTTGCTCGTGTCAAACAAACGTACTGGGTCGTTCGGGTCGTCCGAGGGCGTCGGCACGAGAACGATGTCTCGATGGGCTTTCGAGTGCTTCGCCTGCATCGTCTGATCGAGGTCGACCATGTGCACCGTCCCGGGCACGACGCTCTCGTCGACAATGCCATGCTGGATGTCCCGTGCCGCTTTGAGGTTAGTGGCCATTTGGTCGATAGTCGGTAAATCAGGCCGGCGCGTCGTCAACAGCGTGTTGAGACAAAACAGGAGGATGAAGAGGACGAGGACGGCGCCAAGATGGCATCGCAACGTTGACGATCAGTTTGCCACACGATCTATGCCTATCTGCTGCCCTGGATGGCGAAGATAGTAGTGATAGGCAGGCCTTGTGCATCATCAGAGCCTTCAGAGGATTCGCCGAAGAGCGGGGTCTGGGAAAGAGACGAGCGCTCTGTGGACAATGCATCACGATGGCCTCTTCCATTGCGTCTGGAAATGGTGGTCAGAGGCTGTCGTCTTCATAGTGTGAGAGTTGTTGTCGAAAGAAGCCTTTCCATCACGCGTGTAGTGGCTGTACTGCCAAGATGCACACACCTCGCCCCATCTGCAGCTTGACCAGGCATTACATCCCCTGCAGACTGCACGGTCACGGCGAGAGATGCGTTGAAATTTGAACTGATCTCTGCGGCTGGTACCAGTAACAGCGCAGCTAAAACAAAATGGTATCATATCGCGCCGCCAAAACAAGAAACCCCCTTGTCGCTAAAACTTCTCCCCATGCCCCATATGCGACACAGCAAAGTGCCCCTTCGCCATCAGAGTCTTGTACTCCATGAGCTCACTAGTATGCTCATTCCACTGCGCATCCGCAATCGCCTTCTCCGCCCTGCCGCGCCTCCGCTGCTGGATGCAGACGATCGTGTAGACGACAATGATGATGGCCAGCAAAGCTCCCACGCCGCAAGCGATACCGATTTTGGCGCCGGTAGTTAAGCTGTTCCAAGTGGCTGCCGCGGACTGGATGGCCGATTTCTTGTTGATCAGGTTGTAGGCTGCGGAGTTGCCGGGGACGGCTTTGATGCTCTTCTGGTCGCCGGTGTTGTCGGCGTAGCTGTAGGAGCTGGTGTTGGTCGAGGCATCAGTGATCTTGATGCTTTGGACCGTCATTGTGAATGGGCCCTTAGTCCAGTCCGTCTTGCCGCCAGCCCACACGACGGTGCCTTCTGGTTGCTTGGAATCCCCACCGGCCCAGATGCCGAACTTCACTAGCAAAGAAGAGTAACATGGTTAGCGGTGATCTCAGACAACCTCCCAGGCTCACGCGCTTCGATATACCCACTCATACATGGCGTCTGCGGGTAGCGGCCAGGCTTGGCATAGGGCAAAGTCCGAGCGACGTTGCCGTCAATGATCCATTGCAGCTGATCCGCAGTCCAGACGATGGTGTAATTATGCAGTCCCTGCTGCGGACCATCGCACTTGTGATACTGTGCGTTGTATTGCGAAGTGTTGCCCCAGCCATACCAATTGCTTTCCACATACGAGGTATTGCCGCCCATGATCTCGACGTCTATTTCATCGAGATCGTCGCTGATCAAATCAAAGGTGCTGATGATGCCTTGACCCGCCGCTGCCTGCATGATGACCTCGACGACGCCGTACATGATGTAGAAGGTACTCTGTGCGGTGACGCTGTCCCCTGACTGTGCGATGACCAGCTCAGCCCCATTGTTGCCGAACTGAATTGTCTCTGCATTTCCGGAGGTCACGTTCCAAAAGTTGGGGTTCAGCTCGGTGGTCGTTGAGGTGAAGGTCTGATTGTAGATGCCTGAGCCTAAAGCGGGATCGTTGGGACAGCTCGCATTGTGGCGAGGGTCGCAGGTGGAAGTCGTCTGTGCCGCGACGTGGTACGCAAGCAGCGCAAGCGAAAAGAGGGTAGAACGAGACATTGCGCAGTGTCTCGGGTGTGATATTGGGTCTGAAAGGTGACGCGACTTGGATTGAGTCGGCTTGCAGGACCAGCCCGCAGTGAAGAAGTTGTTGATGTTGTTGAAGGAGTGACAGGTACGATCTGGGAGTGGCTATTCTTTGCGACACACTCCTCGCAAGCAACAATGAATGTGGTGGTACGGTAGAGAAGGTGTTGGTGGAGGATGTTCTTGGTCTAGGGGTCACGACACGACGCGTCCAAGCTTCGTGGCGCCCCGGCTGCTCGGTACGGCCCAGCCGTTGCGCCAGCGCTTACACATGGTCCGTGCGCAAAGATATGGCTTAGCTAATGACAGTCGTACCAAATTGACCGACGTAGGAAGAATATGGAGACTGCTCTGATGCATAGCGCTAATTCTGATTTCTCGGCCGCTGTCACAATCTGTGGGGAGTGTGCCCGACCTTGAGCTGAGCACTTTGCAGCGCATCGAGTGCGCCTGTTTCGTAGTGCGAGCGACTCCTGAATGTGCCCAAGTACTACGCGAGTCCGAGGGAGACACTGTATGGGCGAAGCAGCCTAGCGGTTTTGTCATGGCGAGATCGCATCTCTCGTCTGGTCGAACTTCGCAAGTCTGCGAGCTGTTTCCACTTCGGGCAGTGAGTCCACATTGAAATGCACACCATCCTAACCATTTCACTTCTTCCCATCCACCCCCTTTGCCCTCTCCCCTTCCCTCTTCTCTCTCCTCTTTTCCAGCCACCTCCTCATCGGCCCTTCACTCTTCGTGTCAGACGCCCGCTCCTTCTCCCCAGTCACAGTCTCATACGACGGCGGAGGCAACGGCGTACTATACTCTGGTGCGCCGCGCATTGGTCCGCCAAACACCAGTGCTTGCATCGCGCCGGGGCCTTGCGGCAGAGTGCCGTCTTCGCCGGGACGCACGTATTTCTTCTCTTCGCCGAATTCTTGAAGAGAGCGTATGCGCTCTTCAGGCGTCATGTCCTCGATTCGTTTTGCGGGTGCCGACATGATGGACGAGCGTCGTGTGGGAGTGGCTGGAGGAGTAAAGGAAATGTGTACTTAGTTTTGAATCCTCATTACCTTCTTGCGGCTGACATGTTTGATCGTACGCCTACGGGGCTGCACGGCCTTTGCGTCACATCGTCAACGGCCAAACACGTACCTCAGTATCATACACGTGGTCGAGGAGACTGTCATCAAGCGTCACCGAGTCCGCTACCTCTCGTCTCGTCCTCCATTGTTCCCGTCCGCGTTCGCGCTCTTGTCCGCTGCAGCCCACTATTAATATTATTGTCGGGTGTCCTTGGGCGACGCCGACGACTTCAAGTCATTCCAGGTTGTTTTGCTTCCGTTGGGCGAGCACTCTGCAAGTGATGAGATATCGCAGACTCCGACCCGTTTCGCCGCATGGTGGCATCCATGGAGCTCAAGGTTTGCGGCAACTCTCAAACTTGGCAGCCCGCAGCGCCAACACGAACAGATTGGTCGCTATTTGGCCCGCCTGCATACGAGCACGACGGGACACCCCACCGTCGACGCTGACACCGATGCCACCGCTGCCACCGTCAACGCACAGATAAGCATGGCTAGGCACCTGTAAGGTAGCCTGCATAATTCCCCTTCGCCCTCCCCGCGGAACTCAACAGGAACATGCGCATAGTGCCAGCAATATTTGCATCAGCCGCGACTTGCAAGCGTACAAGTACATGTACCTATCGTCATCCCATCATCAGTCATCATATGCAGGACAATCAACAAGCTCACAGCTATTCCAAGCCACGATAGCGGATAGAGTGGTGCTTTGCCCAGTACCGTACCTAGCCTCCGCGGCGACGTGGGTCTTTCCGTGTGACTTTGTGACTTCACGGTTTCTTTCAAGCAAGGGCACCTACCACTGATGCCACGGGTGGCCTCGCTGGTCACATCACCCTCACACTCGTTCGCTATTGCCGCCCACGCAGTAACAAGCCAGACCCAGCAGGACGCACTCGCCAAGTAGGTACCTTAGCAGCTTAGGGAACCGTGCGTGGCATCGTTGAAGGCGGGCTTTGCAAACATTTTACCTACCCATATTGGCATCACGGGCAGCGTAGGCTCGCGCGATCATCCGCGGCTTACTGAGTGACGGGCCTGCTGCTCCACGTGCCGTCATTCGTACAAGCAGCCGTCGGAGGCTCGCGACAGCATTCTCCCACCGCGCAACCAAGCTCCTCAAAGCTGTTCATCTCCGGAAGCGATGCCGTCGTTCATGAAGGACCTCAGCATCCGGAGACGCTCTAGGCACTCGTTCAAAACCGCCGAGACCAGGACATCATCCGGCAACACCTCCGGTACCGAAGCCACGAGCGACGACCCTCCTCCCAGCAAGTCCACCTCCACCCTCGGCTCCATCTTTGACCGCCAATCTCCACCCACCACCCTCTCTTCCCAGAAATCACGATCAAGCAGCTACCTGCCCGGGTTGAACAGCAATGGCAATGGGAACAAGACACCTCCGCCAGTCCCATTGGGCAGCCGGCCCAGGGTCCCGAGCACGCAGGGCGGCCGGTACAGCTTGGTTGGGATGCCGTCGCAGAGCAACGAGAGTGCTCCTAGACAGGCGCCCGCCACCTCTCCGCTCTCCCCAAGAGTTACGAGCGTCTCTGATGGCTCGTGGGTGCACCAGAAAGTCCTTCTCATATCGGGGGAGTGTGCAGACTTACAGCGACCCATCGACGGCACGATGACGGTCTACCATCATCAGGAGACATTTCCACCAACACACTGGCCCGTCTGCGATAGCCACTTTAAAGCACTCGTCTACCTCCAACCCGGCCCCAATCGTCTGCGCTTCGACTTCACATCCCCCAAGCTCTCCTCGTCGAACGGCCAAATGCAGGTCCACTCGTCGTGGATGAATATCAACTTCCTACCTCTCATCTCCTCACCACCGCTTCAGCTTTGTATCTTGATCGCAAGAGACTCGCCGGAAACGTTCGACGCTGTGCCGGAGAGAATACGAAAAGAGGGCAATGGATTGGAAACTGCGATACGGAAGTTCAGGATGGCGGCGTATTTGTGGCAGGCATTCACGGCGGAGCAGATGCACCGGAACGGATTTGGCAGGAGATGCTATCGATACGAGGAGGAGTGGCAGCCCGGGAGTCTGAGCTGGAAAGACGTCGAGTCGGGCCATATGAGAAATGAGGCCAAGATCCACGTCATACGGCTAAAACAGACTTTGAAGGAGGTACGGGATCTGGACCTGGCACAACAGTATGGACCTGCAAATAAGAAGGGCGACCTCTTTGGGATCGCGTCGGACGCTGTGCGAGCATACTTCGGGCCTCGACCTGGGCAGCGGCAGTATGTCTCGTGCATGTTCTTAGATGCGCACTGGGACAAGAAGGTCGGCACGGTACGAGCGCATGCCGCACTTGGAGGGGGTGACGACTCGATTAAGCTGGCGATCTTCGGCTCGCATTGCTTGCAGTCGTACCCATCACACGTGGAAGAGGTTGTTCCTGCGTTTACTGATTGCACGCGGACCGACACGGACTACGTAGCGAACGATTGCAACGAAGGCGGTAGTAACTGGGAAGCGGCGAATATTGGCATTGGCGCGCATCTTCACGAGACCGGCCACCTGCTCGGTTGTCCGCACCAAGAGTCCGGCGTCATGCTAAGAGACTACGTGCGCTTGAATCGGACCTTCACTTGCCGGGAACCATACTCCACCCGCACGAAGCTGCAGGGTCTGCGCTTATGCGAGCCCAAGGACGAGTGCGCATGGCACCGCCTTGACACCCTCCGTTTCCGCGTGCACCCTTGCTTCCAGCTCCCCACCGACCAGCCGATGAACCCCGACCCAAGCCTACAAGTCTGGACCGTCGATAACGGCACGGTCCTGATCACAGCCGCCACAGGCGTAGCCTGGATCGAGCTCTTCCCCGAAGGCGACGACGAATGCCACCACTGGATCGAGTACCTCGATGCAACCAACCCCTCCATCTCCCCACGCCAGATCACCCTAACAGAACAAACAATCCGCGAAAAACTCCCGGAAAACAAACGCAAGCGCAAGCTGAAACTCAAAGTCTTCTCCTGCGGCGGCGGCGAGCACGAAGTAGACGATTTCTCACGCCTGGCCAGCAAAGAAGGCAAAATCAAGCTCCCCGACGGCCGAGCGGGCTTCCGAAGCTCCAAATTAGGTTTCTCGCAAATGGACGGCTCGCAGCCGACGCAAGTCGTTCTCGGCTCGTGCCAGAAACCCGGGCGACTCCTGCTCAGTATCCGGGTCTACCACGGCCAGAGTCTGGACGGGATGGAGTTCTTTTATGAAGACGGCGGGAGTGATTTATTTGGGAAACGGGGCGGGTCGCCGGGTGGAAGCGAGTTTGTATTGGATACGAGGCGGGGGGAGATGCTGTTGGGGTTTTATTTGCGGGCGGGGGTTTGGGTTGATGGGGTGCAGATCTTGACTAGTACGGGCAGGCGGAGTGCGGTTTTTGGGAACGCGATGGGGGGGTCTGGGTGAGTTTTGGTCCCCTCTGGTGTGAGTGATGTGATGGGGAGGTGGATTTCTGCTGACTGGTGTGCGTTTTGCAGGCATACGCTTATCCCGCCGAGGGGCTATAGTATTGCGGGCGTTTATGGAAGTTCGGGACCGTGGGTTGATGGGTTTGGGTTGATCATTACGCGATGAAAGGGGAGCCGGACGGCGGGCGACCACTCACACCTACAGCACTTCTGGGAGCAACGGGAAGAGGAAGGATAGGTACCGGCTAGCATGCACGCGGCTGCATCCATGCTCGGGAGACGACCACACAATAATCCTAATTAAGCGACGATAGCCATGGCATGGCACAGTGCGAGTGGATCCGCCCAGGATGGCAGCGGCGAGCGATGCACACATGACTGAACGGAGATGCACATGGATAGATGTAGATACTTGGGTTTCCTGCTTCAGGGTAGCGGATAGGCGTCCTAATCAGAGTCACGAGAGCCTTGGGGGCAGACCTGATGGAGGATCACTGAAACCCTCCGGACCTCGAGATTGCAGGTGGTCGTCTTGCTCTGCCCTCTGAGCGTAGTGTGCTATCGTCCGGTTACGTGAGATTGGATCGATGTCCGAACGTGGCCTTGGACGTGAGCCACCGCGCGCCTCCTCTTGACTCACCGTCTTGTATAGTGGACTGCGCGGTGATTGAATGTGAAGTCCATGTTGCGTTGGCGTGTGGCCACGCGCATGCATGGCCACAAGCGCCAACAGCTCAATTTGCCTATTTTCATGCAGCTGGACATTAATTCACCTTAGTAGCTCGAGCTAAAGTACTTGTATAAAGCACCTCACCTCCTCCTGACTCCATCCACTATCAAGCGGTGGACTCAGCTCGTTCGATCAATCAGCAACGCCGACACACGCTTTGCCCGGCTTATCAGACTTGAACATGTTAACGGGCTGACCGTCGATCCAGACGTCTACTACAGCCTTGACAAAGGGAACGTTTGACTGCAAGACCACTGCCCTTCCACGCGCCACTACGACCCCCAATCATGCTTCTGATGCTGGATCTCCCCCGCGAGCTCTACCTCATGGTATGCACCTACCTGCAACCCACCGATCTCGCGCGCCTCGCAGGCGTCAGCCGAGATCACTACCTCGCCGCGCAGGAGCCGCTCTACACCAACATCACCATCACTTCCTATGGCCGCTTCGTCAAGCTCGTTGACACCCTCCGCCGAGTGCCGGTCGTGTCGACTATCAGTCCGCAGCAACGGCTTCGCTGGTTCAAGCTCACCGATGCGCAGCTACGGGAGCGCGACATCAAGCATCTCAATATCATCCTGGACAATCGTGAAGACGGGTATCGTATCACTGGAGCCACGCTGTCGAACTGCATAGGCGCAGTGACGAGGAAGTGCTACAGCGTCAAGATCCATCTGACCCTATACGGGGCGTGGCCCAAGTCGATCCCCCAGCTGGAGAGATTTGGTCTGCCTAACGTCTCGAAACTGACCTTATTCCTGGGCGGAGCCGAGCTGGAGCCTGGGCGGGCGTGGAGAGGGAGCGACGAGTCGCCTTTGTGGAATTTGGTCTTCAGTGGGTCAACCTTCTCGGATCTTAAGGACGTCTACATCAACACCAGGGCGTACAACCCGGGCGATTTGCCGACTTCCCTACAAGACTCCATCCATGGGGCACACCCGGTCAGAGATTATGTGTGGACGAAACCAAACGAGTCAACATCCGACAACGTCGTGCCATTCTATGGCCTGCGCGGAATGGAACAGATCGTGCTGGCCCACACCCCACACCTAACCCTCGACATTATGCAATCTCTCTTCGGCTCAGACATCATCCCCCACAACCTCACCAAGCTTGAAATCGTCAACTGCGCCAGCCTCCACGCAGTAAAACACCTCCCAGCCATCGCCACCCTCCTCCAGCGAGCTCTGCAACTAGTCAAGCACCTCAAGCTCCACCTCTGCAAGCTCTCCCATTTCGACAATGACGACGACCACGCAGACCTCGCTTCCCAATACGCAGCCCATATCGACCAACACCCCGCCGAGCACCCCTGCAACATCGTCCGCGAGCTCGGGAACAGGATTCCATACCTGGACCTCGCGCTGCCCTTCGCCTGCTCGAGAATGTTCCCCCCAGCGCAGAAATCGTGGAAGGCCCTCGCTGCTGTGCGCGACTACCCGGATTTCCCGCGGGAACCCGTCGAGACGTTGGCGGCGCGCTTGATGGCCCAAGGGTATAAGTATAGGAGGTTGATTAGTTTGCATGGCGTCTGCCGCGGCGCGCACAAGTGGCATGAGATGAGGGAGACGGCCGTGGAGATGGAGCAGAAGGGTGTGAGTTGGTTGTTGGTTTCGCCGAATCAGGCGGATTGTTGGCAGATGCCTGGGTGTTTGCCGGTGGAGAGGCTGGCGAATGAGGAGTTGCTTCGGGTGTTTACTAAAGAGGAGAGGTGGGCGTGAGGAGGGGCAGTTTGCAGTCAGGGGAGTTGGGGGTGGTGAGGAAGGTGGGATGGCGTGGGCGAGTGGAGGTGCTGCTGCGGTTTTGGTGGACTCGAGGGCTCTGATAGACTTGGGGATGTCATACTGGATGGCAGTAGGCAACCGGGTCTCGCAGAGAGCGTCAAAGAGGCTAGTCAGGGTACGTCTGAGGAGCTACACTCTTGTTTGCTGTGACAGACTCGATCAGAATGAGCTCAACCACTCCTCAGGTCTCAAAATGAATGCAGCTATATGCGCTCTCAAGTATGTGCCTCCATGACCTTCCTTCGCACGCATATCGAAGGTTCTGAGGCAGGCTTCGTTCTCATCAGCGTGGACAGGTGTGATGTGGTGCTTGTGTCACAAGTACTGACCACCCGGGCGAGACACCCACACGATAGCACATCGAAGCGCGTACACTACCACGCATCCAGTGATGTCCTTCCCATCGGGTCTTCCCCGCGACGTCTCTCATGGTCGGGCCAGACCATGAGCTCACTGATAAATCTCGTCGTATTCCTCGACACTCTTACCTGGCTCATCAGACGTTAACTGCGCCTTCAACTTACTACCATGCAGTATGAGGACCAGTAGCGGCGTTGCTCTCACCCTTCGCTTGTGGGTATCACCCATCACGCCCCCACCCAGTCATCTACGGGGACCTCAGACGTCCAAAGCTGGGTCGATATGAAAGCTTGGCTCGTCATCTACAGGAGTATGTCGGCGATCCCGTTGAGTTCCATCGGGTGATCAGTAAGGTGGAGACGGACTTTAGCTGCTGCAAGGACGAGCCATTGATGGAAGTGACTTGGTTTGGACATCACGCTCTCGCAATCGAAAGGTCTGTCTTGTTACACCCTTGTGACCGCATTTGTGGTTTGAGCACTGCGTTGCCTCGGTGCTGGATGGATTCAAGATTTGGCCGGAGACGAGGACCAAGAGGTCTCCCTCGGCTTGATAGGGAGAGGGCCATCATAGTGAGAACAGAATGCACATGCGGGCTGCAGCTGGGCTACATGGGCATCATTGTGTCACCGAAAGAACGACCGCCGACTTGGCTTACGCGTCTCAAGCAGACGCCTAAGGATTGAGGGTACACGCTGGACGTCGTTGAGGACGCCCTGGCGCACTGCTTCGAGTCTTGTCGAGGGTCGAGGGAGCTGGACTTGAGATTCTTCGAGCGCTATAGCTTGTTCGGCAGTCGCGTACCAGAGTACATTCATTTCATATCATACCCCTGGTCTCGGTACTCTGCTCTCCACTGTCCTTGTTGTGTCGTCAACGCAGTGCAAGGAGTGGGTAGATGAGTGCTTTGCCCAACTCAGAAATCGTGTTGTAGACGCACAGTAGCCCATAGAGAGCAGAGAGAGCCAGTCCGTTGATACTTGGGCCTGAGGCTTCACACTTGTATGGCTTGACAGTCACAGTCACCGTGTCGCCGCCGCCGTCACCGTCGTCGTGTTTGCCACTCCAGCCACAGGACACCAGCGTGGTAGTGCCAAGAGGCCGCGAGAGTAGCTCGCCACGCAGACTGCTGCTGCATGTTCACCTCATGCGAGCTCCGCCCGCGACGATGGCAGCAGACCGTCGCCGCCGTTGACAGAGCTGTGGTCTTTGCGAGAGGACATGCGGTCGGCGCGGAGCAGCTGCGGGTGCTCGGACCCGGCCACTTCGGTGAATTCCAGATTCGCGCGACAAAGCTTAGCTCGTCCTCCTCTCCTTCGACACCCCACCATCAACAACCATATATGTACACGGCATCACTACCGGAGTAACCTCTGCTCGTGGCGAGGCGCCTCATGATAGCCCTCGCGATGATCTCGAATCGTCGACGGCCGGAGAAGAGAGCGCCGCTGACCTCGCGACTACCACCCGCGAGCTCGCGCCGACCGCTTCCCGATGACCTCGCCCCTTGGGCTGGAAAGCAAGAGGTGGGCACAAGGGCCGGGTTGAGCAAAGGGCGCGTGAGCAGTAGCCGATGGTGACCACACCTCGGGGCGCCGCGCTCATGCAACGCCCCGGCGTGCAGATCCACTTGAGACGCGCAAACGCGCCAGAGCCGCCGAAGCCGATCATTTCGCAAGACCCGCTATATTGTGATGGCTGTGACTGACACCCTTGAGCGTATATCTCACCGAGGGTCCTCGAGACCACATAGGTACGAGAAGGCCCACATGCATGCGATGCAGACTTCAAAGCCCGGTCAAATATACGGAGAGCTTTGGCCGCGTTGCACGATAGTATACATCGACCTTGGAAGCTTGCTTCCCACGTTCAGCACGAGGTGGGTCGCCGTCGAGCCGATACATACCCTTGGCCGCACCCCAGACAGATCCAAACAAGAGATGAGATGAAAGGAAACTGTCCTGGGCGTATACTTGGGCAGAGCAGTGTCCTCGGTGAAGACATACTGAGCGATGCATTGCCGCTCTTCTCGAAGGTCATCGGTATACCTGCTCTGTTGGTCTTCACGCCGTGTGCCATTGGCCGGCTCGTGGTATACTGGGCGTTGCGACCCGAGTACGGGGACTGCTGTGGTACATGAGGTACAGAATAGACTTGACCGTTGATCCCGAATCCGGTCCTGTGTGGCTTCTGGTATGGGTCCTGGTATCTCCTGTTGATATACATCCTGGAGTCGTCTCACACTCGCCGCTGCCGCGATCGAGATGGACGGCACATGAGAGAAAATGTGTCACAAGTGCAAACGAGAAAGATGAGACACGGGATGACATGAGACGTAGACGCGTCTGGGCACTGTTTGCTATCTTATTGTCGAGCATGTTGCCGCTCCGGACATCTGCATGATGCTTTGCATGCTATCGACGATTGCATTAGCGCAAGAGTCCTTCGACAGCAGTGAGAGATGGACTATGGCGCATCACCTACCTGCTACTCTTCGCCGCCAGGCTCAGCATGCGATTGCGCTGCCGCCGTCCGCGCGAGCTTAGCGCCCACTCGCCGCCACTGGGACGCTGCCTCCTGGCCCGAAGCGCAACGCGAAGTCGGTCCATCTTGCCCAGTGGGCGGCGTTGCCCCCAAAGCGAACCACATCAATCCTCGGAGCCCTATCGCTCCCGTCTCCATGCTCCACTCCGGTCTCCGCCCCGCTGTCGCTCCTCGGCGGAGCATCGCCCCGCTTCGGCGCCGCCGGGATGCATGGCAGGCACTGCTTGATGATGACCAGGATCGACGGCATGGCGTCCCGGCAGTGATGGTGATGGCGGTGGTCGCTGTTGTGCGAGCTTGAGGCGCGTATGGCGGTGGTGAGATACCTGCTAGCGGTGTAGTCGCTGTCGTGGGCGCTGTGTGCTACGCGATGGTGGTATGGGCTTGTATTGTCCTCTTTTTGCCAAAATTTAGGGGAGTCGTATTAGTGTGGCAAAGCTTTGTGCTTGGCGGGAGACTTCGGGCTACGGGAGACATCAGACTGCAACGGAAATCACCACAGGCATTGCATTACTACAGGCATAGACTACGACGTGGACGATGGACGTACAGACGGACAGGCTACGAAGTCCTATGTACATGTCTTGCTACGTACCAAAGTACTGATGAGACATGCGCGACTGTCTTTCGAGCACCGGCCGTACCTTCCCGGTTCTCCAGACCAAGTGCTGAGCTAATCAAGCGCTGTTTCCAACTGTTGACTGTTTGGCGGCTCTTTCCCCGAACTTCTCTGCTGGATCAACACCTCCACCTCCTCCCTCCCCACACCACAACACGACAACGACGATTGCTATCACAGTCCACACAACTTCGGTAAGCTTCACTCACTCATCCACATGCTCGCCCACATCATTTGAGCCCATTCGGAGCACTGTCGCGACTCCGACAGTGTTGGCGCTCCGGTCGTCCAGGCAGCTTTCCCTCAGTCGCGTCACAACAACACGCGCCGACAGTCCGAATAGCTTACTGACACGCACTCTCAGATATCCAGCAACTCACTGCCGTCACCGAGACACGCGGTGAAGCACAGGTACGCTCACTTTTCGAGTGCACATGCCAGCATATACCTTACCCAGCCCTTCCATCACCCCAAGACTCCTCTCAGCACCCAAAGCTCACTCCTGCCCTCACTGCCTTTTCACACTGCTGCCAAGCTCCACGTGCTGCCGGAAACTTCCGTTCGAGCACCTACTTAAACCTCTCTCCCTTCTCGAGCAATCTCTTTCCTCTACACCAACATCACCACCAGTTCCCCCATCGACAACAACACAGCACAACACAGCAGACTGACACTGTTGAAGCCTACCTGCAGTACTACCCCACTCCTCCACCATCACTCCCTCAAGCGGCGACCACTCACAGGTACGTTGTGCCGCCTGATTGCGATCACCGCACTTCTTCCCAGTTCTCTCCCTCCCACGCACTGCCACATTTACACTTCGTCACCGACACAACACCCGCCACCGACACAGCACCTCCCAGTCATTGACCTGATAACTCGAAGAACTTCGAATACTGACTGAATTATAGACAACTGGAATCCCGCACACCCGTCAGAATGGTCGCAGCACCACACAAGAAGCGCGTCAGCGATTACCAGAACCGCGGCAGCAGTGCCTCGTCTCCATCGACTCAGAGCGGGAGCGGAAGCTCATCCGGCTCCCCCGGCCGGCCTCGAGCTGATGCTCCAGCATCTAACGTTCCGTCACCTGCCGACAGCAGCTCTGGCCCTCGTAGCGGTCTCGGCGGCTACGATGGCAATCGCGATTCGGACTCTCATTCCTCTCAGCGTAACCCCGCCACGTCCCGCATCATCGTCGATCCAAAGAACTTCGACCTTGGCATGGCTGGCTGGTCGACCGTTCACGCCTATGCCGTCCCGACCGTGATGCCCCCTCGCCCGGCTCCGTCTACCCTTGGTCAACCAATCAAGGTCAACCTGAACAGCTTCCGTGTCAACAAGATCCCCAAGAACCCGGTCTATCAGTACGACGTCATCATCGGCAACGGCACTGAGAAGCGTGGCCTCATGAGCAAGGTCTGGCAATCCAAAGCTATTCGTGCTGCGCTGAGCACAGGTTGGATCTACGACGGCAACAAGCTCGCTTGGTCGTTGAAGTCGATCGATCGGGAGATCCGGTTGGACGTCGACCTCGACTCTACCGACGAGGGCGGTGACGGCAAGCCGCGCAAATCCGGCAAAGAGAACAAGCATCGCGTTGTCATCAAGCGGACTAACACGGTCGGCTTTGCAGTGCTTGATGCCTACCTTGATGGGCGCGCTGACTTCGACAACACTGTCCTCGAAGCCATCAACTTCTTCGACCATATGCTGCGCGAGACTCCTCGTCAACGGTATACGCAGATCAAGAGGAGCTTCTTCGCAAGAGGCCAGACCCGTTTCGACCTCGGCAACGGCGTCGAAGCTTTCAAGGGCGTGTACCAGACCCTCCGCATTGGTCATCTCGGTGGCAGGCGAGCTTGCCTCACTGTCAATGTCGATGTCGCGAATGGGATGTTCTGGAAGGAGCTGCCGGTGCACCAAGCTGCGTTGCAGCTCACTGGTCGCCGCGACATCAACGATCTGATCACGGCTGTGAAGCAAGGCGGCGAGAGCAGCCGCACTGGTCAGGATCTCAAGAAGATGCGCAAGCTGCACGTGGTAGCCAAGCACCGTGGCAAGGATACTGTCGATCCCTATGTCATCGACAGGTTCCTCTACAAGGGCGCTCGCGACCACAAGTTTGAGAAGGACGGCAAGAAGATTTCCGTCTACGACCACTTCGCATATGCGTACAACATTCGCCTACAATATCCTGACTTACCGCTGGCCCTGATGACCAAGGGCAAGGCGCAGGGCAAGATGACGGTGCTGCCGATGGAGGTGTTGACCATCCAGCCGAACGAGCGCTACGCGTACAAGATGGACGAGCGTCAGACGTCCAACATGATCAAGTTCGCCGTCACCCCGCCCGCTGAGCGCTACAAAGCTATCGAGCATGGTCTCGAGATGCTGAAATGGGACGCTGATCCAGTCCACAAGGCCTTCGGGGTCGAGATCAGCAGGGCGAAGACAGTTGTCGACGCTCGCTTGATTACTGCGCCTAAGGTGCAGTTCGGCACTGGTGACGCGAAGCCTGGCACCTCCGGCCGCTGGGATCTCAAGGGCAAGAAGTTGTTGACGCCCAACACCGCGCCGTTGAAGTGCTGGGGGGTGTGCGTCGTTCCTGGCCGTCGCGGTGGCAAGCCAGACCGGTCCGTCGTTCAGAACTTCATTACCGAGCTCTGCAAAGTCTACAAATCCCACGGCGGCAGGGTCGAGAACACGACTCCGGAGTTCACGCTCGCCGCGGGTGACGACGTTGGCCAGTGGGTGACTATGCTGTGGAACCAGACCGGAAACAAATTCAATGCGCGTCCTCAGCTCCTCGTCTTCATCCTGCCCGACAAGGATTCGAACACCTACGGTCGCATCAAGCGCTCCGGTGAATGCCGATACGGTGTCGTTTCGCAATGCATGCAGTACGCCCACGTACAAAAGTGCCAAGGCCAATACATCAGCAACGTCTGCATGAAGATCAATGCGAAACTGGGAGGTTCGACTGCGCGCGCCATCGGTCCGAAGTCTACCGGTCCTAGCGGTCTCTTCACGGCTTCCACCATGGTACTGGGCGCAGATGTCTCGCACGCTGCTCCAGGCTCTCAGGCTTCATCCATGGCCGCTCTCACGTGCTCGACTGATCGCCTTGCGGTTCGCTACGCTGCCGCGTGCCAGACCAACGGCTACCGCGTCGAGATGATCACCACGGCGAACATCAACGAGATGCTGAAGCCGATGGTTCAGAATTGGGTTGCGAACGCGGGCGGTGGCAAGTTCCCGTCGCGCATTGTCTACTTCCGCGACGGCGTCTCCGAAGGTCAATATCAACACATATTGCAGCAGGAGGTGCAAGACATGAAGACGTTGCTCAAGACCGCCGACCCGACTCTGAACATCCCGTTCATCGTGATCGTCGGGTCAAAGCGCCACCACGTTCGTTTCTTTCCCGAGAAAGGCGACAAGAATGGCAACCCGATGCCAGGCACCTTGGTGGAGACCGGAGTTACTCACCCCTACGAGAATGACTTCTACCTGTGCGGCCACTCTGCGATCAAGGGTACGGCTCGCCCGGCGCACTACCACGTGCTGTTGAACGAGGTCAACATGTCGAACGAGGACATTCAACTCATGATCTACGAGCACTCCTACCAGTTCATGCGCTCGACCACGCCCGTGTCGCAGCACCCCGCCATCTACTACGCTCACATCGCGTCCAACCGCGCCATTCCGCATGATCCGCGTTGGGCTGGCAGCAGCGACGGTGCGCCGCCGGTGGTGGCTAGCCGTCCGCGCTCCGGCTCGCAGTCTGGTGGGTCTCAGGGCCGCTCTGGCGATGGCTCGTCTCAGGTGCCGTTCAACGTTGAGAAGTTGCTGCCGATGCCGAACACGAGCAACATCATGACCAGCATGTGGTACATTTAGGTGGGCCGCCGGCAGACACATGAGTCCGAGGCGGGGATCGGCAATGGCGTGGGTGTGAAGAGAGGTGGAGAGTGCTGATCTTTTGGAGGGAAGAGGAGAGCGAGATGCAATGAGCAAGAATGCTGAGATGCACGATACCACGGCCTATGCTCACCGATCTGAGCGCGTGAGAATCACTCAGTTGGTTGTTGCTTGCTTTTGTGCTGATTTGGCCCGAGATTGAGACGGATGGGCCTGCTTTCTTGTAAATGTAGCTTCATTGACCTAAAGGCTTTGGCCACCAACCTGCTTCCGTGTCCAGCCTGCCGTGGAGACCTTTAGCACCGTCATGATCCTTAGCCTCTGCTACGAATAAGCCGCGCCATCTTTGGAAGCCGTCAACAGCCACTGCCAAAATGTCAAAGTAGGGTCAACTAAACGAAATTCTGAGCCCATCGATCAAGTCTGACTTCTTCAACTATGCTAGACTAGAAGGCTAAGGTATCTCATTGAAACGAGGACGTGATAAGGCGAAGTCATTCTTTACAGACCGCCAGTGGCGGACATTGACATTGCGGCAGTCTATGTACAAGTCGGGTCATGGCATCCATCAACACATGTATCCCGCATCGTCCGTAGACGACGTTAATTTTCCCTTCATCCCAATTGCGCCAGTGTGCGCGAAGAAGAATCGCCAAAGCGCCGCCCAGATGCCGCTTTGAATGACAGACAGTCTTATGCACGCTCGAAGCAAGTCATCAACATGCCCGTTCCACCGGCCGACCATCACCTCAACCCCAACCGCGACCTCCTCGATCTCTGAGCGTCGTCCCGCAGAACCCACGGTGCCAAACGCATCTCATCCAACCTTCACCCTCCCCCACTTCATCAGTCCTCTGTCAACTTATCCAACAAATGTATACTCAAAATCATAACCAACAACCCAATCGTCACCACAATCAACAGCGCGAACCCAAACCACCCGAGCACCATCGCGCTCGTGCCCACCCCACTCCTTACGCTCCCGTTGCCGAAATCCTGCGCCACCTGCGCCGCCGCCACGGACGCCGTATGCTGCCACAGCACGCTGACGAGCACGAAGACGGAGGCGATGAAAATGAGGGCGAGGGCGACTTGCGAGACGGGGCGGGAGGGGAAGGGTTTGATGTCGATGTCGGAGCCGGTGCGGGCGTCGCGCTCTTCGTGCCAGCCCGGGAAGGTGGCGAGGAGGAGGAAGGTTATGAAGGCGAGGATTATGGCGACGATGCTGTGAGGAAGTTTGGGTTAGGGGACATCTTGGGTTGCGGGGTTCGGGTCAGGGTGTGGGCTTACATGAGGTATGGGAACACGACTTCGTTTTTGAACGTCTCGGCGACCCAGATCAGATTCAGCGGGTCCTGATCTACGCTTACTTGCTCGGCGAGCAATGTCGCGTTGTTCGAGCAGAGGAAGTCGCCGCCGTCTGGGTTGACGCAGATCCCGAAGTAGCCCACGCGGACTTCGAGCATCGCTCGTCCGACGATGTTGGCGATGGCCGCTGTGACGCCGGGGTCGACTTGTGTGGTGTCGTATGTAGGCGTGTAGGACTGGTAATAGAAGGATATGAGGAAGATGCCGGGTATGAGGGGTGAGGAGGAGGAGCAGCCGGCGAGGAGTAATGCTGTTGGGTCCGAGTGTCAGCCAAAGAACCGACGTTGATGCGAGAGTTGGTGGGTACGTACATAGTAGTATGATGGCTATCGCGATCAGTATCATCAGGACATGATGGTAGCCGAGGAAAGGTACCAGACGCTGGATGCCTACGGCAAACCTGAGGTTGGGCATATTGGTAGAGACGGTCTACCGGCTGTCTGGGTATCGCGTTGGCGTGGTATGTGGACCGCTGGAGCGGTGTCGTGGACTCCCACGGCCGGACGGCCGGGAGCTGTTGGATCGGAATGCAGGCCAACGAATGCTTCTTCTGCGATCTGGTGTGGTATGCTATTGGGTGCTGTGATGTGCGATGTAGGCGGTTGACGGAAGGTATGCTCGAGTCTGTCTGCGGTAATCTCTGGTCAGAGACGGTGGTACTTTCTGCGGGTGGAGAAGAGAGGAAGCTTAGCTCGGCAAGGTAGAATCTTCAATTCCAGACTGGTTCGAGATGCGAGTTGGGAAAAAGAGGAGGCTTGGGGAGGCTGGCATGACGTCTGTTTACTTTTGCCGTTGACCGGGCGATAGCTGGTAGGGCTGGGAAGCTTCGCTCGTTAAGGTTCGGCACGTTAAGCCATCTAGCGTCAGGTACCGAACGCCACATCGACATGACATGAACATGAGTGGAGTCTGGCACTTTGCCCGATCACGCATCACTATCACCATGATCCTCACAGACTAGGAGTATGCAACTCTTTGGACAGCCACCGCGCACCCACATCGATGTCTGCGAGTGCCCCAAACTACGACGAGCATCCTCCGTCTCCACCTCCTCGCCCGCCGTTACAGCCGCCTACCCAACGAGCCTTCACTCCCTTCGTCAATACCTTCAACTACTTCACGGAACCAATCTCGTATACGTTTAGCGGCATAGCCCGGCGATTATCAGAAGATGAAGCACCCACAGCCCTCGCTCGCGCACTCAGCGCCAACTACAACGGCTCCATGTGGGATCCTACCACAGGTGTCTACCACCCACCTCCACAAGTCCTACGGCGACCATCCCCCTTTCAACCACCGCCCTTGACACCTCTGACCCTCAGAGGATACAAGGACGGTACGAGAAGCAAGGCCAGGCTGCTCTCGAAAGCTGTAGCAGAAGAGATAAGGCTACTCATCCCACCGCGACTGCAGATGGTGGACCACTGGACTCTCACCTACTCCATGGAGCAAAACGGCAGCTCACTCAGCACATTATACAAGCTCGCGGGTGCCCACCGAGGCAAACGCGCGGGCTTCGTGCTCGTAGTCCGGGACGCCTCCGGTGGCATCTTCGGCGCATACCTCACGGACACACCCCGACCACAACCCCACTACTACGGCTCGGGCGAGAGTTTCCTCTGGCGAGCCTTCCGCTTACCCGCGTTACCGGATCTGTCCAGCCTGCCGCCGCCGCCGAGCGCAGATACGACGCATCTACAGCGCATGACTACCTTGGGGGTCTCCAAGCAGAGCAGTAGTGCCAGTCTGGCGTCGCTGAATGTGTCTTCCGGCGAGAGTGGTGGCAAGAGGGGCGCGAATGGGCATTTGAACGGGTCGGCTACGCCGGAGAGGATACGGTTCAAAGCTTTCCCGTATACGGGCGAGAACGACTTTACGATTTATTGCCAGTTGGATTATCTCAGTGTGGGGGGTGGAGATGGGCATTATGGGCTGTGGCTGGATGATAAGCTGAGTATTGGGGTTTCGGATACGTGTCCGACGTTTGGGAACGAGCCGCTGAGCGATGAGGGGAAGAAGTTCGATGTGCTGGGTGTCGAGCTGTGGTATATTGGGTCATGAAGTGGTGCGCGCTGTGAGGATGCGACAAGAGATGTGCATGGTAAGGGAGTTCTGGTCCGGTCGGCGCATAGAGATACCCGGTTTGCAGAGACAAGGTCCTCATTACTCGAGCTAGCTATGTTCTGCTTGGGATTTGCACTATAGACTAGACTTATGGGCTCGTGTTGGCGTCTCCTTACTGGCAGATAGTTCGCTCATGTCGGACAGCTCCCAGACTGCCAGACTAATCGACGCACACTAATCACGTGACTTCCACACGATGGTCATGTGACACAACATGTGGGAATCGATCTGGACATATCTGCCTGGAATGGCGTTACGAAGTAGTCGGAGGAGCATACTCACGCGGGCTGCCGTGGGAGGAACAGGATGGAGAAGCAACGTAGACGACGGTCAAGGGCTGTGTACTGTCGTCGTTGAATTCGCGAAGATCAGTAACCCGGACCAACAGTGAGTACAATCAAACGCTCATACCCCGTCCCTAGTACCCCATCTTATAGCTCTTCACCCGGCTCCAATAAAACGCCCGATCATTCTTCAGCGTGAACACAGCACAATCCTCCGTTAACCGATTGTGGCTCCAAAACCCCTTCCAAGCCAACTTATTATTCCTCGCCCCCTTCCCCGCCTGCGCAAGCGCAAAATGCATCCGATACGTATACTTGGGTACCACGCCCTCAGTCTCGACATGCACCTCCCCCTCGACCTCCGCCTCGCCCGTGACAGCATCTCTGACGCTCGAAGCCGGCCCACTGAGCCGCCACCGCCCTCGCAGCGCATCCTTCATCACGGCCGAAGGCAGCATGCTGTCCTGCCGATGGTGGTGCGCGTGCAGGTTCTCTTTGAGCAGGTAGTGCACGACGTCCGCGGGCTCGGCGGTGGTCAGCAGGCTGATGGCCGTGCCGTCGCGGAAGAAGCGGAGGTAGCGGAAGTACGTCACGACGTGCACGGGCTGGCCCCAGGAGAGCGTGTTGGTGGATGTCGCGCCGGCGCGGGTGTAGTTGACGGTGCTGATGTAGCAGCCGTTGAAGCGGAGGCGGGGGCGGGCGCGGAAGAGCTGGCGCCAGGAGGAGGCGTAGGCTGTGTGGAGGAGGTGGTGGGTGTGGGTTGAGAAGGCGAGGGCGCGGTCTTCGGGGGTGGGGAGGGCGGCGGAGAGGTCGGAGGGGAGCTCGTCGTAGGCTCCGAGGTAGCGGGCGATTTCGTCGTTGGCTTCCATGGGGAATCCTTCGACGTCGCAGATGAAGTCGTAGTGCATGGCGGCGAAGCCGAACTCGTGGCCTATGGCTACGCGCTTCCAGATGGCTTCTTCGGTGAGGACTAGGAAGGCTAGGCGCTTGCAGACTTGTGCCGTGCGAGCGAAGGAGGCGACGTCTTTGATCGCGACATTGCGCAGGATCTGGGTTAGTATTTCTTCTGGCAGTTCGCCAAGCAGAGATCGCTCAAGTGGGGAGCCTTCGGTTGCAGGTGGTGGTGGCTCGATCCGTAAATCAGCGAATTCCTCTACAAGCTGCTTCAATGTTGGTGGTAGCGCGCTACCATGCAGGGAGTGATGGGCGGTCCCGGGTACCGTCACAGCGGCGCCAGAAGGGTTGGGGTTCACTGGCTTGGGCTTTACGAAGGCTGCAGGAGGAAAGTGCTTGCGCTTGTACGCTTCTTGGACGCCGGAGTCGAGCTGCGACTTACCTCAGCATACAGCTCTACGCGAAATGACATGTATGAGAGCGGACACACTTTGAACGCCCTCCGGTAATGCGTGATACTATCGCCTAGCAGACCTATATTCTCCCTCTCCACCGCATGCTCGTAGTGCTCAAGTGCTGAACTGGGCTCTTTGGCTGCGTTCCGATCGTGAGCCTGCCCTTCTGTACCGAGCTTCAGCTGCTCTTCCTTGTCCGGTAGGTCATGGTACACTCTTGGCTCAACCTCCTCCGAATAGTCGGTCGGGTCTTTTCGGCGTGCCGTAGATGCCTCCGGTATAGAGGGGAGCGGTGGTGCAGGCTTTCGTCTCTGCTCCGCTAGCACAACAGGTGATGGACGACCGGAAACGTCTAGTCTCTTGTTTCTGGCCGACACCTCGTCGCGCCACCGCTGGCGGAATGCTTCTAGCTCAACCTCGGTCTCGGGAGCGGCGTTGTCCATGATCTTCTGGTATATCTCGTGGCAGTGTGGTCTCAGATGGACGTTCTCGGAGGTTGCAGAGAGGGATGCGACTCATATGTACACACGGTAGATCATTGAAGTGACTCAGACGACGCCGTCCGGAAACATTCACGTCACTCGGAGCTACAGTAATGCTGCGATCGGAGCTTGCAGCCGAGCCGAAAGCTTCTATTTATCTCGTCATCGAAACGGAAGGAAACAAAATATGTAATGCGCCCATCGCACATACGACACCTCATTCTCCTCCACTGGCCTTGACGAACCGCACGCAAACTACGCATCTTACCGATCTTGTCATCAATCAACAACGGCGACATTGGCGGGCGAGCGGCAACATCTGCGACGTCCGCTTCGATCTCTCGGGCAAGGGAGACACAGGGAGATCAGACGAGATGGCGGCAACACACACACATGGCCAACGTCACGACAGAATAGGGATCTCGCCAGGGAATGGCGAACTTGATACTCCACCAGCGCGACGACCAGCAGAAACTCCCGCAACGCTATCGCAGAAGATGCTTTCTGCGGTCAGTGGCAGTATCTTCACATCTCTTCTCGGTATGTACGCCCCCATGGCCATGCGTACCTAACTCTACTGACCCCCTCCCAGTCACTCCCCTCGACGTCGTCCGCGTGCGACTCCAAGCCCAACAGGGTCCGTCTCCCTCATCCGCCCGCCTCCCCACCTTCCTCCACCTCCCTCCCACCCTCGGCTCCACCTCCTGCTGCCGCGAAGTCTTCTGGGTGCAGAACCAGTCCCAATTCTGCGTCGCGAACGCCCCTTCACCCTCTGCTTCCGCCGTGATGGATGAGCGGATCTTCTCTGACTGCGCGGCAGAAGAAAGCCAACGCCGGACCTACAACACCACGCTCGATGGGCTGCGGAAGATCGCGCGGAATGAGGGCGTGTGGACGCTGTGGAGGGGTTTGAGTCCGACGCTTATGATGGCCGTGCCCGGGAATGTGATATACTTTGCCGGATATGACTGGTTGCGGACGAGTCAGTATAGTCCGTTGGTGGGACGGGTGAGCGAGCAGTACCAGCCGCTTGTTGGCGGCAGTGTTGCGCGCGTGTTGGCCGCGATCGTAGTGTCTCCCATCGACATGCTGCGAACGCGGATGCAAGCGTCGCAGAAGGGCAACAAGGGCGTGTTGGGCTCTACTGCGGTCGCGATGAAGGAGATGGTTGGAAATGAAGGCATCACTTCTCTTTGGCGTGGTCTCACCTTGACGTTCTGGAGAGATGTGCCCTTCTCGGCATTCTACTGGTGGGGCTACGAGTACGGCCGCAAGCAACTGGATGAGTCGCGCGCCCGGTCCGCCGCGATGCTAGGTCAACGACACGACGCGGAGCTCTCCCACTCCGCTCTCCTGATGGACTCCTTCATCGCCGGCGCGGCCTCCGGCGCAGTCGCATCCTTTTTCACTACGCCCTTCGATGTGGGCAAGACGCGGCAGCAGACTGTCATGCACGATGCGCAGGCGCGAATGAAAGATCTACCCGAGACGAGAAGCATGCCGCGGTTTCTGTGGCATATCTACTGCCACGAGGGTATGAACGGACTTTTCAAGGGCTGGGCGGCGAGGTGTCTGAAGGTGGCGCCGGCTTGCGCGATCATGATCTCGAGCTATGAGATTGGGAAGAGAATGGCTGGGTCGGTGAATGAACGGCGAGAATCTGAGCGCCAGGATGCGCTTGATGCGTGAGCTGTATTCCGGCGGCCACATTGGGGTTGCGGCTGAAGGGTGAGGATTGTGTGCTACATGGTCTGTACAATGTTGCTCTTGTGTATGCGTTTGATAGCGTTTGATTTGTACCATTAGAAGACGCAGCTCATGAAGATCACCGGCATTGGATTCGCCATCAGCACGTTCACGCGGATACTTCTCTTGACCGAACTTCGTGGCGACGAGATTGAATCAGCAGTGGCACTCGAGCGAATCTCACAACTCACGGCTTCGGGGGCGACTTCCAGAAAGACACAGAACGTCGAGCACAGAGCTGCAGAGCCCGACCTCCACCGTCTCATTTCCCCCGCGCCTGGTCTCCAAACTCCAACGTCACTCTCCAAACCTCCCAAATCAACATCGACGACCCCTACAACCCAACCCTCAAACTATCCTCCCTCCCGCAACCTCCGCAAAACTCAACACCCTCGCGTCCTTCCTGGCCCACACCACCACCTCCGCGTCCTCTCTCCTCCTCATGAACTTCTTGACCGCGCGTTTCGTTTTTGCGACGTCGCCGTTACGTCTCAGGACCTCCATCGCAGCGGTCCAGTCGGGGGGGAGGGCGAGGGTGGTGGTCTTTGTCTGGTAGTGGGGTCAGGTGATGTGGTAGAGGGTTGGGGAAGGGGCGGGAGCTTGTGGGGAAGGGGTGGGGGGTACCAGGAAGGTGTTGACGATGGTTTGGGCTATGAAGAGGAGGGCTAGCTCTTTGCAGAGGCGCCTTTTCTCCTCGCTGGATCTTTTGCTGGCGTGCTTTTTGGTCATGATTCGTGAGTAAAGTAAGGTAGCGATGTGTTGTCGATGACATCCGTTGAGCCATCATTCGTAGGTCTCCGTCCGAGGATCCCAGTATAGAGTGCGTCGAGCTCTGCTTGTAAGCTTTGTTTATTTGTTTACCATGTAGTTGCCAGCGCAGGCTGGATGATGACGTTACATTCGCATGTGAATGGCAAATAGGTTGACACCCGCTCTATCCTACCTTAATCTACTCGCCTAACGTACAACTCTGAAAGTTGACCTATCCTACAAAGATGGAGTCCAGCTCTCCTACAACCCCTGCCACTGAATCGTAAGACTCGTCGAATGATCCTCCCCAGTGTAGACAGTACCCTGCGTCGATCCGCTCGGCACACCATCCGCAGAGAAGTTCGCCGCACCGTCGTACACGAGCAAGTCGCCGTCAGCCGAGAAAGAGGTAGCGCTGTCGACGGAAGAGCCGCAGGTCAAGGCGCCACCGACGATAGCGCAGTCGCCTTTGCGGCTCGACAAGGTGAAGCCGTCGTCTGAGGTCGTGGCGGTGAACCCGGCGCAGGTGCCGCTCGTGTACCATGTTCCGCCTGAGATGATGCAACCGGTTTGGCTGCCGGACGTGATGACGTTGAGAGTGCCTTTACCGCTGAAGCTTGGTCCACCTGATGTTGGGGATGGTGCTGCGGATGTAGTCGTGGATGGTCCTGAGGACTTGGTCGTGGATGGCTTCAAGGATGCAGTCGTAGATGTATCTGGAAGCGGGGCTGCGGATGTTGGCGACGAGCCGCCACCATTACCCTTGGGAAGATACTTGATACCAGTGCTAGGGCACGTGGACTTCGAGCCCACCAGGTCCGAAGCTTCGAAAGTGCCAGTCTGTATCGAGCCTTGCACATTGAAGAAATACCAGATCTCGTTCAGTGCACCGCTCTGGCAGCCAAGGTAGACTTGATGACCACCACGGTTCTTCGACAAAGCAGCCTGAATCTGAGCAGTGGTGTACGTGGCGCTGGAGCTCGGTACGATACCGACTTCGCTCAGCCACTCGTAGCTTGGTAGTGACTTGAAGAGGTTCACGGTCCTGTTGAAGAAGTCGGGTACTTCTTCCGTGGGCTGGTAGCTCGTGTAGCAGTTCGGGTCCAGGGTAGAGATGCAAGTCCCGTGCTTGCTCCACTCGTGTTCCCAGAAGGATTCGGGCGTGCCAGAGTTGGAGACCCAGTAGGTCTGCATGTATGATACGAGATCGTTGGCACCGGCAGCCTGGAGAATCTGGGTGATGTTGGTGTAAGCGCGGCTGGGATCGCAGCTGCTGTCGTAGGTGCCATCACAGTTGTCAGGCTGCACAAACATTAGCACAGAAGTCAATCCCCCGTTAGATTCCACCTACCCAGAGCCCGTGGATAGTCCACGAATCAGATGGCCCGGTCACCGGCGCGGTATCCCAGAACTGCGTCTGTAGGAGCTCGCCGCCTGGGGCGTTGAAGCAGCACAGGTCTGCGACCGCCGAGGTGTTGTGGCAGGATAGCTGAGGGCTAGTGCAGGTCGCTGAGGCGCTGAGGTCTTGGGAGAATTGACGTGTAACCGCATTCTGTAGTCCAAAGACGCTTTGAACATTGGCAAGGGCAGACAGCCCGAAGGCGAAGAGAGAGCGGATGGAAGGCATGTTGTCGGTGATGTCGGACCAGCCAGTATCGAAGTGAGAGGCGAGCCCGTTATGTACTTCGTCGACCTGGGCCATGGTCATTGATCAAGCGTGAAGTGTACTACCAGGCTATGTCGACCGCTGTTATACAAGCCGGAGCGTGTGAGCCAATCGACCAGGTGTTAGGATGCAACCAGGGCATGTCCGGAATTGACTCTGGATGATCTGATCATGGACACCATACCGTCACCCGACGGCGTGCTAGAATCATAGGTGTAGGATACTGGCGACAAAGACTGGTCTATGGATGTTCTAGTCTGGCGGGCGTAGACTCCGTAGAGGTGCGGTTTGGCAAGCGTTGCGCCTTCGCCTGCACGGTGCCTGGATGGCGCAATTGGCTGGAGGCTAATGAGCCTTCCCGACCGAGGTAATCGCAACGTACACTCCGAGCCAACTACCGCCGGCGACATGCCCATATCGCCATGTTCGCCGGGCCCCGTGCAGTCTGCCGCCATGGTGCCGTGAGACAGTGGGCGGCGAGTGCCACCTCTGTACGACACTCGACATCGCTGTCATCCAGCGTCAAGCTCAGCAGCGTCCCAGCACCCCACTCGGGCAGTATCGCTGTGCTATCGCTGAACAGGCCTCGAGCACGCAATGCCCTTTCCAGGCAACTGTTGTCCGAGCTGAGCAGTGTGATCGAGGGTCTGCATGCCGAAGGCGGCAAAGGAAGCACGAGAGCATTGATCTTGGCGAGCGAGAGCGACGATGCGTTCTGTGCTGGAGCCGATCTGAAGGAGCGGTTGACATTCACCCCCGAGGAGTAAGTCATGAGTGCAAGAGTGATCAGATCAGGCTCGTGCTAAACATTTGAAGCACACAAGCCTTCCTGAAGGACCTACGAGCTACCTTCACCCGCCTTTCCACCCTCCCCATCCCCACCATCTCGGCCATCAGCAGCACAGCGTTCGGCGGCGGCCTCGAAATAGCCTTATGCACCAACTTTCGCGTCATGTCCTCGACAGCTACAGTCGCTCTACCCGAGACCCGACTTGCAATCGTACCCGGCGCAGGCGGCACCTACCGCCTATCAGCGCTGATTGGCGAGAACCACGCCCGGGATCTCATCTTGACCGGCAGGCGGATAATGGGGGCTGAAGCGTACTTCCTTGGCCTTTGCAACAGACTTGTTCAGGTCTCCGAGGAGCAGCAGAAAGAGCCGGGTGCCGCGCGGGGCATGGTGTTGGAGCAGGCGGTGGAGATGGCCAAGACAATCTGTGAGGGCGGCCCGGTGGCTATTCGAGCAGCAGCGCAGGCAGTCGATGGCTGGAAGCAAGGCGAGAAGAGCGAGAATGCGGCTTATGAGGTGGTACTGCCCACTCAGGACCGGACGGAGGCATTGAAGGCTTTCGGGGAGAAGAGGAAGCCTGTCTTCAAGGGGCGGTGATGATGTGGTTGTCATGATGAGCACTGCGTGGAAACACCTATCTACAAGTCGACCTTGACACTGTGAACTTCAATCGATTCACTCCTTTCATGTGAAGTTACGCAGAGTCGTTCCTTCCCTTGCCGAGTAGCCGCGTTGTCCGAGTGAACGTAATACCTGCACAGCGCTAACGAATCCTCACAACAAGTATAAATGACATCGGAACTCAACTCACACTCCTTCACCTTTGCACCGCGCAGCTATCGACCACAATGGGTCCACCGATCACGACCAAGCAGCAAGCGGCCGCTTTGCCACGAAAAGCGCCTCGCACGCCGATGCACACCTCGTCCGCGTCGCCCGTCACCAATCCGCACAACATCAACGCAAGCAGCAAAGTCACCAAACAACAGGCCATGGCCGAGAAAGCAGTGCCCAGGAAGCCGCATTCTGCCAATGTCCAGGGTCGCGCTGGGAGTCGCTTCAGTTATGTTGAAGAGCCCACGGTTACTGACGATGCTACAAGAGGTCCACCCACCTTCTCACATATGCGACCTCCTGGGGCTGGCCTTGGTCGCCCGAGCACCCTCCGTGACTTCAACCATCGCCCCGACGTTGCGCACCCTCAAGTTCACAGCTCCGCCACCAATACCAACACCAACCTTCAAAAGCCTTTGACGCCAGCGGAAGCTAGACACACCGTTCAAGCCATACACCAGAGGCTGCAGGCTCGTAGGGCTGCTCCCGAGAACGACAGTGCACGCCTCAGATCGAATACACAGCCGGACACGTCTCCCGTGATGAACCAGGAGCAGCGACGCAAGCAAGCCGAGGACCAAAAAGATATCGTTGACGCGGCTATGGTGGTGCAAGCCCTCGATAGTCTGATCACCTATGCCCGGAACGTTGTTGGGGTGAGCCGCGAAGACTGCAGGTACGCGCTGCAGGAGCATTTGGCAGATTACGTTGCGAAAGCTAGCAAGCGGAATCCCGAGTTTGCGAGGGAGTGGGAGGCGGGGGAGGCTGCCAGAGCGAAGAGCCAGATGGCGGCCACGATGAGCAGGGACGCAGGGAGGTTGGTGGCGAGTGAGCAGCAGGCGGGGAAGGTGGAGGAACGGAGCGCGCAAACGATGGAACATGTCGCGAACACTAGTAAGCGCAACCCCCGGTCAGCACAGGAGTGGCGGGAGTTGCAGGCTGCTCAAGCGATGAGTCAGATGGCGACAACTATCGATAGACCAGCGACGTCCGTCAACACGACAGCGACATCCACCAACGAAAGCGCGGCTCGCACTCACAAGAACACGACACCCGTCCACAACAGCGCGGAAGGCTTGCCAGCGCGTTGGCAGGAGGTGAAGAAATCGGAGAACACGAGCCCGCAAACGGAGGTGAGGACGCCAAAGCAGCACGCGGAGAATTCGCCAAGTCATATGTCACAAGCTGACAAGAGAACGGAGCGTAGAGACAACAAGTTGAGCTAGAGGCTGCGAGGACCCCAGATTTCGAGCCGCTCAACTATGAGAGTCCTCCTTGGTAATTTGATGCTCATAGCGAAGTGGAGAGTGCCTTGGTGCTAACGAGATCTAGGAAGCAGTGGCGCTGAGGGAAGCCGAACGAATCGAGAAGTAAAAGAGGCGACTGAGAGGGGCCTTAGGTACCTTATACTGGTCCTTTACGGCCGTTGGCTTGTGGTTGCAGGCAGGAGTTCGTAGGGTAGTACTCCAAGCACATTTCATACGAGATATGTGAAACTTTCATCATCATCAATTGCACCGTTGACATGAGTTTCCTGCGTCTGAGTGCCCTTCGACGCCACAACTTCGTAAGAAGATCCAGAATGGCGTCGCAATGTGAAGACGGGAAGGGTTCGCAACGGGCCGTTAGCGCACTGTGGGGTAGGTTGCTCTTTCCACGTCGCGAAACAGTCACAGCAGCTCTCCCACACGAATTGCATGCTTTGGCGAGTCACCTTCTGGAGGCCGCTGGTGACCCACTCGATCACCAACCTCGCGTGCAAAGCCTCCAAACCAACACTCGCATCCACAATCTGCAGAGCTCACGCAACAATGGCACCCAAGGAGGTCGGAAGCGCAGGACCGCTGGAGATTAAGCCAGAGCCGGAGTACTTTGCTACGAGGAACGCAATCTTCAACAAACGGAAAGCGGAACGAGTGGCATGGGTCGCAAAGCAACCTCGTGAAGACATCGAGATCTCACTTCCTGGGGGCAGCCCAAAGCACGGCAAGAGCTGGGAGACCACTCCCTCGGCGCTGGCACGCGAGATATCCAAATCGCTACTCGAGCGTACGGTGATTGCACGAGTTGACGGTGAGCTGTGGGATCTAGACCGGCCGTTAGAGAAGAGCTGCAAACTCGAGCTACTCGACTTCGACCACCCCGAGGGTAAAAAGGTCTTCTGGCACAGCAGCGCACACATCCTCGGCGAAGCTGCGGAGAAGCGATGGGGCTGCTCGCTGTGCATCGGTCCACCAGTCGACGATGGGTTCTACTACGAGATGGTGTTACCGGACCAGAAGGCCGTCACGCACGAGGACTACAAGCCTCTAAAGCAGATTGCCGAGAAGGCGATCAAGGAGAAGCAGCCTTTCGAGCGTCTGGAGCTGAGCAAGGAGGAGCTGCTGGAGATGTTCGCGTACAACAAGTACAAGAAGCACATTATCAATGACAAAATTCCCGACGGCACTTCGACGACGGTGTACAGATGTGGGCCGCTTATTGATCTCTGTCGAGGTCCGCACGTGCCTAATACGGGCCGGATAAAGGCGTTTGAGATTATGAAGAATTCGGCAAGCTACTTCCTGGGTGATGCGAAGAACGACAGCCTGCAGCGGATATATGGTGTCTCGTTCCCGGACAAGAAGGTGAGTGAGCCGATAAGATCATTCCGTTGTTGAGTCCCAAGCAGAGGTCATGAGCAACCTACTTCAGGTGGACCAGATATGATCAGCTTCGGGGCATGTGCTAATAATCTCGCAGGCCATGGACGAACACAAGAAGCTGTTGGAGGAGGCCGCGAAACGCGATCATCGCAAGATCGGCGTGGAGCAAGAGCTCTTCTTTTTCCACCAAATGTCACCAGGCTCTGCATTCTTCCTCCCACACGGCATGATCATCTACAACGCGCTGCAAAGCTACATTCGCGGAGAGTACTGGAAGCGCGGTTACGTCGAGGTCAACTCGCCAAACATGTTCAACTCTGCGTTGTGGAAGCAGTCCGGTCACTGGCAGCATTACAAAGACGACATGTTCACATTCGACGTCGAGAAGGAGGGCTGGGCGCTGAAGCCGATGAATTGTCCAGGGCACTGTCTGCTGTTTGGCCATCGAGAACGCAGCTACCGTGAGCTCCCAATACGCATGGCAGAATTCGGTATCCTGCACCGAAACGAGGCGTCAGGGGCCCTCACTGGCTTGACGAGAGTACGGCGATTTATGCAGGATGACACGCACATCTTCTGCATGGAGAGTCAGATCGAGCAGGAGATCAAGGGCTTGTTTGATCTACTGAGCGCAGTCTACGGTCTGTTCGGCTTCCCCTTCAAGATGAAGCTGTCTACCATGCCAGATAACCACCTCGGTGACGTGGCTACTTGGCAACGCGCAGAAGCGTCACTGACGAAAGCGCTCGACGAGTTCAAAGCCGAAACCAACACCGAGTGGGAGCTCAACCCGGGTGACGGTGCCTTTTACGGCCCGAAGATCGACATCACCATCTCGGACGCGCTGAAGCGTGAGTACCAGTGCGCCACCATCCAGCTAGATTTCCAGCTACCCCAGCAATTCAACCTCGAATACCGTACTGAAGAGCAAGCCGGACCCCGCGAGCAAGTCAACGGCGAAGCCGCCGAGAAGCCCAAAGCAGCCGAGGGCGAGTCCAAGCCCGAGCACAAGGACAAGCTCGTCATCCGCAGCGCACCACCCGCCGAACCAGACTCCTCGGCAGTGAAGAAAGACGAAGGCGGCTTCCGCCGCGAACTCACGCCCGGCTGCGCTCGCCCCGTCATGATCCACCGAGCCATCTACGGCTCCTTCGAGCGCTTCATCGCCATCCTCTGCGAGCACTTCGCCGGCAAATGGCCGTTCTGGCTCTCTCCACGGCAGATTCTAATCGTGCCCGTCATGCCGGCCGTCAACGACTACGTGCTCGAGCTGCAGCAGCTATTCCGGGAACAGCGGATGCACGTCGATGTTGATATCAGTGGGAATACGATGCAGAAGAAGATTCGTACTGGGCAGTTGCAGCAGTACAATTTCATTTTTGTGGTGGGCGCGCAGGAGAAGGAGAAGCGGTCGGTGAATATTCGGAATCGGGATGATACTGAGACGCAGAAGTTGGGGGAGCTGATCCCGGTGGATGAGGCGATTAGGAAGTTGGGGAAGTTGAGGGATGAGCGGAGGTTGGAGAGTGGGCTTTCCGGGTTGTAGAAGATGGAGGGTGTGGTGTTGAGGCTGAGGGGATCGTGGTACGGGTGGCAACGTGTACGATATGACTATACTGACGCTTTGGGAAAAGGTGGCAGCAAGGTCATGCTCAGAGGGTGATGTGAGCCAAAGCTAAGTCACGCCTATCTAGCGGCTCCCGACCGCGGACTATCACGGAGCTCGCAGACTTCACCTTGGTGATCAGGCGACTGCTTCCGGACGCTTCCAAGTTCCCAGGTCATGCGCACAGCACGTACAGCTCTCGAACGGCTTCGGCCGCCGGAACGACTTTTCAGGAGACTCCGAGGCGGTACATGTCGGATGCAGTCGAAGATGAGTCAGGGCGAGACCATGTGTGTTGTCGCCTGGTTCCGCCGGAATCATCTGCTAACTATCATAACTTCCACGACTCGGTGGTTCCGGTAGATGCAGACGGAAGCAAAGGGTCGGATGAGTCGGTACCTACCTTACCCTGCGCCAAAGACCTGGCCATACATGTACTGATCAGACAACCCGGCGACCATGAATCACACTTCCGTGGTCGGTGGGTCTACATGGGCAATTATTAATCCCGAAACCGCGCAGTCATCGGCTCATCGCGTTGTCAAACCGGAAGCAAGCGGAAGGCCGTTGCGGGTCAAGCAGCCCTACGCGGATCCGTGCATGTCGGACTTTGCGCCTCAGCAACTCTCCGTCTGCATCCATTCCATTCTCTCATCAGCATCACGTCGCTTGGATAACACGCTGCTGACATTTTGCGTCCAATCGGCGGTCAAGGTTCTTCTGTCGCCCCATCGTTGACGGTATGGCGCCGGCTTCGCTCGTGTGTTCGGTCATCGTTGGTACTTGTAAGTATCTATTTCCTTCGCAGACATTCCTGTTGTACTTCTTCCTGCCACCCAGTTCTTGTTTGCCTTGCTTCACAGCGCTCCAAGGAGGCACTTACCATCTCGACACATCTCCGGAACCTCCCGGCTTTCGTGGTAGGACACATCGACCGCACGGCAACCCCAAAGCTCCAGGGACGACATTGGAGTCGAGCAACGCTTTCTTGGAAGATCGAAGCGCGCACTGGCAAGAAGATATACGACTACGACTACACACCAATGCGGTCGGGCTGGGTCGTTCTCGCCACAACTGCGGCGCTCCTCATCGGGGCGCTGCCGCTCATAGCTGCTCACGGCGAACACGCGAACACAAGCGTTGCGACTCCGCTTAGCGATGCGAACGACGACTATCAACACCAACAAGCCAGCTACTTCAACCATAGGCACTACGGAGGATGGATGCTGGCGCACATCACCCTCATGGTCTTGGCCTGGGTCTTCGCCATGCCTCTCGCCATCATGCTCAGCGTTGCACGATCACGATATCACCTCCCTGCGCAGGTGATCTTCCATGTTCTAAACGGTGTCGGCATTATAACTGGCTTTGTCTACGATCACGCAACACCTGATCTGTACGAGCACAATGCCCATCACCTTATCGGTTGGATTGCCACGTCCTCAACTATCGTATGGACGGTTATGTCGCTACACACGGCTTATGGGGATTACAGAAGCAAGCACGGCGACCGAGCCCTTCCTCTGAGCTCCCACGACGCAGCGTACTACCGTGTACTTCAGCAATACAGTGATCGCGCAGAGTCAGCAAGATGGTCCGGGGACTCGGGTATGGGCAGCTCACGCCAACATAGCTCAGAATCAATTCCGCTGAAGCCGGAAGAGGTGGAGTCGCCCACGCATGATGACACTGGCGATGACAGACACGACACCGAGGGCGACGAAGAAAAGGAGCCGGAGGGGCGTGGGTTTCTAGGCAATAACAAAGTCGGCCGCAATTTCACACTCCATGTGCAGCGTCTCTTAGCACCGCGAGCTTCCAGCTTCGTGCGCGGCAGCCAGATCATACTGGAGAAGATCCTGCTCTTACTAGGCTTCTTCGCACTCACCACCGGCTTCGTCACCTACGGCGGTCTCGGCAGAGGCAATGAGGCCTTCTCCATCGCCGCCCATTTTGCCAAGGGCGGTATCTTCGTGTGGTACGGTATCTTGACGCTTGGCCGCTGGATGGGAGCTTTCTCTGAATTCGGCTGGGCTTGGAATGTCCGGCCGAAGTACCCGGTCGTCGCACGCTGGAAGACGCGCGTGCCGTCCGCTGAATTCGTCGAGTCTTTCATTATCTGGCTGTATGGCGCCAGCAATGTTTTCCTCGAGCACCTGAACAATCTGGGTGGCGAGTGGTCCCCGGAGGACTTTGAGCATGTCAGTCTCACCGCTCTGTTCTTCGGTGGCGGTCTACTCGGCATGCTTGTCGAGTCCGCGTGGTTCCGCAAGCAGCTTGACACGAACGTCGTCCTGCATAGGTCCAAAGACCGCGAGCTTGCAGACCTCGCCTCAAACCCTACCGCAGACGGAATCGAATCCGGTACCGCCACCATACCTGACGATCAATGGCAGGAGCCGAAAACACAGCGAATATCTCTCAACCCCATGCCGGGCCTAGTCATCATGATCCTAGGCATCATGATGTCCGCGCACCACCAGGACAGCATGGTCAGCACAATGATGCACGCGCAATGGGGCACGCTCTTCTTCGCCTTCGCCATCGCCCGCGCGACGACGTATATCCTCCTCTACCTCAAGCCGCCGACGTCGCGCTTCCCGGCGCGGCCTCCGAGCGAGCTGGTTAGTGCGTTCTGTTTGATGAGTGGTGGATTGCTGTTTATGTGCAGCGCGCATGATACTGTTTGGGCTATTGAGACGAGTGGGCTGGATGCTATGGCGGTTTTCGCTGTCACTTTGGGGCTGACTGGCGTTGTGATGGCTTGGGAAGTCGTGTGTTACGCTATCAAAGGGTGGGCGTTGCGGAAGGAGAGGGCTGTTGATGGGCAGCCGCTATCGTGAATCTTTCTCTGCGCTAGGAAGACTGATGTCGACTTGGGGAAATGGCGTTCTCGACACAATGATTAATGAGCTACGTTCGCTCACGGCGATACAAGGGATTGGATGTTTACGGCTTGTTTTGGATAGATCACTCATGATACCCATTCCCTTCCCGTTGCGCTTCAGCATGATCGCTGATAGATAGACGGACTTGTTTGTATAAAGTACCTGCACGACCGTTCGAACAGTAGTGACCGCGCGCCTTGAATGGACTTCTGAGCAAAGCTGTTGCTATGGCAGAGGTTGCGATCTACATTCCAACCGTCACCATGCCTCCCACGCACGACATTTGCATACCTCAAGTTATCCCGAAGCCGGCAAAGGATCCTTGTTGCACATCCGTATCACTGAGGGTGGTGATCACCTTCTCCCAACCCAACATCAATACTCCAACGGCCAGCCATGGGTTACGGAAGCGGTGGCGGAGGCCCACCAGTAGGCCTACAATTCAACGTCACATCCTGCCCGGCGCCCTTCATCGACGCCTCGCTCTTCCCGCCGACGGGCGGCGGTAAGTAGTCTCCGCCTTTGCAAAACGCCGCCAGTCTGTCAAACTGACCAAGCCCGACAACAGACATCTCCGCCCGGTTCTGCGCCGCTCCCGCGCCAGGGCTAATCTGCTGCCTCCCCTGCCCAATCTCCGACTGGGTCTTCAGCGACAAATTCGCGCACCAAGCGTCTTCAGCCAATTACGTCGGGATCCTCACCCTGATCCTCAATAGCATTCTGCTCCTGACGTATGTCGTGCTGCCGGAGGAGAAGAGCCACAGGCATTACCTGTCTATTGGCTTGACGCTGAGCTTGATCTTGCTGAGCATCGCTTTCATTATCCCGTTGGGCACCAAGCCGGACGAGTGTTTCAATGAGATCACGCCGGATAACATGCACACGGATATGAGCTGTGCGTGGACTGGGGTGCTGTTCTCGTGGGGTTTCATGGGCGCCGTTGTGTGGAGTAAGTCCATCGTCTCCTCGCTCGCCGCCCTCATGCGCGCTTGAAGCGCAAATGACTGACACCCCTTCCACAGTCCTCCTCCGCTCCATCTGGACCGCCCTCCGCATCGTCTTCGACTTCAAGCGCACCGAGCTCTTCAAATGGGTCAGCATCTCCCTCGGCGTCGGCCTGCCCATCCTCTTCCTCGTCATCGTCATGCCCGTCGCGGGGGTCTCCTACCGCCTCTACAACGTCTGCATCCCCAACGGCCAAGCGGCCTTCAACTCCTGGTTCATCTGGCTCCTCCTCTTCTCCGCCCTCAGCACCGTCATCCTCATCCTCACTATCCTGTACTGCCTCTGGAAATTCGCCCTCAGCGCTCTGGCCAAGGGCCGGGGCGGTGGTGCGGGCTTCGGCCACGTCAGTTCCACCAGCCAGGACACGACGAGCTCGACTGGCATGGCGGCGCCGGGCAGCAAACCCACGGTACGAGCCGTGAGGCGCAAGAAGCGGGTCGAGTGGGCGCGCATCAAGCGCGTGCTTTATCTGCAGTGGCGGACCATCTTGCTCGCGTTCGTCGTGCTGAACGAGACGATCTTCTTCGGGCTCGTGTTTGTGCAGCAGACGGCTGCGATCGAGCAGTCCTCGCGTGGCATCACGGCGAGCGACGCAGAGTGGGGTCTCTGCCTCATCGAGACGGGCGGCGATGTGAATGCGTGTCTGCCTCTTTCGGGGGGCTTGGGACTGAGCGAGCCGAGAGTCGTCGCTACGCTGCTACTGGCTGCCGTAAGTTCGTTCCTTGCCGAACCAGATCCTCGCACGGGAGATACTGACCCAGACCTTCCCAGACCCTCGGCATCATCGTCTTCCTGCTCATGCTCCGCAGCTCCATGTTTACGGGCTGGTACGAGCTCATGCGCAACCCGCGCCAGCTCCTCAAGCTGTTCAATCCTCGCCGACCGAGCGTTGGAAGCCAGGACTTCATTATGCAGGGTAGCCCGAAACATATCTCGCTCAACATACCGCTAGGGTCCGAGGAGATTGAGCGGCCGCTGCAGAGTCCTAACACGCAGACGAGGCATGCGTTAGGTCTTGATCAGTCGGTTAGCGGACGGGGTGAGCATGATTTGGAGGAGGCGAAATTGCACGATGAGGAGTCGTTGGATGAGAAGGGGTTGAGGCATGAGGACAAGGTGCTTGTATGATGTCTTGCTGTGTGTTTGAACGTTGTGTCCCGGTATTGGGACAAGAAGTAATACATTCCTTACAAGTTGTCAGCGAGTTCTCAAGACGTACGCCTCGTTCGCCTCATCCGCCGCAAGACACAGTCCCACCAACGCCGTAGCACCCGCGTGATCTGCATTTCGTTTTCCCAGCGAGGGCGCATGATGGACTCCCAGCCCGGCCTTGAAGTGACACCTAGCCTCTGCCCCGCCCTCTCGGCGCACCTCTGCCCCGACTGCTAAACCCACCGCCTCTACTCCCAAACCCAGAGCCCCCTCTGCTAAACCCACCACCACCGCGACCTCCACGATCACCCCCTCGTCCCCTAGGCGCAAACCCGCCTCTCCCTCTCGGCGCTCCTCTCCCGCCCCTCCCAGCAAACCCAGCACCCCTCGGCTTCTTCACCTTCGGCGCACCCGGCGGCGGCTTCGGCTTCGGCAGAAACCGATCAAGCGGTAACAGCTTGTCCCCGCCGATGTAGAATTTGTCGCCCGCTTTGAAACTCGTCGCCTGGATGCCTTCTTGCGGTTTGATGGTGAAGTAGACTTGGTTCAGCGGACCGAGGATCTCGTCGACTTTACCTACGGGGGTTTTGTTCTCGAGGTAGATGGGCGCGTTGAAGTAGGGGATTTTGGTGTTGATTGAGGCGCAGACCATTTCGCCTTCGGTTGCGTGAAGGAAGTTGCCCATTTCTGGGTCGCGTTAGCTGTATTCGTGTGGCAGATCTGAGGGTATGACATACCTAGCACCTGGTCGGGTGGACCGAACGATTGGAAGCCACCTCTGCCTCCTCGCGCACCGCCGCGGAATCCACCTCCGTCGCCGCCGCGGAACCCTCCGCCCCGCCCACCTCGATCACCGCCGCGTCCGCCTCCTCGGAATGACATGCTGTGCTATGTTGTCGGGTAGCACGGGCGTCGTGAGTAGAGCAAATGCGCTTGTCGCGAGTCGAGAGCTCCAGTCGCAACTCTACAGGGAATTCGTCGGCGCGGAATTTCTTCCGGGGCAATTTTGAGCCTCAGGCACACCCACTATCGAGCCCTTGCCTTCTCAACCTTGCCTTCGCTCGTCCATCCGCTATGGCAATGTGGACTAGGAGTATATGCACGTGAAGTTGTTCTCTCGCCATGACGAAAACAACTCGTAACACCGCCTCTGCGGCCGAAGAGTCTTTCCACAAGCACTATGCAACGATATGGGGCGAAGAAAGGTGGGAGACTCTGTACCGTGCATCGGCCTACGCTACCAGGTATGCTGCTCTTGTGAACAGATACGCTCCTCAGTCCGACTGTTATGCTGTCCTGCGATCCTCTCACGCTGTTAATCAGAGCGAGAACGGCGGGCTCACCGTCCCAGGCAACGAGATCCAGCAACTCAGGTATCCCGTTTCGCGCATTGCAGGGAACATTTCTGAGGATGGTGTGGTCTGCTATATTCGGCCACTGAGAGTCGAAGACGGGGAAAGACCAGAAGAGACTACGCCATCTGTATCGACAGACTTTCCGCAACCACGACCGGCACCGTCTCACCTCGCTCATTTGATGACCCATTGGAATCTGGACGCTGCGTCGGCGCTTGTGGCCAGTGTGCTGAGCGTGCGACCTGGCGACAGTGTCCTAGACCTGTGCGCAGCACCGGGCGGAAAGTCAATTGCGCTGGCGCAAGGTCTGTGGCCTGGTCTACACGCCGACTCCCAAACTCCCCGAGGCGAGATCACCGGACGACTAGTCTGCAACGAAGCGGATGGCAAACGTCAGAAACGACTTTCCGAAAACCTGAACAGCTATCTACCACCTCAGCTGTTCAAGCAGGGCCATGTAGTCGTAACAAAGATTGATGCAACGCAGTTCAGCTCTGCAATGAACGGCCTGCTCACTGGAAGCGGCTACGATAGAGTGCTCGTGGACGCCCCATGCTCATCCGAACGACATGTCATACACGCCAGTCTCAAGGCGAAGCAGTCAGGGAATGTCGCCCCAGAGATGGCCAACTGGCGCGCCGGATCTTCGAAGAGACTTGCCAAGACGCAAGTGGAGCTTCTCATGACTGCGCTGAGAGTGGCGAAGGTGGGCGGGCGGATCATGTATGCAACCTGCTCGATGGAGCCAACGGAGAATGATGGCGTGATCGAGAAGATGCTTGCGCTCGTGGAGAAGGAGAGGAAGAAAGGTGTCAGGTGGACGGTGCAGCTGGAGTTGGGGACTGATGATCTGCTGGCTGGGCAGCTCGAAGAGTGGGCGGAGCGGACGAAGTACGGTTGGATTGTGCTCCCTAATCATCCTGGAGGTGGGAGATGGGGACCGCTGTTCTTCGCCATGGTCAGCAAGGTGGATGCGCGCTGAAGTGGCGGTGTGTCGTTCGCATATTCATAAGGCATTCGATGCTTCTGTAACACCGCGTACATTTGCAGAACATGGACTTTTCGTCCGTCCTCCAATCTTCGAAACTGCCTGGTAGCCACTTTAAAGTGTGGCCCTAGCTTCGACGCGTCAACGTCATTGAACGCGTCTATTCACTCGACCTCACACCACCAAGAGCTCCACGTTCCCGTCTCACTTGCACAGCATCCATCAACATGTCTCTCAAACGCAAAGCCGTCGACCTAGCAGCCGATGCGGCCAAGAAGCCCAAAGCCGACGCAGCCATAACCTCCTTCTTCTCCCAACCCAAATCGAGCCCACCCTCCACCTCCACCTCCACCTCCACCACCCTCCCAGGCACAAAACCAACCCCCTTCAACAAAGCCGCCTGGCTCTCCACCCTCCCTCCCTCAACCCACGACCTCCTCAACCTCGAACTCACCACCCTTGACCCCACCTGGCTCGCCGCCCTCCACGCCGACCTAACAACCCCCTCCTTCCTCGCCCTCAAACGCTTCCTCGCCCAGGAAACCTCCTCCCACAAAAAAGTCTTCCCCCCGCCCGAAGACATCTACGCCTGGTCCCGCCACACCCCGCTCCCCGCCGTCAAAGCGGTAATCCTCGGCCAAGACCCCTACCACAACCTGAATCAAGCGCATGGCCTCTGTTTCTCCGTCCGGGCGCCTACGCCTGCCCCTCCTAGTTTGAAAAACATCTACACGGCGATCAGACGGGATTACCCCGATTTCGTCGCCCCGGCCAACAACGGCGGGGACCTAACCCCCTGGGCCGAGCGCGGCGTCCTGCTGCTCAACACCTGCCTCACCGTCCGCGCGCACGAAGCGAACTCGCACGCGGGAAAAGGCTGGGAAGCTTTCACGCAGAAAATCATCGATATCGTGGCCGCGAAACGGACGTCCGGGGTGGTGTTTCTGGCGTGGGGGTCGCCGGCGCAGAAGCGGTGCGCGAAGGTGGGGCCCGCGGGGAGGCATTTGGTGTTGAGGAGCGTGCATCCGAGTCCGTTGAGTGCGGCGAGGGGGTGGTTCGAGTGCGGGCATTTTGGGGAGGCGAATCGGTGGTTGGTGGGGAGGTATGGGGGGGAGGGGGGAATTGATTGGGATTTGGGGGGGAGGGTTGGGGTGGAGAGGAAGGGTGGGAAGGGTGCCGAGGGTGGTAAGGCTGTTGAGGGGGCTACTGCTGGCGCTGGTGGGGTGGAGAAGGGTAAGGGTGCTGAGAGCGACGAGAAGGTCAAGCCTGTCGGGGATGTCAAGGCTGTCGAGGATGTCAAGGCTGTCGAGGATGTCAAGGCTGTCGAGGGTGCCAAGGCTGCCGACGGTGATGAGATGGGACAGGTTTCAGGTGCCAAAAGTATCAAGGATGGCGAGGCTGTTGGGGGTGCTAAGGCTGCCGACAGCGATGAGACGGAGAAGGGAATCGACGCTCAGAGGATCAAGGACGCCGAGGCCGTCAAGGATGACAAGCTTGTCGTCGCCGACGAGGTGAAGAAGGATGAAATTGCCAGGAGCGACGAGAAAGTCGAGAGTGTTGAGGAAGCCAAACCCGTCGACGACGTCAAACCTATCAACGACGACGTGGCTTTCGACGATGACCTGACTGTCGAAGATATCGAGACCATCGACGCCGGTGCGACGAATGAGGTGGGAGTGTAGTCACAGTGTACTGTGAAGGGATGCTCTAGTGCCGCAGAGCCCAGAGTTACCGCGAGGCGTCCTTGGATGAAGAGTGCTTGATTAGCTTGCCCGATTGGAGAAATGTCGCGCGACTGGAGCGCATTGACTGGATACGTGGGGAAAGCAAGTGGAGCGACACGCCCGATCGGGGCGAGAGAGAGGAGAGGCTGGATACAGTATGTGTATATACTCATTTCCCATCATATCGTCGTACCACATGTTCATGAGACCATAAGAGAGGAGAGCTCGAACCTTTTTCGAGTGGCCCAAAGCCCTTCGCTTGGTGGTAATCCTTGCCGGGTTTCGCACTAGTGTCCGATTCGTCATGGAAAAGTGCAAGATTCGGAGGTGGTACCGTGGTAGGCTCGTGGAAGCTCGCCATCCTTGGCCCGCTCGCGGCCCTGGTGCAACGGTGCCGCTGACTTGGCCCGGCGGCCTTGGAGGTCGAGTGAGGAGGTGTCGTACATCGGGGTGCGAATTGCAGAGGAGCTTGGTTGGGTGCTCGAGTCCGTTCTTGCTTCGCTTGCATGGATATGACCTTGCGAAGACCATCAACGCTTCGTGAGATTTTCGAAGGCTCTTAGCATTGCTGTAGCCGTGGTCTGCATCCCTCCCTCACGCATTTCGCGCCAAGGGATCGAGTCCTACGCCTCCACCTTCACCTCGGCAACCGCCCACGTCACGCCCCCCTTCCCTTCCCCACTCGGCCCCGTACCACTCGCAGGCAACTCCCACATCCTCCCCAGACTCGGCGCGTCAGTCTGCCCATGACACCCGCACTTCCGCACGCCCTCGTACGCTTTACCCCAGCGTTCCTCCCCCGCACCCTGCATCGCCGCCTCGAGAGTCGCTTGATCAGGCTCTTCGGGAGAGACGGCCTCGTCGTCTTCGTCCTCGTCTTCCTCATCGCCGTCGTCGGGTTCGAGGGCAGGCGGGGGATGTTGCTGGGGCCGAGTGGAGCCGGAGGGGAAGCGGGTGAGACCTAGTCCGCTTTCCTCGTCTTCATCCCCGTCGTCCACCACGCCACCGTGCTCTGGTAGATGCTCATCCTCGTCCTCATCGTACTCGACGGCAGCAGGCGGGGGCGACCGCCGTCCCAGCTGTCCCGTAGACGCCTTATGCCTCAGACCTTCTCCATTCACATGTCCCGTACCCCGAAACGCCACAGCGGACGCTCGCTCGCTGCGACTGATATCGTGCTCAATCTGAACGATGCGTAGACGGAGGTTCTCGTAGTGCATGAGGTGGCCGACGACGAAGCGGAGGTTGCGGTCTGGCCGGCTGGCTGCGAGCTGGAGGCGGCATTGGGCGCTGTGGGCGAGGGTGTAGGCTTCTTTGAGGGACATTGTGGGGGGTGATGTTGTTGTGTGAATGCCCGGGGTGGGGTTGGTGGCGGGGATGGTCGACTGCTTGTTGCTGCAGTGTTTGTGGGTGTCAATCTGGCGGTAGAGGTGAATGTTTGGAGCCAGTAGCACTCTTGGCAGACATGAAGATAGGAGCGAATTGGACAAAGTGTGTGTGCGGTGAGTAATAAGGTAGTGGGGATGGTGGGTTTGTTAATAAAATGCTTTTGCTAGACTAAGCGCGACTGGACCTGGACAACACGGTCGGAGGGTCCGGCGTTTGAGCCGATGGAGAGCTTTGTCATCTGTGACTCACATGCACTTATTAAAGGTAATAATGTAATATGCACATCCGACCCCACTTATCACGCCTTTGCGGTCAGCCGCACTACAGACTACAGAGTACATGCGATGCGCCGATGTCGGGTTCGAGGGCATCTTCCACATCAATAATGAGCGAGTCTGGGGTCACCTGTCCAGTTGTGCTTGATACATGGAGAATAGTCCGAGAAACAAGCCGACATCGGCCAATGTTGTTCGGTGACTCCAAAGAGTGGTCGAAGATGTTTGAAAATGTGTCCCGCATTTATTAGACTTCCGAGGTGCGTCATTGGCGTCCGTGTCCGTCACCGCTTTATTACTTTCCATCCGACGATCCGAAGCTCCGTCTGATTATTATTATGCAGGTCGTCGATCACCCTTCGCGGGGCCAATTCTTGGCGAGATAGCACGACGACTGGACGCGATGCTAGCGGAGAGGTGCAAGAGAACACACACGCACCTCACCAACAACAACACCGCTGCTGCCTGCTGCCTGCTGCCTGCTGCCAGCCTCCTGCCACCCCACCGACCGCTGTCGTGCCAGCATCATTTACTGCATCTGCAAGACTGACGTTCGCATTCCAGACCACACACACCCGACCCGGCCATCGTGCCTTCCCTCCCTCCCAATAATGGCGCAGATACCCTCCACCAACTCGCGTCCCACCTCCTCCGGCAATCCCCTCTCCCCCAAACAGTCCCGCACCTCACCCCTTCTTCAACCGACCGCCTTGAACATCGCCTCACCACACCCCCCCGCTCCCACCCAGTCCGCTTCCACCCCGCGCAACGACTCCTCCCTCCAACCCTCCCCCTCCGTCTCGCACCGCTCCAGCTTCGCCGAGAACCTCCGCAACTACCCTCCTTCACCCCGCGCACACCGCACCCAATCATTCTCCGGCCAAGCCCTCACTGACCTGCTCATGGGTCCCACCGTCAAGAGCAACGGAGAGGAAGCACGTTTCAAAGGCCGGGATTGGCGGTCCGTGCAGGTCGGCGAGATAATCGACCCGGCCGAGGTGCGCTTCGTGGAGCTGGACACCAGTATTGAGGACACGACCAAGCTGTTGATCAAGTCTGGGGCCCCGAATGTGGTGCTGATAAGGGAGTCCAGGAAGACGCGGACGGCCATTGGCACGTTTGGCTATTCGGAACTGAATGCCTATCTCTTGCTCGTGCTAGGACTGTCACAGCCAGATGAACTTGCACAGGAGCTTGCGGAGCGGGCACGCGGTGGCGAGACGATACCACTCGGAGATGTCAACGACCACCTCGGGCCGCGGGAGCAGCCTGCATTCTTACACCACACGGCCGAGCTGTCGAGGGCGATGGAGGTGCTAGGAGGGGGCGTGCACAGAGTCGTCATCACAAAAGAAGGCACAAGCGAGACGGTCGGCGTGTTGAGTCAGCTGAGACTGGTCCGCTTCTTCTGGGAGAACCATCAGAACTTCACGGCGACGGAGCGATTATACCCGATGTCCCTGAAAGAGCTCGGGCTGGGTGCTCAGCATATGGTGGCCATCAACGGCGACAAGCCCCTCGCCGACGCGCTTCGGTTGATGCACGGCGAAGGTATCACCTCGCTTCCTGTGCTCGATAACCACAGCAACGTCGTGGGCAACATCAGCCACGTCGACGTCCGGGTAAGCCAACCATCCCAAATCCTCCTGATGATCACCACTAACACCCACCAGCTCCTCACCGACACCTCCTCCATCCCCCTCCTCTCCAACACCTGCATCCACTTCATCGGCGTCATCCTCTCCGAGCGCGGCATGTGGGACGGCAAGGACTCCTACCCCGTCTTCCACGTCACCCCGCTCAGCACCCTCGCCCACACCGTCGCCAAACTCTGCGCCACCCGCTCCCACCGCATGTGGATCGTCGAAGACGGGCCCTCGCCCTCCGCCAGCGTCCCGCCTTCGCCCAGCGTCCACGCCCACCCGGCCTTCGGCACAAGCCCCAGCAGCCACAACAACAACAACCACGTCTCCACACCCTCGCCCCACCCCGCCTTGCCTCCCGCTACCACAGCCATCGCGCCGAGTACCAGTATCCCCGCCGCCGGCGCGCACACGAGCGGCCGCCTCTCCGGCGTCGTCAGCCTGACGGACGTCCTCAACCTCTTCGCACGCGCCTCCGGATTATCTCCTGGAAACCCAGAGGAATTGCGGCTGCGGAGACGGAGGGGCAGTAGCTCGAGTAGTTCGCTCAGGGGAAACGCTGGGGAGAGCGTGAGGGCCTCGGGGGAGATTTTGAGGGGGGCGGAGGATGGGATGGGGGGGAGGAGGGGGAGTGAAGCTAGTTCTGGGAGAGGTGGCAGGGGTTGAGAGAGGAGAGTGAGGCGAGTTTCTCACGCTTTCGGGGGTTCGTGGGTGGGGTTGGATTTGGCGAGAGGAGTGTAAGGTGGGATGAGATGGGCAGTGGACACTCTGTCTGTCTCTCTGTGAAGACGGCGCCGGGAGATGGAAAAGTGTGGGACTGGATGAGCGCCACTCCGGCGCTGCGCGCCACATACGACGTTAGATCTGGGCGCCAGCACTCCACTCTGGGCGTTTGCACGACACTCGCCCTCGGCCGACGAGCGATCGATCACGGCGAAAGGTAAACCGGCGGTCTGGGGAAGGAATTGCTTGTGGATAGATGGGCAGCGGGATCCTAGCGTAGGCGTTTGAGGGGGGGGGGGACATTTTGACCCGCGAGGGCTTGCTTGACTCACACACGGCATCGACGTTGAGCGTTGTCAACTCGAATGGAGGATTTCGAAGAACTCGCTTGCGCGACTCAAGCACGTGAGGTAGCTATACTACGCTTCCTGATTGTTCAGCACATGACGTCCACCTCCATCCGAAGGCTGTACCCGTCTTACTTTCGTCCTGGCCCTGGCCCTGTTGGCCTTCTGCGACGTCCGTCGACGGGTTGTTTGTTGGGCGGTAGTCAACGAACTGTGCGCGCAATGTACCGCACCCCCGTTTCCGCGGACAGCCTCTCCTCTCCTCTCCTCTCCACGAACAGTTGGGGTCTAAGATCGCCACATGCCCCATTGGCAGCCGCAGTCCCCCGTCCGGTGTCTGCCGTAGCTCGTGAAGGGCCCTCTTCGAACCTCTGCGAGCGACGGCGTGACAAGCCCCTCGCGCCAATCAACTCGCGTCGGGGAGTTTGTGCGCGATGCCTGTGGCGCGGAGCTGGGGTGGGTCGACTGCCCGTGCGGGCTTGGTGGCCTCGACGGGGGACGGTCCGGGTGACCGGGGGGCCTGCTCGCGCGGCACACAAAGGCGTGCTTGGTGAGGGGGCTGCTGTGCAGGGAGGAGTGTCGGCGGTCTGGCTCCGGGGTATCTTTCACGTCGTGGTGGGAGAGATGTGGGCCGGGGACCGGGGTAGGGTAGGGATGTCTCACGGGGTCCAAAAGCTTGGCGGATGGTCTGGGTGGGATGGGAGGAGTCGTCTTGGGCAGGGGCGCGGAGAATGCTGGCTGCCAGCGGTAGTGGTTCTTTTTTGGCGGGCCCGAGGACCCTCGTCGTTGGAGCTTCGCACAGCGTGAGGGTGATGGGTGCTCAGCCATTGCTGAGCCAAGGTGCGACATGGCCGGCAGTCGTTCGCGTCCTGGATGCTGCAATCGCTGGTGAGGTGCCGGCTGACGTAGCATTCTCTCTGCCCGCCTCGTCGGAGTGCCCATTCCTTAAATCGCGAAGGGTGATCACCCCCACTCAGATGTACTTCTTCTCCGGATCCGCCTGGTCCAGCAACTCCATGGTCTTCTCATACATCGCAAACACAATCCCTCCACTAAACACCAACCGCCCCAACCGAGGCACACTCCCACTCCAAAACGTCCTCACCCCCTCCTCCCTCCAAATCTTCACCGCGCAATCAAACGAATTCTTGTACAACCCCTTGGCATCCAAACTCTGCATCCGCGTCTTGACCACATCGATCGGCTGCGTAGCATACACCGTAATCGTCCCCGCCACCCCGCCAATCCCAAACGTCGCCAGCGACCCCAGCCGCTCCCCCGGCGCAACGTACGACTGCGCCAACTGCTTGAGAGACGTGTACGAGCTGAACCGCACCGCGCTGTTCGCCGCTTGCCGCGCGGTCGTCGGCACGAAACCCTTGAAGAACCCGCGGACGCCTTGCTCGCGGAATATCAGCGCGGAGCCGTGCAGGAAGCCCCGCATGCGCGGCTGGGCCCGTTTGCGGTCGTCGATGAGTTGTGTCTTGATACTCTCGAACGGCGTGACAGCCACGACGCTCTCGGTCGTTCCCGCAAGGAACCCGGAGACGACGGTCATGGGCCCACTGATCGTACCGTCCGGGTTACCGAGGAGCTGCTTGTACTGGTCGAAAGCCACGAAGCGCACGCCGGCTTTGATGCTGTTGCCGAGGATCAGCGTGGTGCAGCCGGCGTACCATTGGGAACCGAAGGGGGGCCAGGGGAGGCGTTTGGAGGTGGAGAGGCGCTGGTTGAGTTGGATGCGGGTTTTGGCGAATTCGGCCGGGTAGGTTATTGCGATTTCGACGGCACCGGCCGTGCTGCCTGCTATTATGGAGCGAAGCGGGGAGGGCCGTTCAGCGGTATTGGAGTTGGTGGAGGCTTGGACGGTGACGCCGACGTTGGGGACGGTTACGCGGGAGGTCATGGTCGGCGAGGGGCGGTGTTGTGTGGGAGTTGTCCAGTGTGCATTGGGTTGGAGTAATGGGTGAAGTCGAGCAGTAATTGCGGCATGACGCGGGAGTGACCTGGCCCAAGCTTCTCGCGTCCCCGATCAGACTTTCGATTCTGTTGTACGACGAATGTACGGACTTCGTATCATCGCCAATAGCCATCCCATCCACCCACTTGCGCCCATATACTCGCCCACAATGTTCTCTCTCCGCGCCTTCGCTCGCGCCGCGCCTCGGGCAACTGCCCGCTTCGCCTCCTATTCCACCCGAACCACCTTCCGTCCATCAATACATACCACCACCGTCGCCCTTCGATCACCAACAACACAGATCCCACGATGCTTCAGCACAACCTTCCCACGCCTCGACGACGCCTCGCAAGAGTTGGCCGCCAAGCTAAATCAAGAGATCCAAATCGAGTCGGAAGAGAACAGCACGCCCGCGGACAGCAACGAGAATATTCAGCTCTTCCTCTCTCAGAACGACCACTGGCAACTCCACGACGACAGCAACAACCAGGAAGTCCTTCTCACGCGCAAGTATGAGGACGAGGACATCACCGTCTCCTTCAGCATCGTCGACTTCAACACGCCGATGATGGAGGATGGGCAGCAGAACGAGATGGACGACGACGATGCGTTGATGGACGAGGATGATGGCCCGATGGAGAGCGCACAGTCTGGCGGCGCGAATACCAAGGGAGCGATCAACCAGGGCCGGACGAGCGGCGGGAACATCAAGGTGGCGCCAGAGGACAGCATTGCGCCGGCGGATCGGGAGGAGCTTAAGAGCCAAGAAGACGACGAGACAGGAGACGAAGGCCAGCCAGCCTTCCCAGCGAACGTCAACGTCCTGATCCAAAGAAAAGCCAAGGTTCGTCTCACACACAATCCAACCCCCTCACACCACATACTGATTTAATGCTTCAGGGCGCCCTCCGCATCAACCTCGTAGCCGACACAGGCGTCTTCACCATCCAATCCGTCACGCACCTCCCCGACAACAAAACTCTCTCGGCCAAATCCGCTTCGGAACTCATCCGCGACGAGTCGCCGACGCTGTACACGGGCCCGCCGTTCCAGCAGCTGGACGAGGAGGTTCAAAGTCTGCTGGAGCAATACCTCGATGTTCGGGGAATTAACACGGCGCTCGCGTTGTTCGTGCCGGAGTACATCGATGTTAAGGAGCAGAAGGAGTACACTGGGTGGTTGCAGAGGGTGAAGGGGTTCGTGGAGTAAGGGGGATGTTGTGGGATGTGTCTGAGGATTTGAGAGGTACGATGAGTGGCGGGCGGAATCCGGAAGCTGTGGACGCGAGTCAGACGTCAAGATGTACTGTGCCGGCGGTAAGGCCGCGTCCTGCATAGAGGCGAGGCAGCTCCGTGCGGGCGGGTGAGAGTGTGTGTAAAGAATATGTTTGCTACTGATCTCTCCTCTGCGACCTTAACGCCCGGGCGTGGGTGGCGTTTGGGGATGTATAAGCATTACAATTTCCAGCGTTTGTCGGCCATTCAAATGCCACTGTCCTCGTTTCACAAAGTCCTTTCATGTTCCTCATCGAAGTGCCCTTCTCCGGGTCTCAGTCACACGGGACGATCAGCCCTACCGCGTCGACGAAGCAGTCCTGCCTGATCGGTGCAAGATCAGATGACCGTTGTATTTGCACTATAGCATGCTGGATGGATACGCGAGTGTGATGGCGGAAGTCCAGGCGTACTGGCCGAACAGGGTCCGTTGATAGCGCGATCGTTGGCCAGACGTTCTGTCAATAGGCAGTGGCCGCTTCCTGATATTGCGTACAAATTCTTGTAAAGGTGGGCGAATAGCTGAAGTTGCATTATACTGCTTGACTGGGGGTTAGTTCTGAGTAGGCCGCAGCTCCCTACTTTCGCAGCTCGACAGAGCTAGATCAGCCAACCGGGACCACCTGCTTGCGCGGACCCACACGACGGACCTTCGCGACCTCACCCGTGCCAACCATGCACTTCTGGATCGGCAGAATGTCGAGTAGCCTAGTCGCCGTCTTGTCCCCACCACGGGGCGAGATATGAGCAATCATCATCTTCGCGCCAACCGAGATTCTGAGCTGAAACTGCTCGTCGGCGAGAAAGTTGAGGTGTCGAGAGCACACTTCGCGTAGCTGCGAGGATCGCGGCAATTTGCCCAGTCTCGCCACGGCCGTGGCCTGGTATCGCTCCTGGAACAGCGCAAGGTAGCAGTATCCGTGGTCATCGGGAGAATGCAGTGGCAAGATGTAGTCTCCGGAATGAATTACGGCCTCGGCACCATCGAAGCGCCAGTCGCCCAGCGGCTGCGAGATCTGGAAGTCGCTTGTCCATTGCCCGTTGCCCAAGTTGGAGCGCGCGGGCTTGCCGTCGCGTAATTCGCGTAAAAGGTGGTGGTCCCGTTCGACCATTTTCACCAGGCTCAAGGCGTGTGGCCTGTCGAAGGGGGCTGTCTCTTGAGCGGGCGTAGTATCCTTGTTATGTTCGAAAGGGCGTTTCCGCATGTGAGCGAGGAGCGAAGTGAGCTTTGGGTTTGAACTAAGGTGATTCGGTACCTCAGTCTTCAGAGACATCATGCACAAGCGCCAAGATGTTCAGTGACCGCGATGATGATCATATGGGCGAACGGTAAATTCAAGAGATCATCCTTGCCGTCTTGGTCCGTCATTAGTCGCGTACATACGCTGAAAAGCTCAAGTCTCGACTGCAAGTCCAGCTCGCCGTCAAAACACCATCAACGCCAACGCTCAAAGCACAATCCAGCACCGAAGGTCATTCACAGTTTTGCACGCGCAGCCACGTTCCCAACGAAGCCATCAAGGTCCACAGCAAGCCCGTCGCCACCCGATTCAGCCTCTAGCTCGCACTCTTGACAATCCTCAATAGCCACGCCATTCATGTATTGTACCACGACAAAGTCGATCGCCTTCTGCCCCAGCACAACCATGGGCGCATGCCATGTCCCGGCACCATACGTGATCGCTTGATCTCCACGAGCGATAAATGCTCGGATACGCTCCAGATCCGGCAGGCCTGGACCTTTCCGTCCGGATCCTGAGGAGACGATCTCAGTGGGTGTCGTACGGGATGATGAATCGTTAGTGAACAAATTCGGTCTTGCGCCGAGTAGTCTTTCGCGCAGGCTCCGCCTTCGTCGCGGCGGTGGTACAGGGTATGGAGGATTCAAGCTCTCGTCGCTGCCCTTTCGTGACCGTAGCGGCAGCGTTGGTGCCACAATGACAAGATAGCACGTTTCCGCAGCTCTATCGACTCCCAACGGTAAGAACGTCTGGGGCGTGAACGGATGCCGCTCCAGTATCTTCACTGGGAATACTACCGACCCGGCCTTCTGCTCCAGCTGTCGAGGCTTGCAAACAAACATGTTCATTGCGACTTCCGCCCGCTTCCGACTTCGACCTAGGTCATACCAGCTCCTCATCTTGGTCACCTCTAGCCATTTCGTCGCGCTCCCCTGGTTAGCCTCCACTCTAGGCAAGCGTGGAAGGTCGCCATGTGTAGCTGGGTTCTGTATAACATCGCCGAAGGGTGCGAATACTGTAGGATCGAGTACTTCAGCGCGGATGACCCGGCTCGAGGCTGATACTCTGGGTGCCATCACGCACGAAAGTCTTCCGGAGTGCTGCTTTGATGATGAGCCAGAGGTTGCCGCAGGATGGAAGAGATCCTTCGTCGTCGTTGGGCATGTTCTGAAGATGGAAAGTTTGGGAAATGATGGCGGAGATCGCCGATGCATGTGGCGTTTTGACATGTGAAGCCGATGAGTAAGCATGACTCAGCGACGATGCGGCTTCACGCGTCAAGTCGCGTGCTTCGTCAATCGATATGAGAAAGTACATTTTACAGCAATGGCCTTCCCGACTAGCATTCACCACCTCTCGCTGTCCTCCGACGACGTCGCACCACCAAGTACACCGCAGCGAGACACCGCAGTCTTCTCCGACGGGCCATCAAGCCCACCGTCTTCACCACCGGGCTTCCCATGGGACCAACAGACAGCGCAGGTCAAATCGCAACCTGCACCTGTGCCTGCAAAAAGTGCGTTTTCGCTATTAGGCAAACGAAAGGCGCTAGCCGATGTCGTCGACAATGTCCGCCCTGCCAAGAAGGCCGCAAACGCGTCCACGAAGCTCGAGAGTAAACGTCTTGCGCAAATGCAAATCAACCTTGGCCAGGAAGTGCGGAGGAAGTGCAAAGCCTGCGGTATGGAGTACGTTGCGTCATCTGCTGAGGACAGAGACCTGCACGACAAGTACCACAGGCAAACGGTAGAAGGCTACGACGTGGGCGGGGACTTCGTGCAGAGGGCACGGGAGCGAACGGTCTTCCATGGTGCGAAGGGCGAGGACAGCGTATGTGCGGTCGACTGTTCTGACAAGCCGGCACGGAAGCGGAGAGCGCAAGCCGTGCTTGAGATTGTGCAAAGAGAGCTAGGCGCCGTGCCGATCCCTGGGAAGGAAATCTGGGACGTATCAAGCACCGGTGCTATGGGAGACTGCGAGCCGAAATTTACAACCTACTTGTACATTCGTGGAACGAAGTGCGTGGGATTCCTCTTGACCGAGGCCATCTCATCTGCTCGCCGCGTATTGCAGACCGCGCAAAAGACGCGGCGAACAGAGTCATCCATTTCGACAGGAGGCGCGCTATCATCACTCCGAGCGCGTAAGCAAGCCGCCGAGGACGCAGCGCGCGAAGCAGCAAACCAGCCTATCGAGCTTTCCGACACCTCGTATCCGGCCAAGCTCGGCATCTCTCGTATCTGGACATCACCGCATCATCGGCATCACAACATTGCGACTACTCTCCTCGACACAGCCATCTTGCATCACAATCAACGCACGGCACATGATGAGGAGGTGGGGCCTGCGAAGACGCCTTGTTCAGATCATACTCGTCCATCTATCACAGCTGACTCTGACGGACTTCTGGAGTCGTCGCAGCGGCTAATGCGCAAGGAGGACGTGGCGTTCAGCGCACCGACGGGAGCTGGTGCGAGGCTGGCGAGAAGGTGGTTTGGCAAGTTGTATGGATGGGGTGTCTATGTTGATTGAGTCGGCGGTTGGCTGGGCACAACTGCGCATGAAGTGCTGCAGACGGTCTGGCTGCTACTGGTATTTGCCGCGTCGACAGAGTTCGTGGGAATGTACGACTATGCTCAACTAGCATGATATGGATCTCTCTGCACGGCAGAGTTCAAACTCGTGAGGCCAGCTGCGGTGCATGACAGTAGCGCTTCCTTGCCCAACTATGGCTCATCTTTCGTACCAGCCACTGCCGCCTGCGAATCTATCACTGCGCGGGCTCTACCTGTCGGAGGAAGGCCTCGCCGAGCGAAGACATGCGTTGTGAGCTGTGACGAACCGACATCACGACCGATGAAGACCAGCTCGCTTAACGATTGTGTATCCACGTGCCGACCTGGCCGTGACATCGTGCTGAGTGGAGTGCGCCTCCGCGACGATAGACATCAAACTCGCTCGTCACCCCACGTATTCCGTCGCTCATCAACCGTCTCGGCACATGCTGAGAGCAACGCTGACACAACCCAATGGCATCTCCCCTCGCGTTATATCCGGGTAGTCTCGTCTAGTCCTGCGGCCTGGAAATGCCCATGCGATGCACCGAGCTTCGGATGCTTGATGTTCCGAAGGCTGAGCTCATCTGAGCCTGGCAGTAACGTCCGAGCTGGCGGCACCGCAAGCTGAAACCCGCTACGAACAAAGGTTATTACTAAGTTGATATTAAATGACCGTGACCGAACGTTGGAGCCGGATGCGTCAACTCCCGGCGTTTAGGCGTCCTTTGTTTCATCAGCCTCAGACGTTCAGCACGTCCATGTCCATTTTGAGTAGCATGTCACTCGTCGTACGTCTGTTCTCACCGGTGTTGACTGCTTGTAGTAAGATGCTTCTCATGCCATAGTCCCACCATAGGTAGCGGCGAGACCGAAGTCGTGGATGGCGTGATGTTCTCGAAGCGTTTCAAGATTAGCCAACCACAGCGTACACCCGACAACCTACCTTATCTTAGAGCGCATACCAGTTCCGGGCGAAAACGAACGGTGTCGGTGCTTCGACCATACCTTAGGCGTGGGAGGCTAACACGAAGCCGAGCCGAAAGCTTGGAGTGCTAGACGGGACCGTTGACCGGTCTCTGTAGTTACAGGTCTATAATAAACGCGATCGTAGCCGTGCCAGAAACAGTCGCGACCGGTGTGCGGTTAATCAAACATCATCGGGAGACTGGCTGCAGGGGTAAAGCTGAGAAATCCGGTGAAGAGGTCCGGTGAAGCGAGCTCAGGCGCAGGCGTTGTCGGCGACGTCCGGAAAAGCTGTATTGATAATTCGGACTCTGTTCGTACAGTCTAACCGCTAAGTCGTACATCGCAGGATAGCGAGAATCAAATGGCCAGACGTGGATTGATGTACGGGTTCTTGCTAATTCATTCGGCGAGCTGCTTCCTATGGACTCGTCTGACGTGATCCTTCTGTAAGTCGAGTGGTTAGCCACGTGCTGGGAGAGTAGTCATGAGCCAACATACCATATTGTCGACTCTGCTGAACAGTCGGTCGCATCCATCCCATTCGCAAGCGACCTTGGGGTTGTGTTTCGCTTCGTGCCTCGCACAGTCCTTCTTGCTGGAGAAACCGCCCGAGGTCGCTTGCGGGCAGCCCTCGTGTCGACAGAACAGTGTTTTCGTGTGACGTTTGTAGTGTTTCCGCAGGTCGCAGCCTCTGCTGAATGTCGACTTGGATGCGCATCCCGGATACCCGCAGCTCCAGCTACGGGTTGCGTTTCTGTAACCCTGCAACCGTGTCAGAGAAGAGAGTTGAAAACTTCGAAGAGCTTGAGAAGCCAAGAGCAGGTTACTTTACTTACCCATTTGGCCATCTCACTGGCACTCGGCGATACGCTTCTGGAGACATCGGACTGCGACAAGCTCGGAGCCGAGCTGGCATTCGATGCGAAGGATGTCGCTCTTGAAGTCCTGGTCTGCGCAGCTTCCTCTGGTGACAAGTAATCGACGGAGGCTGAAGACGGTCCCGCGGTCACCAGGTTCTGGCCATAATCGAAGGCTCCAGAGAAAGCCGGGAATGACGCATCACTGTACGGTGTTGGATGATAGTTCGACGGCACCACAGGCGTTACCCATGCGGGATGCTGACTGATGTCGATGTCGACAGCTTGCTGATACTGAATCGACTCATACAGTGGGCGCGGATCGTTGAAGAGCTGATGTTGTGCGGGAAGCGTTGCCGATGGCTGTGTGATGTAGGGATCGAACCGTGGAGGCTGGCTCGTCGGGGCAATGTAAGGTTGATTGAAGTCAAATTCGTCCTCTTCTTGGGGATGCTCTGCAGGCGGGTAATAGTAATTTGACATCTTCAGACGGTCTGGGTCGTATGCGCTGGATCGTTCCCTGTTCGGCGCCGATAGGTAGTATGGCAGAGAACCCTTCTCGACATCAGCGAAGACTTTCACGAGCAGTGGCTGCTTGTGGCAGTTAGAGTCAATGTAGCATGGGACGGAAACAGGCGGGTATAAGAGGAGGTGGATCTGGAGAGGATCGGCAGGTGGAGGCAGTTCGAACCCGCCTGCAAAGACGGTCTGGAATTGGGCAGATTGGAGATAACTGGGTGTCTCGGTGTAGCAGCGTCGAGATATTGAAATGTTGGAGGTAGTATAGACAAGTGAGGTCAATATATGTTGGATACGTACCGGCACAGGACTCAAGATGTCTTCGTAGGCAGCGGCCAATGTTGTTAAAGTCATGATCTTCCCAGCGCTCGTTCCGATGTCCTTGGGGTCGTTCAGCTGTTCGAAGGGTATGGAAGCCAACATAAGAGATGTACAACACTGTTGGTGTGCGAACATTGTATGCGACGTGATTGGAGGGAGGCAACGTGGAGCGGGTCCGCCGGTCCCCTGTCAAGCGTACAGATGACTGAGGTGTCCCCGGGACTGAGGTAGGTATAGACGCCTGAAGTGGCTGTGGCAAGGGTTTGCTAATCGAAGCTTCGCACTGATCAGGGGCAGACATCAAGCAATAGCAAAGCGAGATAGTTTCGGACTCGTTTGAATCGTGAATCGGCTGCCAAAAGGATCAGTGGTGTCTGCGATGAGCAATGGTAAGGTGCGAGACGTCCACGATACGCTGCATCTTTATACCCGTACCAGATAGTCATTTCCTCCGTGTAGAGCATACCCTACGTGGTAGTCAAATCACTAGGGTCGTGCGGGTATGCACTATGCATATGTTGACGGACCGGTATGGTCGAGCACTTGGGGTAGATTTTGAGTGCCCCATACAAGGGGGGCATGCTTTCGACATCCTGGGGGCCGGATGCCTGTCACCGACGCGGGTTGTTCCAGTGAAACAGCGGAACGTACGACGATGTCGACTGTGTTCGGAGTCGACTGAGCAGTCCAGAAACATCCACGAACCAGCGTGATTGTGATACCGCTGCCGCAGCTGAAGATGGGAGCCGAGAATGCGGAAGAACTGCAAACCCGAAGCAAGGTATACGGCCATAGAAGCAGAGATGTGCAGTGTGACTGGCGGAGAGAAGGGAATATGTGTCGTGCGTCTTACGCGCAGGACGCATCAGCTGCGAGCAGGAAGTAATCGATAGGGCTGCATCAGTCTGGCTGTTGTAGCCAGAGTCATGTGACTGAGGCAACCCTAAGTTGGAGAAGAGTGGAGACGATGGTCCCTGTCGCTAGTCGCCGTAGTCAGTGCAGAGCGTAGCGATCCTGCACCATTCAGCTCCTGCACGTAGGCTGCGAATCATCTGTTGGGTGTGCCTGGGGCCATCCTTACGTCGTTCTAGAAGGTGCCTGCTCACATTTTACCGCCTTCACCGGTGGAGAAGACCGGGCGAACAACCTTGGAAGCTGAGGGGCGTGCGCCGTGCGAGACTGCTGGGCTGCTCTAGTGATCTTTATTGGGGACGATGATGCTGCCGAGGTCTGTCGGCTCGTTTGCCGTATCGCCGTGTCGGGTTCGTCTTGGCCATGGTCCGTCTCGTCGTCCTTTGTCATCATGCCACGATGTTCGGTAGTCCAATTTTTCTCCGCCCCCCTTGCAGATCACCGCCGGCACGATCTCCTCCACGCTCCCGTTGCGTCAGTCATCAAGGTATCAGCCACGAACGTCGAGCATATGGGGCTCGGCGGCGAGCCTCGTGCGAGGCTGAGTTGACAAGAAGTTGCACCGTATCCACGAAGGCCGCTTGAGCTGTGCAGACGAGCGGCCTCGACCTTGGGCGTAGGCGTATGATGCGGAGGTAGGCCACTGCCGGCGCCAGGCTTTCGGATCACTCCAGGTGAGGCTGATCGGGACCTGGAGGGCGGCGGTTCGGCGTCGGTCCGGTCCGATCCGGTGACTCCCCTTGTGGTTGACCTGGCAACGTCGCCGCAAAACAACTTGCACATCCGACTTCATACCCATCCACAGTCACGGGACCAGGAAACGCTCTGCGGAGAGGATCCTTCGTTGATAGCTGCACATTGGAAATAAGATGGCACGTCTGCGCCGCGAGAGTATTGATAGCCGTGGCGAAGATGAGCACAATGTCCATCCAGCCAGTCGGGTCGTCCAGGACATCGTCGACCACCGACCCGATGCGAGGGAGACCCGGAAGTCGCCCCGCAAGAAGTCGGCCAAGACCTATGCGGAGCACGAAGACACTGCAAGCGATCAAACATTGATCAAGCCAATCCTGCTTGTGACCCAGGATGTGGCTGGAGCCACAAAGCCAAAGAAACAAGTCCGCCTCTCCCCGCTAAAGAACTTGCGAGACATGTCCGACCTCACCTCCAAACTACTTGGCGCGACCCTTCTCGATAATCCCGGCCCGCGTAAAGTGCGATCCACCGCCAAGGCAACTACTTCCTATCGGGCCACGACTTCTTCACATCAGATCGACAGCAAGCGGCTGGTCGAGACGACTGTGCAGACTGATGTCGAGGAGAGCGTCTGGTGTGGCTCGGACACATCGTCGGACACATCGGAGGATGTGTTGCCTAGTCCTCGAAAGTTCATCAACTTCCCGTCAAGGAAGCCCCCTGCGAAAACGGGACCCGGATTCGTTCTGAATTCGCAGATCGCAACCGGATGGCCATCGTCGAATCCAGTAGATACATCATCCGGGCGCGAGATCAGTGTCTCTTCAAGGCCTACCAGCTCTTCCGACAAAGAAAACAATGATCGGGCCATCTTGCGATTTTCACCACCACGGCTGTACAGTCCACGGAAGGCACCACCATCCAGCAGGCCTTCCACTCCACCTCCAGCATCTCCATCAAAGGGCCGTTTGGTGTCTCCGACAAAGCGTGCAGTCAGAGTTCCCACACCACCTTTACGACCCAGTCTGGATGCCTTCTGGAACGCTGAGACGGTCAATGACTGGAATGATCAATATTCGCCGCGGAAGGAGTGGTCGCCGAAGAAAGCGAGAGAGATTCGGGCAGACGCGTCTACCTCACCGACAGCTTCACCGACAAAGCCACAGAGTCCTACCAAGCGGACGAAAGCGGACATTGCGGCTAAGAAAGACTGGGAATCCCGCAAGCATCAAGTCGCCGAAGCCTTTATTGATGAGCTTGACCAGAAGATCACGGCCGGCAAAGTACGTGAGCTCACAGCGTCAAGTGGGGGCGTGCATTTCGCTTGGAGTAAGACGCTCAATACTACAGCCGGCCGCGCTAATTGGCGACGAGAGACGACAAAGACCCGACAGCTAGACGGCAGCATCACCATGACGCACAAGCACCACGCTTCGATCGAGCTAGCCGAGAAAGTCATCGACGACGAGGAACGCCTCCTCAACGTCGTCGCGCATGAGTTTTGCCATCTAGCCAACTTTATAGTCTCCGGTATCAAAGACCAGCCGCATGGAAAGCAGTTCAAAGAATGGGGCCGCAAGTGCACCCGCGTCTTTGGAGAGCGTGGCGTCGAAGTCACGACCAAGCATTCGTACCGGATCGAGTACAAATACATCTGGCAGTGCTCGGACTGTGGCGCAGAGTTCAAGAGGCACTCCAAGAGCATTGACCCGAAGCGCCACACGTGCGGTACGTGTCGGAGCAAGCTGCTGCAGATCAAGCCGGTTCCGCGGAACGTGAATGGAGACGGTGCTCCCACGGGGTACGCGGGATATGTCAAGAAGCACTTCGCCGATGTGAAAGCTGGATTGCCTATAGGAGCGAGCCAGAAGGAGGTTATGGAGGCTGTGGGCCGGCGGTATAGGGCTGAGAAAGCCGCCAGCTCAGCACTGCAGGGGCAGTCGTCTTCGCCGACTTCGGGAAGGGAGCGGCAGGGCGCGTCTGTGTCGAGTGAGCCCGTGCGCGGTGGGTCCTCCTCCTCCGCGACAGAAGTGGACGATATGACGCGCGGGCTGGAGGTCATCACGATTGACGATGACTAGCCGCGGAAGGGGTCTACACACCAACCATTGGAGGTGACGTGCCGGATGGTAGTTGTACTGTGATCTGGGCGCTGGGGTACGCGGCATGAAGCCACGCGCGTAGGAGGTTCGTGAGGATATTCTTATCCTCTGCTGCAGGGTGCAGGACGCCTCAACGGCTTCAGGCCACCACCCCTGAAAATCTCGAGGTTGTTTCCGAGATCCTTCGGGATACATCGCGTAGAGATACGTAGCTACTACACTGTCGCTGACGGAGCTCGTCGCGCTCGTTGTCGTGCAGTCCTTTTGTCCACAGCTCAGCTCAGCTCAGCTTCAGCCTTACCTCGGGGTATGGGCCTACCCAGCCGGTCAAGAGTTTGGGCCTTTCCAGCTGGGATCATCAGCAGCCAGTAATACTCTCTTTGACCGACGGTACTCGTATCGAGAATGAGAGCCATGCGGAGCGGGAACAGCTGAACGGAGGATGCATTGCTCCATTATTAGCTTCATTGCCAAGTCGCAGAAGGGCAAGCAAAGTAGCCGATGCTCTATCACAAGAAGCACCCTAAGCCCAGAGGGCTACACACAGCCCGAGCCTCTGCTCCAAACCCCGCGCGCACTCCGCATCACCCCATCCCACCTTAGAAGCCTTCCCCCCTCAGCAGCCCACTCAATGAAACCCCAAGTCCGGATCCTCCGCCCCGTCCCCGGGCGCCAACTCACCCTTGACCGCCGCATCCTCCTTCACCTTGGCCCCCTTCCCCTTCTTCATTCGACTCCCCTCCTCATCGTCCTCGTCCCCGTCCCCGTCCGCATGCTCCTCACCCCCCTCCTCCCCTTCCCCCGCAGCCTTCCGCGCGCGCTTCTTGCCATTCACCGGCGTGGCGTTCTTCGTCGGCGTATTGGTCGTTTGCATCCCGGTGCTCATGCTGCCGTACTCGGCTTTGAGCTTGTTTTTCGCGACGCGCATGAGTTCCGCGGCGCTGCGGGCGTTTTTCAGGCCAGCGACTTCGGCGAATTTCGTGTAGTTGACCTGTCGGGATAGTTTCAGCTATGGACGGTGGAGGGTGTGTGGTTGGAGACGGAGATGTAGGGGTTTGGAGACAGGCGAGGCAAACGTCAATGGGGTTGGGTAGGTAGGGAAGAGGATGGGGTGCGTGAAGTGTGGTGCGTGAAGTGTGGTGCGTGAAGTGTGGTGCGTACCTTTGGCTCACTCTCGAAGCATTGCCAGGCGAGGGCTAGGTACTCCATTTGCTTCGTGGTCAGAGGCATCTTGGCTTCTTGTTGTTGCTGTGTTGGGTGGAGCTTGAGTTGTGCTTGTAAGGTTATTGCAGGGCAGTCGTGTCGAAGTCTTGTGCTGAAGGTGTAAGCTTGCAGGTCGGGAGTTGGAGTGTTGCAAGTGCTGAGGAGAGAACAACGCTGTTAAAGATTGCAGGGAGGCAAGAGTAAGCTTGCAAACCAGCAAAGAGTTCACAGCGGAGCCTTAAGAGTGAATCAGGTGGACTTCCGCGGGATCCTAGAAGGGAAGTGAAGTTTCGGGACTCAGATGTGTTTCAACAAGGAGGTTTCAAAAAGGAATGGCGATGAAGCTACAAGAGACTTACAAGTTACAAGTCGTCCACAAAATGAGCATGGAAGTCAGAGTGAGAAGGAAGTCTTTGCACATCAGTTGACTTCCAGTGATCCGCCCCACAGCATCCGAGTCGCTGTGTCAAGCTTGACGACGTGTACCCGAATATTCCGTGGTCCTTTGCCTACGACCACTCCGGATTTTCACAGCCTTGGCGTTTCGGACCGTGAACATCTTCGTCGGTCAGGCGTTGTGTAACCACCACCCGCTCGATCCCCGCATCAAGGAACAGATGTGACAGGTCGCTCGGATCGAGTCGCAAAGGCGAGGTTTCGGCAGAATATGCAATTGAGCCGTTCGACGGTACGTGGTAGTTTGCGATGCTGGACGTATCGGTGTGCAAGGTAGGTCATTTACTGAGCTACGTAGCAATCTGCAAAGAGAACCGAGCGCACAGATCTTCTGAATCTCCGGAGGTTGCGAGGCCGTGCCAGACATGTGCAAACTGATGTGGCCGCAACAACATCGTGCGTTGACGGGGGAAGCTGTTTCCATGTGCTCATCGACTAGAGTGCCAGTCCGGGTTGACACTGGGACGGTGTGCCTGACTCCAGCAGACTGCACCGATCCCAGCATCGCCGTATTGCAAAGTCGACTCAGCTACATCAGGCTGTGATCGTAGCACGCAATGGCAGAAGCTTCCGCCTAAGCCATGCGCTGCATTCAAAACATCCTCCGCCGCAGGAACAAATCCACCTCCTTCTTCCAAAAGCCCTTCAACACAACCTGTCTTGTGACAGCATTCACCACCGCCTCCTTGTCTCCCAAATTCAATTCCACTCTTAGGGCATCCCGCAACGTCTCCGGCCGTCCATCAATCTTCCTTATGCGCGTCAACTTCATGTTCCCTCCACGCTTCGTCAACTGGTAGACCGGCAACTCTTTGCTCGGGGTCCGTGTGACGAAGTACGCCAGATTCGGTGCGCATTGCTCGGTCGGTAGAAATGAGACCGGGTCCGGTATGAGTTTTGGATACGGGATGGGCGAGTGTGTCAGGTGTCGGGTTGGGTAAGCGCGTTCCGCCCGAGGGTAGTTCGTTCGGCGGGAGGCTCGCGATTCTTTCGGACGGGGAAGAGACTTGAGAGATTTTGGAGGGTAGGAGGCCGAGGCGCTGCGGGAGGCGCGGAGGTTGGGATCTGGTGTGAATGTGTCAGATGAGGCTTCATAGGGTGAATTCTCGGCTGTCATCAAGTGTACCTTCTAGTCTTGCAGCATAGGGAGGCGAGGCTTGTTGCGATTGTGCGCGGGAGAGGGGGGTAAAGCGGAGGAAGTGCCGGATGGTGGAGGGCCGTGGGAGGCCGAGAGGGCGCAAGAAGGATAGCAATGGGGTCGAGGGGGCCATTGCATAGGTCGATGATGCGGTAATAGACCTGTGATCTAGTTGAGAGCGCTGTGCGTGTTCGTAGAGGTCTTGGTGGTGCAGGAGAAGGTTGCGGAGATGGATGCCAAGGCTCGGAGGTGAAGCTCGCCGCGTCGTTCGTAGCCGCCTCATAAATAGCACCGCATCTGCACCAAACGTACACTTCATCATTGACCGCCCCCGATAGCTCATCACACCGATACGCAAGCCTAGGAAACCCACTGGAAGCCTGACCATCATCTCCATCAACCACCAACCTAGCGAACACCCATCAGTCTCTCCCCGGTATCGCGTGAGCTGCGATGGAGAACGAGAAGATCAGCGACCTGCTCGCAACCGAGCGCGAGGAGAGCCCCGAAGATTTACAGCACTACTTTCTGAGCTTCGAGGACTTCTGGGAGCGCAAGCTGTGGCACGAGTTGACGGAAATATTGGTGGACTTCTACAAAGAGCCCGCGAGTGCCAACCAGCGGTTACGACTGTACGAGGGTTTCGTCAAGACCTTTGCGGACAAGATCAACCAGTTGAAGTTGGTGGAGATAGGGTTGCAGTCAGCAGGACAGTGCAAAGGTACTGTAATCGCATCCGCGCTGTGCCATGCGGTCGCTAATTGGGCATAATGTAGACGACAACGAGCGCCTCACCTTCCTCACCGCCCTGACCTCCCGCGTGGACAAACCAGCCTCACAAGACGCCTACGTCTTCTCGCTCTCGCATGTCGCTTCCGTGCAGCTCTCTCTCGGCAAACAAGCAGAATCTCGCGCGGATCTTGACAAGGCCGAGAAGATTCTGGATACTTTTGACTCGGTCGAGACTGTGGTGCACGCCTCCTTCTACCGTGTGAGCGCCGACTACTACCAGCAGAGTCATGAATTCGCCGCCTACTACCGCACCACGCTGCTCTACCTCGCGTGCGTGGAGCTCGCCGATCTGGACGAACCCGAGAGGAGAAGAATAGCGTACGATCTGAGCATCGCCGCGCTAGTGAGCGAGACAATCTACAACTTCGGCGAGCTATTACTTCATCCCATCCTGGACTCCCTGAAATCTACCGAGCACGCATGGCTGCGAGATCTGCTCTTCGCATTCAACCGTGGCGATCTCCACGCCTACAACATCCTGCAACAGCACAAGTCAGCCAACCGACTCCTGGAAAAACACGAGTCCTTCCTCTACCAGAAGATCTCGCTCTCGGCGCTCACACAGCTCGTCTTCTCCCGCGCGCCCCAGGATCGGAGCATGACGTTCGCGACTATCAGCCAGGAGACGAAGGTGCAGCTGGACGAGATCGAGCATCTGATCATGAAGGCGCTGTCGCTCGGGCTGTTGAGGGGTAGCATCGATCAAGTGGATGAAGTGGCGCGGATCTCGTGGGTGCAGCCGAAGGTCCTCGACCGGACTGGGATTGAGGGTATGAGGGGGCGACTGAGGGAGTGGGGCGGTGGAGTGGAGCGATTGGGGAACTGGATCGAGGGGGTTGGAGAGGATGTTTGGGCGTCGTAGGGGCGATTCAATGACTGGTAGAAAGATGGGGTACCGCGAGTAAGCACCCGAAAAGCACCCGGTGCACGACGAGGCTTGCGACAGCGTTGAGAGAGCTGCTCGGCACGATCGAACGCTCGGCACGGCGCCGTGGCACTTATGGAAGCCACCCTGCATCGTCGACGCATCGTCTGCTACGTTGCGTTGGTGCCTCAGGCGCGAACGACCGACCGTGGACCACCTTGGTCTGATACCGTAGGAGTAAGGTAGCTCCACAGCGACACATGAACGCAGCAGTATAACAGTATCTGAGTATCGACGCACTACCTCCGTCTTCTCTTGCAATTTGTGACTCCCTAAGGCATCAGCATGTCATCCAGGTATTGAACGGCGCCTGGTGCAGCCTAACGCACACTTTGTGAAGCACAACCTCTCCTTCGTCTCCCTTTACTCTCCCAATCCATTCAGCGCAAGTCTTCGCATCTACAATCTCCTACCCCAACCCACCCCCCACCACAATGCCCACCAGCACCCCGACCTCACCCTCCTACACGCTCACCCCCCTCTACGGCGGCGCCCTCGCCTGCCTCCGACCCTCGACCTTCACAGACGCCAGCGAGCTCCGCCAGGTCCCCGATAACCAGGAAGTCTACCTCGACAGCCACGGCTACACATCTCTCGTCGTGGAGATCCTCGAGAGGGTGGAGAAAGGCAGTGACCGCGAAGCGTTGGAGTGGCATTTGAAGGATCTCACTGCTGGGGAAGACGACGGTGCCGGGGCGGTGAAGGTTTGGGCGGTGGGCGAGGGGAGGTTGGGGCAGATGGGGTGAGTACATGAATACGGGCTAAGCCAGGCAGAGGTGGGATGGATGCGGTGGGTGGGGCAGAGGGAAAAGAGTGCTGACGATCGTGGATTGTGTAGGAACACCGCCTCGGCGTTCACCCTCCTCGCTACTGCGCCTCCGGGCGCCAAACACCGCAGTCGAGCGCACGAGCCGGAGTTCGTCGGGATCGCGCTCTTGCTTGTGCGGCTGGCGGAGCAGAAGACGGATATTCTGGTTTCGGTGAATGTGCCGCATGTGGCTGGGGAGTACGAGCCGGGAGAGGTGGGTCTGGAGGAAAGAAGACTGGGGAGGTTGCTGGAGAACGGGGTGCAGATCCGGGAGAAGGTGATGGAGAGTTTGGAGGTGCGGGATTGGGGGTTGTTTGTGCAGGAGTGAGAGGTATCTGGATGAGCTGTGCAGGGGCTTGAACGCCGGAGCGTACATCGACGCTTTCCATTGCCTGCGCTTGACGGATGCGAAGGCAGTACGCCGTGCGACAGACCCGACGATTCGGTGTAGGGATCTCGACGTGCCACGTCCATGGCAGCCATTGGGCTCGATTCTCAGTCGCGGTCGCACTCACAGACGTGCGGCCGAGACCGCCAGCAGATCCAACGCAACACCGCGCTCGCAATCGACGCGGCCGTGACCGAGAGGGGTCGAGATACGCCTACACTGTGCAAAGAACGATTCTTACAAGTCAGACGCCCCTTCTGAAGCGCGACACGGCAGCCTAGCCGAGTTTACTCCGATTGCGACCTCGTCCCCTCCGACATACCAGGATGGCATTTCACACGAGAGGCCCTAGAGGAGATGCATCTGGCGACGTTACTTTCCCAAGTCCGAATCGGCCATTGGCGATTTATGGACGGGAAGCCATGCTGGTAATGGCAACATACCAGCCGACATCCGAACCCCCGGCCCACAAGCACGCCTTGGTCTCAAACCTTCCCCACGGAGTCCAAGCCGCGATATCAGAGTAGAGTGGTCCTCTGCTGCGAAATGTATGGAACCGAGCGCAGAGCGAGGCAAGGTTCTACTCGCGAGGTGGGACCAGCCGCTGAGGCCGGGATACACGCAGTTCAGATGGCGAAAGCGGAACGCACGGTAAGCGTGTGAGCGCGCATCTTGCGATTCGTATAAACATAACCCATATACCTCACCAATTCATATGCGTATCTACTTACCTTACCACCCCTCCCGTTATGCATCGCACGGCGTGTATACCGTCGCCGACACTCAACCCCAACTCCAAAACGCCTTGCTCCCCCCTGAACAAACCCCAACCCCAACCCCAAACATGAAGCGTGTCGCATACCGCGTGGAACCGCCACCCCCCTGACCATCCCTTCCCACACTGCACAGCGCATCGCACATCTCATCTACATCGCCGCATACTCCCCCGGCACCTGCAACCGGAACTGTCCCCCATGCAACCCATCCATCGCCCCGAACCCCTCCCTCGTCATCACCGGCCGCCCATCCGCCTCGGTAGCATGCGTGAAATATACCGGCGTCCACTCCGTCCCCTGCGCTTTCCGCTCCGCGGCCCTACTCCGCTGCTTCTCCTCAATATCCTGCTTGAAATTCGTAGCAGCCGTGAACTGCTTAGCCAGAATAGACTCCGTGACGTCCTTCCAAAACCGCCGGCTCTCGTTAGGCAGCTGTTCGCTTTCCGGCGGGCAGGTTTTGGGGACGGGGCGGAGGGTGGTGACGTCGACGAGGAGGAGGCGGTCCTTTTCGGGGACTTTTTTGAATTCCGTCGGGCCGAGGGAGCAGTAGACTTTGTCGGTCCAGGTCCCGTCGATGCGGGCGAGGATTTCGTCGTCGTGCTTGACGTCTTTGACGCGGGAGTGCTTGTCTTTGGCGACGTCGCATTTGTAGACGACGCCTTGGACGTGGTTTTGGGTCTTGCCGAAGTAGGATTCTTCGAGGTACTCGAGGATGACTTTGATGCCCGTTTTCTCGCAGGAGACGGTGCAGGTGTCTGAGACTGTAACGTAGAGGTTGCCGCGGAGGAAGCCGCCGAGGTAGGCTGCTGGGTGCGTCATCTGGTATTCTTCGTTGCCGCGGTTTCGCAGGTTGACGAAGATGCCTTGGTTGAAATTACCGGCGGTGACTTTCACGCTCGTGCCGGTGAATTTGGCGCTGAGCTGGTCGTAGCCGCGCGCGGAGACGCCTTTCTCTGGGCAGTCGACGAAGTAGGCGGAGACGGGCGGGTGGTGCGAGGTCTGCTCGGTGAGGTAGCTGACTTTGACGGGTCTGCCTTGCTCTGGGTTGACCTTGTGCGCCTGTCCCACGATTGACGGCGCCGTGTCCTCGACCTCCCATTGACACCGGAAGAACTCGCCCAGTGTGCTGTTGTAGGGCTTGCACGGCTTGCCATGCACGTACTTCAAATCTTTCGTAAACCAGAACCGCAAACACGCCAGCATCCTGCCCAACGGCTCCTCGCTATCCCCAATCGCTATGAAAGCTTCCGGCCGATCGAGGTAGTGCCAGTATTCGAGGTTGGGAATAGGCTCCATCAACTGCGCCGGCAGACTGAAGCGTGCCGCAGCGATATCTGTCACGCCGATGAAGCGCCTGAGGATGGAGAGGAACATGCGCAGCTTGCTCGAGTCGTCGGGCGTCTTGCCGTCCGGCATTTTCTCCTCCTTGCTGGCGGACATTGGGGAGGCTGTTCGGGAGGGGACGGTGGAGGGGGGTGTGCTGGGCATGGAGGGGACGTTCTTCGAGTGGCCGGCCAGCTCGGGGGAGACGCTGGAGTGCTTGTGGAGGCCCATCGCTGGGAGTTGAGAATGTGTTGTTGCGAGGTTGTAAGTTGGGTTGGGGCTGGTGGTGGTGACGGACTGGACTGGATCGGCGTTTGGTTTGACGTCACCTGGGGATGACCGCGGGGCGAAATGGAGACGGTGGGACGAGGAGGTGGATGTTCTTGGCTGGATGGCCGTGATGGGTGCTGTCAAGTGGCTGTTACACCCAGTCCTGCTTTCATCCACCCAGGAAATGAGAGTTGGTTTATTATACTGCGGCTTGCAAGAACCTATCACCTTTCGCAGGTCGAGCATGCAGTCGAGGCACAGTGGCGCAGGCAGCTTGCCCGAGCTTCGCAGCAACGCCACGACCACGATAGATCTCAATGCGCTCGAGGGACTACATGTGCCATAAGTACATTGCTGGTCTGAAGACTTGAGGGATAACGATGAGCGGATTAGACTCTTCAGCATATCTTTACAATGCATTCCTACAGTTCGCATTGCGAATATCGCTCTCGCGCTGCTATCACCCCCAGCATACAGCAGTCCAACAACTTGGTCGTGTTCGCCCAAGACTGCTTTCATTCCTGGCATTGATGCCAAGCCCATGCTGAGGGCCGAGTGCAGGCTCAGTGATGTCGTCTCATGCATGTGAAGCCCAGTGGCTGCCTCGGCGAGTAAAGCGTTGCCGTAGACCATCCATGTGAACAGCGCGTCCGCTCGCCTCGCCCGCGAGCGCGACGAAGCCCTTGCAGGCGGCTGGATCCTAGGGAGACTCTTGTCTCGTCTTCCTCAGTAAGCGGAGAGCTCTCCCCGTCCTTCGTTGTAAACTCCATCCAAGACCTCTGCCCCTCACCGCGAAGGTCGGCCAGCCGCGGACCCAGCTCCTCCTCCCCCACCAGCCATATCAATCGGCGCCGCATTCTCCGCATTCAGCTTCTTAATCGTCATGTCCCGCTGGAACTCCATCACCCTCCGCTTCTTAAAATAAGTCACCTGAACACATCCTCGTCAGCTTCCAATCCCCATTGCCACACCCCCACACCGTCCACGCCAAACCAGATCCACCTCCCACCCCACCCCAACGGCGTATGGACAGACGCGAGCGACTCACCCAACTAGAAGCACAAACCCTCTCAAACTCCCCCAGCTCCGGCGCGCAAAGCTTCCGCGCTTTGGCGTCCTCTTTCACACTATCGATTATCCCGTTGTTGGCTAGGCATTGGAAAAAGGAGTCCCGGCCTTCCCAGCAGCGTTGGCGGCCGGTGCGGTCCGGGGCAATGTAGCCGCCGTCTTGGGAGGGTTCGGGGGTGGAGGGGGTGGGTTGGGCGGTGGTGGCGGGGGCGGAGGTGGGGAACCAGCTCATTGCGATGGATGGGGGGAGGAAGGTGGAGGGGGGTGGGGAGAGGTGGTAAGGGAAGTACGACAGATGGGCGCTGAGGGATGATGAGAGAGTGGCAAAGCTACAAGCATAGCGCGATTATTATATGCAGAGACGCCAGCATGACTTCACGAAACGCTCTACCCCACGGCATGTTCCGCAGGGTCCGGCTTGTGTCATGAGCTTCCGTGTGAACGATCACTCCGCCGCGGCAGCCTCGGCAACCGGCTGGGTTATTTGACAAGCTTGCAGCAGTTGTCGGAGAAGAGTCAATTCAAGGGCAGCGTCTACATGTACCCAGGCTCTCTGTGAAAACAAGCAGGTTCTCTGCGAAGTAATAAGGGCATGTTGGTGGTAAGGTGAGCGATAAGGTAAGGTAAGGTCGGATTCGGTCTCGGTCAGACTCGATAAGCAATCCTCACCTCCGGACCGAGTCAGTAACGACAGGCGTATATCTGTCGACTTGAAGCGTGAAAGCGTCTTCGCAGGGTGCGTACCTTACCATTGGTGAATGCTGTGAATGGAATGGAATGGAATGGGCGGTTGAATACATACCCCAACGGAGTGGCGGCTTTCACAGCGGGCCGATTCTGCCAAGCCTGCGGGCCCCTGCTCTCCTTGGCCTTGGGTTGTGAGTCGTGAGTCGTGAGTCGTGAGTCGTGAGTTGTGACGGTCTCCTCCCACCCCAAGCGTTCGGGAGTGTTTGTGTCGTCCGGTGAAATTATTGCCAACTCATCAGCCGGCATCCACCGGCCGACAGTGCGTGCTTGATAAGGTGAGTGACGACTGCTTCCAGGTCCCCTTGCATTGCACCATCACCTCCCTCATCAACAGACGGGAGGCATGACACGTGCGAACGTGTGTCCCTCTATCGCCGCCGCATCCCACCTCACCGCGTGCAGCTGTCCATGTCAGCTTGCGACCGACGCGGCAGACCTGTCGTCACCGTCACTGCTCACGCGTCTATCGAAGCGCGTCTGCCTCGGCCTCTGCTTCGACCTCTGCTCTGTTGTTATTGACTACCTTACTGCTTGACCTCTGCACCTTTGCTTTACACCACCTCCACTCGACCCACCCCCGACCGCCCTCACTCACCCCGATTGGCCAGGCGACGAGTGCCACGCTCGTCCATGATTCGCTGACCATGTCCATCTCAGCCTCCTCACCACTCCCATGCCATCGCCATGAACACATCATGGCCAAACGCCTCGGCTCACCTCAACCCGGCCGCCATGTACGCCAACCACTACGACCAATTCCAGCCCACTACCACCCCTGCCCCCACCTTCAACGCCAACTTCCAGCCCCCACCCTCGGTCGTGCCTGCCAAACGCACCCACGATGGCTCCCCGCAGCAGTCGCGATCGCAGACGCCCAGCTACAACTTCTCCAACCAGGTGGGCCAGCAGTACGCCGCTGCGCCGACGCCGTACCAGCATCTGCAGCAGCCTGCTAGCAATGCCACCCCCTCACCCACCTTGTCAAATCAGCCTTATCGCCAGCCACAGCAGCAGTCGCGCATGCCAAATGCGTCGCCTAGACCCTTCCCTCAACCGCAAGGAAACTTCGGCATTCAGATGGCGCAACAGCAAGGACAGGCGGTAGGCGTGGCATATCCGGGTCAGGCAGGAGGCTTCAACGGGATGGGTGCGAACAACATGGGCATGCCGGGCATACCTTCCTCGATGTCCGGACAGATGAACAACGCCATGGCGCAGGTCAATGCGCAGCGCACATACCAGATGAAATTGCAGCAGCAACGGCAGGCGATGCAGATGAGTGGGATGATGCCGCAACGCACCGCAGGAGCACAGCCGAATTCAATGAATGCAATGGCCGGCCAACAGCCAGGTGGGCAGATGTCAAACGGGCAGTCCGCCAACGCGATGGTCTTGGCGCAACAGCAGGCTAAGCGCACCACCTTCCTCAAGGCTCTCGCGTCGAATGCAAATAACCAGGGCCGACAGTTGCAGCCGAATCCGGTCGTGTGCGGCCGGCCACTCGACCTGTACATGCTGTGGTCCTTCGTTGCGCAGGCTGGAGGATCGGGAACGATCGATCGCAATGGACAGTGGCCTGCAGTTGCGGCCAAATTCGGTATACACCAGGCGCAATTCCCGACCGGTGTTGCCGAGCTGAAGCAGCTGTATAGCCGTGACATTGGCATCTACGAACGCGCGTGGTTCAACATGAAAGCACAGCAGAAGCAGGAGCAGGCGAGGCAGCACGCGCACCAGATGGCTGGTCTGGGAGGACCGACCACCGCCACGCCAAACCGGACCATGCAGCCTACTCCTCAGCAGAGCCAGTACGCTCAATTTCAGCAGGCCCACCAAGCTCAGCAAGCTCAGCATCCTCCCCAAGCTACACCCGTGCAGGCGCACTCGCAACTTCCGCAGAACGGCATGTCACCGCAGCAGATGATGCAACACCGGCGGAACAGCAGCATACGGAAGCCCGAGCACACGACACCACAACCATCTGCCCAGTCAGTGACAGCACCTTCACCAGGCTCTGGAGCAAGAGTACAACGATCGCCGTCGATCAAGCAGGAGCTGCCCAAGGCTGTGATGAAGAGCGAAGAGCCGCAGGACAGCAACTACATGCCACACTTTCACCCGGTCGAGCATGATGGCGGCTTCGACATACCCGTACTGCAGGAAGTAGGCAACGTCATCTCCAGAGCCATACCGACTATGCCTACCATCGACGAGATGGGCGTGATCGACATGCGTGCGATCACCCTCAGCTTGGCGTGTGGCATCCATGCCGAGGTCCGCTACGCTCTGGATGCTCTCGTGATCATCTCGAAGGACGAGCGAATACACTTTGAGCTGGAAAAGTGCGAAGACTTGATGGACGTCATTGTCGACTGTGCTGGGGAGCAACTCGACCTGCTGTCGGACGCGGCGCCAGAGGTGTCTGATGCGCTCGACTTGTCTTCGTATGAAGATGTGATGCGTGGCTGTCGAACGGAGATGGAGGCTACCCAGGACGTACCAGCGTTCGGCACCCAAGCGTATGAGCTCGATCGAGCGGCTGACCGGCTCATCGCAATTACGACCATCATGCGCAACTTCTCCTTCTACGAGCACAACCACAACCTGCTCACCTCCGAAGCACTGGTCAAATGGCTCAGCACCACGATCTGCTTCCTCGGCACGCGGAACTTGCTCCTCCGCACGCTCCACAACACCCTCGACTTCTACAAAGACATCGTCATCTTCCTCTCCAACATCACCCAAAGCCTCGAACTCCCCGCCAAAGACGACGCCCTCCACATCCTCCACTTCCTCCTCGCCTTCGCCCCGCAGCCCGCCCCAACCTACGACGGCACCGCCACTCCCATCACCTTCCCCAGCTTCGCGCCCAGCACGCACCGCTACCTCCCCCCCGCCGTCGACTGCCTGGCGAAACTCCTCGCCCGCCAAGATCCCAACCGCATGCTCTACCGCCAAGTCTTCTCCCCCTCCACCTCCCCCACCACCAACACCTCAACCAACACCAACACCGCCCCCCTCGACCTCCTCACCCGCGCTTTCGCCCTCTCCATCTCCGTCCTCCCCGACCGCTCCAAGAGCATCCCAAGCAACACCACCCAGCTCCGCATCGTCGAGGCCCGGAAATCGTACCTCTGCCAGGGCATGCTCGCGGCCGATATCCTCACCACTCTCGTCCCCGGCAACGATCCGCGGCTGGCGCGGGCGTGGATGGAGAGCGATGACGGCTGGGTGGTCAGTCTGCTGAATCTCGCTAGTTTGCTTTCGGTCGATCGGTCTGGTCCTGGTGGTGGTGCGGGTGCTGCGGGTGCTGCCTCGGGGGTGGGGGCCAGTGGGGCGAAGGGCGGGAGGGAGATTGGGCCCGACACGGAGAGTTTCCGACTGATTACGCATCGGGCGCTGGGGATGATGAAGCGGGTGGCGGAGAAGGCTGGGAGGGGGGGGATGGGGAGCGCGGTGGGGGTCGCTCCTTCTCGATTCCTGGGAGCCGAGTATGGCAATGGTCATGGCAGCAATGGTACCAGCGGCGATGGAGCTGTTGGTGCGAACGGTACCGGTGACGCTGACGCTGACCCGGACTCCGATGCGGACGCACGCCAGGCGGCCTCGCGGGAATGGGAGGGTATCCCGCAGGGCCATGCGATCTTGGGCGCGCTGCTGATGCCCAGCACGGATAAAGTGGCGTTGGGGCTGCTGTGCAGTTTGCACGAGATGGCTATGCAGGGTTGATGGACGGCCACCTACCGTCATACAACTGGAAGTTTGGCGAAGTGGTGGAAAGGGCGGGTTACGATAGGATAGGATGGGATAGGGATAGGATAGGATAGGAAAGGATAGGATGAGATTAGGATAGGATATGGTGTGTAGCTTTTGGGAAGAGAGAAAAGGCGTACAAGGTGGTTCATTCAGGATGGCGGGATGAGCTTCATGCAGATACTGTACAGCTATTTTCCACGTTGCATACTCTCCTGATCTCACACGGTCGACACCTTGGACCTGCTGTACAGGGCTCATCATCAAAGAACGTACGCCCATGCTGCGCCCTCTCTCTCTCTCTCTCTCTCTCTCTCTCTCTACATCCCCGCATATCCCCCTCCACCCCGCCCCCCCCCTTAAATCACAAGCCACATCTCCCCCACCCCCCTCGCCGCCTCCCAATCCCCCACCACGGCGAAAATCCCCTGCAGCGCAAACGCCGCCTCCGTCGCAAAATCCTCCACCTCCCCCGCCTCCCTCCTACCCCCCTCCTTCCCCCCTTCCCTCTCCGCCTCGGCCTCGGCCTCGGCCAACACCCCCGCGCTCATCGCGAGGACTTTCTCGTACCCGGGGATGGCCAGGTGCGTTAAACCCAGTAAGTGCCACGTGCGAGCGCGGTTGTACTCGGCTTCTTGGATGTGTCCCGCTTTCACGCCCCCACTACCACCACCATCAGGGCCGCCGAGGCTGGTTCCGGTGGTGCGGAGGTCGTAGTAGCGCTGCAGAAACCCCAGGCCCTGCTGGATGCCGTAGTGGCGGTTTTCGGTCTGCCGTTTCATCGCTTGGTGGATGTAGGTCAGGGCTATGCAGAGGTTGATCGACCAGTTGTCTGATTCGAGCGCGAGGGCGCGGAAGTAGTAGGGGAGCGCGGAGGTGAAGTGCGAGCTGATGGCCATGGTGTTGCCGTAGATGGTCAGGACGCCCGCGTCTGGGATTGCAGCGGCCGCGACGACGACGGCGGAAGAAGAGGAAGAGGAGGAGGGGCCCAGCGCTGCTGCCGCTGCTGCGGTTTCGACATTGAGTTTCGCGAGGCGGGAAAGGAGGGAGGGGGTTTGGAGGCCGAAGTCGAGGCGGTCGCGGAGGGAGACGGGCATGGCGGTGAAGTCCATGAGTTTGACGGTGCGCGCCATGAAGGCTTTGGTGGCGTGGGTGTAGAATTCGTTGGCGGCGCCGTGGCAGAGGCGGGCGGCAGCCGCGAGGAGCTGGTAGGGGGTTGTGGCGAGGAAGTCGGCTTTCTGGGCGCAGTCACGGGCAAGGTCCAGGGCGTAGGCGCTGTCGTTGAAGTGAAGGGCGCAGTGCAGGGAGGCGGCGAGGAGGGTGCGGGAGAAGAACGGGTGGGGGTTGTAGATGTTGGCTTTATGGAGGACTTCGCGGAGGAGGTCGTAGCAGTGGGTTTGGTCGGCTTGGGCGGCGTACTGGAGGGCGAGGGTGACGAGGATGCGGTGCCAGTCGTGGAAGGAGATGTTGTAGTACGTTGTCGGCAGTCGCGAGCTTGGCACTTCTTCTCCCATGACTGGGTTTGGGTGATGAACTTCAGGCTCGAGCCTTTTAAGGGTGACGAAAGCCTGTTGCTTTGCTTTCACCATCTTCGCATCTCCAGCCAAGTGGCGAGACGATTGCTTCCCATAGCCCGCGAACCTCTCTTTTGCGAAGAAAGCTCGCTCACGCCGGAATTCGTGCAGTGCGGTAGTGGCAAGATGCATCCACTCCACTACCGCAGCCGCATCAGCTTCGCCGTCTACCACATGCCAGAGCTCTTTTAATTGATTGCAGGTCGATAGCATCTCACTATTGACACCCAGCGTCTGGCTGGTTTCGTTGACGTCTTCCTCGCGCGGATCTCTTGATGGCACAGCAGGTGGTGCTACGATGAGCTGAGCTGGTGCTGGAGCAAGGACCGGTAGGACAGAAGACGATAGATGCTTGGATAATTTTGCCTCCTTCGCCTTAGATACTTTCTCCAGCCTTGGCCGGACCGGCTTCTCCACGCGTTTGCGACCTGGTCTGCGACTGGACGGAGGCATCGGCAGCTTGGCTTGTCGTATGGCGTCCCTGCGACCCAAGGCCATCACCTCCTTGAGTATGATGAGCGCCTGATTCTTGCAGTTAGTCTGCTCGTACAAGCGGGCAAGCTTGAGACGCCCTTGCACGTTGGAAGGGTCGCTCGTGATCAGACTTCGATATACACCTTCGGCGTCGGCTTGGCGGTGAAGGCACTCATAGCAGTCCGCGAGCCCTAGTGAGAAACTTTCGCTCGGTTCAGGCATGGAAGGTTCTAATGCCAGGTAGAATTTTAGTGCACCTTCATGGAGACCAGATATCCGCAGACTGTTGGCAGTGTTGTAAAAGAGGTCTGGGTAATCCTCAGGACCATGCTCGATAGCCAGCACATGATCAAGGTGCTTCATAGCCTCCTCGTGGTGTGCGGAACCCATCTTAATGCGAAAGACAGCAACCTTGACACGGATCTCAACGGGTAGTCCATCGCCGTACAAAGCCTTGTCGCGGCTCAATCGGCCTTGCTGGAACTCGCCTACAAACGCTCTACGATCGTGCCCGCTGTCAAACTCGCGGTCATCGTCAGCATATCTATCCCAGAAATTCTCGTCCTTGCGCCCAAGCATCCATCGAGCCAAGCGTTTCGCCACTTTGACGCCTTCAGCTGCGAAACGAAGTTTATCGAGCAGCTCGAGATAGATGTTGACGTGAGACCAGGCCTGCTCGAGATCACCTAAATTCAGCTGCTCGGCGCTCATGGTCTCAAATGCGTTCTCGTATGCAATCTTCGCCTTAGCAATCTCGGAGGGGTCTTTCGTGGCCGCACAAAGCTGCGCATACATCCTGGTGTTGTCAAAGTCGGTCGGTGTCAGGCGGGTCAGACTCTTGCTGTACATTCGCGCTTGGTGAACGTCACCCATCATATTTGACACATCACGGATGCCGGTGCGTGCAATGATACTCGTCTCGCTGTCCCTGGGGGCATGATTGTATGCGGAGCTGTAACACCACATAGCTTGGCTGGCAGCCTCAGACCACGGAGATTCCTCCGCAACTTGCAATGTTCGCTCGGCAGCTTTTATGAACAGGTCTGGGTTCCGGTCAAGGACTGCTCCGGTAAGCAGAGCACTGATAGATTCCTTCTCGCGGCTCATTTGTCGTAAGATCTCGGACAAAAGCGAGTGGGCAATCCCGACTTCTGGATTCGCTTGCACGGCCAACTGGGCCTTGCTCATTGCGGTTTCCATGTCTCCGTCCATGAACGCAGACATTGCTTCAGCCTGATACGATTTGAATTGCATCCCCGGATCCACCACAAGGCGACCTCTCGGTCTTCCTCGGCTTCTTTCTCCACGGCCGCGCGGACGATCACGCAGCATCTCTGCTCGTGCCTCCTTCCTCCGAAGAGCAGGGTCATGGGAAGTACCCTTGAGCGCCCACGCAATACCACCACGGGGACGCCCACCTCCGCGACCACCCCGACCACCCCCTCTTCCTCTTTTCTGGACTGGTTCACGTCCCTTGATGTCCGGATCCACCGCGTCCTCCGGTGTGACGGCACTAGTACCTTGTGGATGAAGGTAAGAGCCGGACGTCGGTGTATCTTGCATGCTGAGCCCGTCATCGTGTCGAGCGGAAGGCAGATCTTGAGGACGTGGATCGTCGCGCCGGAATCCCAGGTCGTTTCGCGTACTCCAGTGAGACCGAGCTTCCTTCTGAGCTGCTGCAGCTTGTGCTAGAGCACTTGACAGAGCGTCCCTGGAAACTTTGCTCGCTTGCTCGATCTGCTCGCTATGTTCGGTGAGAACAGGGTCAGCAGAGTTTGAGCCATCGTCCTCAGTCGAGCGGGACGATCCTCTCGTTGTGGCAACGGCGTCAATTTGATCACCATCCATCAATTCATCGTCGTCCAGCGCAGGGTCGTCGAACTCCTCCGATCCGTCCGACACCTCGCTCCCGCTATGCGATCCATCGACGTCGTATGGATCCGCATCGACTGAATGAGGGGCAAGGGTGCTTGCCGATTCGGACTCCCACTCATCATCCCCCGCGAAATCGCCCGCAAGGTCGCCATTGGCATAAGTCGGCGGCGGTGTCGGCTCAGGATCGAAAGAGAACGGGATCTCACTGAAGTCACCATCCTCTTCGCCGTCGGCGTCGAAAACCCAGGGAGACTCGACTTCGGTTGGCGCATTGGCGAGATCGTCCGGGCTGGCACCCCACTCGTCAGGGTCCCTCTCGTACTCCTCCAGCGCCTCAAGCGTCTCGGAGAAACCATCCAGTGAATCGTCATCGGAACTCGAGGCAATGCTATTTGTCCACCCGTCATGTGAGGATGGACTGTTCACAGCCGGATCTACAAGCTCCGCCCTCTCATCCTCCGCTGAAGGCATGCCTGATCGGAGATAATCTGCACTTCCGTATACTCATGAGCGCGGTACCTTCGAATAGGACGATCTTATCTTTGTAATGTGAGACGTATTCTGACTACAGGTACATCGTCTAGAATCCAGCGAGTCACGAATCGGATATTGGAGGTCCCATATCATAGGCGCTAACAAAGCTTGGCTAAAACTTTACACCTTATATCAGACGTCACGTGGCAAGCTGACTCGTGCGGAGCAGAGACGAAAACAATGTACCCACCGTAGCACGGCATTTCCTCCACAGTAACACCGTCCTGCTAGTCATCCCACGTCCTCCAAGCGCCACAAGCCAAAGCATCCGGCTGATCCAGGAAAAGCACCACCCCAAAGCCTTCCTCCCGCGCATCCGTACTGGTACACATCCTATCCAGCACGAACCACAGCTGCTCGCCGTGTCGTAACGTCTCCGGCGCGAGATCCAGTCCACCAGTCCGCACGCCACCAATGCAGTCGGCATACTCTCCGCCGTTGGAAGCCGTGTATATCCTCCGCATCGGCCCACGACCGCTCTCGATGCTCATGCGCAGCAAGGAGCTGTTGCCCGATGCCCGCGTCGAAGCACTATCGAGCTGACTCGCAATGGCGTAGAAGTTCACCAGCCGCTTTGGTATCAGTCGAGCAGCAATCTTTCCATTGCCGACGCCGATTATCGCAGTACTCAGCTCCATTCTCAATCGTCCGGCGCCTTCCTTCGGCCAAGCTGTCGTCCGAACGGGCTGGCTCGACTCCACCGTCAGTGTGAAGGCGCCTAGTTGGTTGGGCTCGAACGTGCTGCATATGATCGTGTAATGTCCCGTTTCCAACTCTGCGAACTCCGCAACGCAACACCTTTTACGGTACTCGCCACTGTCGAAGATGATGTCTCTGTTCCGAATCTCTTGTACCCGTTGACCTTTGCTGTACACGAGCTTGACATGCACACTCGCATTCTCACTTGCGGCCTCGACCATCAGACGCATGTCAGTCTTTTGCAGTACAGCAACAGAGAATTGTGGATTCGATGGGTAGGTCGGACTATGCGCGTTCCCGCCCGCGGTCTCCTTGGTCCAAGCTGCGGGAACAACGCTGGTGCAAGGAGCCCGCGGCGCCGCTTCAGCCAACGTAAGTGGTGAATTGCCGAAGACCGACAAAGTGAAGGTTTGCTCGGCCGCAACTAGATCCTGCTCCAGTGGTACAATGGTATACACCGATCCTGGCACGCAGTCGCGAAGCTTGATAAGCGTTTGTGGACTATCGACGAACCATCCCTTCAGTATGTGCTTCTCGGGCAGCAGCACCCTTTGTCCTTGCGAAGAGAACGCCGCGAGCGCAATATGACCCTGAAGATCGATGGTGTGTCGACCTTCAGCAACCTTCTGTTCGGTGGCTCCTGTGGGAATAGCGTTTCTCAGGTGTCGAGAGAGTAATACCCATATCGTTCCTCCTTTACTTGCTGTCGCCGTGAACTGCGGGTGTCTGCTCAGGCTTGCGAACTGGCCACGATGCTGTTGCCTTCCGTCCTTCTGGTCTCCCAGGTTCCAGGTAAAGTGAACATCCTGCCTCTGAGAGAAAATGCCAGGGTTCCAATTTAGATAGATGGACTCGAAGTGCTGGAGCACGTTGTCAATGTCCATCCAGAAAGTACCGGGAGAGAGCTCCTTGTCGGCGTTCAGAAGGTCTCTCGAGCACTGCATTGAAGCAGTGTCTTCGTCGGACTCAATTGAAGCCAGCTCAGATAGCTCTCGATCTGGCATCACCGCATGAGGTGGGATCTGGGTCTTCCCGCACCAGCTCGCACCTTCGCACCATGGATTTTTGATAAGGAACAATTTCTGACCTTCCACCTCACGCAAATCCAGCACAGCATAATCATGTTCGCCAGCGAGACCGAGGTCACGCTCTGTTTCTGGGGTCATCTTGCCGGTGCCCATAGTGATCAACACGTCGCCGAGATCGAATGCCTCCAGAGTGTGCCTCCAGAAACGCTCGGGTTCTAGATCGTCAGATTGCAGGAACACCTGCTCCGGTATCCATCCGGTCAGGACCCATAGATCGGTCGCGGAATTGCTGCCCGGGAAATCATAGCCGCCTAGAACTTTCAGATAAGCCTTCTCGATCAGCGCGGGCCACAGCAAACCTGGGTTGTGCCGGTCAACGACATGTATGACTCGCCCAGCACTGCTCACGGGCAGTCGATCGTCAATGACGATCTTCCGAAAACAGCCGTTGAAGTTGAGTCGGACGAAGTACTTGCCGTTCCTAGACATGATTGGTCGGCGATTCTCTTCATCGTAAGGGTATATTACGGTCCTCAAGATCTTGCTGTGACCACGCTCAGCCCTTGCCACTCCGGCGCAGAGCGAGGCTACCAGGGAGCAGTCTGTGGCAGCATCTTGCACCAAATCAATACTACGAACGAATGACATGCTCGGTCCTTGCTTTGCAACACCTCCGAAAGACCACAAGGGCGGTGGCAGTGCTTCATGCGGTCGTTTCCAACCATCGAAGGCTTCTTCTTGCACTTCGGAGAGGCAGAGCTCTGGCGCATCTCTGTTGAAGAGAGCGTCAGTCAGAGACAAGACGAAGGGAGTCCAAGCTATGCCCACCTACACGAAGAGACTCTCGCCATCAGCCAAGTCAAACTCATCGGGCGCAGGGGGTGTCGTCCACGGTGGGAACTTCAAGTTGTTGAGGTAGCTTGCTTTCAGTAGCAAGATCTGCTCAGCCCGCGACGGATTCCTCGTAGAAGCTGGGATCTTGGTCGCCGGCTGGGACGCGCTGGACCTTGCCGGAGTACTGCGCCAATCTTCGCAATGCTTGATTCGTTCGGCTTCCTGCAGGAGTTGCTTGAACCGTGCTGAATGCCTTGCTTTGTCTTTTGGGTCTTCCACGAGCTTGAGCGCTCGCATCGACGCCTCGGCGGCATCGATGGTCGATTGGAGTGCCTCTTCACGGGAAGAGGCTCTGATGCTCGCCTGAGAATTGCTCGACATTCTGCTTGAGCAATGCCTTTCCGGCTGAGAGCGATATTTGTGCCGCGTATAAGCAGCACTTCGGGATCGCTTGAAAGGCCGTAGGTGAGAAGCAGCTCCACTGATCGTGATTGATCTATTTTCATCCATGGATCCAAATATGTGATGTCGTCGGAGAGCTCGACTTTGGCCTCACGTGATCGAGGAGCTGCGATCCGCGGGTCGGCTGCCGTCCAGTCTTACCTCGGCTCCCGGCGACTGTGGTTGGTATCCGATGATGTCGGGACAATGTTGCGGCTCAACATTGGACGAGTTTGACGAGTCCACTTCGATCCAGTCACTCGTGTTGATCGTGCCGCCAAAGGTCTCTTGATCCGCGACCCTTCACTCCAACCCTCCCCGCGCCGCCACAGCAGGCCAGTACCACGCCTCAAGCTCCTCGAGTCGACCAAATCTGCAATGGCAGTCCTCTCCAAAGCAGAGGTCCCACCCTGGGGCCTCGCAATCGCAGGCAGTACCGGCGCCGTTCTAGCCAACGCCCTCGTCTACCCTCTCGACATCGTCAAGACTCGCCTACAAGTCCAAATCAAAGAGCACGCCAGCGATCCCCCGCAAGATGCCGAAACAACCAACCACAAACACTACAACGGCACCATGCACGCGATCATGTCTATCGTTGAGGATGAAGGCGTACGCGGACTCTACAGCGGTATGGCGGGCGGCTTGCTGGGTGTGGCTAGCACGAACTTCGCGTACTTTTACTGGTACAGCACGGTGCGGACGCTGTATCTGTCGAGGGTGAGCAAGGGCGTCAACCCGAGTACCGCGGTGGAGCTATCGTTAGGCGCAATGGCAGGTGCACTGGCGCAGCTTTTCACGATTCCAATTTCCGTTGTCACGACGAGGCAGCAGACGCAGCCGAAAGGCGACAAGAAGGGTATGGTGGCGACGGCGAAAGAGGTCATTGACGGCGAGCATGGTGTTGCTGGCCTGTGGAGTGGGCTGAAGGCCAGTTTGGTGCTTGTCATAAACCCGGCCATCACTTACGGAGCGTACCAGCGATTACGGGAGGGCTTGTATCCTGGTGACAAGCCATTGAGGGCGCATGAGGCATTTCGTAAGTTGGCGGACCGCTCGCGAGATACCGGTACAGAACGCTGACCGCTCCAGTCCTCGGCGCACTCTCCAAATCCCTTGCGACTATGGTGACTCAACCCCTTATCGTCGCCAAGGTTGGTCTGCAGTCGCGACCGCCTCCCGCGAGGAAAGGCAAGCCTTTCAAGTCTTTCCTCGAAGTTATGCGATTCATCGTGGAGAAAGAAGGTCCGCTGGGCCTATACAAGGGCGTCGCGCCTCAGCTGCTCAAAGGTCTGCTGGTCCAAGGCATCTTGATGATGACGAAGGAGAGAGTCGAGCTGCTCTTCATTCTGCTGTTCCGGTATGTGCGAAAGGTACGGAAAGAGAAGCTGGAACAGCTCGCTGCGATTGCGGCGAAGAAGATAGACGAGGCGAAGGTTGCGATGACACCGAAGTAGGTGCAGTATGGTATGGGGTTGATAGGTAGCTTCGTATTAGCGGGCGTTCCTGGAGTCAATACAAAGCATATATGCCAGCTTGGAGATCTGGAGCGTATTGGGGTATATACATGTACGGAGAGCACAGCTCGCACGAATCGCTCCAAACCTGACCCCAACCTCCTACCTATGCTAAAGCACCCAATATCACTTCTTGCTCGTCTTGACCTCCTCTTCAACGCCCTTGACATAGACCTCTAACCGCTGAACAGCTGCTTGGAGTGCCTGCCGCAATATCAGCATCTCCCATCTACCACCACTGAATCGTGACTGCTCACATAGATATCCTCAGTCAACAACTCGTTCGAGACCTTGTACTCATCAATAACGTAGTAGTATAACCCACCACCCGCGAGCACCGAGCCGAGGAGGAAGCCGAAGAGACTGCAAGTACTCGCATATCAGCTACCAGTCTGCAGACCCTCTGCGGGCCTCAATCTGCTCCGCGGTGTCTTGGAAAGTCGCGTGGTTTCCACGTACGTGCCCCGGAAAGCGCCCACGGGTCTTCTGGCAGGTGGTGTTATGACGACGTCTGCTTGCAATGGTCTGCTTGTTTGAAAGGATCGCTGGGCTGGCCGTGATGTGGTGGGTCTGAGGAAGGAGGCGGCGTGTCGTGTGGAGGCCATGGAACGGAGGGAGGTGGGAATTCTGGCAGCCATCATGGAGGGATATTAGAAGCGGCGGTGGGTTGAAGGGATGTCAAGGCGCTGGTCAGCTGGTCAACGGGCTGATTGCAAGTGTTTATTGCAATGGTGAGACCGCAGAGGGTTCGAGGTGAAGCTGGAGCTCCTCGGCTCGGCGATGGCATCCTCCGCGAGAAGGCCAGAGACCTCATCTCACCTTAATAGATGCCCTTGGCGAACCAGCAACATTGTGACAACTTACACAGACACGTCTTACAGGTATATCAATAAAGATACAACACCACATTCGGCAATCTGATCGCGCTCAATGATTCAAACGAGACTGAACGCTGCACTACTCTTCTCAGACCTCCGCCACGCTACCCGAATTCATCTCCTCCCGAGTGCTCCTTCTCCGAAACCCATTCATCGGCCTGAACCCCGGATCCCGACTCATATTCCTACCCCACACCCCACTCGCAATGCTGGTCGCCCGACTGTCCCTCCGCGCCCTCAAAGCGTTGACAAACCCCTGATCCCACTCCTCCCCACCGAGCACATCGTCAATATCATCCATCTCATCGATGACGCTCTGCGGCGGCTCCGTCTCGAAAACGGCTTGCAGATCGCCGTGTGCGCCGAAGTGCTGCCACATTGTGAGCCAGGTGTGCTTGCGGGGCGGTGAGAGCATGCGATTGCGTCGCCAGAGGTAGCGGCGCTCGTAGATGGAGACGATGAGCAGGATCGGGGCGTTGAGGACGCGGACCGCGGTGATGTTGACTTTGTGGAACCAGCGGGGTGAGAGCACCCACTTGAGAGGGAGGAGGATGAGCAGCGCCAGGACGTTGAAGGGTGGCCGGTAAGCAAAGATGGCGTCGGACTTGACGCCTTCGAAGGTCAGCACTGCGCGTCGAAACTGGATCTCCGCTGTTGCGTTTTGCGCGAGATTGGTGTACGTGTTGCTGAGCATGGCCACGAGAATCGTCAAAAACAGCGTGTTCCCCAGGAACGCAAAGGTGATCATGAGCGTTGGGCCAAGTAGCCAGTGCATTTCAGCCGAGCGTTGTATGCCAGTCCCATCGAGTCCGAACCAGATCCACAGCATCCACTTCGCGATTGTGAGGACGCTGTGTTCGATGTAGCCGTCTTGGGTCTCGCTCAGCCATCGCATAGCGATCAGGAAGCCGCCAAAGCACCATACGGCCAGTAGCGTGAGGAAGGTGAAGTCGGCCATCATCGCACGTAGCGAGATGAAGAGCATATTCTCGGACATCAGGCAGAATGCCAGCCTTGGTAGCAGTATCGGTGCAGCCATTGATAAGACATCCAGTGCTAGCTTACTGGTGCTGCCGTCATTGGTCGCAAGACCGTGGACTCGGATGCCAAAGTACGTCCAGAAGATGACCACGAAGGTGATGTCGAGGAATGACCATAGATTTTCGGTATGCACTGTCCAGCCGTGCTCGCATACTGACGCGATCTCATCCAAGACCCAGCCAATGGCATAAATGGTGAACACAAGCTCGTAGATGGTGAACTTGAGATGTGAAGGGCCGATGGTGTGCGCTTCATACACCATGACCAGCATGTATAGCACGAGTAGAACAACAAACTGGAAGACCTCGAGTATGTTCCTCGTTCGTGGGACGATTAGGCGGTACTGATTGAGGTACGGAGCCTTCCGTGGGTCGTACAAGGAGATGCCGCGGTTCTTGTAGTGATCCGGCAGGAAGTCAATAAAGCTGGTCGGCGTGTAAATGATGCGACCCCTGTAAACGTTCTCCACGATCTTCTGACAAGCCGACGTGCTCAGGAAGTTCTTAGACTCCGAGACAATCGCTACTTCCAGAGCGGTAAGCATGCGCTGGTACTCCGGGCGTGTCAGACCCCAGCGTATCGTCCAGTGAACCTCGGTCCGGTTGAGATTTATCACCTCAAGCGGCGCGTTCTGAAACGGCTCAAATCCGGCGACAAGGACGTTGGCCAGCATGAGCAGCCCATCTCGGCCTTCATGATCTTCATCATAGCGGCGCAGTACACGGGCGGCGATAAGCTCACAAACGTTGGCTCGGGTAATGTTGACGGTCTGGTGGTGGGCTTGATACGATTGCTCCCTCAAGAACTGCACTCGATTCACCAGTAGACAATAGACTATCGAGACGTCGTCCGGATCATATAGATGCTCCACCAACGGTCGGATCACAGCTACGTTCATCCGAGGGCTCTTCAGCTGTTCGAGGGAGTATGGATCGTCTACGGGTACCACATCAGCTTCATGGACATTTATGCTTCGTACTTTTTTGTCGTACCAATGCTCGCAATGATCAAGCGTCTGATCTTGTGGATCGTAGTGTAGATCGGAAGGGATTGATGAGGATTCGGAGCCCTCGGTCCATCCATTGATCGCGGTGGGTAGCACCCATCATCGTCCTGCACACGACCATGAGTGCCGCACCATTGGCTCAAAGGTTTGTGCCTACCGCTTGCTCGTGTTCTCCTAGTAATGTCTCCTGCTCCTCTCTCGAGCGGGCTAGCCGCAAGGCCTCGCTTATGCTCTTTACGCTCTCGCCTCTCACTGTTGTCCGTCTCGATAGTGCCGGTCTTGGAGGCGCTTCGACCGTAATATGGGCACCCGGGCTTGCGCCATCGTAATCGCTTTCCGACCTGGCGGGGTCGGAGTTGATTCGTGCGTCTTCGAGGAACGTCGGCCTTGCCGCGGGACTGCCGTTTGTCTTCTGCATTCAAGCTGATTCTCGCGGTGGCATGGCGTACTGCCTGCTTCACTCCTACCAGAAGAACGATCGGGGGGAGGGGGAGTAGTGGCGGTACGGAATCAAGGCGCTGAGCTTCGTGGGAAGCTCAAAGGCATGCAGCAATCATGCAGCCACGCAGTCAAATGGAGCTGGACATGTCAAGTACCGCCGATGGCCGAAGTATATGCTACTGTACTCATGTCGCCAAAGGGCAGAGATGCGATGTCGCGAGAACAGATGCGCATGTGTCCGGTAGGATGAAGTGGGGGCAGACGGAGAATACTACCAGGTCTTGGCACCCTCCCGACGACACGACCAGGTCCTCGGAGGGGATGGCGAAGGTAAAGATCGTAGCAATTCGCGTCGTATTGGTGCCTTACCTTGACCATAGAGGCGAGAAAAAAGAGAGAGGATCTGAGCGAAGGCTATAGCTGAAGACAAAAAGACAAAACAATCGTATCACTCGCTGCGGACAGGATTCGAACCTGCGCGCCCGAAGGCATTAGATGGCATGAAGGGGCATTCAAGTCTAACTCGTTAACCACTCCGACACCACAGCGTACATCTGAGCACGCGTGGAGACTATGGTATATAAAGGGCACGTCTATAATTCACGATTGGTCCGATGGGAATTTGCGTGCTCAAATAGGAGCACTGACGGCAGCCAAGCAACTGCAAGAAGCGAGAAATGTGGCGAGTCGAGCAGCGAAGCCCCGAAGATGTTGGGGGTATGTCCTGCCAAAGGGTGAGAGCGGGCAAACTCATGTTTGAGTTGTGGAGGAAGAGGACTTGGGAAGAAACCCGGAAATCTCCGCTCGGGGGTCGCGCGGAATGTAGAACAAAATTGGGAGCGAGCGCGCACGCACCAGCATCCAAGAAATCCGACCGAGTCTCACGCTCTCAGGTACTTTCTCCAGCATCTTCATCTTTCGACAAATACCATACCTTCGCTACCCTTTCCTACACTGGAGCAGACTCGGACATCCAACCTGTCCGAAGAGAGCTCTGCGCAAATCTCGGCAGCCCACAGCGCTACCGATTCGTTCGGATCACCATGTCGAGTTCTAGCGCAGTCAAACTGGAGAGCGAGATCAACTTGGAGCAGTCCCTCCTGGATGCATCGGCGAAGGCCGAGTATATTGGCAGAAGACCGTCGTCGAGTGGGAGAGAGACGAAGAGGATAAGTACGTTGCAAACATGTCCACTCCCATTTGCTGGCCCCGCTCAACAAAAGCTGTGCGCACCGCTACCAGCCGCCATTTCCTAAAGCTTGCCTTCTCTGCTGCACAACCAGCAAACTCCATCATGAAGCAACACCTTTCAACAAGGTCTGAAATGGCTGACCACAAGCCTGCGACCCCTGCAGGAACCCAAACGCAATCTTTGCCGCCTCCCGCCCTACCGCAGCTCGTCGCCGAGCAAGCCCACCCACTTTCATCCAACGACAAAGATACGAAGCGACTGATTGTGGTCCTCTCGAATGCAAGCTTGGAGACATACAAGGCCGCGCAGTCGGGGCCGCAGCGTGGCGGGAAGCCAGACAATGCAAAATACGCACTGCTCAACAGCGATGAGCATATTGGAGTCATGCGCAAGATGAACCGGGATATCAGCGACGCTCGCCCAGACATTACGCACCAGTGTCTCCTCACTCTTCTGGACTCGCCAGTCAACAAAGCCGGAAAGCTGCAGATATACATCCACACCGCCAAAGGCGTACTCATCGAGGTCAGCCCCACGGTGCGCATCCCGCGCACGTTCAAACGCTTTGCGGGTCTGATGGTGCAGCTACTGCATAATCTGTCTATCCGCTCCACGACTTCGCCGGAGAAACTGCTGAAGGTAATCCGCAATCCGATCACCGACCACTTGCCCCCAAACTGTCGCAAGGTCACGCTCTCGTTCGACGCGCCGGTCGTGCGCGTGCGCGACTATGTCCAGGATCTGGGGCCAAAAGAGAGCATCTGCGTTTTCGTTGGTGCGATGGCCAAGGGCGCCGATACCTTCGCCGACCAGTTCAAGGACGACTCAATCAGTATCAGTAATTACAGTCTGAGCGCCAGTGTAGCGTGCAGCAAGTTCTGCCACGCTGCTGAGGAGATTTGGGATATTATTTGATTGACAGTATGATCGGCTGAAGATGTGTTGTTGGGAACGGTTGGTCATGTCTAAGCAAGTATCTCCAGGCGGTGCATCTTGGCTGCGATTACAACATCAAGCTGGTGTATGGTGCTGCTCTGCAACGAGCGGCGGGGAAATGCGACACAGGTGTCAATTGGGATATTCAACACTTATAAGCCAGGTTGATTCTGTCCGCCGGAAACTTGACGCGGACTGTTGGGGTCGGTATTGGGTTGAGGAAAGTGTAGCAGTGTCGTCCAGCCCTCGGTGCTACTCTGATTACAACCACTACTAATTAAACATGTTCTACCACATGACACCCTAAGACTGGAAATCAGTAGTGTTGACCTTTATCTCGCCTCGACGCTTGCCTCACAGCTTCTCGGCCTCAGACCGCATATTGGTCACATGTCGGTCCTGGCTCTCGACCCCTTTCATCTTATCAGCAAACCCCAGACGATGAACGCAGTACTGCTCCTTGCTCTGCGATAAGAGACATTAGCCCGAGTACACCACGAGTACCGTCGTCTACGACTTACCGGCCTCCAATCCTCGAAATCATCCAGCGTGCCGGCCGCGATCATAACTATGTTCTCGTTCAGAGGCGTAAACGCAAAGAGCCTGCTGCCGCACTCGCTGCAAAACTTCCGCGTCAATGGCTGTCTGGAGTCGCTTTTGGTGTCGGCGTGGGATTTCAAGGCGTCTTCGCCTTGCGTGATGGAAAAGCCCTTTACACTCAAGTCAGCACCTCGGTCGAGCAGTCTTGCAGTGCTTGATTTCGTACTTCTTTCGATACGATCGATGCCGCAAGCAACGCTGACCCGGTGATCCGTTGGCAACTAAGGCAATGGCAGACGGTATTGTGGAGTGGCTTTGCGGCTTTGCCTTGGAGCTGGTACTTGATCTTGCCGCAGAGGCAGGCGCCTGTTCTGCTTTCGGTTGGCTCGCTCATCGTGCTGGATGGTATCGAGTTTGTGGTTCGATTGTCTCATCGTCGAAGTGGCAGATATACCACTTCCTGAGGCCCACTCCATGGGTCAACGTTGTTGACTTGGAAGTAGAGGATAGGGGTCCTTCAGCCGTAGATACGCAGTTGCCTGGGTCACACTAGTCGACCATTAGGAACACCTGTCTACAACAGCACGGTCGATGGTCCGTTGTATGGGGCCTTTTGGATGGGCAATCTTAACGATTAGTGATCAACAGAAAGCCCCTTCATCCTCCAACCCAGCTTTGAGGAGTCGGGACTGAATACGGTTGATGGAACCCTCGGTACTGTCGACTAGGCATGTACCATGCTCGTCGGGCTGTAGAAGTTTGAGAAGCACGCCGCGTTCCATTTTGGACCTGTCCAAGTCGGTCGTCAGTAAGCACGCGACGGGTATCCTTGAAGGTTGGACTGCGGTCATCATCATCGTTATCATAGAGTAAAGTCCACTCACATCAGACAAGAGACCCCGGACCACAGTTTGCTGCACTGTTACCGAGTCACAGTATTTCTATTGCAGCCGGATGTTGACTGGCTTGGCGTCCGCATCGACGCCCCGGACACTCCACATCGCACCTCTTCACGCCCGAGACAATCCTATCCAACACGCATAAGTGGTCGCCATCTAATCATCACCTATATCACACCCTGTCGACTGCGTGTATCGCATCTCGAAGCATGAGCCAGAACAACGAACTGATGTGCTTGCCGCCGCGTTGCAGCGACGCCCCGCTTCACGCCCATCGGAGTGCAGGACATCATTATTCGCGCCGTGCCGCCCACTCACGCTGCTCGACTGCATTAGCTGCATCTCGCGGACGTGGCAGCTCCTGTAGGTCTGCCTGACCACTCGTCTGTCTGGATCACCACCGCCTGTCAAGTATGCAAGCCCCGGCCGAGGCGACGTGGATGCCTTCCTACTCGCCTCACCAATGGCCTGGCTGCCTCTCTTTGTGTGTTGGCATTGGAGTGTCGAAGCACCTGCGGCCCAGATCTGCCTTGCCTAATCAATCCCAAGATTGAAGCCACTGCACTCACGGTTCCACTGATGGTGAGTCTAGGATGTTACCAGCCAATGGGCTCTTGACCGACGTAAAGGCGCATACTTCAGGATCTACGGAGTCTATTCTCCGTGTCAGCTCTTCCAAAGCATCTCATCTCTACATAGCCTAGAGAAAGGCGCTCTTCTGAGCCTGGACCTCTTCTCTGCAGCAGTATACTTGCCAGGACACTTCGATCCCTTCCTGCATGCTCGCGTTATTATACTCTCTTCTGACATCGCTCCTCTCTTCTTCTCTTGCATGCATTGTACAACCAGGGTATGCCGGTCTCGCACCTTGGGCTGACGGTATCGGAGATCCCGGCGGCAATATCGTTCTACTTGGCGACTCTTGCGCCGCTCGGATACTGTTACATTGGACAGAGCGGAGGCTCGATTGGACTAGGTGTTGAATTCGCCGACTTCTTCCTGACACAACATCCGCGAGGGTAGGGATGCAATGTTCAGACACAACGATGAATTGCTGATCTCATCACAGTCGAGCAGTCTCGCCCACACACGTCGCCTTCACGGCTGATAGCCGTCTGACGGTCCGGAATTGCTACGCTGCTGCCTTGACCTCAGGAGCACACCCGAGTGGCGCCCCTAGCTACCGTGATCGGGACTGCTCTGTCTTCAACGCAGCTGTCGAGGACCTGGATGGCAACGTGGTCGAATTTGTATTCCGCGAAGTGGTGAACGCCGAGGAAGACAACGGAACTGCACTGCTTGCCCTAGAAGACAGCCGTGTCACGACCTGGCAGCAGAACGTTGCGAAAAGCGAGCTACACAGCAAGGTGGAGTCACACTCGTCGCGCTCTCTAAGACACCAACGTACGACGCCCACACCAGCCCTCAAACGCTCGAGCACTTTACCTGTAAACCCGATCGCAACCACGGATTTTCGGTCGAAAGCTATGCTAGGTACTATGATTGGTGCGACCGCGGGCGCGGCCCTTGCGTGGGCAATGATGAAGTCGGAGGACAATAGTGCAGGAGACGAGGCTGCCTTTGCCGCATCAGGACGGTCTAGGTCTGCAACCCATCAGGCTTTCGCCGTCGGTGGGTTGCAGCGTCAGAACAGCACCACCGAGTCGCGCATATCGAACACGCGCCGAGAGTTCAGCGTCCGGGACTACTCTCAGGATCGCAAGTACCCACCTCGCAGCCTGGCGCGCCATACGGGGCAAGCTCGACATGCCCTCGAGCAGCCGCCATACTACAATGACAACGAGGTCGAGGACGCTCTCAGTCGCCACACCTCGTTTCGTCGGCCTGCAATTTCACGACGGAGCAAGACCATTGATGTTGTTGACTATGGAGGTCACCCGCGCACAGGACGCGAAAGCCAGTACACTCCCGAGTGGATTGCCCCCGCGCCCTTGGATGGTTCCGCTACTTACTATGAGGCGCCGAGACTGGCCCGTAGTACAACTCATCAGAGCGTGACCTCGCATCGGAGTCATACGCAGCCCGTTGTCCCCGAACATGGAGACGCGAGGGGGACTCCACCAAGGGACTCTACGTCCCAATACACCACCACATCACGGCAATACCCGAAACAGTTCGGAAGAGAGGAGGAGCAAGACCTCAAGCGTCGCGACAGCGGCATTAGCATGACGTCGCACCAATCGCACCGCTCACACCGCTCTCATCGCAGCACGGCAACCCAGGACCGAGGCTCGTCGGCGAGCACTCTCAAGCCCTCCCGCCGCGGCTCATCACACCATGGAGCTGCGGCTGCTATACCTCTCCCAGCTTCGACAGCGCGCTCGCGAGTCTCGACGGCTCGTCCGCCAACACACTCCCACTCCAGAGCGCAGTCGCACGTCACGGCCGCCCAGATGCCCGTCCCAGACTCACGACACATTACCGCTGGCTACGCGGCCGATCCTGCGGAGGAGTCCGACGGTCTCGACGATACCGGGACCGTGGTACCGGACGACAGTATCAGCTGTGTGGACTTCAGCCAACCTCGTTCGCTAGCGCGCAGCAGTCACAAGGGCTCGAGACACGGAAGCAGGAGGTCCGGAACGGCGGGCGGCGATCGCAGTGTGAGACCTGCGAAGGACCGGGGCAGTGGAGCGAGGCCAACGGATGAGTATTACGGTAGGGAGGGCAAGAAGCGGAGCACGTTCACTCATGAATAAGATTTGACGACAGCTTGGGCGGGAAACAGAACGCGCGATTTCTCGGTGTTGTTGTTCTTTTTTTCGGTATTTGTACTATCACGCTTCAGCTTGGGAATACATGTAGACGCATTGTCGCTATTATCGCGGGACGACTGCGCGAAGCTTGACGCTGGAACAAGAGTGTTGCGATATGCAAGGTGTACTATGAGTTCGGTGATCTGCCACTCATAACCCAACGATACTCTGTATCCAAGTGAGCGAGGTCGTTGGGGAATGCACCGAGGCCAGTCATGCATGCTTCCTAGCCAGTCCAAATCGTACCAGAAGACGCAGCAAAGTCGCAGGTGGACGTTCGAATGCGGTAGCACGTGAGGGTCACGCCGTGACTTTCCAGCCGTCCTTTCCGAGAGACGTATGGTCGAAGCCGTGATGCGAGATCCAGGGCTCCGTGAACCGATACAATTCAATACAGGAGCGCATCGGACCAAGTGCAGCCTCGATCCAAGTTGTCTGACGCTCACCTCACTCCTCAACCTCAGCAGAGAAGCCCTTGAGCTTGCCAGTCTCCGAAATCAGATGAGCGACACTCAATCCGCAATTCCCCAAAAACTCCTGTGTGCTCTCCTTTGACATGCCGTCCAATTGTCCTTTTTCCAGCTGCACGAGCACCGGCTCGGCGATGCTTTGCGCCAGCGCCTCGAGGAACCCGAGGATGTGCGTCTCGAAAGCTGCGATGGGATGCTTCTCCGCAGCCTTCTCGAGGCGGGAGACGAAGTCGAAGGCGGGTGATGTGACACTGCTGCCGTCGTCTGATGAAGGTACAAAGGGAGTGTCTTTCGACCGCTTCGCCTGTGCATCGTCCGCTGGCGATAGAAGCTCGGCCAGGTACGCCTTCTTGATGTCCGCCCAACCCTCAACTTCAGTCTCATAGACAGCATCGGTGAACATGTCGTTCACTTCATCGACCTCCTCGCCATCGACCGCCATCCTCTGCCCATCAGCAGCTCGCAACCCCCAAGCAAACGCTTCCTCAATCACCTCCACCCCACGTGCCCCGAAGACAAGATACTGCTCCAGCACAGCCTGCAGCATGAACTCGGCCGCCATCCGCATCCAGGCGTCTGTCAGGCCAGATGGGTCCATCATGGCGTTCCTGGCTGCCGACACCTGGACGAACAACGGCAGCAGGTCGAGCAAAGCGACCGAGTCTGCAGTCCCGTAGTAAGCATCCTCGTACGCTTCATCTTCCGCTGGTAGATCGAGAGAGCGGAGCACGTGCGCTCGGTTGCGGTCGAGATTTTCCGGTGAGTGGAGAAGCATGTTGGCATCGATGGGCATGCCTGGGAGATTTTGGGTCGTGACGGTGCTCAGCCAGTCTCTCGCTCGGACATGGTTTGTTTCACGGAGCTGTTTGAGCGACGCTGGGGAGGGTGTACTTGGATTCCGTGTCAGACGTTGCGTGAAGAGGGCGGCCAGCTTGAGGAGTAGCAACCGGAAGCGAAGCTCCGCGTCCAAGGTGTAGTGGAGGTGGCGATACTTGAAGAGGGCGAGGAAGGTGTCGGTCATGGAGAGGTTGTGCGCGAGAGACACTGCCGGGCTGAGATTGGCTCGCGGTCTGCGGCTCGCGAAGCATGCCCCGATGGATTGATAAGCGAGGTAGTCGAGGATTATAATGTCCACCTCCAGCGATGTGCTCTCGCTGGCGCATCTCGTCTCGATCGCTGCGTGTGTCCCATCGTCCAGGCGGATCCGCTTTTTGGGTCTTGGGTCTGCCGTGCCTTCCCTCTGCGGCCTCCGGTTGGCGATTGGTGGGGCCTGGAGGTTGTTCATGTTACTCTGTTTTATTGAGGAAGAAGGGTAGCACAGATGGAAGAGAGACGAAGGGGGGGTGTGCTTGGTGAAGTACGCTGCCGTCCTGCACGGTGAAGCTGTACGCGCTCACGGCGGTATGAGAGGTTTCGCCTGTTTCGACAAGCGAGGCTCTTGCGGCAGGCTCATTGTGCTCACGCGCGCTTCACTATCTTCTCCGTCTCCCAGACGACCAGTGAGCGTAGGCAGCAGCAGCGTATCGGGCACTGTGAATTCACAATGAGTGTGAAGTCCCACGAAGTGAAAGTGGACGTTGACTCGACGGGAGCCGCGTCGCGCTTGGCGCGTCAAGCTCCAAGTCTCGTCACTCCCTCACCGCCCCCTCGTCTCCACCATGGCCACTTCTTACGTTGACCTCGCCGCCCTCACCTCCGACCACTTCTCCGCGACAGCGTATGCCAATGCCCTTGTTCTCCGCACCAACAATCCCACTGACCCGCCGCCCCTCGACCTCTCTACTCCGCTCTCCCGCGTGCTCTTTGATGTGCAAGAGATAGACACCAACATCGACTCTCTCACCACTCAGAATGCCTTACCAATCATCACAGCCACGTCGGAACGATCCGATGCTAGCCAACGGGTGCTCGAGGAGGTGGAAGGCCAAGTAAATGCTTTGACGGAGAGTTATAAAAGGTTGGAGAGGGAGGTGAGCGAGAGGTATGAAGCGGCGGAGGAAGTGAGGGTGGCGGCGAAGCGGATGGTCAGGACTTTGAGATTGGGCAGGAGCGTGCAGAGGGTGATGCAGATGGGGAGACAGATCGAGGGACAGATGGAGGGCATGCAGAGGGGCGAGCACAGAGTGATGGTGCCTGCATCACACACGTTGATTGGACTACGACAATTGTTCGGTGCGGCGGGATATAGTGAAGAAACAGAGGGCTTGGGAAAAGTTCACGTGGTCACCACACTAAGGAACGAGGTCATGGCGCCGGCCGAACGAGCACTTCTTGCCAGGGCAAAGCAGGTGGTCAGAGAGTTCAGCATGTCGTCCCTCCTCGCATCAGGCAGCGCAGGCCAGGCCGGACAGACGTACACCCAAAGCGAGGAGACGAAAAGCCGCACCTCCAGCGCCTTGCAGACTCTCTACCTCCTCTCGCTCACCATGCCCTCCACCACAAGAAAAGACTTCTCACCCACGCTCCTCATCTCGGCCCTGCAATCCTACCTCTCAACCGCCCTCACCTCAAGCCTCGCCTCCCTCACCCGCGCCCTAGCCACCCTCCCCCAACTCGACCGCACCCTCCTCGAAATCTCAGCCCGATGCCAAAACATCGTCGCCCTCGAAACCCTCCTAAGCTCCATCAAACTGCCCGAGCACCCCCTCCTCCTCCCAACCCACCCAACCCCACCAAACAGCTCCGCCACTCCCACAAACCTCCTCCACCCCCTCCTCCACCACCTCGACACCTCCTCCCTCCCCTCCTACTTCTGGCGCTCCCTGGCCAGCCAACTAACAAGCCGGGTGAACGAGATTCTCTCCCGCGGCGGCGTCAGCGCCCGCACGCTCCGCACGAACAAGGACCGCGTGCGGGATATGATCCGGGAGTGCGTGGATCGCGGGTCGCGGCTGCCGGGGAGCGGTAGCAGCGAGGAGGGAGGGAAAGTGGGGGGTTGGGAGCGGGAGGCGGCGGTCATGATGGGGAGTGTGATTGGGCCGTTGGGTCGTTGAGGGAGGTGAAAGGGATTGAGGAGGTGGTATACGGTGCGCGTCAGACGCATGTGAGAAGGCGTGGTAGGGCCTGGGACTCACGCATCTCGTCGGCGCTGTGCAAGGCCCAAGAGTCACACCCGGAAGACCCAACGCATGTTGAACTGATAGAACAAAGTCAGTTAGTCACGTGCACGTACCCCGTCCCCAGCCTAACCGACAATCACGATACAACCTCCCCGAGTTTCAATTGGCTTGGCAAGCGCAAAGAACCTGCAAACAGATGTTGAATAGTCGTTCTATCACCAAGCCCAGAACCCCCACACCACCCGCCGACAGCGAACACCAGATCAGTATCTACATCACCACCTCACCCCCCATGGAACTCCGAATGCCCAAAACGTCCCGCCCAAACCCAATGTCGTAACAACGCAACTTTTGGCCGGGCAATGGCCGAGCCCCACCCATCGAAGACTCAATCCGAACCCGCCGGCTTAGGTTCCGGAGGCAGAACGGCCACAAAGCCGTCAGAGAACAGCAGATGAACCCTCCAACGCCTTGCGAAGAATGCCCCTGTATCAAGTAAAGACAAACAGACAGAAAAGAAAAAGGCATCCAAGTCCTCAACCAACGCAGCGTCTCGCTTCCAACAGCGCCCCCGTGTCCGCGCTGCAGACCCCTCGAGCCCGGCCCGCCCGATCAAAGCCAGCGCCCCTCCATTCTACCTCAGATCCAGCTGAAACGGCTTGAACCCGCTATCCATCCCGTTGCACCGCGGACACATACTCATCCGGCCCCGCGACTGCCCGTTAATAATCGCCTCGACGCAATTCCCACATAACCCGCAGATGCAGTTCGTGCACGCGTAGCTCTCCTTGAGTACGCACAGCCGGCGGCAGCCCGCGCAGTAGATCTGCACCGTGGCCGCGGTGGCGTGGGGTGCGGCGGTGCTGGCGTTGGCGCTGTAGAGGTTGTTGTTGGTGGTGGGGGAGGAGGTCGAGTTGTCCATGGAGGCCGGGTGCATGATGTGGAATTGGGAGCCGGTGGAGTCGGCGCTCGAGTGGTGGTGGTGGAGTGGGTGGTGGGAGAGGGAGGAGGAGAGGGAGGAGTCGACCGAGGGGAAGGGTTGGAGGTCCGCGAGGTGGGGGTCTTCTTCTGGCGCCGGGGGGGTCAGGGCGCGGTTCAGCGGCGAGGCTTGGAAGGATTGGAATTGCGAGCCCATTGCGAAAGGGGGGAGGGAGGTCCGGGAGGCGTTTTGGGGGGATTGGTAGGGCGAGGCTGGGATCTGCAAGAAGCGGGTCAGTCTTACCCGAAGGATGGAAGGGGTGGACGTCACTCACGGGTGTCAGGTCTCGGGAACCTTCCTCTTCGGTCGCACTCGTCGCGGCGTCTATCAGGTCTTCCCACCGCTTGCCGTACAGCGCCGCCGCACTGGGCTCGGCGGAGAAGGCTTTCCTATCGCCACTACTCCGCTTCGCCATGTCCTTCGACTTTCGCCGTTCGTGCTTGCCCAGTCGGGCTTGTTGGCCCAGTAAGCTACTCTTCCGAGGCCTACCACTACTACTGCCATGCGGTCTCGAAAGACTTCTCTGCAACGGCGGGAGGGTCGGCGTTCGATCCGGCGGCGAATGTGCTAAGCTACTCGGCAACAAGCCACCATGGTCATGACTGGAAGACACAGGATACGAGGAATGGTCAGTCATAGCCACACCCGAGTCGGGCAGATGGAACGAGGCATCTTCCAGCGCCGGATCAACGTGGAAGTGATTCTTCATGTCATTGTGCTGGTCGGCGTAGAAGTTCTGAAGGAAATCCGCTTCAGTGATTGTCGGTGAGATCTGCATGGAAGGGAAGGTAATCACCTGTCCAATGTTGTTGTTATCGCCCCCCCAGTCCGCCGAGTCCGGCCTGTGGTAGTGCAGCTGCGCCAGCGCGGCCGCCGCCGAGGCCGCGGGGATCAGCGAGCCCCGGCGGTACTCGTCCGAGGAGCGCTGCTGGGCTTGCATGCTGCTGTAGATGGCGGCCGCTTCGGCGTCGCCGGCGGTGTAGTAGCCGCCGTCGTGGGAGCCGAGAGCATGGTAGCCTTCGAAGGAGCTCAGCCCTGCACCGGGGTCAAGGTGGAAGACGGGTGACAGACCTGACGGATCAGAGTGCTGTTGATGCAGCTGCGGCTGCTGCTGTTGCTGTTGCGACGGCGGCGGCAGCTGGACAGCATTGCCGTGGGTGTCTTGCAGCGGGCGCTCGTGGGGTGGGGATGTGATCATGAGCTCGAAGCTCTCTTTCGTCGCCGGTAGCTTGGGGATATAGTACTCGGGGTGGGCGCGGCGGATGTGCTCCTGCATGGAGCGGAAGCGCTTTTCCTGTCGGACGAGGGCATTGTCAGAGAGGTGAGGAGGTGGAGTGGGTGGGTGGGTGAGGCGGGCAGGGTAGGTGTGGGTGTAGGTGTAGACTCACCCCCAAGCACCTCTTACGGCAGCTGGAGCTGTCATGGTTGCGCAATGGGCATACGACCTCATTGTTGATGTCGGTGAGGGAGAAGGAGCCCTGCAGAGGGGCTCGCGGCGGCATGCTGGCTGCAGCATGGGCCGGTCTATAAGAATACACAATGGGCCCACCAGCAAACGAGGAAGCTGGAAGCTTGGGTGGTGACGGACCAGGTAATCGTTGGGGTGTGTGGTGCGGGCAACAAGTCGCCGAGCTAAGTGGTGTAGCTTCGAATGCTCCAGTCGTAGTCTCTTCCGGTCCCAGGTCAATAGTGAGGTAGCAGCAGAGTGAGGCTGCCCTGCGTTGTTCCGGATATGGCTATCGAGCTTGCCCTTGGGTGGTGCAGGTGGTGCTGGTGGTGGGCGGGTGGCTATAGCTTCGGCGAGCTTGACAGTGAGCTGATGAGCACAGCTGGAGGGAGCTGGAGGTAAGGGTCGACGTTGTGAGGTGACCAGTGCTACTGTCGTCGTGGGAGGATGTAGGTGAGTGGTGTGGTCGTCGTGGTACGGCTGAAGCTCACAGCAAGGCGTGCACGGTGGGTGGGAGTTGTGAGGGAATGGAAGTGCGTGCGTGGGTGCGGGGACTGGAGGGGGGGGGGGGGGGGGGGCCCTTTCCCACCACGATAAACCGAATGGACGGTAGCCCACTGCGGCTAGACGAGAGTCCACATTCCGCTGTCCCGCAGCGAATCACACTTCTCGTGCTTGTCGACAACACCTCGGACAGCCAGATCGACGAGCGCTGTTGTTTGTCGCTGTCGAAACGTTATAGAGTCTGGGCTCGCTGGTCGTAGACAGACCCGCGAGAACATGTTGAATGCGCTCGTCGGTCGATTGGCCTGTCATTGAGACTGGAGTAGACTGAGGAACATCTCCATAGCGTGACGAGAAGGGTCTGGCAATGGTGCCTGGCCGAGACATCCAATTCGAGTCCGCGTCGATGGAGGCGATGGATGGGGACGAGGCGATATGAATGAGGATGAAGATGAGGACAAAGTAAAACATGCAAAAGTGCAAGTGAAGATGAACCTTGGAAGGTGAAGGGGTCCAGTGGCAGAAGATGCGGCCTGTGGCGGACGGGAGCTCGAAGAGATGCACAGACCGCCACCCGTCAAGCCATCAAGCCACACCCCGCTAGAACCTGCCTGCCGTCCGCCTCTGCATCCGTTCCATTCAATTATTCCACGCCCGGCCCCGCCCCGCCCCGCCCTCCACACAAAACTTCAGTCTGAGTCGCACCGCAGCACCACCCCTGCATCTCCCACGTCCTCATCTGTGCAGCCACAGGCTTTTATTACAGAAGCGAGCGACTTGTCGCACATCATCAAATAAGGTAATGCTGCAGGTCCGCGTCCCTGTGCCCACCCCTTCACCACCATCTCATAATGAAGCTCCTCTGCTGTTCATCCCACCTTTCCCATCCCCCTCTCCTTGAGACCCCCCCCCCGGCCTGTCGCATTCGCTGCCAACATGTCATTGACCGTCGAAAAACTAAACGATGACACAACCTTCCTCTTCTCTTTCGTCCCCTCATTCACCCCCAAAAGCACCAAGCGCAAACTCCCCGGCGCCTTCACCATCTTACTAGATCCATGGCTGAGTGGTGAAACCTCTATCGTGCACCCCGTCTTCCAACTCGCCAGTCACACCTCCGAATGCGCCATCAAGTCGCTGGCCGAGCTGCAGGACCATCCGGATGTGATCATCATCAGCCAAGAAAAGCCCGATCATTGCCATCGCGAAACATTATGCTCTTTACCGAAGACCACGAGGACCAGAATATTAGCAACGCCGGCCGCGGCCAAGACTATCCGAAGCTGGAAGCATTTCCATCCTGAAACGCTCCACGTAATGGCGCCATATTACCCAGACAAGCCCGGCGTTGTTACCAGAATACGCCTCGAGCCGTACACCTCCAGCAGCTCTGCGGGCGAGATCACTATCGCGAATATAGTCACCAAGTACGACTTGACCAAACTGCACAACGCCATTGGCATCACATATCGCCCGCCTGGCTCGCTTCTCAGCGCAGTAGGCGGCGAGACGGTCAATCTCATAGAACTAAGCCGCCCAGCGACCTCCCCAGGCCCACTCCACAAAGCCCGCTCCGCGGCAAAACTCAGCACCAACGCCCCCACCCCCCAAACCAGACACCGCGCCTTCAGCGCCCCCCGTCCCAATTTCCTCGACCCCCTCGGCCGCTCTCCCACCCCCAATCCCACCCCCTCCCCGACCAACCACCGCATACCCTGCAACCCCTCCCTCCCCGCCCGCCGCCACAAAGAGCAACCCCTCAGCGTCCTCTACACCCCCCACGGCCTCTCCCTCCCGGCCCTGCAACCCTACCTCACCCACCACCTCTCCCGCATCGGCGCCCTGCCCCTGACAGCGCTCTTCCACTGCCTCAACAGCGAAGAGAACCCGCTCTTTCTCGGCGGGCTCGTCGCGCGCGGCGCCCCGGGTGGCGTGGAAATCGCGGCCGGGTCCGGGGCGCGGTATTGGGTGGGCGCGCACGATGAGGCGAAGGCGTTGAGTGGGGTTGCCACGAGGTGGATTCGGAGTCGGGGGTATGGTTTGGAGGAGGTGAGGGGGATGTTGTGGGAGAGGGAGAGTGTGGGGGGGGTGAGGAGGAGGGAGGGGACGGTGGTGAGGGTTTTGGGGGTCGGGGAGAGGATGAGGATTGATGGGTGAGGATGGCGGTGGTGGGTTGGGATGTAAGTATGGGTCATATTGCGTGCTTGAGGATACGGCTGGCAAGCGTGGTGCACGACTCTGATGCGTTGGACGGCGACGATGTCAGTACCGACCTGACGAGCACCAGAACTAAAGGATGATGCGTGACCTCGAGGCGTATCAGTCGCATCTTCCGCGGCCGCTGGTACGCTTACTGGCATTGGACGCCCGCAAGGCCAACCGAGCTCCGCCCCAGTTGGCCTAGGGGCTTGAGAAGGTGTTGTGAGAGCGCGCGCAAGACGTGCGTCCCGGACAGGCAGCATTCGGCTATCGTAGAGAGGCAGAGGTAACTGGGCAAACAGTACATGGCTCGAGGGTTGTTAGTGAGGGTAGGCTGGGCTGCGTACCAGGACATGTACAGCATTTGCTACGTACATGTATTCGCGAGTTTGACAGGGCTTCTCGGGTCGTCGCATTTCCCTCATGTGTGGTCTTGGCGGTCTCTCAAGAGAGCCCTGCTTCTGGTGTTGCCTACATGCACCTGTACATGTACTTTATACAAGCCTCCAAGTCACGCGAAGCAACGCTGTATCCAAGGCATTTTACCCAGCAACCCGTGCCGCCGTCCACCTCGAAGTAAATATCGCACGCCATGTCACGGGCAGTTCCGCACGTGTTCGCCACACGTCCATCGCCTCGTTCTGTGCCGCTTGCCAACCACCACTTAAGGTACCTTAGTACCTTCGCCACTGACTTCAATGATCTTACTACCTTAGATAGTAAGGTACACCTCTAACACTTTGTTGCCCCATTTCACTTCGGCTCTCCCTCCAAACTCAACAATGGCACCCCAGACAGGCTACCGCTCAGTAGCATATTTCGTGAACTGGGCCATGTGAGCATCCCACGAGCACCATCTCTCGCCGTCCGACCCACTGACACCGCCACCCCACCACCACCAGCTACGGCCGCAACCACCAACCCCAAGACCTCCCCGCCGAGAAACTAACCCACGTCCTCTACGCCTTCGCCAACGTCCGCCCGGAGACCGGCGAAGTCTACCTCACCGACGCCTGGGCCGACACGGACAAGCACTGGCCGACGGACTCCTGGAACGACACGGGCACCAACCTCTACGGCTGCGCCAAGCAGCTCTACCTGCACAAGAAGCGCCACCGGAACCTCAAAGTCCTGCTCAGCATCGGCGGCTGGACCTACAGCGCCAATTTCCCCCTCCCGGCCTCCTCAGACGCAGGCCGCCGGGCTTTCGCCCAGAGCGCCGTGAAACTACTCAAGGACCTCGGGTTCGACGGCCTGGATATCGACTGGGAGTATCCCAAGTCCGAAGCCGAGTCCCAGGATTTCGTCAAGCTCCTCCAGGCTGTGCGGGAGGAACTGGAAACGTACTCCCACTCCCTCCCGCCCCGCCCGCATTTCCTCCTCACCGTCGCCTCCCCCGCGGGACCTTCCAACCTCCAATGGCTGAAGCTCCGCGAAATGGACCGGTACCTCGATTTCTGGAACATGATGGCGTATGATTTCGCGGGCTCCTGGGATCCCCAGGCGGGGCATCAGGCGAATGTGTTTCCGTCGAAAAGCCATCCCACGTCTACGCCGTTTAGTATTGATTTTGCCGTGAGGTATTATATCGAGCATGGGGTGCCGGCGAATAAGATCGTGCTGGGGATGCCGTTGTATGGACGGGCGTTTGAGAGTACGGATGGGCCTGGGAGCGGGTTCAGTGGGGTTGGGCAGGGGTCGTGGGAGAATGGGGTGTGGGATTATAAGGTATGGCTGCCCTCATTATGGTGTGTTTCCGGCCTCGTTACTGTGATGACAACAATGAAACGTGACGACGGCTCTGATGCCGTGAGGCTACGTGATCCGAAACCCTCGAGTGGTTTTGGTCCCAGCCACACAGCGAAATGTCGTGCAAAGTGAACGTGAGAAGCTAAAAACATTACTTGATCTAATCTGACACCCCCCCTCTCCGCCCGCCTGCAAACCCCCGAGCCCTCAGCCCAAGCTGGCCCCGCTAATCAACCAACCCCCACCAGGCCCTCCCCCACCCCACCGGCGCCCAACTCCACCACGACCCCGACGCCATCGCCTCCTGGTGCCACGACCCCGCTACGCGCACAATGGTCTCCTACGACTCGCCCCAAGCCGCCACGCAGAAGGTCGAGTATATCAAGCACGTGGGTCTCGGCGGGGCGATGTGGTGGGAGAGCAGCGGGGATCATCCGCTGGAAAGCGAGGAGAGTTTGATCAGGGTGACGGTGGAGGGGTTGGGGGGGTATGAGGGCAGGCATATGGAACAGGTGGAGAATGTGCTTGGGTTTCCCGAGACGAAGTATGATAATTTGAGGGCGGGGATGCCGGGCGAACAGTGAGGAGTCGGGGTTTGGGTCCGACTCCCCGGGCATTGGATCCGACGCCCCGGGAAAGATGCTCGTCGTGCGTTTCCTTGGAGGGTAACGAAAGGATGAGGAGCATGCATCTCCGCATCCAGAGTTGGGGAGGAGGAGGAGGAGGAGGAGGATGAGGCCGCCGAATTGGCCAGGATAGAAGGCGAAGGCGCCATCCATTGGCGTGCAGCTTCACTCATCTCCGGTCAAGGTCGGCCCTAGGCGCGCGTGCGACTGCTTTTGCATTCCACAATGGTTGACCCACTATCTCGGTGGCGAAGGGGCCCAGGTGTGCAGTGTGCGCGGGCATATAGCGGGCACGGCGATACCAACAGGTCGGTCCCGTTGCATACCAGTCGTCTCCACTTCAAGCAATATGAAATCGTCCCGCTCGAACGGAGGTGTGGTATCTGGGAGTGAACACCCTAGTGCGTATCGCCCAGCAATCGAGTGAAGTCTAGCCGGGTGGAGTGAATCGGTGAGGTGCCCGCAGCAAGTGGATCAATATCACAGCACCTACACGTCTTCCTCAGTGTGAGGCCCGCTGACTGGCAGGTCTCTATGCTGTGTCAGCGACTCAACGGACATGTCTATCGCGACGACCAAACCCGATCGGGCTTTCTCTTCCGCCGCTCAGCGGTGTGGTGCAGCGGGCTTGCAGTAGCACACATAGCAGCTACACTCCTCGCAGATCAGCTCATCTCAGCCCACGTGCAAGGTGTGTATCGGCCGTGAAGGAAGTGAATGAGTAAGGTAGTCCGTCATAGAGCCGACGTCCGATTGCTGCGCGAAAACAAAAGCCTCAACCTCACGTGTTCAGCCTTGGAGGATATGAGCGAGATATGAGCGAGCTGCTCGGTGCAAATGTGAACCCGGTTTCCGGCCGTTGTGGCTCCGGCCGTTGTAGAAAGTGTGTGTATGCATGTGTAGGAGAGCGAGGCAAACACGGGCGAAATCGGACGTCATTTCGACAGTCGACACACAGCACCAGACCCGACGGCATCAGATGCCGCAACCTTTGGTCGATAAATAATATCGCTCAATGCGTAATCAAATGCAAATAATTCGCTCGATTGGAGTGGTGTACTATTACTACTGTACCTAGGAAGGGCTCGCTGAGCGACTTTTCTTCTCGGCCTGGACAGCCGAACACGCTGCGCAGATGATGATCCTGCTTGGCCTGCAGGGACTGCGTGGGAGGATCGCTCACATTTTGGGGGGGGGGGGGGGGGGAGGTCGAGGTGTATTGATCGGGGCTTGATTAGGTGATCTGCCGAATGCGACTGCTAGCGACCAGGTGTGCTAGACGGACGGCGGTGCGCGCGTGAGTGATTTTGATCAAGCACGGCGAATGTGGGAAAGTACCTGATGCTTTGACAAAGGCGAGGTGTCGAAGAAGGGAACGTGAGGACAAGACGGTAAGACCGGAGTTGCGAGCGGAATTGCGAGACCATGTATTAGGCACTCCTCTCAAGTGAATGAGTCAAGTCACACGGTGAGCGATATTGAATACGAGGGGGGACTCGGGCGTTCCGCTTCCGTTTAGCGAGCAGGACTGGGCAATGCATGTAGTTCTGGTACCAGCTACCGCCAAGCTAGTATTTCACAGCCCTACGGACCCATAGAAATGATGAGGGCTTGGACGAAAAGAATTCCATTAGGCGTCGCTGACTCGGCTTGTGTAAGAGCTGACTTCGGCCGTCGTCTGCATCGTTGCGAGTCGCGGAGTCTGGAGCGTGGTCGTGGTCGTATGAACTATCCGAGACGGAAAAGCGCAATAATGGCGTGCGCTCGCTACAGGCCTCAGGCGGGTGTTGCGGCGACGCTCATGCCGTTATTGTGGTATCATGATGATGTGAACCAAGGGCCGCGGACGACTGGAAGTGATGGGGTGCTCGGTGATGCAAAAAGAGGGATCATGGGAAAAATCCCCGTAAACCGTAAGACCGGCCTACACGGCAAGTGTCGCCGTCCGAAATCGGCTTTCAAATCCTCACCAGGAACCTTTCACAAACGTTATTCCTCATGGCCTTCGTGCATCATTTGCAATGTCTGCTAAAGCCTAATCTAACCACCCCCAAGCTCTCACAGGCCGAACTGCGTCGAATGGCTGACCCATGTCCCTGCTTACCTACCGTTGCGACTGGCGGCCGTTCAACACCGTTGCCTCCGCTCCGAGAGACCGAGAGGGGCGTGATTGGCGATTACCTTACGCAGACGGACTTTCGCATGTGCTGATGAGTCCCTGGGCCCTCATGACAAACATGACGAGACGCTCTCTGCCCTCCGCGGTGCTTACTTGATAAACCATCTGCGCGCCTTACAGCTTATGGAGGTTTCATGGTTGCTTTCTCACTTTCGCCTTTCTGATATATCGATCCCCAGAAGCTGTCATTGATGTTTAGTATTTCCTACAAACTTCGTCGCACATGCTCGAGCATCCAGGGTCATCATATACGCGCACTCCAATCAAGAAACTATCGCTCGCCATGTCACCGGCCCCATTGTCACCCATAGTCAAGGTGGCGTATCCAATGCGCACAGCTTCACAGGACTCGGCAGACGGGATACGAAAACGCGTCTGCAAAGCTTGTGACCGATGTAGACTGAAGAAGAGTAAGTGCGATGGCACATCGCCTTGCAGTCGATGCCGCGCCGACAACGCGATCTGTGTATTCGGGTGAGTCAGAAGTCAGCAGTGCTCGTGTGGCGGTCTTGCTGACCCTTTCGTAGGGAACGGAAAAAGAGCCACGACAAAGTCTACCCCAAAGGCTATGTCGAGATGCTGGAGCAGCAGCAGAGTCAGCTCGTGTCGGGCCTACAGGAGACATATCGACGACTGAACGCTGCGCATGCCTGGATGGGTCCAACGCTGACGGAATCGAACGGCCACCCATTGACGCACGACATACTCCATGCCCTCAATCTCCTAGAATCGAGAGTCGACGGCAGCGGCGAGTTGGAGACGTTCGAAGAGGACTGCCAGAAACTGCAATCGAGACTCCTCGCCGACGGCGCGGGCTACGTCCACCGACGAGGCTCCTTCAGCTCCGACTCGGACCACAGCCAACACCAATCCAGCCAACCTCGCCACACAGCTCCCGCGCCCGCGCTATCGCGCCCCGGATTCCGCGACAGCTTCGACTTCACGAGCGCGGCCTCCTCGCCCTGCCCACCCCAAAGCCCAGCGCCCCGACCGCATCGCCACACTCACCCGACAGTACAAACCTCACACTTGCAGACCTCGCCGCTGTCCCACGACCCGCAGTTCTACCAGGCCGAGTGGGCCCTCTCCGACCTCAGCCCGGCGGAAAGCCTGATGCAGACGCCGCGATACGGCATGCAGCCGACTGCTCAACAACAAGACCTCTTGTTAGGCCAGCAACAACAAAGCCTCTCGCAGCTCGATGAGATCATGGCCCACGAGCACATGCTCGACTTTGACCCTGCGACGACGGGGTATGATGCCAACTGCGGCTCGTTCCCGATTGGATCGTTTCCGGCCTCCGCGACGTTTGCTGCGAATGGGTTTGGTGGCAGTGGTGGGATGATGCCGGATTTCATGAATAGTCCGCTGGACCCGATGGATTTGGAGTTTAGCAAGTTCATCCAGGTCACCACCTGACGCGGTATTGGGAATCCGAGATGGTGCGTTCTCGGCCATCACGAGATGTTTCGGCTGCCGGCACGAGTGCGGTTCCGGGGTTGATGAGACGTCCGACGGGGTTCGGGTTTGGGCATAAGTCCGGGATGGCGGGTGTTGTGGGTTAACGATTTGTGCATGTTGTGCGTTTTTGAGCGAGCGTTTGAATGGGAAACATATGTATTCTGGGGAACTCAACTCGATGAGGGAAGGTGTTTTGGGACGGCAGCGGTAGATGAATGATGTCGCCTCTCGATCCGTACCAGACTGAGATAATATCAGGTACACACGATGATTATTGACTGTTCGTCCAAACTCCGTCCAAACTCCGCGCATGCGAGCCCTATGCTCAGACGACTGCCCCGCCCCCCGCCCACGTCGCCTTTCTCCTCCCGCGCATCCAACTACTCCCCCTTCGCGCTCACACAGTCTCAATCTTCACCCAGTCCCCCGTCCACGCTGTGGCATAGTCGTCTATACCTCCTGCACAGTAGGATGTATCATCCAAATTGCAATAACGGCGTCCCGCACAACACTGGACAGCCATTATGGAGACCCCCATCAGGCTCATCACCACCGGCACTTTGCCTAAATACCCCTCCCACTACCACTCCCGCCGTAATAATGACGGCTCCACAAAACCAGACGGATGGCCTTTCCGTAGACCACTGGAATAAAATCTCATGTTCCGCTCCAGAACCCTCACAACCACTCTCAGCAATCTCACTCGTCACATCAGCCCCTCCAAACCCTTCCACACCACCCTAGCCAAAATGTCCTCCGCAAAAAAGGCATCAGACGCCTTCAAATTCCTCCCCCAGGGCGCCCTGATCCAAGAATTCCTCCTCGGCACCCAAAACATCGTCCTCTCCTTCCCCTCCCCCGCCTCCTACAAATCCCCCCGCAACCCCTTCTTCGGCGAGAACATCGGCCGCCTCGCGAACCGCGTCTCGGGAGCCAGAATCAACAATCTCAACGGCAAAAGCTACGACCTAGCCGCTAATAACGGGCCGAATAGTTTGCATGGTGGGAAGGAGGGGTGGGGGAAGAAGGATTTCGAGGGCCCGGAGACGGTGGAGAGGGGGGGGCGGGAGGCGATGTTGTGGAAGTATTTGAGTAAAGATGGGGAGGAGGGGTATCCGGGGACGGTGGAGTTGAGGTTGTGGTATTTCATGGGGGTGGAGAAGGAGGGCGGGGTGGAGAAGACGAGTTTGGAGATTGAGTATGAGGTTGAGTTGGTCGGGGATGAGGTGGGGGAGACTGTTGTCGGGGTCACGAATCACAGGTATGTTTCGCGGGTGTCTCTCGCAGCTTGCCACGAGAGAGATCGATTGACGGGATTGTCCTTGGCAGCTACTTCAACATCTCCGACGGCCCGACGCTGGAGGGGACCGTCGTCAACCTCGCCACCAACCTCCACCAAGTCACCGACGCCCACGATATCCCCACGGGCGCCATCGAGCCCTTCCCCGGCATGCCCGCCAACGAGGACTTCACCCTGGGAGCCAAAGAGCCGGACCCAGACCACTGCTTCATCCTCAACTCCGACCCCGCGACAGTCAAAATCGACACCCGCCAGGAGCCGATGCAGAGGATGATTTCGCTCTACCACCCGGGCTCGAAAATCCATTTCGAAACGCTGAGTACCGAGCCCGCGTTCCAGTTCTACACGGGCAGGGGGATCGATGTACCCGAGATGGATGGCATGCCGGCGCGGGGACCGAGGAGCGGGATGTGTATCGAGGCGAGCCGGTATGTGAATGCGGTTAATGAGGAGAAGTTGAGGCATATGGTTGTGTTGAAGAAGGGGGAGAAGTTCGGGAGCCGGACGATATACCGGGGGTGGAAAGATTAGAGCGGAGGGTTTGGGTGATGGATGGAGGGTGGAGGGTGGATGTTGGGGGATGGTGGGTGTTTGGGGGTGATTAGGGCTCGGATGTAGGTTTGTTGATACGCTTATACAGACTTGCCATGATTTGGTCCGCACCGGTTCGCACAAGCAGAGTGACCTGGTGATCGTGAGTGACTCTGTCGTCTCCCAAACGCTGTGGAAGCTCAAGCTCAAGCTGTTTTGACGCCAAAGACCCACTGTATGACGAACAATCTCGTCGCTCTGAGTGGCAAAGCATTCGCGCGTAAGCGTGAAGCCGAGACTTTCACGAGCCAATGTGCACATAGACTTTCTCTAATATCTCCGTATCTTGTACGTCCCTCTGGACGCGAGAGGATCGACAGCGAACGTTGGTCTAGCAAAGCATAAAATGAATATGAAATACCAGTATGACGTCGAAGGTGCGTTGTGATATCCACGGTATGTTGAGAGCATCTCCTTTCTCCGCACACCTTGGCATACCTTAACCGCATGCATGGAGTCCATACTGACATCTCCGTTCAGGGCTTTGCGTGATCCGGCGTGGCGTCGGAGATGTCCAATGGCCCTTTCGACCTTCTTGATGCCGATGTGCAGAGCGACTTCGGAGGCTGGAGGGAGAAGGCCAGGTTGGGTATGAGGCCGCCTTGGCAAGTTTGCTGGGGACATCCCAACGACAACGCTTCTGAGAGACAGTTTGCTGAAGGCAGCGCTATCGATCGACAAGTAGCACAAGGGTAGGCTCCATGCTTGGCACATTGAGTACTGATCGGCGGATTGGGCCTCAAGCAGTGCATGCAGCTAGGACCCTTCAAGCTACCACTGTGTTCATGTCCGTAAGGTCCTTGAGTAGGCCTTGGTAGCACGCGTCGGTCCTGGGAGGCTCCATGGTGTACGTACCTTCGTACGCATGGATGCCAAGCTGGCTCAAGAAGGGCCGCAACACCGTTCTGCCGAAGTCATCGCGGTCCATGGCTTTGATGTCGTCCGTTGGTAAGGCATCGTCCTGGAGCAAGAGACGCCGCTGGTTATCGGTCTCGGTATTCGTACCGCCGAGCGTGCCCAATGCTTGCTGATCGCCTGCACCGTTCAAACGTAGTGCGTCCGCCACCTGATCGGCCAGTGCGGATGTAACATACTGCCCCGAGGGTTGGTAAACAGCATCAACGGTATCTGCAATGAACAGCCATTCGTGCAATTGGAACTCCTCTGGTGATAGAAGCACCAACTGATCGAGCAGCTTGCAGGCTTGTAAGATGCTGATGTTCGTGAAGGTGTGGCCATCAAGTGAGCTCCTTAGCATGCTAGTCAGAGCGGACTGCAAGTTCGCATTGATGGTCGGCCAGAGTGGTGAGAGCTGTGTGCCGCTGAAAGCCAGTATCAGCGCCCTGCATAACATGTACAGGTCGGCTTTGACGGCCGAAGAGGGCGACGAAGAGCTTGTCGCTTCGAAGAGCTCAACCAACTTCTCATCAAAATCACGCAAATGCGTCACCCACGTGTCAAGCGGTGAAGCCAGTAGCAGAAGGCAGACCCGACGCAGATTGAGCTGTGTCTTGCGATCCGCTTCCAGTCTTGCGGCGTTGGCGCCCACCCCAAACATGAGTCCAGCCGTCGTTGGAGCCGTGAGTCTTGACAACAACTCCGACATTCGGTCTTTGTCGCGTGCGGACCAGTGATGCAGGACGGGTAACCAGTGTGCCTGCAGGAGATCTACGGGGGAAGAGAAGACCCTAGGGTTATTGAAGGCCTCTGTGACCTCCTTCCTCCAAGCCTTCGAAGTCGGCGCCCTCTTAGACATAGCGAGCAGTAAGTCCAAGTGCTCAGGTGATACGCTGGAAGGGAATGTTTTTGCATTGAATGCAGGGGACAGCACGCTGTTGGAGATGCTGGTGATGACGGTGGCGATGCGATCTGGGGAGTCAAGAATGGTGTCGAGGTCGATCACAGCGCGACGTAGGACAGAGAGCACGTCCATGCGGTTGATGGTGTCGGGACCGCCCATTTCTGGCAGTCCGTCCTGCATTGTCTCGTCCTCGAATGTCCTCGCAAAATTATCAGGCGAGAGGGTGGTAAAAGTGGCGGTGAGCAGCTTCTGAAACATGTCGGCCAGATCTTTACGCATCCTCTTTTGATCGCCGTAATTGGTATTGCCGATCTTTTGCGCAAGCAGATGCACGAGAGCGAGCAGGATCGGCACGATGTGTCGATACGGCAGTGGGTTTGCCAGAACGTCCTTGACAAAGGCACTGGAGTCTGCCCAGACCTCGTCCAGCGCATCATCTTCCATCGACCGTAGATACGCCAGTAGGAACAGAGCAGCTTGGTTCACTGTAATCTCGGTCGCTTGGCTGGATTGCCGCGCTGGCGGTAATCCCGAGGGAACAACTCGGCTGCAAAGCGAATCAAGTATGACTGGTAGAACGTGCTTCGGCCGCGAGCTCTGCATCACTTGCAGAAGGCTGAAAATGGTTGCCGCTGGCTCCGTCTGCCCGCTAGAACTCCAATAGTCAATCATGACCTCGAGAGTTTCCAGTGGTTCCACGGCGAACATTTGCTCAAGCAGATAACGAGTCTTATTGCGGAGTCGCAACGCATTGTAGGCCGTGGTGGCTGAGCTGCTTTTGTCGTAGCCCTCAGTGGCAGCGGTGTTGTTCGACCATGTCCAGATCTTGAGACAACACCGGATCGTGTCCTGGAACGCCAAGACGACTGTTAATCGACTGTTTGCGTGTGCCATCTTGCTTGGAGGCCCCTGTACTTTGAAGACTCCCGAGGCGACGCTGCTGAGAAAGCCAACTGATGATGCTTGTAACTTTGCCGGCTCTTCGGGCAGGCCTTCTAAGGTCAGGCAGTCGTGAGCTCTTGCCAACGTCATCTCGAGGGCATCCAAAAGGCAGACAATTCCAATGTCCGGCGAGAATGACGCTCTTGTCACTTCTACCATCGTCAGTGCCACAAGTTCAGTAAACATGCTTTCGAGCTGAGTGCATAACGTCTCGACCAAAGGCAACAAACTAGGGAATATCGCGCTTGCGAACGTGGGCAAGATGGTCGAGAGGAAGGCTACCCACTGCTCTAAACACAAGCGTGCCGAACTTGAGGCGAAGGCCACCTGGAGCGTCGGCACCAGCTGCGGCGGTGGGCTTACCGTGCTGGGAGCTGTAGCGATCGTTTCGTTAGGCCTGACAGCTGCAAGTGATCGCCGACGGTCCGCAAGAGATGATCGCCGCCGCGCTTCAGTGACTGGCTTTGTAATTTCGCCCTTTACTCGCAGTCTGATTGCGGTGGTGATGAGCTGCAGAAGCGGGCTTTGCAGCGTAGCGTCCTGGTCTCGCAAGCATATCACCATGCGCTCCAGCAGCGACTCATCGATACGAAGGTCCCTAATCTCAACGGCAGCAGGTCCGCCAATGACTATCTGCATGAGTGCTACGCTTCCGCGGTGTAGTCGCTTAGTCGATAAACGCTGGTCATTCAGCAGCCAAAGACATTGCTGCATGAGCGAGGTCAGGCCTGACTGAGGATTGTCTTCGGCATCTCCGGTATCGACGGCAGCGATACACTCCCATGTCCAGTCAGTACCATTCTTGAGCAAGCTCTCGAGCTGCGCTAGGATATATGCAACCTCGCGGATGGTCTCTTTGCTGCTCCGTCCCTCTGTTCCAATCACTCTCCGTGACGAACGGTGAGCTCCAAGTAAAGTCCGAAACCGCGTGAATATCAGGCCAAAGATACTTCCTAGGCTCGGTAAATTGCCCAGCCACCTCTTCGCGACCTCAGAGGCCGGGCATGAGGGCTCCCGCAGCAGGTCTACCACGCGGAAGAGTGATTCTGCTAGAAGTTGAGTCCGGTACGCCACATGTACTGGGTCGACCACACCTAGTAGGCTACTCGCACGCCTGCTCTGACCGGAAGGGCCGGTGCCGATCTGCAAAGGTATGGAATGATTCCACAGCACGGTAAACCGCCTCACGATCTCCTCCGGGGCGTCTTTCAAATCTCCGCCGTGTAGCATTGCGCCATTGACAGGTTGCATAAAGTCGAGCAAAGCGACTTCGAACACCTCTTCAGGAGCCGCAATCGTCTCGAGCTGCCAAAGCAATCTGGTCACTTCCACGTGGTACTTCGGCGTACCCGGAGAGAGATGCTGCCACAGAAGTTCGGCCAAGCTTGGCACCATGCGCAAGAAGGTGTTCTCGCCAGTAGCATTTTCGCGCTTGGTGGCTGCAATGTACGCTACAATGGAGCTGATTGTCTGTAGTCCAAGCCCTTGCCGTGATGCCGTTACGGATTCCAGCATCTCCACAAGCTTGTCATCGAGCTCGTCAGTGGTCGAAGGGTTCGATTCTTTGGGTGCCTTGACTTGGATCGAGACGAGGAGATCCAGGCAACTATGGAAGAGTATACCTGCACTAGTCTCTAGCGCCTGCAAAGTCACGGTCGCCGCCATCTGCACGAGCAGTGATTCTGTGGCGGCGCAGTCAAGTGGCGGAGGGGTGGTCTCAATTCCTTCCTGAACGTCTGAGTAAAATTCTGTAATGGCTTGCAATGCTGCTCCCTTTCCCGCATCAGCCCGTGGCTTGTCACTCTTCTTATCGCCTGTGCGGGACGGCATCAATTCCACCAGGATCCTGGCAAGCTGGAGCGCGCGTTGAACACCTCTCTCATCCTCCCTCGATCGTAGCTCATCAAATTGGCTAAGCAGGTACAGCGTAGTCAATGGAATATGGACGTTGACCATTTCCTCGTCTTGTATGTTGAAAGTTTCGAGTATCCAGATGAGTAGGCCAAGTTCGCTCAAATCCGTGCTCGACAGCTCGATTGCGCTCCGTATCTTACCAACGAATATGGCCCATATGAGCTTGGCCTCTACCCCATCAAAGAAGAGGCTTGCGCTCCGCTGAACTTCAGCCACCGCCGTCGCCGGGGCCGCTCTGCCGAACAAATACACGCTTTCCATTGCAGGAAGGAAGAGGTCTGGCAGGATTGATCCACCGATCTCCCAGCGGTCCATCAGTGACGAGCATATCCGAAAAGGTCGAGATCTGGTCGCCGGGTTCTCGTCAACGGACGAGAACATTGTGAGAAGACAACGTGTCAGTGAGGGACTCGCCAGCCTCTGGAAATATTGATGCTGAGAAGACAGACCCGTTGCCCCTTTGTCAGTTCGGTCGGTTGTCGGGGATGACGATGGACTGCCTGAAGATGCGAGCTTTGGCTCCGGCCCTAAGAGCCATGACCACAGCCTACGGTTTAGGCCCATGTCCCTACGTAAGAGAACATTCGTTGCAGCGGACACCAAGAGTTCCAGGTCTTGGCCGTCTATGCCATATCGTAGCACTGGCGAGCTCAGTGGCAAGTGTGTCACCAGCAGCTCCAAGCAACCGCGTTGTACGAGAGGATTGATATCCCACAACCCAGCAGCAAAGCAACGGATCAGAAGTCCAGGCTCAGGTGAGATCACCGCCTTCAAGTCTTCTGACAGGCCGTTCAGATCATGGGGCTCGGTTGCCATTGATGCTTTGGGCTGCTCAATCGATTGATCAACGAATTTGGGAAGTCTTCGAGTCAGGAAATTGAGCGCCCCTTGACGCCTAGACGAACTCGTGATGACGCAGAGGAAGAGAGTCTGCCAGAAGAACCCGGTCTGCCCATCTTCGCCGTCGAACGTCTCTTGTAGGCTTTCCAGTATGATGAGTGCTCTACCGAAGTCTTCGCTGGTCTCCTCATCGAGAGCGGGGAGCAAGCACAGCAGCAACGCTTTCGTTGCCGGGCGTAGGTCCGACGTCGGAAGCTTGATGATGTATTGCTCGAACAACGTGTAGACCGTAGGCCGGACTGAGAGCGATGCGAAAGTGAGTACAGGTGCCAAGCCGGGGAGATAGCTGGGGAGGTGGCGGGACAGATACTCGAGCTGTCGCGTGTCAGCAGAGGGCATCCGCCATGATGCGGCGACTCTTACACCAAACGTTCGGAAGATATAAGTATAGATTTCCAGAGCCTTCTGGTGCACGCCAGAGGGTAGAAGCGGGTTGAGGCATTGTGCGAGTTTGTACGCTACGTCTTCAGTATGCGGCAGAACCGGAGCATCCTTTGGGTGGCTTTGTATCGCCTAGTATATTCAGTGTTGGGTCCTACACTGGATCATGGGCGAGATACCTTGAGAAGACGAGCCAGAAAGGCGATGTAATCAGCCCATTCCTGCGGCGCGGTGTCCCAGGAGTTCACGGCTCGCTCAATCAGCGCGCCGTATCGCCGAAGACCTTTGTCCGCTCGGTACAGCTCTGGCAAATGTCAGCGTGCACTCGTACTAGGCGGAACAGTGCGACGCACATACCGTCCTCGACGGCTCGGCGCTCGGCGCGCGGGACTGGCGAGGACCGCCCAGAGCTGACTGGCGATGTCGACCGACGGCCGCCGGTAAGTTCCCGGCTCATCTGCGTAGTAGACCTTCAACTTCGTCGTCTCAACAAGTCTGAGCGGCAGGCAAAAGGCATCTTGTTGTGCATTTGCTGCCGGAACAAAGCACATTTTGCATGTATCTTCACCTGCAGTCCTTCATGCTTGCCATGTGAAGTCGCGTCGGAGAAAGCGCGCTAGTGTGGCTTAGTCTTGGCGTCCTTGGACTTCACGTCGATCGTAAGGTCCATGTGTGGTTGATGGACTTTCATACCTATGAACACTCATGTACTAGAATCCTGACTGCCACAAACACCAGGCTCGACTATGTATCAGCGGCGTCATGTCTGGGAAGCCAGAGATCGGGGCAAGCCTGCCGCAGATCGTTTCGCCACCAGGCGTTGACACCCACACCGAGGAACGTCGGGATGAGCAGGCCCAACCCGAGAGGACTACGCTGGGTGGCGCCCTCGAATCGTCACAAGAGCTGACGCCTCCGCCTCTACCTCCTCGGCCCAAGCTGGATGTTCAAGAGCGACCGCCAGCGGCACGAGCAGGCTCTCTGCGCCTATCAACCCCCATGTCCAGGCCTCAATTGCTGTCGCAACCGACGACAGCATTGACGCTCGCCGACGTTCATACGCAAAGTCGTAAGGACTTAGGTAGTCGACTGTCCTCTCCGAATAGCAGCTCCGTGTCGCGAAAGCAAAGCCTGACTCAGTTTAGCCGCTTCCCCGGGAACAGCGAGAGCGGCGGCGAGGACTCCGCTAGCCTCAAGAGTTACACGCCAACGTTGGACGCACGCCTCGATGGCGAGAGTATGCTTGGCGATGTGGTGGAAGATACGGCCACCCCTGCCTGGCGGGCTTTGAGCGCCCAGATTGAACGGGACGACCCGTTCGAGGTAGCCATTGCACCAGAGGACGACATCATCAGCTGGCAGTTACAGCATGAGTTTGAGGATCTCGGGAATGTACAACGAGATGGTTCGAATGAAGAGGAGCTCCTGGAGCTCTGGAAAGCGAAGCTGAAGCACTTCTTCATCCTTTCCGCCTCCGGCAAACCGATCTATAGCCGCCACGGAGATGACAAGCTGATCAGCCACTACATCGGCGTTGTGCAAACCGTCATCTCCTTTTACCAAGGCGCGAAAGACCCACTGAAAGGGTTTACGGCGGGTAATGTGCGCTTTGTAATGCTATCGAGGGGTCCTTTGAACCTCGTGGCCATCAGTCGGCTCGGCGAGAGCGATTCGCAGCTGAAAACACAGCTTGAGTCACTGTACATGCAGATCTTGTCCACCCTGACTCTGCCAAGCATGGAGAAGATGTTCTCGAACCGGCCATCCACCGACCTTAGGAGGCCTCTGCAGGGGACGGAGCAGTTACTTGATGGTCTCGCCGACGGCTTCACGCGCGGTTCGCCATCAACTCTGCTGTCCGCGCTCGAGTGCCTCAGACTACGCAAGACACACCGGAGAGCTATCAACGACACTCTGTTGAATGCACGCTCGCCCAATCTACTATACGGTTTGATCGTAGCGGCAGGCCGCCTAGTCAGTGTAGTACGGCCTAAGAAGCACTCACTGCATCCGGGCGACCTCCAACTCATCTTCAACATGCTTTTCGAAGCCGGCAGCGTCAAAGCCGGAGGCGGCGAGAACTGGATCCCGCTATGTCTACCAGGATTCAACAATACGGGCTACTTGTACATGTACGTCAGCTTCTTCTCCACCGACACCACCGACGACACCAAGGGGATACATGAGCGACCAGCAACGGCAGGCAAAGACGACGAACTGGCGATCGTCCTCATCAGCGCGAACAAAGAAGGCTTCTTCGAACTCCGTAAAATGCGCAACGAGCTCGTAAAGCAGCTGGAGAAGAACGGCAGCATGAGTATCATCAAAACAGCCATTCGCAAAGGCCACGCGACCTGCTCCGACATCGTGCCCGGAACAGTACTACGCCACTTCCTGTACAAGTCTCGCGGTAATGTGCAATTCGCCATGCCGTCTTTCGAACCCCACTTCCACGGCATGGTTGCGCGGCGGAAAGTGATGACTCTGTACGCTCAATTACACGAAAGCATACATTCGCGGACCGCGCATCTCAAGGTGCAGCATTGCGTTGCTAAAGATACCACGGCCTTAGCGTGGGAGACGCCGCTATTTGAGCTGTACTGCGTAGGTGGGCCACTGGTGACGAGGGCTGCGCTTGCGCAGGGCGCGAATAGGATTGTGCAGTGGATCAAGCGGGAAGAAGAGAGGGTGTTCATTATTGGTGGAGCTGTGTTCTAGGCTGCTATGGATACTCACTGTACGGATGGCATGATCAGGCGGGCATGTGAGTAGTTTGAAGAACGCATGAGATACGTAAGATCAGGAAAAGCTTTCCGATTGAGATCCTGTGACGATCGAGCTATCCACACACGGCTGTCACTAGACCTGTCCTTCAAGCGAGCGCCCGCCGTCCATCCCACGCGCGGCCGAATGCCTCACTATGCTACGCATATGCCATCCACGAGCCAGTAACTGGAAACCCTCCACATCCTTGTTCAATCTCGAAATCCTGGCATCCAGCAGACATCGCCAAGCCCTCTGCAAGACACTCGCAGCACGCACAACTCGCTGTTGCCTCTGCACGATCGTCGCGCAAGCGGAAGCCAAACGCGACAATATCTCGCATCGCCTAGCGGTCTCCCGAGAGAACCGCATCCTGAAAGCCCTCTGCAGCGTAACCGCAGCATCGTGCCTTCTCGCCAACGGCAGTAAGCGCGAAGCCAGGAAAGCCAGGTTCGAGATGGTGGTCGTGCGGGACGGGATGGTGGATTGAGAGGCCGTGAGCTGTTTGGTGAAGGCCGTGCTGCAGCCTAGAGCCTGTAGTCTGCTTTCGAGGGAACTGTGTGGTGTAGAAGTGGTGGTGACTGAGGGTAGGAAGTTGGCGAAACCGTCAAGGATCGCTTTGTATGCTTTGCCGTCTGCGAAGGAGGTCGTCAGGTTCGAGATGTGCAGACCGACTTTGGCACCGTATGCTGCTGCCCAGGCCTTCAGAGCGTCTTCCCGCTGTTCTTGCGTTTCGATACGATATGGCGTGAGGGCGGGCGTAGCTCGCATAGTGTCTTTGGTCAACTCCCTCCAGTCGACAAGCTGTGCAAGGCCATGTGTGCTGACGAGTGCCCAGAGTAGACTCAGAGTCTTCTCTCTGTGGCCGTCCACGATATCGTCTGCCGTGACATCGACCTTACCGTGCTGATTGTGCTCGGCGAGCGCTCTCAAAGCTATTCCGACGTTGTACATCTTCTGTGCGCGCCCGAGACATGGCATCTTGAGATGCTGGGACAGGAGTCGGGGTTGTGGCGAGCCATCGTCGGTGTACAACACGCTTTGGATGACGGTGGCATCCGGGAGCTGGAGCGTCATTGTCGCCTCGTCTGTGTAGTCGTCCCCGACCTGTCGTACCCCTTTCGCCGAAAACAGCAGCATCTCGACGATGCGCGTTAGGAAGATGCCATCACGCAAGTCCGTGGCGATGTTCTTGATGCGGTACTCCACTTCGTCCAGCTGGTCCTGGCGGTGCTCAATCGAATAGTCGAAGTGCCGCAAAGGCCGCATGGTGTCGCCGATGGATGGGATGAGGAGGCTGGAGAGTGCGCGGAGCATGCTCGTCGACTCCTTGTGCGTTGAGGTGCGTTTGAAGAGACAGCCAGACACCACGCCCGTCACTTTCGCCTGATCCAGCAGCCAGATGAGCATGAGACTGCGGACGACTGTCTTGCGCCATCGTCGTTCTGCTTTGCTGCTTGCCTCATCATGTGTTGAATCATCGAGATCTTCGACCGTGACTAAGAAGGTCTCTAAAAAGCTGATCAAGGCGCGTCTGGACTTCCCGGGATCCAGTACGCTTTCGCTTGCTACGAGGAGACTCGTGGTCGCATCGTCAGACATGGCCGTGGGTAATTGCCGACCCACCACGACCTCAGCGGCAGCACGTAGCGCGGCTTCGTGGTAGCTACGTAGCCACAAGTTGAGAAACTCTCTCCTGAGTCCGATGTCATGCGTTGGGTCAGGAGGCGACGGCATGTCCTTCGGTCGGCTCAGTGCACCATACAGTAGCGACGATTTCAGTCGCGTATGCAGCGTAGTGACGGAAGGCTGATGATAGATCTCTAGTATCTGCTCTCTCAACGGCTTGTCCGGTTGCTGCCAGTCTCTGTGTCGAGAGGTGTCCGCATGGTGGAAGATCTCGTTGATAAGCTCGGTCAATGCAATTTCCAGGTGGCTAAGCCAGCTTTCCTCGTAAAGCTGTGGTTGGGCGATATCTTCCGAAAGGAGAGGGTACTGTAGCAGCCTTGAGCTTTTCTTGGGTGGTGTTATACGCTCGATGAAAGGCCTGGTCTTCGTGTGAGCCCTCGGGCTGGTGTTCAGACGGTCGGACTTCATATTTGCAGGGGAGCGAAAGGCGATGTGCTCGCTCCTGACCGCCGACGGCACCGACCTTTGAGGCGCCGTTTCTTGCTGCCCTAGCTGTCTCTGCTCCATAGCTGTTGGCTGTATCACCATCTCCCTGCCCCTCGCCAAGGGGACCGCTTTCCTCCCCACCACCGCCTGTCTAGCCTGCGACGCCGCCGTTGGCGCAAACACACTCGTACGTTGACCTGGTGGGCTCTTCTGCACAGCCCGTTTTGCCACAACAGCAACTGGCGATCTGAAAGCCTTTCCAGGGGCGCTACAAGTATGCAAGCCGTCTTCTCCCGGTGGAACATTCTCCTTCCCGCCGTTTAGACCCGGCACATCCATGCCTGGCAGATTGCTGGCAAGCTTCGGAGACAGGTGACCGAGCGGCAGACGCTTGGTTTGCCCGGTGAGCAACACACGTGGTCTTCTCGTTGGCGGACTGTGCTCGCTCACCGGGGATGGCTTCGGCAGTTTTGATGACGAGCTTGGCAGAGGAGGTTGCAGTGAGAAGTCCATGGGCTGAAACGTATCGTCCAGATGCCTCGTAGTATCTGCGCCAGGGTGTATAGTGAGCATACTTGTGTCGTCTGACGGCACAAAGATCGTTCTTCTACGGGCATCCCTTTTGAGGTCGGCGTTTGCTGCGGTCGTCGGGTGCTTGGGCGCCTCCTCCATCTGCGGCATAGCAGACGGTCTCTTTCTTGCCTGCCCGATCTCGCCAAGCGGCCGGATTGTCTCCTTATTAACGACGTTCTTGATTACAGGCCTCCCCAACTTCCGTGCTGGCTTGCCCAACAACGTCCTCGCGGCCATCCCCATCGGCTGGCTGACCACCATTTCCTGACCCTCCGATACATCCTCGAAGATGGCAACGTCCACGCCCCTGGCTGCCCTCTTCTGCGGTCTCCTGGGTTGTGCGTGCCCGGACAAACGATCCGCAGCTCGCGTGTAGTCGATGTCCAGCGTGCACGTAACGTCCTGTTCCTCGCTCAACCATGATGCCGTGCTGAGTCGACTTGACGCCTCGGATCGCGGTGCCGGACATGGCGTTGCGAGCGACATTTGAGACATGATGCTTTAGATCATGTCAGAAAACGCATGCTGTACACTTACAGGCAGAGGCGGAGCTGTGGTCGCTCAACCGGGCAAACGGGAAAGGCAGTGTAGGGGCTGAGTGTTTGGTAATCGCTGGCCCGGCAACGATCGCCAAGCTTTCGGCAATCTGACATCCCGCAGAAGCCGACGAGATCTCCGCTATCGTGCGTGCCACGAGGACTTCATCAGGCTCGTCTTGTGTCGTCTTACCTTAATCGTCCTACTTGATCCGCAGCACAGACGATGTGTTTGCGTGCCTTCTGCTTTGGTCATGCTCAGCAGAAAACCTAGCCTTCTCGTCTCCGCCTATGGCAACCTGCACTCGTTTTACAGCGGCTTGGGCTTGTCGACGTCATCACGCCAGTGGAGGGAAGGCACGCGACAGCAAGATGAACGGCGTTGTGGTAGGAGAAGATATGCCACCGTAGCTGGAGATGGTCGGGAAGACCAGCAGGACCATGTTGCACCGGATGTCCCGAAGGAAACGGCACAGCCACCACACCAATGGCCGGTCCCGGTATCAGGCCAGCAACATCCAACACCCTACCAGATCTTCGCCATGAAGAGCAACGCTGCGTACAGCAAATCAAACTTCTACCAATTGGTCAAGCTTTACCACCCCGACCTCCACAGTAGCTCTACTATTGCGCACCAACTGAAAACAGAACGCTACCGCCTTATAGTCACCGCTCACACCATCCTCTCCGACCCTATCAAGCGAAGCGCCTACGACCGCTTCGGTGCTGGCTGGAATGGGAGATCCGAATTCGGCATGCAATCAGGTACGCCGCACCCGGGTCCTGGGCCATTCAGTCACAGCTGGCAGAGCGGAGGGCAAGGCGGAGGTCACAGCGATCCGATATGGCAGAACGCTACTTGGGAAGATTGGGAGCGCTTCTACGCCTGGCGTGCTCGCAAAGCCTCAGGCACCTCCGGCTCGGGCGCGGATGATCCACAGTCACCGCTATATGTGCGCAACTCCCACTTCATCGTCGTGGTAATCCTGCTCGCTTTCGCTGGGTCTTCGGCAAATTACTCCCGCGCGCAAGGTGCCGGACAGTATCTTGTCGAACAGCGGGACCTGGTGCACGATCGGTCGGCGAAGGACCTGCGAAAAGTGCGGCAGGATATGGCGGGCTTGAGCGGGAAGGAGGAGCGGATGCAGTGGTTTTTGCGGCAGAGGGAGGCGACCATGGGGACGTTGAGTGTGGAGGAGGTGGAGGTCTTAAGGGGAGAGAGGGCGGGGAGGATTCTGCCCGAGCCGGAGGTCTGTCGCAGTGAGGGTGTCCGTGGGAAAGAGCCATGAGAGAAGGCTTGGATGATGTGGAGTCGATGAACTTGAGCTCCGACGTAATGCCCCACGCCGAGGACGAAACCGAACACGGGTAAAGTCATGACCTGACGATCCTTGGGAATCCGGCGTGTCGCGCGCGCAATACGCCAGCGTCCCAAAGCTGAGAGCAGTCCTCGAACGCGGTGCACCGGATTCGGGCGGAGCCACCCCGGCACTTTTGCACAGCACGTCCGACAGCTTTTGGCAGCGCGGCATGCTCGGTCAAGCAGACTTGGTCTCGAGTCAAGCACCTTGGCGCGACCTACCAGTTCCGAGAATCCGGACCCCGATCTCCGAAGCAGTCACCAATGCTTGACAGTCGGACGAGAACCGCTGAGCAGTTGGTACGTACGAGTAAGAACGCCAGTGCACAGACATCGGGCAACCCGGGGACGACGGGAGCCCATGGAAATACTTGTTTCATGTCCGGTAATGGGACATCGGAGTTGGGAGCTGCCGCAACAGAGGCAGCACCAAGGTGCGGCGGGAACTAAGCGAGCCGCTGGTGATTTTACTTGCAGAAGATGCAGGACGCCGGAAGACCAGTCGTCGCGAGGGACATGTGCTACTCTCTTTTGAGGACTGAAGGAGCCGCATGTGAAGACCCTGAGATGTGTGCTGAAGTACAAAAACTGTAAGGTATGTACGCAATGAGCATTTGGAGAATTTTGGCGGTGTCTTTGGAAGCGGCCATGTGAATTTCCTCCGATCGCCTCTACATGCAGGTATGCTCCCCTGGGGGTTTGCTCCACCATAACTGCGCAGTGGCCGTTATACTCGTATTCATCAGGCAATGCATATCGACAGAGCACGCCCTATGATGCCGAACAATTTGAGTCAGACCCTTCGTCCCACGCCTCACATGTTCGCTGCCTGGAGAGTTGAGTCTTCTTATCAGGCTGAGAGATGGATCCCCTGCGTGATCTGCTACATATTTTCGCGGTTCAGGGTGCTAATGCTAAGGCACAAGCACAGTTTCACTACTTGCTAAATCGCCACCACTTCACGAACCCTATCCACGCCAAGTTCCACTCTCACATTATTTTCACGTACGGTCTCTCCCCTGCCTCATTCATCGGCAGCGCCTCCCTCAGCCATTGCACCAGACTCTCGAGCACCTCCTCCGTCGTAGTGGTGCCGAATTGGAAGCGAAACATCACCATGCGCTTCAGTCCACGCAACTGCATCAATCGGTCGAGTCTGTACTCCGTGCGTAGCTGTTCCACGCTCTTTCCGACGTTGTTATCGTCGGTCAGCGTGGCGCCCGCCCAAAACATGCTCACGGTCTCGAGGTTCGGGCACCGCAGCATCAGCTCGATGTCATTGTTGGGAGCATCCGCCGGGAGAATATACCATGGGAACTGGGAGAAGTACGGGAAGTGGAGGGTCTTTACAGCGCCGAAGCCGTTCTTGTAAGACGATACGTCTGAGAGATCGGTCGAAGCAAGCCACTTCTGGAAGTGCTCGTTGCCTGGCCCACTGTGGATGCTGAATGTCGTCTGCTCAATCGCCTCCCGAAGGTACTCGGCGCGGAGAGTCTTGTCGGCATAGACGATGCTTGGCAGGATCATGCCGGTCGGTGCGCTGTAGACGCCGCGCAGGTAGACATTGAGAAAAGTCTCCTCGATCAGATGCGACAAGATTTGACGGCGGATCTCTGGTGGGAGCTCCATCATCTGGAACGGCTTCGATCGAGCGAATTTCATCGTCATCAAAGTCCCGTCGCGCGCTTCGATGACCTGGGGCATGTCCGAGTCAGCTAGGAGGCAGGCGAAACGACTTGTGGGCGATGATCTACCGCTTCTCTCAATCTTCTCGCCGTGTCCTTCGTGATCCAAGTATCTGGGCCAGTCTGGATAAACTAGGAATACAGTCGTCAGCGCACAGCAAAGACAGTCTTGCACAAAGTGGACTGCCCACCTTTTCATCAAGTGACATCTCGCGAAACCTTCCGGCCCAGGTATCGCGGTTGTACGCCATGGTGTGATGCGTGGACGAGCAGCTCGCGATGTCGAAAATATGTATTGCGACGGGGTCGCTGAATTGTCGAAGGCGGGAGGTTGGAAAGTGGATATGCGTGGGTGATGAGCTATAAGGTTTGATAATCTGGTAGATTGTACTGGTCGTGTTTGATGTGAGTCAGAATGCTGATGTTGAGGTACACGAAGCTAGGATATGCAAGATCGGTGCGAAAGGGTACCTTTGATATTGTCGATTTCGTCTTTCACAAAATCTCCGCATGCGCTTGACCGCATCCAATGCCGCAACATTCACACGCAGGTCAGCCATGACATACTGGACTAGCTGCTCTTTGCTCCTGTATGTGCACGGCCTCGTTCCGGAGGACTGCTTCAAAGTACGGTCGTTGCCAGCTCCGCCGTGATGGCGAGCGTTGCGAGCAAAGAATGGCTCGCACGGAGAGTCTAGACAAAGGTATGCTACGCTCGGCCGGTCCATGCTGGCGAGCAGGCACTAACACTCAAGAGCTTCGCGCGACTCTTCCGAAAGGGTAGCCAAGGATGCATAGTCGAAGCTACTCCAGGAGGCTGATGATGCTCGGTGAATTCCATTTCCGGTAGAGTCAGGTCTTTGGCCAGGTCTTTTCGGGGGTACGTAGGCCCACACTGTCGAGGTACCAAGAGGAGCTCGCCAGAAAAGATAAAAGTACAAGTCGAAGACAGCCCAAGGTGCTCTGCAGTATCATCAAACAGGAAATGGAAGAAGGGTGCAGTGGTTGATATGTCACGGACGCTGCTGGTTACTCCTTTGCTTGCTGGACCTCAAAACGCATCTCATGGCGCTGGCCGACAAAGACAGTGGGTCGTGTGCTGCAAGGAATGCGTGTCTTACTCGTACATAGATCTCGTAAACACAAGTAGAATGAGTCGGGCGTAATCATACATCAGGCGCCGACGCTATGCAACAAAGACGTCCTAGGTCAACAAGGCCTACGAAGAGTCAGCAAGCGCAAAGCAACGGAGAGGAGATCAGACGCACGGTGTCGTCATCCGACAGGCTTCATATACTCGGCATCGTTCTCCTTGTTATCCGCCTTCGCATCCTCAAGCATTTGGTCTATACCGCGCTCTTTCAGCGCTTTCTGTCGAGTCGTCAGCACGGTCCGGACTATGGTGCCGCAAACAAACACGCATGACGTACGGTCAAGCAGGTCTTGTACTGCCGGAACAGCGGCTCGCACTCATCCGTCGTCGCCGTATTGCGCAAGTACTCTGGACTGACTTTAGCATCCATGGGCTACCGGAGGTGAAGCGTAGACCGTACTCTCGCTGTACCACTTTAAAAAGCAGGTGTCGTAGCGTCTGTGGTAGGTGGTTAGTGAAACGTCAACGAGAGATGGCTTGACGGCTCGGATGATGGTGTAGCTTACTCTTTCACGTCGTTGCATTCAGGAGCCAGAGATGCGGACATCGTTTGTGTATGTGAATCGCCTTGTTTGCCTTCTCGGACGAAGTTGGGAGACGTCGAGTGCCGAGTGGTAGAAGTCTTGGCACGCTAGCCCACTGCAACAATGAGACGGTGACTAGGACTCACTAGAGAGGACGGCAGCATAGGTAAGGCAGCTTTGCTATCATGTTATGCCGTGAAGCCTCGGTAAGATCTGATCTAGTTGCATGTGTAGTACAGTATGACCTAGTCTGGTTTATGCAACGCTACGCTATGCTACGCTTCGGGACACCAAACCCTCCCATCCTCATGGGGAATCAAGACTTGTAGGTCATACTCCGCCCACTCCTCTCCTTCTGCACCCTCCCCAACGCCTTCGGCACATCCGACGACTTAGCATACGGGTTCACCACCATCTTCCTCCTCTCCCTCGCTTCCTCCCTGCTCTCCCTCGGCAGGTGCAGAATGCTAGGCGCAGAGGCGTAGTCGAATGGCTGCTCATCGTCTACGACCGGATCGTCGTAGTTCAGCCCGCCAGCACCCGAGATAGCTCTCTGTGCGCGTTTGCCATCTTTGCGCGCTTTCTTGCGCTCGGCTTTCCCGCGGGCGCGCTCGGCGTCCGAGTCGGGCATGACGGCGACTTCGTCGTTGTTGGCTGCCATGCTGTCCATTACAGCGTCCCGAGGCTCGGATCCCATCGCGGCACGCTTGCGCTTCTTACCCAATTGCTTGAGAACGAAGATGTCATCGTGACCGTCGTCCTCGGGCGCGACGGCCGTCGGCTCCGGTGACGCAGATCTCACAGGCGTATACGTAGCCTCTGGTGGATCGGCGAAGATCTCAGCTGTTAGCGGCGGCAAGGGCACGGTGAGTGATATGCCGGGAGCCGCGGTCGAGTATTCGCGACGCTCTTGCTGTGCAGTGCTAGCCAGCGCAGGACCCCAGAATGCGGATGCCGCACTTCGCAGTGGTAATACTGACGAAGCGGGGTTTGCGCCATTGACGGCCGAGTTGCTCGCTTTTGGCAGGAATGCTGCGACCGAGTGCGCCACCGCCACCTCTCTTGATATCTTCCTCGGGAGCTGCGGCTCGACGCGGTTCAGGACATCCATCATTTCATCTCCGGTTTTGCCCTTCTCCTTTGCGCTGCTGACCACCGCTAGCAATTCATCGACCCTCAATCGTACGGTCTGAGTAGCCGGATGCGCCGTATTCAGTACACCCTCCTTTGTCTCCGGCATCTGTTTAGCCAAGCTAAAGATGTGGTGGTTAGGCAACACAAAATGCACACTGTCGTCCTGCTCCCGCGCCACGTCGTCGCGCCACTTGTGCACAGCGCGAAAAACAGCGAACTGCTCTCTGCTGAGGAGCGCGGGTGTGCGATCGAGTAGCTTGTACCAGCCCACAGGGCCTTGTCCGAGCTCAGTATCATATATTGGGTGCTCGTAGCGCCGGAGCGCCGTTTCGGAGCTCTTTTGCAGCACGTCCCAGAGCTTGTCACCTTCATGATTAGGTCTGGTAAGGTCGGATCGCTGGATCAGCTCGTTGCGCATCTCATCAAAGATGTAGAGGAGGTAGTGCGTGTCGCTACGCGCGTAGTCGAACAGCTCTTGCGGCAGCGGTCGAATGCGCCAGTCGGCCATTTGGTACTGCTTCTGCGCGTCCACACCGGCGAATTTCTTCAACAAGAAGGCGAGACTGCCGCCAGAATAGCCAAGCGCGCGACAAGCATAGTGCGTGTCGAAGAGGCCGACTAGGTAAAGACCAAGATCACGCTGTAGCCATATTACGTCCATGTACGCCCCGTGCAGGATCTTGATGACACTCGGGTTGGCGAAGACCTCGTTCAGGCACTGCAGCTTCCGGCGCCAAGGCTTGAGTGTGTCGACTATCCAGTCCTTGTGACGTGTGCTGATCTGCATGAGGCTGACGATGCCGATGTATGAACGCTGATCATGGTGTTCGAGATCGATGGCGATTTCAGTGGCCTGTTTCAGCTCCCCGAGCATCTCGTACATGGCTTCCTCGGTATCCACAAAGGTTGCAGTAGTTGACTCAAAGGGATGGTAGGGTATTGGTTCGGCTTGTGTATAGACCGAGTCCTGGTACTGGAACTCCTCGATCTCGCGCTGATAGGGCTGCTCGAACACTTGAACCTCCATCAGCGGCTTTGTAGCATGCGGCTTGCTCTCCAGCAGCGGCACGAACACCCCAGTCTCATCATTTCTCGGTACGTGCTCAAACCTCAATTGTGGCTTCTCAATGTCCCAATTCCTCAGCGCCGCCGCTGTCCTGCCCGGTTTCACACCTCCTCCCGCTGCAAACCCCGCTTTCTGCTGCTCGCCTACTGGGCTCAGTCTTCGCACAGCGCCGGTGAACTCATCTAGCGCTGTATCTGCCCGCTCCAGCAAACTGTCGACGACGTCAACCACAGCACGCCAGTTGCCCTCGACTCCATCGATATTGCGAAGGCGAGGCGCGTGAGAACGTACCCCGGTTTCCGCCGCACTCCTTGTCGCAGTACCAAGAAGACGTTCCGCAAGAGCGAAGAGGCGCGCATTCTGCACGTCGAGTGCAGAGGAGAGTTCGGCGTCGAGGGAGCGGTGGAAAGGCAAGTCGGAGTTCGCGAGGTGGGAGGCGGTACGGGTGGCGGCGAGCAGGGCGGAGGTGGTGGCGGAGTGGAGCGCAGTCAAGTCCTCCATGGTAGGCTGTGTGATTGCGGAACACACCTTCAATGAGTCTTCATGCTGAACCTGTCATTCTAGCCATGCATGTGTGCATGCTTGCGGTGAAAATGTCACGGCTGCTGCGGAACGTGTTCCGCACACAAACGTCCCGACTACCCCAGCCCGACGTCACCTCACTTTTTTACAGTGGACCGCGCGACTAGAGTCACGTGTATCCAGAATGCCCACGTATTTGCATTATTGTGCACGGCCTCGACCACAATAGCGGCCACTACCGTCGCGTCTCGATGTCTATTCACCCAGCTACATGTACTAATCGGTGCATGTTTATGGCATCTCGCGGCCATCCCCGATAATCGACTGCTTTGCCTGCAGCATCACCACCAGCGCTGCCACTCGGATAGAGATTGATGCGTAGGTCCGGTAGGCAGCTATGGACGAGAGCACGTCAAAGCCAAGTTCACAAGAGCGGAAGGCGTGGCTACAGGAACGGGAGGTGCACCGCTTTGTAAGTACGCCCACGGGTTATCTCTTGGCCGCTATCAAGACTCTCGCTGACAGTGCCACCCATTGAGATCAGTATCAAGCTTGGCTCAGCGCACACGGCAGCTCGCATAGTGTAGCCCACAGCGTTGAAAGCATTGCGCAGGCTAAATTGCACGGTGTCGGGTACAAAGCACATGTATCCCGCGATAAAGCTCTCTCTGCCTTCGCCCAGCTAGCTGCGTTCCGCCTAAGGGTCAAGCGGGCCATTATCAGCCTCATTGACGCCAACAACCAGTATATCTTGGCTGAAGGTGCGGGCGGGGCCTCGATTACTTCAGCCGATGATCTGTGGTTGGGGACTACGGTGCTTAAGCGATGCGACGCGGTGTGTGAGCAGTGTCTTGACAGCATAGCTAAGGGCAAGAACGATGATGGCCAAAGCTACGCGTGCCCGGGTCTGATCGTCAAAGACTGCCTGCTGGATGAGAAATTCATAACACGACCGTACGTGCGTGCAGAGGCCGGCGTGCGCTTTTATGCCGGCGTACCAATCGTTTCTAGATCTGGTATCATGCTTGGCGCTTACGCTGTATTTGATGATAAGCCACGGAATAGCCTGACGGCTGATGAACTCCGCTTCTTACAAGAGACCGCAGGGGCCGTCATGGAGCATCTCGAGTGGGCGAGAGATCGAGTCGATAAGATCAAAGGTGGCCGCATCGTCCGAGGTATGGCTAGCTTCATTGAAGGCTGCACGAGCCTCGAAGGTCGCCACGACGACATGTCCGACGTAGACCGCACAGTCGGTGATCAGACTTCCACGCGCACAAATAGAACGGACTCTCCTTCCCGGACTCCGCGAAGACCAGATCTCCGCCAAGCGCGCGGTACTCGTGCCTCTTCCGCAAGCCCGTCAAGGAGTGCTAATAGCCCGGCAAGGAGTGCAAATGGATCATCGCCCCCAAAGCCCAGAGTCATCAGCCCACCGACCCCAGAGAAGCCGCGCAAAGCAGAAAGTGCATCAGCCATGTTTGCACGTGCTGTGAAGATCCTTCGCGAATCGACTCTTGCCGACGGCGCTGCGATCTTTGGCGCAACGGCTGGTGGCACATCTACCGAATCATCTAATGCGACGACGAGCGCATTTAATCATGCTAATCCCCAATTCACGCCATCAACCACTTCCGACCAGCCATCAATAGGCGCAGAGGTCAGAGGCGGAGATTCCAACAGCTCCGAATTGAGCGTTGGTCATGCCGGACGGCCATGCAAGGTCCTGGCTTATGCTTTGTCGGATGATAGAGCGCGTTCCGAAATTGAATCCGGGTCGACGTTGTCCTTGGAGACGTTAGAGAGGTACTTTGTACTGTTCCCCAAGGGCAAGGTCTTTTACTTCACAGAAAAGGGTACAGGTAAGCACACTCTTTCACCAAAGCTGAGGGATATCACTGACAAGTCTAGGGCTGAGTTCTGGGGATGAAACTGAGGGTGGTGTCGGTGAAGAAGACGTGGCGCCCTCCGTCGCCGCCGGGGCTCGCAATACAAAGCAAGCGCGACGCAGAAGCCGTGAAATGGATCACCTGGAGTTGCTGAGGAAAATCCCGGGCGCCAGGAACGTGGTCTTTGTGCCGCTCTACGATGTTATGGAAGAGAGACTGATGGCAGGATGTTTCTTGTGGACGTCTATCACGGGTCAAAGGTGCCGAAACCTCGGGTCAAGCTGAGCAGTGACACTACATCTTGCTGACCATTTTGCAGTACGTTCTGGTACCCTTTCGCTCCTTGGCAGCTCGTCCGTGAAGTATTCCTCGACAGCACTTCGCAGGCGCTGCAGCAAGCGCTGCTGTTCCCTCTTTTCGTTCTACACTTGTTGTTCAATGCATCGGCACCTCCTCTTGCACCTCACTTTCCCCCAAACAACAGCACTTGCTCCAGTGTACTACTACGCTATAACCGTTGACTAACGCATGGGTCCAGTGATGAACTTGGACGACGACCTCAGCTATCTGAGAGCATTTGGAAATAGCATCATGAGCGAAGTGGGGCGGTTGAGCGTGCAGAAAAATGAAGCGGCGAAGACCACCTTCATCGCTAGTATGAGCCATGAGCTTCGCAGCCCGTTGCACGGCATTCTGGGAGCGGCGGAGTTTCTAGTCGACACGGCGACGGATAGCTATCAAGCTGGCCTCATCACCAGCATTGCCACGTGCGGCAAGACTTTACTGGACACGCTGAACCACGTATTGGACTACAGCAAGATCAACAAGCTTGGGCGGACTCAGATGCGGCGAAATGACAAGCAAAACAAGGGAGTGAAGCTGCATTCCGACGCGAACATGGACAGTATCAACATGACGGCGGAAGTGGACCTTGGCGTGCTTGTCGAAGAAGTCGTCGAAGCGGTAACCGCAGGCCACGCATTTGCGAAGCTTCAGCACGGCTCAATACTTTCGACAACTAACCGAGGAAACGGGTCCACAGGGACAGGCCGGCAGATCATGAGCGTCAACAGTCTGTCGGGCTCAGAATCTAGTGCTCAGGAATCATCAGCCGGTAGCGTGAGCGTTCTGCTGGACATCGAGCCCAAACGCTCTTGGCTCGTACGGACCCAGGCCGGCGCATTGCGTCGTATTATAATGAATCTCTTAGGCAATTCGCTCAAGTACACCAGCTCGGGGTTTGTTGCGGTGTCACTGCGCGCCTCGGAAGGGAGCGAGGACGCCTCGAAGATCCATGCACTGGTTCGTGTCGTCGATTCCGGTAAAGGCATGGCGGACGACTACCTGCGCGATCGTCTGTTCGTGCCATTCAGTCAAGAAGACACGTTTCAGCCAGGTACAGGCTTGGGCCTCTCTATTGTGAAGCAGATCGTCGACTCTCTCGGTGGAACCATCAACGTCCAAAGCGACGAAGGCGTCGGCACTGAAGTCGAGGTGAGCCTCTGTCTCAATGCTGCTGACCAAGCTGCTAGCGACCTGGCCTTGGATGATATCACTCGGGTCCTCGCGCCCAAAGTCCAGGGCCTTCACATGGTGCTACTGGATCCCTGGGCCGGCCGACCGGACACCGAACGCACGGCTCGCCTGCAGAAAACATTGCGTGAGGTCTGCGAGCGATGGTTCGGGATGCGCGTCTCCAAGTCTACGCTCGTCGGCGAGCACGATGCGGACTTCTACCTGTACTCGGAGCCTCCCCCCATTGAAGCCCTAGTGGAAGCATTGCGTACGGGTGGGCTGAAGGCGGCAACCGGAAAGAAGATACCCCTCATCTTGGTATGTCTCAACGCGGCGAACGCCATTGCGGTAAGTCGAGACTCGAGCAAGAGGTTAGTCGAAGCGGGCGCGGTGGTGGAAGTGATCCCGCAGCCGTGCGGGCCGCGGAAACTGGCGAGGGCCCTCGGGCTATGCTTGAAGAAGGTGCATGAGGTGACCGAGACGTCCCGGGAAGCTCGAGAGGGTGAACTTGGATCCGTCTTGAATAGTGCAGAGGGCGTCGCGCCGTCGCGGCGCACTGCTAATGCTAGCGAATCTGCGCAACTATCGGACCCCAAGCGTTCAGGATCCACACCCCCGTCTTGGAGACGAGAACATAAGACAGCAAACGAGAGCGTACCGCTGAGCTCTGCTGTCGCGTTCCCATCTCCGCCGCCATCGGAGCCGAAGGACCCCGGCGGTGAGAAGCAATTGCGAACGCCATCGAAACGGCCCGAGGAAGCGATCGAGAAGGGCGGCAACAGCACCGGTGGCGGCGAACCGGACCCCAATGCACCACTGCGTATCCTAGTGGTAGACGACAACAACATCAACCTCCACCTCCTAACGACCTTCATGAAACGAAACGGCTACGACTACTCCGCAGCAGAGAACGGACTTCTCGCCGTGCAGAACTATCGCGAAAACTGCGCCGCCCTCTCCAACACACCATCAAACGGTGCTCCTCCGCGCACGCCCATCGACTACGTCCTCATGGACATCAACATGCCCATCATGAACGGCGTGGAAGCCACCAAGCGCATCCGCGAGATCGAGCGCGAGTTCAAGCTGGAACCGGCGGGTATCATTGCTCTGACGGGTTTGGGGAGTACGGAGGCGAAGAGAGAGGCCGAGGCTGCTGGGGTCGATGTCTTCATGCCGAAACCGGTGAAGTTTGGGGAGCTGAAGAAGCTGCTGGTCAAGCGGTAGAGAGATTGTGCCGTCCGTGGCGGGCGACTTCGGGTGCCATCTTCTAGACGTGTTCGACGGAACGTTGGAACTCGCACCCAAGATTGGTCGCGTTTCTGAATGTTGTGGCACCCCAGCTCGCGTCTTCATATAAAGCTTGGCGTTGTGGATGCATTGCATGCGCTACCCGTGGTGGATTCCTGGCTTTTGCATAGCGTTGGCGCTCGGGACTGGTGCTCGATGCGCTCAGCATGGCGACTCTAGGTTTGGAAAGGCGAACAATTCGTCGAAGACACAACGTGAAGGTATAGGTGGAGAGGGATGCTATCTGGGGCAAACAGGGCACGGCGGGGACGGACGACTGTAAGACGCGATGCATCTGGGGCGTATATCATGAATTTAGGAAGAGAGACTTGATGTCAGCGCATAGGACACACTATTACCGGGTTCTTCGGCCTTCGTGTCGGGCCCAGGAACCAGTCCTTTGAACAGGGTGTGGAATCGAAGATGTGAAACAGAAAATTGATCGTAATTGATCACAAAACGGCACCTCACCGTAAAAGTGCTTGAACGTGGGACGACTAAATGGTCCCTCGCAGCGTTAAAAGCGTGAGCGGCGACGTGATATCATGCTAAACTCATGAGCTCCCATTCCCCATCATGTCAAACCGGCGCTCTAACACCTTACACCATTCACGAAGCACAGCTCAAATCAACAGCGCTGATCTCCATCAATAATGCGCCGCGCCCGACGACTTATGCACATAAGGAAAGAACGTCGGCGTGAAATTGACATCCGCCAAATCCTGCGCAGAGGGCATAGCGAGGTCGATCGAGGGCCCGCTGAAAGCGCCGCCCGTGAACTGCGCGAAATCGAAGTCCGAGACGTTCAACTCGCCGGTGTTCTGCTCGATGGGGAAGTACTTGTCCCATTCCGCCTGCAGTACGTTGTCAGTATTTCATGCTCTGGCAGACAGGGAGGGTTGGTGTAGTGCGGTGGCTTACCCAGTCGATGTCTTCCGCGCCCTGCATCATCACGTCTCCGCCTGTTACGACGCTGCCGTGTCGACTGTTGCTCGTCGTGGAGTCGGTCCACTCGATTGGTGGCGGGCTGAAGTTCAGAGGTAGCAGTGGCGCTGCGGTACTCGCTGGGGCCGATGGCGGCACAGCAGCAGCTGCTGCTGCACTTGCATCTGCCCCTGCTGCCGGCTGGCGATCGTTGTCCCAACCACGCAACGAGGAAGCATTGAGCGAGCCTACGCGCTCCTCCATTTGCGTGGTAGACTTTAGCTTCCGCATCTGGTGGTAGACTTCCATGCGATCGCGGAGGTCGGTGATGACCAGCTCGGCCTTTCGTTTTGGGGAGAGATGCGGGGGGATGTCGAAGATGTAGTCGAGGCACTTCCAGATCTATTCGCAAGTGTCAGTAGGAGTGCGGCGCTTGTAGAAGTGGGAGGGTGCGGGCTTACCCTCGGAGCTTCCTTTCGCATTGGGTATGCATACACTTCCACCATCAGTAGCAGAGCACTATGGTATTGGTTGAAGGCGCCCTTGTACCACGCCCACTTGGCCAGCTCGGGGGTCGTCTCCAGTGCGATAGCGTGCTCCATCTGCATCAACCCTGCCTCTATCAACAGCTGTCGTAGCCGGTCCGGCATAGGCTGTGCGGCGCTGAAGAGGTACCGATGTAGAACCTGCAGAAAGCAGCCTTGTACGCCCAGGGTCAGAATGTGCTTGGCCAGCAGCTGAACAGGGATGGAGTCGTCCATCATAGCAAAGTACTTTTCGGTCAGCGTCTTCCACGTCTTCTGTACTTTGAACACTGCGGACGTGAGAGTCTTCTTCTTCTTGTCGATCTGCACGATGTCGAACCACAACATCCGGCGCAGCTCGACGTACTCTGCACGAATGCGGATGAGTGTGGCGTCGGTCCAGTGTGGCTTGTCCTGCGTTGGTGCTTCGTCGGCTATGAGATCCGAATCGTCCACGTTCAGCGGGAAGCGCGTGTCGTAATCTCCCGGCCTGATCTGAGGTCGTGGTCCGGTAGCTTCGCAAGTTCGGAGGTCCAGGAAGCACAGCTGATGCCAGACCAGACGACGGACGTGCACTTCAACAGGGCTCATGGAATAGTACGTCCCGTCTCGGTGCAGACCCATACACTCGGCGAGTCGGATGGCCGTACCGACCAGCGCTGAGTGCGCTCTGGAGACTTCGGCTCTCACTAGGGGTATGAGATACATGACGAAGGCTTGCATGACATCCACTCGAGTGGTTCGCAAGAAGTTCGCCTTCGCCAGCGCCATCTCTGTACCCGACCGTAGACTGTCGATGAGTGCAGGCTTAGAGGTATCGAAGGTGCGCATGATCGCCGTCTCGTCCATGCTCACGGCGCCGGAAAACATGGCCGCGAACACGATGGCCTGAATGGACCTTGCTGGCTCAGTTCCGCTAGTGATCTGGCCCCAGAAGAGTGCGTACTGCGCCTCGAAAGTCTGCCGGTGTACTGCGCGGCACATGATGTGCACCGCTGCGAAATACTGGGCGATGAGCTGATCAGCAGCGTGCTTCGTGGGTAGATAATCGATCAAATTGGTGTTCATGTTCGTGCCTGGGAAGAAGAAACTCGACGCAGGCGCGATACTACCAAATGTCAGTCTCAATGTCTTCTGCAGAAAGTAGGCTCTGGACCACAAGACTCACTAGTCCGGTCCTGGCCCAATGTAGCTCTTTGGACTCGCCTGCAGCCTAGGTGGTGCAACCCCTGGGTGAAGCTCACGATGATCCTTGGTCAGTGGCGAGGTGCTCCATTTCGACTTCCCGCACGTAACATCCTTCAACGTATCGTTCAGCTCATCCACCAGCTTCGGCCGCACCCAACCTCCAATGCGCTCCGAGATGCGCATCTTGCCCATCTGCACGCCGAGATCCATAAGCTCGTCGTCGCCATTGTCTTCGTACGTGTTGTCGAGCGCAGCCAACGGCGTCGGCTCCAACACGTCCTCGTCATCGCCGGCCTCGTCGTCTTCGTCACCGTCGACGTGGGCGTGGGTGCTGTCGGCGCCTGTCGGTTGCGTGATGTTCGCGCCACCCATATGCGGTTTCGCCGTCCGGCCCGTAACTTCGCGCTCCAGGTTCCTCTCCAGCGCGCCCATGCGCTCCTTGATGTCTGCAAGCTTCGCCTGGCTTTGCGGATCCAAAGATGGGGCAAGGTACAGGCAGTCCCGCTTGAAGCGGGTACAGTTCGTGCATGGCGCCAACTTGTCGCATTTGAGCTTACGCCGGCGGCACTCCAGGCACGATGTGATCTGTCGGTTTCGTCGCCGGATTCTCGCTGCATGCTTGTTCGAGTCTGAAGGTGAGCCAGAGTCCCGCAGGGCTGACAAGCCGGGGCTCTGGCCTGCTTCGGCGGCAACCGTCCGGGGCTGCTGCGGCTGCTGAGTACCGCCGTCGCTCTGCTGTGCCGAGTGATACATCCAGGCGTCCGCCATGGTGGTGAGTGGTCCAATGCGAGAAATCGCGCGTGACTTACGGCCGAAACGTATAGACTTGGGGTGTCAAACGCGCGCGGATGCGAGGGGACAAGCTTTCTTCGGGTCGACGTGGAGTCAAGCAGTCTTTCCGCTGATGCAAATGTCCCCGGTGTCTTCACAGCGGTCAGAGTACCATACAAGTGCTGTCGTCGCGGCGACGAGGTCGTGGTCCATCAATCTTGCCGCCTTGACTAGGAGCGCTCCAACCTCGGCAGCGACGACGACAACCAGGTCATAGTCTGATCCTTCGAGGAGTCAACGACACCACTGTACCGCACTCTCCACCTCCGACAAATGCGCAATCGGTCTGCATTTGCTAAAGGCCGTACCGATGTTCTGGGGGCGGGATCTCAACGCATGTACTTGAGTCGATGTGCCGGCTGACTTGAGTGCCCGCATCGATCGCCGTTAGTCAGCCAGATTCCCAATCAAATGACATGGGTCGGATTGGTTGTGACAGCATCGAGGCTGGTCCCAGGATGCAGCACTGTACAGTATCATCTACACCCTACTAACTATGGACACCCCACCTCCCCACCTCCTCCATCGCTCCTTTCTCTCCCTCCGCCAACCTGCCGCTCTTATCACCAAGAGCCCCAGCAACACACCGCCACCCATCCCTCCCACCACCATGCCTCAGCACTTCCTCTCGAAAACCCTGACCTGCCGCAGGATCGATCGCACCGCCCGGTACCCTCTGAAACACATCCCGCCATATTTTCCCTGCAATGGCTCGGTCGAACAAGTACGAATAGTACGTGGCGCCATACCCAAACAAGTGCCCAAAGAACCCCTGCCAGCTCGTACCAGCCGGCTCGGGAACCAGACTATACTTATTCCACACGCTCTGATACACTTTCGTGCTCTCCCTCCCATCCCCTCCATCAGCCCAGGTCAAAGGTAATCGGGAATGGTACTCCTGATCGAGCATCCCGAGCAAGACCTGACTCTCAATCTCCGCTCCTTGCATCCGGCGATCGACTTCGACGCGCTCTTGGATGCGGGAAGGGTCGAGCGGAACGTCCGTCTCCCAATGTCGTGCGTACAGTGCCAGCACTTCGGGCGCGGAGGCGAAGTTCTCCATGAGTACGGAGGGCAGCTCGGCGAAGTCGGTGGCGCAGCGCGTGCCGGAGACGTTTTGCAGGGCGGTGCGGCCGCAAATTGAATGGAGAGCGTGACCCATCTCATGGAAGAGAGTCGTAACTTCGCGGAAGGAGAGTAATGTCGGCCTGTTGGAACCGGAGGCAGGTGGTAGTGAGAAGTCGCAAATGAGTGCTATTGTCGGCAGCTGGTACAGCGCATTGCCGTCTCGGGAGTTCAAATTGGTCGCAAGGCCATCATTTGCGGCTTCCTGCGCTGAAGCGAACAAGCTTCCGCTTTGCGACGAAAGCTCAGCAGCCTCGTGTAATTCTTCGTCGCTGATGCGCCTGGAGCAACGCAGCGTGAAATGTGCGGGATTGGGGCTCTTGCCTTGCCGCTCGAACAAATCGCAGTATATCACCGCGATGTGGCCTTCGTGGTCATCAATAACATCCAAACGGCGAACGTCCGGCTTCCACGACTCGCCAGGCAGCGTCTCGCGAGGCACGAGACGGATGCCATACAGACGATGGAATAAGCGCGACAGGCCTTGCATAACTGTCCCAAGCGAGAAGTATGCTGCTAGAAAGTCTGGCATGCGCGCTTTCGAGCGCAGCGAAGACATCAGCTGTGCCGTATAGTAGTCCCGATCCCACGCATTCATCTTAGCGGGAGAATCAACAGCCCGGGCATCGCTCTTCTTCACTTCCAGCAATTGCCGCAATTCGTCTTTTGCTCGCGGCGCATTCTCGAACGCAAGCGCATCGAGAAATGAAGTGACGGACTCAGGAGACTTGGCCATCTTGTCCGTCAACGTCATATGCGCAAAGCTCTCGTAGCCACTCAGACTCGCCAGCTCAGCTCTCCGTTTCAGCAGCTGCTCCAGTCGCTGCAGGTTAGTACGCGAGGATGTGCGGTTCGCCATGTAGATCTCGCGTCGCGTGTCCGCGTCCTCGACGGTTCGCAACGCAACAGTGGCTGGCATGCCGACAGTTGGTAAAGATACCGAGCCCCATTTCGTCATTTGTCGTACAAACAGCGGATCCATGCCCTTCAATTTGCTGCTCTCAAAGTGCAGTATGCTCTTCTCCGCCGCCATGTTCTCCACGAAATCATTGCCCACCTGTGCGACCTCATTCGAGATCTCCACGAAGGCTTGCCTGTCCGTCTCCGCAAGGTCTATGGCAGACTTTGAGAAGTCTTTGATCAGGATGGCAGCAACCGTACGCTCCTCCTCACTCCACGAGGTGGACACTTCGGGTATTGCTGCAGCCCTCTTGAGCTGGTCGTTGAGCCCCGTCGTAGTATTCAGCACGTTCATGTACTCGAACATGGATGCATATGCCTGCGACGCTGCAGCCTGCACCTTTCGATCAGGATGCACCGAGCGTACAAAGTCGCTTAAGTCGATCACGCGACATAGTAGGTCGCTCAGCCTGTCAAGATCCCTCGCCGTGCGTTTCAACTCGTCATTCGTCTGGTAAGATAAGACCGCCGCGACGATCCTCTTGCACTTCGTGAGGGTGATGGCAGCGAAGTCTTGGAAGCCATCGGGATGTGTGAGATAGCGGTTCTGGAACAGCCCTGCACTCTTGCTGCCATAGTGGTGCTTCGTCCTAGACGAGAACTCTTTCCATGCGTGAGGCGAGTCGAAGATCTGGCGCAGCGTCCGGTCATCGTGGGCGATACTGGGCGATGCTCTCGAAGCAGGTCGATAGTCGTCTACTATGGCTGCTGCGGCGGCGGCGCCTTTGGCGTTGCTGGAAGTTACGAGGCGTCGCTTGCCGGTGTGGCGCTGCTGGCGCATACATCGTGGGCAGGTCCATGGCTGACGCTGAAGTCGCTTCAGCATTGTGCGGTGATGAAAGACGAGCAAACCCAGGCTCAACTCATGTTGCATGTGATAGACTCGATCGGGAAAAGTAGGCTCGGGCCGACGTCCGAGCGAACGCCGAAGCTCCTTCACGTCTGAGATGCTTTTGGAACGACCAGGACGCGAAATCGCCATTGCACGTACCATACAGCTCCTATGACCTTCCAACTGCTGCTGCGGCGGGTGAGTGGTATACCGAGTCCAACGACATCTGAAGTGCATACTGACAGCTTCAGCGCGTCCTCCCCATAGCGGGCTTAACAGCGGGCCTCGCGCTTCTCCCCAAAACCACCGCCTACGCCGAGGAACCCGTCACAGACCCGGCGAAGGCAACCGTAAGGCTTTGAACCACGCTGAGACAGGATCTTCAAGCTCACAAAGTCCAGCGCATGCGGAAACCCATCTACGACACCCCTCTCTCCGAACCTACAGCGAATGATATCTCCGCAACCACTCCCCTACCCGCCTCCGGCATAACAGATAAGCCGCAGGAAGATGATGCCTCGCGGAGACCCACGCCGACCGACAGACTAGCTAAAGAATTGAGCCGCGGCAGGTTGTTCCTACACCGATATGCGGTCAAGACGGAAGATGGCCTGAATTCGGGCATGGACCGTTTCATGAGCGCCGAGCACAGCTTCACATCGACCATCGCCTCCCTCGCGCCGCCGAAAGAGAGCAACGAGCAGCTGCTCCCGGGCGGCATATACGTGCTAGTCGCAGCCATGGCGGGTAGCATCATAAGTCGGAACCGCAATATCCTGATCCGCTTGGTCACGCCCATCATTACCGGCGTGACCACTGCGCATTACATGGTCCCGCGAACGACGCAGAATGTCGGCAATCTGATCTGGGACTTTGAGAAGCAGTACCCGGTGGTTAGGGACAACCACTTGAGGATAAGTCAAGGCATTAGACATTTCATCGAGACAGGGAAGGCGCATAGTCAAATGGGGCTCGCAATGGCAGAGGAACGCGTGACTGGGGCGAGGGAGACGATGGAGGATTGGGTGAAGAAGGGAAGGTGATAGCGTAATCGCGGATGCTTAGGGACACTGTAAGATATCACTTTGGGTCTCTGAGCCGCTAGGAGCCAATGCACACTGTGTGAAATCATTGCTGCTTGGGGAGAGCCAGCTCGTTTCAGCAATCTTGACTGGTAGATCCGTACGCTTTTGGTAGAGCTAACGTGCACTCATCTTCGTCTGGGTACGAGAGGGCTGATGCGACTAAGGTACATTTTTCGGTTTCCTTCTCTGTAAGCTCTCCACGCGTATCGCTCGCGGAATTGACGCCTGAGGCAGCAAGTATCTTCCACGTCAGAGCTGTTTCCTCAACTCCAGGACACTCCCACTCATAACCAGCCGGCGAAACAATTGTATGGATGGCGGAAATGGGACGGACAGCAACACGCAGTTGGTGACAGATGACTTCAAGATCAAAGGCGCCGCAGCCCGCAACATCTCAAAGGACAAGAGCCGGGATGTCGCACCGGAGACCTGCACCATCTGCCTCGAAAGCATCACCGACCGCGCTGTCGCCGCGCCTTGTAACCACCTGATGTTCGACTTCCTCTGCCTGGTGTCGTGGCTCCAGGAACGGCCTACTTGTCCGCTGTGCAAGGCGCCGGTGACCGAGGTGCAGTACGACTGGCGAGGGCCGGAGGACTACGAGACGTACCGTGTGCCGAAGCAAGAGACTGCACCGGCGACAGGTCAAGGACGGAGGCAGGGCCCGAGCCGGCGCTTCGCCGCAGTACAAGTGTCCACCAGTGATGGTAGACCAGGTACGACAGTGGAAGACCCTGCGCTCCAGCGTCGAAGGCGAGTCTATCGCGAGAGGACCTACTCACTCCACGTCGGCACCAACCCGATATCGCAATACCACGACTTTACGCGCGAAGCATTCGCCGCATCGGCAGACTTGCACAGCCGAGCCCGCGCCTTCTTGCGCCGAGAGTTGAAGGTATTCTCCTTCCTGGACGCCACTCGTACTAGGCGTGGTGGCAACACCAGAGAGTTCCTGGTTGAGTACATCATCGCGGTGCTCAAGGTCAATGAGCTCAAAGGCGCTGGTGGGCATGCTGTGGATCTTGTGGCGGAGTTCTTGGGGGTGGAGAATGCGAGGATGTTGCTGCATGAGCTGGAGGCGTGGCTGAGAAGCCCGTTTTGCAGACTGGAGGCTTGGGATGAACACGTGCAGTATCGGAATGGTTCTACAGATGACAAACGAGGGTGAAGACTTGTGCCCCTTGAGAGTACTGTAGTCGTGGGGCTCTCAAGCGACGATCCGAGACTACGAGTCCCGAGGTATTAAGCACCTCGAATGCAAGCTCAAATCTCCTATTGATCCACAGCAGACTCGATACGTTCCCTACCAGCGCTTGGAAGGCCGACCCTTTCACTTCTCGCGATGCTTCGCGACAAAGCAATTTCGCTTCACGAATCCACGCCACGATAGGATTGAAGGAGACATGAGGCGACGTGGTGCGATGACGTATTGTACATTTGGAGAGTGTGTCGTAGACATATTGATTCCAAGCAGTACGTTTGCGAGCTTGCCTTCTCGATCTACCGCTAATGCCTTCTGTGTTCCCGATGGCTTCCGTTGACCCACAGCCCTGTCTCTGACACTCATTGGATGAAATGTCATCCGCGTTTCGTTACTCGGCAGCTCGAGTGATTCTGCGAGCAGTGCCGGAAGTCTTGGCATCCTGCAGGAGCACCGTTTGCGGCGTGTGCTGATGTGCGATTACTGAGAGCCCAATGCTCGCCTCAATGAGGCGATCACATCACTGTGCCATTGCTTATATCGCGCAGCCCTGCGAGCCTGATCTGGCCCAGTATTCCACGGGGTCAACGGAGATAGCGGAAACTCTTCGAACTTGAAGATCTCCAGGGCCTCCTTGCGCCCCGCTGCGGCGTTCGCTCTGTCTTGCAAAGCCTTCAACCACGGCAGCATAGCCTGAGTGTCGTTGTCGCTCCAGAAAAGTGGCGTGCCCGTTCCGAACCAGCATTCGAAGGAGTCGAGATTGTTTGCTTGTGCCAGCAGGCAGAGTGCAGAGCACAATTTCGCACGATCACCTATGAGCCCGAATCGGATGTGACGGAGATGCTTTCTGGAGCTACCGATCGTCTCCAGGAAGGTGTAGAGCGGTTTCTCACTGGGGAACTCGAAGGTGTTTTCGCCGTACAGGATGGATGCGGCTTCGGCACATATTTGGTGGCTTGTTCGTAGGAGGTTGGTGATGAGGCGAGGTCTCCTCCCAGTCGTCTGTGCGATGAGGAGCTTTCGAGGTGGAGTGTTCCGAATGTCGACATCCGAAATGTCCAAAGGCTTAATGGAACATACGGTGAGTCTGTATATCTCATTCCTGATCTCCGGTGCGAGATCGTCAAACCCGATGGCGTTGCTGACGGGCATCGCCGGGCGGCGTTTCTTGGGCATGACTGTATGCTGCCAGCTGAGTTTAGCCGGGTTGTTGGTGCATGGCGGTGGCCTCCGCGGTCTGGAAGATGCAGAGCTGAGTTGATGGTTGCGATGATTGCGTTGGAAGGTTGAGGTCTAAGAAGAAGACAGCCCGAGTGACGGTACAAAAGAATGGAAGCTGGAAGGTTGAAGCTAAGAATGAGGCAGGCATGCGCGCTTCTGTTTGCGGAAGGCGCGACCTGCCAAGCTCAATCACAGCACATTGAGCTCACACTCAGTCTCGGACCCGCTTTCACTCACAGCCTCCCTCTCATCTTCATCCACATCCATATACCGCCATACCCCCGTAGAAAGCATAGGTAGTACGCCACGCCCCCTAACGCGCCGCCCAAATGCGCTGCGTGTCCGATCGGACTCTTGTCCGAGTTCAAGTAGTATGTGTCCACCGCCGCAAATCCCATCGTAGCCACCCACAAGGGTACGGGGATGAAGAAGACACTCACCTGCGCCCACGGCATCAGACACGCCGCAGCCGCGCCCGCTCCCACGACCATGCCACTTGCACCTAGCGCCGATTGACGCACTGCATCACCGGTCTGACCGAATGGGCCTAAGATCTTGCCCGCTCCACTCTCAGAGGGCCTCTGCTTCTGATACAGCCACGCAATCGAGCCTGCAAGTCCGCTTCCCAGTGAGAGGGCCAGCACATGGAAAGCGCCAATGCCTGGCACCCAAGACAGCATAGTGCCAAAGGTACTGAACGTCAGCATGTTGAACGCGAAATGGATGAAATTCTTGTGCGAAAAGGCCGACGTAAGTATAGTCCATTGTCGGCCCTCACGCCAATTCTGCCAGGACAGGGTGAAGTTTTCGCGGAGAGTCCGCAGGAGCCGCTGATCCTTAGTTGCTTGAGCGTATGCCCAACCGGCGAACACGCCAGTGTTGAGGGCGATGAGGAAGTAGGTAGCGCTGATAGCGGACACGCGAGTGCTGCCGGTGGGGCCGTACCCTTGGGCATAAGAGCGGTTGGGGAGGTTGCGTCGATTGCTGCCGCGTAATTGTGGGCGGGGTCCGAAGCTTTGATGAACGAAGGTGCGATTTAGACTTCCGTCGGACATCCTGGAGAAGAGGGTATTGCTAGGTGCGGTCCGGGAGAGTCCTTGTGCCGGCGCCCGGAGTGATTGAAGTACTCGAACGCGTAGCAGAAGGGGCGAGAGCATGGTTTCGAGAAAACAGCTGACACCGAGGAAGCACTGCTGGGCCTTGAAAAGGAGAGACAGAAGCCGGATGGCACTGCTAAGTACTCTGTAGCGAAGAGGCTGGTATCGTTACGTTACACAAAGGGACGTCAGCACCTTGCGGCAACAGGGGCGGGCATAAGTTGGAACGACGTGGCCCGAACGTGGGATTTCCCAGCGCTCATGAACCGAGTGTATCGCTGTATGGAGAAGCGTTGATCTCGACGAAACGAATTGCTAGTAGGTACCTACATGTAATTGCACGTCGATCCGAAGTCGTGATGTTCATGTTGATCTCAGTTGCGGCGTGCCGCATGTGTGCCTCAGGTGTCCTCTGCCAATGCAGGTCCTGGACCTCAGTTCGAATTGTCTACACGCCAAACATCCCACCACCTTTCCACGAACTACCACCTCCGCTGCCCACGAACCTGACGCTACCTTATTGATACGACTGCGCACTCCCACACATCACAAAGACTCCGCTCACCCGCCGTTGAACCTCTCCGGCTACCAAAAGCCCATTACTGCGCTTGAATCTGCACTCTCGCTCCAGTTCAAACAAACGACCGGAACCCGGTCATACCTAGGGGGACCATCGTACTCGAGAATTCAGAGCCATCAGCCTGCCTGAGAGGCGCTGGCACTTTCACACGCCGGCCTTGCCCTCGACCGCCAGTGCTGGTGTTATTACAACCCGGTGAAGCCATCGCGAAGCTCTACACCGCCGCGGCCACTCCGGAAAGCACTTGAGATGGCGTCCGAGCTCGCCAGCAAACTCGAAGCTACCACACTGAACGAGGGCGCCACAAATGACAATTGGAAAGCGAGCCTGAAGCAACCTGTCAAAGACAAAAGGGTGCAGACTGAGGATGTCACGAAGACGAAGGGGCTGGAGTTTGAGGATTTCTACCTGAAGCGACCATTACTTATGGGCATATTCGAGGCTGGATTCGAGAAGCCTTCGCCGATTCAGGAGGAGACCATACCAGTTGCGCTCACAGGGCGAGATGTCTTGGCGCGAGCTAAGAACGGCACTGGCAAGACTGCTGCTTTTGTGATACCTACACTCGAGCGGATCAATCCGAAGTTGGAAAAGACACAGGCGCTCATCCTTGTGCCCACGCGAGAATTGGCATTACAAACATCGCAAGTGTGCAAGACGCTGGGCAAGCACTTGGGCGTCAACGTGATGGTGACCACGGGTGGCACTGGACTGAAGGACGACATCATTCGCTTGAGCGACACTGTACACATCATTGTCGGCACACCCGGCCGTATCTTGGACCTTGCATCAAAAGGCGTGGCAGACCTTTCAGCAGCGACCACCTTTGTCATGGACGAGGCCGACAAGCTCCTATCTCCCGAGTTCACCGTCACCATCGAGCAACTACTGCAGTTCCATCCCAAGGACCGACAGGTCATGCTCTTCTCTGCTACCTTTCCGGTCATTGTGAAGTCTTTCATGGACAAGCACATGCGCGACCCTCACGAGATCAACCTGATGGATGAGCTCACGTTGCGTGGTATCACCCAATTCTATGCCTTCGTGGAAGAGAAGCAGAAGGTGCACTGCTTGAACACGCTCTTCAGCCGTCTCCAAATCAACCAGTCCATCATCTTCTGCAACAGCACCACTCGTGTCGAGCTTCTCGCGAAGAAAATCACCGAGCTGGGCTACTCTTGTTTCTACTCTCACGCTAAAATGCTGCAGCAACACCGGAACCGAGTATTCCACGAGTTCAGGAACGGCGCTGTACGAAATCTAGTCTGCTCTGATCTGCTCACTCGCGGTATCGACATCCAAGCGGTCAACGTCGTCATTAACTTCGACTTCCCGAAGAATGCCGAGACATATCTTCATCGCATTGGTCGCTCCGGCCGCTTCGGACATCTGGGTCTAGCCATCAACCTGATCAGCTGGGAGGACCGCTTCAATCTGTACCGCATCGAGCAAGAGCTCGGAACAGAGATACAACCAATTCCCGCGGCCATCGATAAGAGCCTGTACGTGTACGACGCACCGGAGAACATCCCGCGACCCGTCAACACCGCATCTCAACCGCAACAGCGGCCACAACAAGAGGGCAGAAGACAGCAGGGCAACGGCGCCGACTTGCAAAATCCGGCAAATCGGACTGGTGGGTACCGTGGTGGACGAGGTGGTGGCCGTGGGGGCGGCTTCCGTGGCCCGCCGCGCGAGCCTGGTCAGCAGAACCAAAACGGTTCCCAGGGCCAGCAGAGGCCGAGCGGATTCCAACAGCAGCCGCCGCCGCAAGCTTTGACGCCGTCCGCCGCTCAGGCATAGCGCGCTTGAGCGTGCTTCCCGCGGTCATCTAGTGCGCGATTTGTCAGACGTGTACAATGGCGTTTTCGGAGTTTCACCAGCGAGGCGCTGAATGGCCGGCGCGCCAAGGAGGCTCGCGGTGGGCGGTGATGTTGCTGTATGACTGATGACTAGCCGGTTCTTACGCTCCAGCAGATGTTTCTTCGCAACTTGACTTCCGACACCCCTACCGCGCGTCCCACGACTTGCGTGGAGAAGTCAGACGCTGCGACCTTCGACAGAGAGAAACACGACTCGACTCCTTGCACTTTCTTCCCGGCTCCACAGCCTGTGATGATCTCCCCTTCTTGTGATCCACACGACACCACGCAATTACCTGCACTCACTCAGACTTGCCGACCCCACAAGGCTGAAAACCACAGACCAAAAGCGAGAACGAGCTTTGCCGCTGGACAAGCTCGCCATCGTCGCCACTCGGAGCGCAACAATACCGGCTCTACAATCACAACGTTGATCATGTCTCCTTCATTCCTTCAGAAGACGCCCGATCAGTCCGGAACTACCTTTTGTCACCTTGCCATGAAGCCGCGCCCACGCATACGATATACCCGCGTAGCCGCGACTCGCTCATGGAAGGTGCACGCCAGGCGATTCCGGTAGAAAGAAACTACAAAAATTGTTTTTGGAGGACGGATGTCAGGCGAGATGGCTGGTACATTAGTGCATGCCGGATTACAGTCCGGCTGCTATATAGCTCTTGCTCGAATGAGAAAGCCCTTTCCCTCCAAATCCAGACCCCATCATTGCGCGCCAATATCGTCCATGCGGCTTACATGAGCTCCGGACGTATCCTGCCCATGTACCTTGAATTAGCCACAAACGTGCGCAAGTGAAGTCGTGAAGTCGCTCCCACGTTGACGCCGAGTGCCCGACGAGGCAACGTCTGGTTGTCGGCAGTGTGGCTCGTCCGGGCCGCGACGGTCGTGTTCGCCGATGACCACCACCGGCGTTCGGGAGCGACGACTGTTCCGAGGAACGGGTGTCACGTGGTAGGACTCGGAGTAGGGTACAGTAGGGTAATCAACGACGAATGAACATCGGTACATGTAAAAAAATGTAATTGTGGTCGCTTATTATCACGACGACATCGGACTTCCTCAAGGTGACCTCGGCATTACTTCTCGACAGCAGTCGCGGGCTGTTTCCGATATACTGTATATTTGCTGCGAAGGTACGTGGATGGGTGTTTGGGAAGTCTGTTCTCGGTAATAAACATGGTACTTTTGCTGCTACATGGAAGGATGCGGTGATTCAGCTACGCGGAAAAAGATGTTTGCAACTCTGTTCTCGGTAATATATATGGTACTCTTGTTGCTACGTGGGAGGATGTGGTGAAGCGTAGCTTGGGGCCAGGCGGCAAGCGAGCGTATCAGGCAATTCCATACTGATTATTGATTCTCCGTCGGGGGGGTTGCTTTGGAGAAGCTGCTCCCGTCGTCAACTGTATATCGCCGGCTGACTGCCGGATCTGGATCATGCTCCCACGACGGGCCTCACGAGAGCGATGGAACGAGCACTTACCGCAAGGGACAGCTGTCTATCGGGCGACTGAACCGCGCACGCAAGGCTGGCTCGACGCGCAAGCCCGCGGAATTCCTGTGGTCTATCGGTACATGTAGGGTGCTGCACAGCTCGCCTCCAGGTGGTGTTACATGAGGTGTGTGAGGTGGACGGTGGAGTTGCTCCAGGGTCAGCTAATCAGGTGCAGCGTTTTAGGCGAGGGGTCGTCCAATGGTTGCGGTGCCGTTGGCGATCACGTAGTGCGGTGCACTAAGGCTATTGTTTTACTTGGCATCAGGCCAGCCGTACATGGACGATCTCCGGTGAGCTGTGTGGTATGGGCATTTCATGAGGTGGATGGTGGACGCGGTGTGCATGATGTGAGGTGCCGTGTCTTCCAGGTTGCGTACGCAGAATTCTCGACTCCAGGAATAGAAGCCCCCACCTTGTGACCTCAAGGTGCAGTCCTCAGCCTCGTGGTTATTTTATTGTCCAGCAGGAGCGGGTGCATGTGGCTTGGCATTCAGTGCGGGAATCAGGGCAGCCGCGCGATCTGCAGTGCAGTGCAGTGCAGTGCAGCTCATGCCCGCGGAGCCCGTCCAAGGTGCACAGCACATGCATCTTCAGTAGTCTTCAGTCTTCAGTCTCCACCCAGCGGGCGTGAGATTGCGACGTTGAATGTTCAAACAAATGAGGGGCAAACCATGTCGCTGGCCCCTCCCGTCTTCTCATCACAGGCCTTGTTTCGGCGGGACCGCGGCTCGCCTCTCTACCGTTGCCCGGAAGCCGTTTGGAAGGTCATCACCGAGCCCTGGTCGCACTGCTAATTTGGTTAGGGGTTAGGGGACACTGACCAACCGGAGCACGCAGGAACACGCGAATCACTAGCAGCACCTAATTCAATACCTTTGTGGTCGGCGCGAGCGGCGACTTCCTGCAGGCAAAACGACACAAACAAGGCTTAGCCAAGTATCGATGGCTGTGAATGACCCGGATTCTGCTCCACGCTCATCCACCGCTACACCGTCAGCACGCGGCGAGCGCGCCCCCCCCCCCAAAGCAAGGCTTGTAACCGCAAGTAGACCACCAACGGTATTTCCACTTCGGGAAGTCTTGGCTGGTCTGTGTCAGGCTGTCAGACCCGGACGAGAGGGCTGTGCGTTGGCCCCCCCGATAGAAATTACTGGTATGAGAGCCCGAGGAGGCTACACCTAAGTACCCTGCCTTCCCTTTCCGTACCCATCCACCGCACCACACCACATTCTCCTTCCCATCCCACACCCACTCTCGCTTTGCACCACCAGCCACGCCGCCGCCAACGATGGCTTCCATCTCAGCTTCTTCCGAGCAGATGCACTTTGGCGCCGCCAATGTCACCGCCGACGCGAGCCTCATGTCTCCTGTTCCGAGCGGTTTCACGCTCTTCCAGCCTTCGGTGGCAATCGGCTTCTCACTCCTGATTTTGCTCGTTCTCGCACGCGTCTTTGGAGCTGGCAAGCAGAGACTGCCTGCTGGTGTCAAACGGCTACCACACTTGGGCCCGCAACTCCCGTATATTGGCGCGCCATGGGGTGTACCGGGTCCTGGTATCGAGGCAGCATGGTTCTTCGGCAACATGCACAAGAAGCTCGGCCCAATCTACGAGTGGAAGGTACGCTGGCGAGCTACTCCTCCGGGAAACTCGTTGCTGACTTTCGTTTGCAGGTCATGGGCACCATTCACATCTGGATCGAGACCGACAAGATATCGCGCGACCTCTTCGTCAGCCGACAACGTAATTACTGCGACCGCAATGAGCTTCCTGCTGCTATTGGCGTCCGAGAGGGCTCCGAGGTGCTCCCACTCATGGGCTTTGGCGAGCAGTTTCGTCGATACAAGAACTTTATGCACCTGATTATGAGGCACGCCCACCCACGCATGTTTTACGGCTGGCCGATGGCGGAGAACAAGAAGACCCTCCGCCGGATACTCGAGCAGCCAGATCGCTGGTCGGAGCACATTATCGTCCACTGCGGCCGCACAATCGCCAGCATCGCATGGGGCGACGCCGACCATGGCAAGAAGCTGCTGACTATCATCCCGACTATCCTTAAGACCGTGTCACCCGCAGGCCCGCTCATCAACAAGCTTACTTTCCTCTCGAACCTGCCCGAGTCCGTCTCGCCGTGGAAACAGCAGGAGGCGATCCGCAAGAAGGAGATGAGCGACGCGTTCATGGAACCCCTGCAAGAAGCCAAGGCTCGCAACGACGCCGGCATCCTCGAGGACTGCTGGAGCAACTTGTGGCTGGAGAAGGAGAAGGGGACCGAACACCTCGACTTCTACGAGGCCGCGCACGCCATCGGCTCCAGCTCTTTCGTCGCCATTGCCACCGTCGGCGGACCGCTCCACGCTTTCTTCCTCGCCATGTGCCACTACCCGGCTTGGCAGCGCAAGGTTCAGGAGGAGATCGACCGCGTTTGCGGCGACCGTCTGCCGTCCATGGACGACATGCCAAAGCTACCTGTCCTCCGCGCCACCGTCAAAGAAATCGTCCGATGGCGGCAAGCGACTCCTCTCGGCGTGCCCCACGTAGCGATGGAAGACGACGTCTACGAAGGCTACCTGATCCCCAAAGGCGCCATCTGCCACGCAAATCACTAGTACGTCCCGCCCTTCCCACCAACTTCGAACAATCCACTAACAAACCCCCTACAGCCTCATCTCCCGCGAAGAATCCATGTACCCCCGCGGCGAAGAATTCCTCCCCGACCGCTGGCTGGATCCCTCCTACCCGACCTACAAAGAGCCCCTCTCCGAATTCCCCAACTTCAGCGGCGACCGCGCCTTCGGCTACGGCAATCGCAGCTGCCCCGGCATCGACCTCACGACCTGCGAACTCTACACCCTCATCGGAAGCCTCCTCTGGGCGTTCGAGATCAAACGCCCCGAGGGCCGCGACGCGCACGACAGCCCGCTGCCGTGGTACGAGACGGCGCCGTGGGTGATTACGATGCCGAAGCCTTTCAAGGCTGATATTCGGGTGCGAAGCGAGGAGAAGAGGAGGCAGATTCTGAACGATTGCCCTGACGCGGGATACACCATTATGGACAATGAGAGCGAGAGAAAGACGAGGTGGGATGTTGTGAGGCAGCCGGGCGAGCATTTGTACCGGTGGGATGGGCTGACTGAGCAGGCTGTGCTGGATCCTTCGCGGAGTTATGCTGTGGGGATTTAGAGTTGGGTGGGTCTGTTGGACGAGTTGACGCTGTTTGAGGGAATGGTTGTCTTGCGTATTTAGCGGGTTTGGGCTCCTGGTGGATGGGATCTTCTGCTGTCTCGGCGGATGGCGCTTTTTCGCTACCTTGCATATGGGGACTTCTAAAGACTCTTGTAATTTCAGCACGTTTGAGCGAAGCATGCTCTATCTCTCTGCCGCGCGTGCACGTAGCCATTCTATCTACGTAACTCTTGTACCTTGGGTAGGTACGGGTTATTCGGCCTCTTCGTGAAAGGGTCTGGTGTTAGCAGACATATGCATGTGCCCCCGCAACATGATTGTTTCCACAAGTATTTCCTTACGTCACCAACGAACAGACTCTACTGCACATGTACATACATGTACTCAGCACTTCAATGTTCCTCCATTGAATCTGCAAACACCAACGTGAATAGGACCTGTCCTAGTGCCTCGTCAATACCCACATCCCGTTCACAATGGACTCCTCACGCCTAACCTGCCTCCCCGACGAGCTCCTCGAAGCAATCGTCTTCTACCTCCCCCCCCACGACACCGTAGCCTTCGGCGCCACCTGCCGACGCAGCAACAAAATCACTTTCGAGCCCCTCGTATGGCGGGCCCATTGTGTCCAGGAATACCGGTACTGGGAGTCGCGCCACGAGCTGAAAGAGAAACTCTCGCGGCCCCCGGCGCAGACGAAGTGGCGAGTGCTGTTCAATGAGCGCATGCAGACGGATAGGAAGGCGTTGGAGCTTTTCGATGCGTTGCTCGAGACGCAGCAGTTTCGGTTGGAGAGGATGGAGAAGGTGGCGGCGATGGGGTATGATGTTAAGGGAATGTTGCTGAAGCAGCGGGATCAGACGCCGGATGATGCGGCGGATGTGTTGGCGAGGAGGTACCATGCGAATGCTTTGCTTGGGTCGATACACCGCGCGACTGCGTTGGAGAAGTGGACGAGGTTGCAGAATATGCAGATGGTGCGGTTGGAGGAGGTGCTAGGGGCTTATGATTTGTTCGTGCTGGCGGGGAGCAAAGGTGATCTGAGCGATATGGACCGGGAACTGGATCGTATCGCCGAGAGTATACGGTTGCAAGATCCGGACTTTGAGACGTGGAGTGTGAGGCAGAAGGCTACGGAGATTGCACGCTGGCTTCGCGCGCAGAACCTGGTGGGCAACCCGAGCGAGGACGACTATCATGCGCTTCGCAACAACTTCATCAGCATCGCGCTGTTCGACGAGCCGCATACGTCGTTGCCACTGCAGTCCGTCGCCATCTACTGCGCGGTAGCGAGGCGGCTGGGCGTCAATGCGAAGCCATCCAACTACCCTCACCACGTACACGCGGTCATCGAAGCCTCAGCCGACACCACTCTCGATGGCGCGCCGCGCCCCAGCAGAGACATCGACTTCTCCAACCCCTCCGATGTCATGCACATGGACCCCTGGCGCTCCCCAAACGAAGTACCTAGCCAGCACCTCTCGACCAGACTGATGCAAATGGGCGCCCCCGCAGCCCAGCACGCCCACCACCTCGGCCCCTCCACCACCCTCGAAATTGCCCTCCGCACCAGCCGCAACATCATGAATTCGGTCCAAGAAGCCCGCCAACGCAACACCACCACGCCCCGCGGCGCCAGCTACCCGGACGTCGACGCCGCCTGGTACAGCATGCTGTGGTCCATGCTCGTGCTCGGCGACTCCAACACAGCCGCTCTCCTCCACCGACGCCGCCAAATCCTCCCCTACCTCGTCGAGCACTACCAGGCGCACTTCCCCGAAGACCTGAATTTGCTCGAGACGCTCGTGGCGCCCATGTTCGAGTCGCTGCGCGAGCACCATGTCCTCATGCACTTGATCACCACGGCGCGGGCGGCGGATGCTAATCTGCGGGCGCCGTCGCGGAGGCCGAACAAGGCTGATTTGAGGGCGTTTTGGATTCCGGGGCAGGGTGGCGTGGGGTATAGGATCGGGACGTATTTCAAGCATCGCCGGTATCATTACGAGGGGGTCGTGGTGGGGTGGGATACCAAGTGCGCGGCGGATCCGCGGTGGATGGAGCAGATGCAGGTGGATTCTTTGCCAAGAGGGCGGGAGCAGCCGTTTTATAATGTCCTGTGAGTTGGCATGACATATCAGGATTTGGCTTGTTTGAGTGGAGCTGACGTGCGGTGTACAGAGCGGATGACAAGACCGTGCGGTATGTGGCTGATGAGAATATTGAGAGCTTGTCCCGGCAGCCGAGTGAAGCTATTCTGGCGCTGGCGGGAAGGTACTTTAAGAGGTGGGATAGTGCGAGTGGGATGTTTGTGAGCAATATCAGGGAGGAGTACCCGGATGACTGATGGGAGTTTCGTGACGGGTCTAGCTTTGTGATGTTGACGTACAAAGGCATCGCCTACGAGCGATGATATGCGAGGACCGCTGCTTACATCGATGCGCAAAGTTGACCCAGCTCGCTCGCCGCCAATACGATTCAGATTGAACACAGTTTTGTTGCTAGGCGCGAGTTCACTCCCGTCCCTACCGCGCCCAAGGTGATTGAGCTTTACTGATGGCGGGAGACTGTCGATGCTCACACCAATGGACCAACAGCATACAACCCGTCAGCCCAGACGTGAACGTGAAGCTTACATGTAGGGGACAAGTCAACACCGCGATGATCAGCTGCCTCGTTTAAGCACAGGCAACACTCGTACAGCATTACGGCACCCCCTTCCCCTGCCTCGTCGCCTTCGCCAGCTCACTCTGCGCGGTGTCATCCGCATACCGCTGATAAATCGGCAGGTAATGCTCCCTGTCGCTCGTCGTATTCTTGATGCTCGGTCGCTCCTCGAGCGCTTGCCGCCATTTCCCAAACCGAGCCCACACCGCGTCTTCGTCGGCACCCTCGGGGATGCCGAGGCCCTGTTTGAAGTGATCGAAGACCCAGAGCCGCATCTAGCGTAACCATTAGATCCTGTCTACAAGCAACAGACAAGTACTCTTAAGCCACATGGCGGTATACTCACAATCCAAGGCGCCACAACAAAATCCACCAACGTCGGCTCCTTGCCCAAGAAAAACGGCCCCTCCCCATCCATCTCCTCCGCCAACTCCCTCAACCTCCCCACAAACTCCCCCCTCACCCGCCCCAACCCCTCCCCATCGCTCAAAGGCTGCCACTGTAGAAACCGATGGAACGCCGGGATCAACCTCGACGTGCAGAAGTCCGTCCAGATCCTCACTCTAGCCCTCTCGTACGGATCCCGCGGCAGCAACCTGGGCCCGTGGTCTGGGTAGGCGTCCTCGAGGAACTCGCAGAGGACTGTGCTTTCGTAGAGGGGTTTGTCGTCGTACTGTAGTGTTGGGACCAGGCCTCGGGGGTTGAGAGCGAGCAGGCTGGCGGGTTTGTGGTAGGGGTTTACTTCTATGTATTGGTAGGGGATTTTCTTTTCTTCGAGGACGCTCCAGGCGCGTTGGACGAAGGGGCAGAACCAGCCTGAGAAGAGTTTTAGGGGGAGGGGGGTCTGGTGGGCTTCTACGATGGATGCGGCGGGTCCGGTGGCGTGGGGGTAGAGGTTGGAGTCGGGGTGCTCGGATTTGGTGGTCATGTTGGGGTGGAGGCACTAGAGGTGGTCTTGGCGAGGGTTTGGTGTTCGAGTAGGATCGAATAGGAAGGCACGGCGTGAAGATTCTTGTGGCATCGAGCCCACTCTCACGATGATGCCATCAATCGGTGTTCGGCGCCCCCGGCACAGGTGCACAAAACAACCTTGATGGCTCGGTCCGAGCTAACGCCGTCAATGCCCAGTGTCGCAATATTGGCAACCTTGATCGTTTTATGCCTTCTCGATTAATCAGCAAGCGGGCAGCATGTTGCACCGCAAGCAAGCGCCACTCACCTCAGCATCTCATCATCAGCGCAGCTCCACGCCAAGCCGTCCGATTCCGCCCACCGCCTCACTGAGTCACAGCCTCGCAGGATTCACAGGCCCGTCGGGAGCCAACCACGATGATGGATCACGACCGGACTGAACTGCTTGCCAAGCACCCCGGCATCCGCCTGCCTCCGAAGCCGAAGACACGTCCACTGTATAGTCGAGCTTGGGGCACATAAGGTAGGTAGAATGTATGTAAGCGAAGCTGAAAATGCTGCAAGTAGGTGTACATATAGGCAGGTAGTCCTGTTCTCTCCCTATCTATCCTGTACACTACCTCTCCTACCAGCCTACCCTAACCATGACCAACCAACCAGACGGCGGTCCGGTCACTAGAGTCGAGTCATATCAAGTAGGTACACTGTGCCGTGCAGACATGACCCGAATCGCTCTGACTGGATCTCTCAGTGGCCCACCGGTCACGTCGCGCACCTTACGCAGAACCAGCAAAATGCCCTCGAAGCCTTCAAGAAACTCTGTGAGAAAAAGGGCTACTACGCGCCGGCATCCGCGGACAGTCAGACCCACGCTTCCCACGACGACGAGACGCTGTTACGGTACCTGCGAGCCCGGAAGTTCATCCCGCAAGAGGCGTTCGCCCAGTTCAAGGACACAGAGGATTGGCGCAACGAGAACGAGCTGGACACGCTGTACGAGACGATCGATATCGAAGAGTACGAAAACACGCGGCGGGTGTATCCGCAATGGACCGGTCGAAGAGACAAGCGCGGCATTCCTCTGTACGTGTACGAGGTGAACCACATCGACGCCAAGGACGTGAGCGCGCACAACAATGCCAAGGAAGCCAAAAATGCGAAACAGTCGGTCAAATCCAAGACACCACGGAAGATGCTCCGCTTGTTTGCGCTGTACGAAAATCTGTGTCGCTTCGTCTTGCCACTTTGCTCGGCGATACCGGATCGAGAACATGCGGAGACGCCCATCAGCCAGAGTAACAATATTGTGGATATCTCCAAGGTCAGCTTTGCGAAGTTTTGGAGCTTGCGGAATCATATGAGCGATGCTTCTACGCTGGCTACAGCGCATTACCCGGAAACGCTGGATCGGATCTTTGTTGTTGGTGCGCCTGGTTTCTTTAATACTGTTTGGGAGTGGGCGAAGCGGTGGTTTGATCCTATTACTGTGGTGAGTATTGTAAATTGGCGTCCGCGTCTGCGAGCTGACACATGGAATCGCAGTCCAAGATCTTCATTCTCAACGACAAGAACATACTCTCCACTCTGGAGAAATATGTCGACAAAGAAAACATTCCCAAAAAGTATGGCGGGACGCTCGATTGGTCGTTCGGGAACATGCCTTTTCTGGAACCCGGCATAGCCGACAATCTTCGGTGGAAGATTGATGTACACGAGAACGGCCACAGAACACTCCCCAAAGGACCCATACGATGGCAATACGACGAGAATGGCGACTTGGTCGCGACAGCCATTGGCTCGGAACACGGCAAGGCTCGAAATAGCGTCATCGCGGGGTTGCACCCCCAAGCTGGCGTGGCCACGCTGGCGCTGTCACCGGGACGGGACATGTCCATCATCTTGCACCGGGAGGCCTCGAGACAGGAAGCTTCGCCCAGCACCCCGACTCCCACTCGTCCACCCACCGCCCGGCAGATGACCGGTGGCATCGCGACTACAGCTGCAACTACGAAGATAAACGACGCCAACATGAACGGAAGCCGACCCTCAGAGTCAATGTCGCAGGACTTTGCCGGCACCGGCGCGCATACAGTCCCTTACCGCGACACCACCAACGGCCACTCGTACCCTCCCCCCGACAATCGGCAAGGCACGAGCTCCACCCGCTTCGAGCAGCAGCAAGGCACGCACGCCGAAGACCAACTAGCGGCCGGAACACCCTACCAGCGCCGCGACGGAGCCGGCGAGAGAGTCGCCGTCATGGAACCCGGCACCGTCGGCCAGGCCGTGAAAGAACACCCCATGCACAACCCCGAGGTGGACGCGCAGCAGCCGGGTTATGTGGAGCAGGCGCAGCATCTGGCGGGCCAGGCGGTGGAGCAGGCCAAGGCGCTGCCGCATACTGTTTTGGCGGCTGTGGGGTTGGGAGGGAAGGAGGGTGCTGGGGGGGAGACGGCGCCGGTGAGGGAGGTGCGGGCGGATCCGGCGGTGGATGGGATGGATGGGAAGGTTGTGGAGGAGTTTTTGCGGAGTAAGACGCTGAGTTCGGTGAAGTGATGGGTTTTGGTGTTTACGCAGTTGTGCAGGGATACCCTGGGTCTTCTCGGCTTTTGGCAGCATGGTGTAGCGATTCCCCGTCGTAAGAGTGCTAAGCGTTGTCTGCGAGGCACCGATACACACACAATTTCACACGATTCCAGCTCTTCGTGGTGAGAGTGCAGCTGAGTACCCGAAACGCGACATTACCCCCCACAGCCTTCGGAGGTCCCGCATCGTAGCTGCTGACATGCGATTCCACACGCGCGTGCAGGCCCTGACAGACGTGCCTTCTGCTCAAGGGTGGTGGTGATAAGCTGACATTGTCGATCTAGACCATCCGTCCGTCCCAATGCTATTGTTTAGACGGCCTGATGAGCCGAGTACAGTATGACTTGCGACATGAACCGGGCTCCCGCTCGCTTTGGTAGCCTGTGGGACCAGGAGATTAAACATCATGATAGGCATTGGTACGCTCCCGCAGCTTTCCAAAGATTGCGAGACTCGGGTTCCGATGCTGGGTGCCAAGATCGAGGACTTCTTATCCCGATGGTGGAATAGGGAGGTCTCATCCCCAGCCGCCGTCATTGTCTCAACCAACGAGAACGACATGGAAGCCGTCATCAGGTATGCAACGTCCCAGGGATTGTAAGTTACGCCGCGGACGCTGGAGGAGCAAGCGAGGTCTAGGCGGCGGAGGTGCTTGCTATGGCTCACGCGCCGCAATTCGAATTGTACGGTGGAGGTAGAGTGACGGTGTATGCATCGAATCTGTTCAGGAGCATGGACCTCACGACAGTAAGGCGAGCTCACCAGCGCAGGGAGATCTAGCGGCCAAAGGCACTTTGGGACGCGAAAGGTGTGTTCTGGAACCCTGTGGTTGACGGTGTGTGACGCTTGCTACGACTGAGTGCTGCTAGGCAAACGATGGCATCTGAGATCGCCCTCCTAGAAGCAATTACCCTATCATCTCACCCTTTCCACCTGCCATTCGCGATGGCAATAGACGCACAATGTACCACACGTCAAGTCACTCCATCCCCACATCGCCATGACCCCCCTCCAAAACAAAAACAAGCACCCTTACACTCCCCCCAACAGAGCCAGACCCTACATCTGCAACCTCTGCCACGCGGCTTTCGCCGAGCGCGACGCCGTCCGCCACGACCACCACTACAACTACCGCCGCAAACCCTCCGAAGGCTGCTGGACGTCCTCCGGCAAACCCGCGGGAGCAGTCTGGTGGGACCACCCTTCCTGCTCCACTGTCGACGGCCGACCATTCTACCCGGACTGGGATGTCTCGCAGCCAGAGGGCGGGAGGCTGCTTCTGTGGTACGCACAAGATGTGGTGGTGGAAGGCGAGGGGTTGCCGACGGAGGAGGCGGAGTTGTTGAGGCAGAACGAGGCGTATCGGCTCCGACCGGATGCTAATCCTTGGTTTGTTACGGGAGTGCCTTATACGGCTGAGCAGCGGGCGGAGGATGAGAGTCTGGGACGGTTCAACAGGGATGGTTCATTGAGTCGGCTTGCCGTGCAGGTGAGAGAGGAGGAGGCGTGTCTGGGGGAGGATCCTGAGGCGCAGTTGCTGCTTTTATGCGCTATCGTGACCCCGGAGTCGTACGCCGAGCTGCTCAGAGTGAGCCGGACGGAAGAAGAATGGGAGTCCGGCACCGTGGACGATATCTTCCTCGCCGTCGCGCTGCATACGAGCGACGAGGACCTTGCGGCGCGCTTGGGGCTCGCGGTAGATGAGATACTGGACTGGCTGGAGCAGGCCATCGACAACTTCGCCGCGGTGCATTTCCTGGCTTCGGACGGCAGAGCTCGACTCGCGGGGGGGGAAGAGCGAGATGAAGTCGTCGATCGGATTCGAGAGAGGCGTATTGATGCCGCGAGCGGCGAATGGATGCAGCTCTCCTGCTGTAGAAACGATATGCGCAAGGCTGTTGAGGCCGAGGTGAGCTCGCCCACGCCTGTCTGACGGACCAATTAGCGAGAGAGCAATGCAATATCGCAGTTTCATGCAGTCGGGCCCCAAAAGACGCCAGTCGCTCGGGATCACATCTTGTACTTCATAGAGGGCCTGCTCGTGTGAGTGAAGATATCTCATCGAACATCCGGTGCTTGTAATCATAGTCGATAGTACGCCAAGGCAAGCGGGCTACGCCAAAGCACAAGGCCTTATCTGAGGCACATGTGAACGGTCTACCGTCTGCTCAAGTCTGCCTGACCCACTCACTCTATACGCCAGACACCACTATGCCGTGCCACGCACCCCATAGAATCCACGCACCCTACTTGCACCGCTTCTCCACCAAACTTGGTCCATACTCCTTGTACTCCTCCCGACTGATCCACATCTGATGAAACGTCCCCAGACTCGCCAGCACACTCCCCCCGATCCACGCGCCATACTTCCGCTCTACACTACTCGGGTTCGCCAGCACACGCACCCGCGGATTTGGATACATGACCTGCAAATCTCCCTGCAGCCGCTCAGGCAGCTTCTCAATCAACGACCCGGCACCCGTCAGGATGACGTTCGCTAGCAGAGCGGCGCGGGTATCGACGTCGCAGTTGTTGAGCGCGCGGTGCACGAGCGAGGGGATACTATCATCGCTCTTGGGCGCGGCGTGCTGGGCGTCGGTGTAGGCGGACTTGGTGTCGAAGTAGCCTTCGGCGACTCTGTAGCGCTCGATACCGAAGACCTGGTTCCAGCCGTCGGGCATCTCGAAGGGCCGGGGCGGACTAAGCTTGCCGGCTTCAAGATTGCTGTCGAGACGGCCTGGACCGGACCAGGCTTGCACGACGCTTTCTTTGAAGCTGGTGAGGACGCGGTCTTCTTCGAGTCGTCGGTAGGATTCCTTGGGTGGGTCGGCGTACTTCATGTAGGTGGCGGCGCTGGGCACGCCGGCGTCGACGGGCGCTTTCGATTTGACCATGTAGTGCGGAGTGAGTGGGACGGGGGGCTGCATGCCGGCAAACATCATGCGAATCTGGTCATTGAGAAAGCTGCCGGCGAGTGGGCTGTGCATCATGCCTGGGGGTGTGGTTAGTGAGTGCAGTACGGGAGGTGTGATGTCTGAGTGCAGGCGGGGTGGGTTGTGTATCAGAATCAAAGGCTCTGTCAGGAGCCATCTCATCAAAGCCAATTGGCTATGTCGACCGTCGTGAGTTATGATATAATTCATCATCGTAGCTGCTGGGTAGAGAGACGTGAGGCAACGTACTTTTCCGCAGGACCATACCCTCCCATATCGCCGTGACTGACGTGTTCTGATGACCGACATCTACTACGAGTGCTGTCGCTTTGCCATTGCCATACCTGGTCGAAACCGTCAGCTGCACTCTCCATCATGTTCCGAATTGTGGCCTCACCTACGCCGCCAGCTGCCCGTTCTTGGCCAGAAAGAAGGCCGGCACGCCCCACGACTCCATGGCGATCTCTATCGTACGCTCACGTGCCTTTGGCGTATTCCAGCCAGGCTCGCTCATCAGCAGTGGATACTCCTCCAAAGGCCGGTCTCGCTCGTCGTCCTCCATCTTTTCCAAGTCCTCCTCCATAGGCACATCACCGTCACCGTCCTTCGTCGCGCCATCGTTGAGTCCGTTCTTGGAGGGAGATGTTTGCCGCGCGCCAGTCAGGCGAGACGTGATGCTGTACTCCCATAGCCGTGACGCCGTTTCCCAGTCGTCTACCACACCCTCAGCATCGTATGGATTCTTGATCTCCATATCGCCGCGCGGTAAGTGGACTGCATTCTCCCCGAACAGACGCTCGCCTTTGGTGGTGAGACCATAGTAGCTGGGCATGACGGACTTGGGCGTATCTTCACCTGCGAAGCCGGCGCGTATGCTGTAGCTGCCAGCGTCCAGGACGAGCGCATTGATCTCGTCGCCGCCATATTCGTCCTTCAGCGGCGCCTGAGTGGTTGGGAGTGTAGACGCCATCGTGACAGTGCGCGATGTGGTGTTGCTACACCCGCATTCAAGCATCAATAGCTCGCAAGTCGTGGTAGAAAAAGTGTTTGTGCGGGCAGACGCGAAGCAGACACGAAAACCACTGGGACTGTGCATATCAACTTCACTCACTCACTTGCGTAGTTCTACCATGAAGAATGGCACCTGGTCGACGATCATCCGCGACGCAGACGATACTCCAACAGGCCAATTGAAGCAAATGAGGACTGACTGGACATAACACGTACGATGCCACAATGAGACTCCTCGATCTATACAAAGTCGAAACACTCGACAGCCGATTCGCCTCCAAAACCGGCGAGTCTCTTCCCAATACTCCCCAGTCACGATGGAAAACACCGGAGTACTACTTCTACTACGCCTGCTTCCTGACCATTCCCTTTTTCATGTTCAAGTCAGTCTATGACATCTCACAGCCCGAGCACCCCGGCTATTCCAAATTCGAAGGCCTTCTCGAAGACGGGTGGATTCCTGGACGCAAAGTCGACAACTCCGATGCCCAGTATAGTGGATTCCGAGACAATGTCCCCTACATGGCCGTGGTGCTCATATTGCACCCGTTGCTGAGGCGACTGTACGAACGCTGGACGTCTGGTGGTGGTGGTGGTCAGCAACCGGAGAAGGTGTGTGCGATAGACAGACTCCTTGGAACGCAGACTTATCCTCGGACTAGGCAGATGGTGCGGCAGCGAACGCACAGCTACAGCGACGAATCACCTACGATCTCACTTTTGCGATCATCTTCATCACCGCGTTGCATGGTATTTCAGCGCTGAAGGTCTTTGTCATTTTATGGCTCAACTACCAGATCGCCACGGCATTGCCTAAGCAATACGTAGCAGTCGCTACATGGACCTTCAATATCGGTCTTCTATTCGCAAACGAGCTGTCTGGCGGCTTCCGAATTGCCAACATGGCTGCGTTGATCCTCCCACCGCAAACGTCGGCAGCGGGCAGCGGATCAAGCCCCGGCGTGGGCGAGTGGATTGACAGCTACGGCGGCTTGGTGCCGAGATGGGAGGTCCTGTTCAACATCACGGTGCTGCGGCTGATCGCATTCAACCTGGACTACCTGTGGAGCTTAGATCGACGAGCAAGTAGTCCGATCGAGGTGAGCCTTGTCCCTAGCACAGATCCCACCATGCCTCACTGATACGCTCCAGAAGAAGAACCTGGACCCCACCGCCCTTTCCGAACGCGACCGTGTCTCCATCGGCGCCCACCCAACCGACTACACCTTCCCCAACTACCTCGCCTACATCCTCTACTCCCCCCTCTACCTCACCGGCCCCATCATAAACTTCAACGACTACATCGCCCAATCCCGCCATCCCCTCCCCACCACCACCCCCACCACCATCCTCCCCTACGCCCTCCGCTTCCTCATCTGCCTCCTGGCCATGGAACTAGTCCTCCACTACCTCTACGCAGTGGCCATCTCAAAAGCCTCGCCCGACTGGAAAACCTACACCCCCTTCCAGCTCAGCATGCTCGGCTACTTCAACCTTCACATCATCTGGCTCAAACTCCTCATCCCCTGGCGCTTCTTCCGCCTCTGGAGCCTCATCGACGGTATCGACCCTCCCGAAAACATGGTCCGCTGCATGAGCGACAACTACTCCGTCCTCGCTTTCTGGCGCGGCTGGCATCGCAGTTTCAACCGCTGGATCGTGCGGTACATTTTCGTTCCGCTCGGCGGGTCTCAGAGCGACGTCTCGAAATTCCGGGCCGCGGTCAATTATGCCGCCGTGTTCACTTTCGTGGCGCTGTGGCACGATATCAATCTGAGGCTGTTGATTTGGGGCTGGCTGATTGTGATATTTGTGCTGCCTGAAGTGCTGGCGCGCATGGCTTTTCCGGCGAAGAAGTGGAGGGATCGGCCGAATCAGTATCGCTGGCTTGCGGGTATTGGCGCTGTGTGCAATGTCTTGATGCTAATGGCTGCGAATCTCGTCGGCTTTGTGGTGGGCTGGGACGGGCTGAAGGGGCTGGTGGATGGGATCGTAAGCAGTTTGGGTGGGAGAGTGTTCTTATTCGCGGCTTGCGCTACTCTGTTCGTCGGGGTGCAGGTGATGTTCGAGTGGCGAGAGTCCGAGAGAAGGAGGGGCGTGGATATGAAATGTTAGCCGCCATGTGCTGTACAGCCTACCGGGCAAGCCGGGTATGGGCAGTTTCGACCTCGTGTCGACCTTCCCAGGTGTAGTAGACACCTCACCGTAGCAGTCGTGAGGTCTGTTATGATGTCGTACCTAGTACCATTCTGATAAGTCTACATACATTCGAAACAAGGCGTCCCCAAATCGCAGATCGGGATATCATGACGCAAGGCCCACGCACGCCCAGATCCCTCCCAAAACCGCCCCGTAGGTACCGTATAATTAGAGCAGAAGAAGTCCCATCCTCCAATATGGCAGGCGATAAGCCGCTCTCCTCATCTACAACCGCCCATGCCTCGCCTTGAAAACAGCGACCTTGTCATCATAGAACAAAATCTCCCTCAGCCGCAGCCGCGCAGCATGCTGACTCCCATCATCCTCGGAGTCGCTGTCCACCCCCTCGTCTTCATCGTCATCACTCTCCATCTCCTCCTCCACTTCCACCTCATCGTCCTCTTCCTCGTCCTCGCCCTCTTCCTCCTCATCATCGTCCTCTGCATCACTGGCAGTATCGATCATAGCACCACCCGCCATGCCCAGATGCGATTCCGGCCTGCCATCAGCGTCGCGCTTGTTCTCGAGGATTTCGTAGCATTTATTCGCTATACCCATGTAACACAATTCTACTTCTGGTCTCAGCACGACTACGTCGACGATCTGCGCCGCGAGTTCTTTGGGGTCGACGTTCGAGCCGTGGATGTGGTCGGCGAGGAAGGGAATGTAGAGTGAGCGGAGGTGGGGCGCGTATGGTAGGTGTTGGAGGAAGAAGTGCTGTGCTTGCAGTCAGTATGAGACGAAAGCCCCAAAAGGACGGTAATCGACTTACCCAGTCCCGATAGTCAAGCGCCATGCCCAGCTCTCTTAGTGCAGGCATTTTGCCACTGCACATGAAGGCCAGGACTTCGCGGCTGAGCATCCAGCGGCGCCATTTGCTTGAGCTGGTCGGTAGGCCATCGACACCCTTTTCTGAGCTGTCGATGAGCACCTTCTTGAGGCTGGTTCGGTGCCGCTTGATGGGACCTCGGTAGATCAAGTCGACAGTGACGGACGAAGAGTAGCTGTGCGCTTCTTGCAGGAAAAGCACCTCCAGACTGTTTGGCGCTAGGGTCTCCTTGAGGAAAGACAGTAGTGCGGGTGAGACGTTGTTGGTGTGAATCTTCTTTAGCTTCAGGGTGTATTCGAGCTCCACCTCCTGCCCGGACCCGGAGAGCTTGCTACCTTTGCGTGGTGTCGAAGTCGATGTCCGCCGCGGTTGCGGATACGTCGGTGACTTCGGCGTGGGCGCGAAGGTCCGCCGAAGAGTTTTCCACAGCTGCTCATGATTTTGGCAGTGCAATAAGGTGAGGGATGTGAGGCGTGTCCAGTCGATCACCCTTTGCAACACTGGTATAGAGAGCGGCACGCGCTCCAATTCAAGGCAATCAAGACGCAGCATGCCGTTGAGGGGTGGAGGTTCGTCACTCCCAGACTCAGAAGATACCGAATCCGGGGCGTATAGAGTAAAGGTGGGCTGGTGTCGTGGTGTCTCTGGCGGTGTGATGGGCCCTGGACTTGCTTGCTGACTTTCAGTAGGCAACGGATCTGGCACAGGAGCTGCTGCGAGGGTGTCTTTCATGCCGTGCGATGTGGAACGAGCGCGTCCGAATATGCTGCCTGACTCTTCGCTTTCCATATCGTCGAGTGTAAATGTTACACTCTCTGTCCCAGATACAGCATCAAGTGCTGCCACTATGGGTTCCACTTCGATGGTTTGCGGTTCGGGGGACGGCGGAGGTGCTCTCGTAGGCTTGGCCCGCCATGCCCGCTCGGATAGTGCCAGCTTCGGTCTCCGCACGTCGCACACAAATCCAGTGAGCGCGCCGAGCACGCCGCCGTTCCTCTTCTCGCCAATCGTAAGCGAGCCAGATGTCGGATAGTCGTAATCGACCTGCGGCAGGTCATCGCCCTCCCATACAGTGGCCCAGGTACGGCTTCGGGCATGTCGAGCAATTCCCACTCGCAGTTCGCGCAGTTTGTCCACAGAGCGACCAATGAGCACTGCCATCTCGTCGAGGTAAGCTAGCTCATCAATGTCTAAGACGCTAAGACTCTTCAGGGCAGGCAGGACCGAGAAAGAAGGGTGCTCGACACGATCGAGCGCTGTTGGATACAAAGGGAGAAGCAGGGATCCTGCTTGTCCGCTAGTCGAGTGGGGCGGTGCCGGTATCATGCCGTTCAGATGCATTGCCGGCGGAGGCGGTGGAATGGGGTTCGGGAGATTTAGCGCGTCGCCGGAGGAGTTGTCATGCCATCTGACCCATACCCTTTCTAACCTGCGTGGTCTGTCGTCGTCGTGATCATCAAGAGATGACAATGCCAGCCAGACGTCGCGCAGGATCCCGGTGGGCATGTCCCAGATGAAGGTTTCCAGCGCGCGCATCCGCGCCACGGCAAGAGCGACCAGCGTGCCCAGCATCTTCCCACCTTCCTTCGTGATCAAGTACTCCTGCACCCACTCTGGAGGTCCGTTCCCAAGCGAGAACTTTCGAGTGTACTGAGCGTAGTGGTTGCCTCTCCTCCGCCTGACTTGCGTCTCGGAAGCTCTCCCGTGACCACTTCTGGCGAAGCGGTTCTTGTCCGCATATTGTCGTTGAGTGCGCGCTTCACCAAAAATCTCCTCAGCCATGACCAAAGTCGCCAGACCGTAGGTCAGCGCATCGACGCCAGACCGTGGCTCCGAATGGACACTGGTGTCCGGCCAGACGATATCGAAGCGGGAGTATATGTGCGGTATAGCTAGTCCGTGAAGCGCACTGTGACACAAGGCCAGGGATGTCAAGTCGTTCGTGTGGGTCACTTCCCTGACAATCTCTTTGAGGACGTCCACCGGGAGATCCAGTAGCTGCAGCGGCTTCTTCTGCTCCCTCTCGATCGCAACCGCATCTTTTCCCTTGCCCTTGTACAGTCGGCTCGATCGCAACCGCGGGCTATGAAGATCGGTCTCATAGCAGTCCTCATGAAACCGCGTTCCCAGGGTCTTGCCATCTCGCAGGCTGCCGTCCAGCATGAAGGGAGGTGCTGTCGGTGGTGGAGGTATGCTCGCGGCGCACTTCAGGACTTGGCATGTTGGGGTCGCATAATGTCGCGAATCGTCGTCGTAGCTCGCTGGATGTGTGGTTTCCATGAGCGGTGCGGCCAGGATACTCGACACTGTTGCCGGTACCGCCTCCATCTTGCCTCTTAATGCTCACGTCCTCCAGCTGAGCTCAATGTAGCTCCGTCAACGTCGCCGCTCATCCTCCATGCCACTGCTATGTCCGATAACAGTACGTATTGATCGAGTGATGCGAGAGCGAGGAAGCACCACACCGACGAGCATGCAGTATTTATTCCACAGAGGGTGCAAGTGAATGGCCGCCAGCACAATGAATACCTTATGTGACGAGCGGCCCGCATTCAGCATCCAGTCGACGCTAGACCCCCGGTCACGGATCGCTCAAGCAACGCCGAAGAAGTCTTGGCAGCCAACTTCACTTCACTTAAACCCTACCACGAACAACGCATGCCTCGCGCATGGCAACGGCACTCACCATACCACCCTCTCCAACCGGAAGGATATTGCGTGCTACCACATGTGCCGACGTACATTGCTCTTAAGCCTCCCAACCCCGGCCTGAACAATGATGGTATATGTGGCACAGCCACGGGATGCGAGAGCCGAACGGGCAACCATTACATACAAGAGACGGACGACCAGCATGGCCATATGCCACCGCCGCTCCTGCTTGGACCACGCCGTTGACCACCGGCAATCCGTACCCATCCATCCCCACCCATCCCCGCGCTCGTGAGATGGGCGAACAAGCCTCGAGCGGGTACTGCGGCCCCAAAGACTATCTGTGCCGTTGCTGCAAGTGAAGCTACTGAATTCTCAGCCAATTGCATGTGAATTAAACTCAGCGGGGAGTTGAGGAAGTACCTGCACTGACGCCTTCTACTGCAAACCCCAACTCCGCCCTTTGAGACACTGCAGCGCTGCAAGACCAGCAACGAGAAGCGCTCAGAAGTAATGCGAACGACTCTAATTAATCTTGCTTTTGCCAACGTGCCGTGCATGAAGTGACGATGTCTTGTGGAAGCTGGTGGGCAAGTGCCGAGAAAGGGGTGATTAGCAACATCAGCAGCAACGGATGATTCTCCTTCGCTGTCTTCAGTGTCATTGGAGTAGCAGAGCAAGGTGTTTTGGAAAGCACACTCGTACAGTAATTGGCTTGCTACCAGGCTTTGTCGTCTTCCCTGGCCTAGCCTTCTCTTCTCGCGCAGTACACGCGAGCCTGTATGGCCACCAAATCGCCCAATGTCCAACGCCACGCTAATTTCACTATGCCCTACCCAGTCTTCATGGCAAGTAAGCACCTCCCGCCACCACCAAGTTCATGTTGGTGAATCGAGCCGTGTAGACCGGACTCTTCTTGGTCTTGAAATCCGATATCATATCCGCCGTCGACTGCTCCCTCCCCTTCACCTTCCCCACTTTACTCGCCGCCGCGCCTCCATTCACCGCCGGACCATCAACCTTCGCGGCTGCGCCATTCTCGCCGTTGACCTTGGCCTGCGTCTCTTTACTAGGCTGCACGTCCCACACCCGGACCGAGCAATCCGCGCCACCGGACACGAGCACGGTGCTCTCCACGGACCACCCAAGCGACCAGATCCCTCCCGGACCATGTCCGCGCATCCGTTTCACCAGCCTGCCCGTGCGCAAGTCCCACAGGATAATGACGCCCTTGTCATCCGCGCTCGCGACCACATGGCCATTCGGCGCACAACCAATCGCAGTAACGTTCCCGGCATGACCCGTGAATATCCGCGCTTGGGTGCCTTGGGCGATACTCCACATCCTGACCGTCTTGTCGCCGACGCCGGCTCCGGTGAAGATGTACGCGCCATTGGGGTGCCAGGCGACGGTTTCGACGTCCGAGTCGTGGCCAGCGAAGATGCGTAAGGGTGCGATTTGAGGCGTGCTCCAGAGTCTGGCTGTCCGGTCGGCGGATGAGGAGGCGAAGTAGTGGCCATGAGGGCAGAAACGGACGTCCCATACTGGGCTGTTGTGTGAGCGGTAGACGACGAGGTTGGTCCAGGTATCGAGGGACCACAAGCGGATTGTGGTATCCGCGGAGCAGGATAGCATGTAGCGCGGGTGGGAGTCTGATGAGGACTGATGGTCTGTGTGCCCGTTGGTGGGTGGCGCTGGAACGGCAGCTGAGGGTGAGAAAGACAGAGCGTATACAGGTCCGGAGTGGCCGACCAGTCGTCGCGAAGATGAAGGCTGGAAGCCTGGCGGGTCCTGTGGCGAAGCGAGAGCGTGGTTGTCGAGCGACCATACCCTGATGTAGGATTCTGCGGTACCGACTGCGGCCAGTATGTTGTCGTCCGAGAACTCGACACAATTTACACTGTCGAAAGTGTTGTGAAAGGTGATCATGGTCACGCTGACGCCTGGTCCAACACCTCCGGTCTTGCCTTCTATCCGGAAGCGGTCGCGATTCTCCTTGACCTTCTGCACCTCCATCGCGACGTCCCTTGCCGTAGATGGCGGGAAAGGAATACTGTCTCGCGACGGCGCAGTGTCATCAGATGGCTCGACTTTGATGCGCTGCTCGAACTGCTCTACTAGAGTACTTCGACCGGGACGAGGCGGATTTGATGAGTCTTCGTGATTCAATTCTGCTTTGACGTCGTCCATCAGGTCGATCTCCATCGGCATAGGTGCGAGCTGAAGCCTATGGAGTGCGCCAGTCGCGTCGGGGTTGAGATTTGCGGAGCCGGGGTGGTGACCGGGTATACCTTCATCTTCCGCGGGCGCCTCCTCGTCACCTTGCTTCTCCTCCATCAGCTTCTGTAGACCTCGAACACCGCCTATTGCGGCACGGTCGACGGTGCGGATGTCAAGATGGTTGTTGATGAGAAAGTTGATGCTTTTGCCGCCTTCGCCCTCTTTCGTCTCCAAGAACTCGATGAGCGTTGCGAAACCCATCTTGCTGAGAGTCAGTCGGTATTTGTTAGTACGGTATAGCTGCGCGATATCGTTCTGCTGCACATGCTCTGGCTCCTGGACATTACTGAGAGCACGTAAATCATCACTATGCTCGTCATCGAAAGGCTTCCTGCATTCGGTAAAGAAGAAGCGACCTTCGCCGGGGTAGCAATCCGCGATGGTCTCAATGAAGCAGTGGACGAACAGTGGCCACAGGATCCTGCTCAGCTCGGGCTTGTAAATGTCCAGGATACTGTCAACCCAGGTCTTGACAACACTATAGGCTTCGTGCCATCGCCGACCTTTGAACTTGTCGTCGAAGGTGACAGGTTGGCCGGTTGCGTCGAAAGCGATGCTCCCGCTTTCTCGCCGCAGCATCGCCTCCGTACGACTGTAGCCTTTCTTGGACAGGTACTCGAGCACCTGGTATGCACATGGTCAGCATAGGTGACTGTTGTGAAATGCGACTCATTGACGAATGCGAGGGCTAGATCGGAGCGTGGCAGCGGAGCCCATCACCGATGCTTGGCAGACACCTTTTCATTCATGGCGGACTCCTCTATCAGTGGATTATCCAGGAAGAGCCTGTATGCATCGTTGATAGAAAGAGCGGGCACGGTCGACGGGGAACGGACCACTTGGATAGCCGTCGGAATCGGCTTTGGCTCTGGCGTCCTCATAATATACGTTACCCCTACGCAGATATCGCGCGGTAAAGACTCTGACCTGCGGAAGGGAGGTTCGGGGTGGAGTGCGCGCTGACCGGTGGATGTCGGTGGCGGTGTCGCCATGGTTGAGATCCAGGTTCACTCCTCTGGAAGAATGGCTGCGGTGGTGATGGTGTTGATGGCTGGATGGTCTGATGGACACAAACAGGGACCATGCGATCTCGATTCCACACCTCGCTCCCTCGTTCCTTCCTTGCACACTGACCACTCGCACCTTCCGTATCGGTTGACTTACGATCTGATTGAGATTCTGATTGGAACCAGCACCTGGCGCTTGGCCAACAGGCGTGCCTGCCGTTGGTGTCCCCATGCCACCGGCGCTCGCAGGTCCAACACTTTCCGTACGCGAAGGCGGGGCTGGTTGTACCGCCATGATGGGCTTCGTTGGAGTTCAGACTGGTCGCAAGAGCTGCCGGAGGTTGGTGAACCTCGATATGGAACACCAACGTTGCACGTGAGCGCGAAACACTAGCGTGCGGCTCGGCGGGAGGCTTGCAGTGCCCCACACTGTGCACCTCTTGAAATCGCGTCTTCATGTGAACATCATGACAGCCACACAGTTGATGTTAGAGCGCATGAATGTGATACAACATACATGTAGTATAGCGCTATGGCGTCGCAGGAGATCACTCCGGCGAATCGCATCCGCGAACTGAACGACATCAGCACCGGTATAGCAGAAATGCTCCGGCACATGGGACAAGCCATCAACGCCCTCTCGCCCAACGTGCAGGAAGGAGGCGACAGCATGGCAGCGCGAAAGGAGAGCTTCGACGAGCATTCGACGGCTGCATACGCCGGAATCCAGGCTTTCCAGGCCAAGATGAGAAGACAAGCCTACGCGCTGGAGGAAGCGGGCATCATCGCGCCAGAAGTGCTCAATCTGTCGGCTACCAACACGCAACAGCAGGGTAAGGGAGGGCTGGCTGGGACCCGCGGCTCTGCGCCTCTGCCTGCGGTAGCTGCTGAGCCGGATCGTATCACCAACGGTGGATGGGGGCATTTGGATGTGGGTTGGCTCAACAGCAGAGGCAATAAGGTGGGTGTGGAGAAGGAGGCGGAGCTGTTGCACGAAGCCAAAGTGTTGTTGCAGGCCGAAGTCGAACGAACGCGAGCTACTGGAGCTGTAGGTTGAGTGGACTCTGCGGCTCGAGCCTGTGGCCATACGAATAGAGCCTCGCAATCGGAAAGCTTTAGATGGGCTGAATACCATCCACATATGACGAGCTCGGCCCGAGCAATCCGAGTTTCCTGGTTCACTTGTGTAGCGGATGTGGGGCCGGGAAAAACCAAGCAGCACTTGGGGCGAACAATTCTCGTGAAGGCGCGTGATTATGGGATCATGATCGTCGAGAATCGCAGCTCGAGTGAGATATCTGCAGATGCGGCTCGACCGACGCACTACAGGCGGACGACTACAAAACCCGTAGATCACCGCTTCACCGTTGTCGCAGCTGCAGGTTCGCCGGCGCACGCAACTTTGTCGACCTCGTCCTAGTGCAGCCAGGTTGGCGAGCTGACGGATGAGGCTATCGGAGGCTTCCTTTGGAATTAAGGAGGCATCGAGGCCTCTCGGAGTGATCCTTGGGAGGGACGAGGCAGATGACAGCCTTGTGATGGACGAGTGCAGGGTCCTAAAGTAAGCACACGCGGGAGACAGCTCGAAGGGTTCGGAGCCGTCTATGCCGTCGGTCAAGAGTCCTCGTAGATTCAAACGTCTGGATAACAACTCAATGAATCGAATTCGACACTAATCATTTCTTCTTCTCCCTCGCCTCCTCCGGATGCCTCAACGCCTCCAAATTCCACCTCGGATTCTCGCTCTCCGTAACCGGAGCCCACCCCAACTGAATCTGCATAACCTTCTGATCCCAGTCTTTTGTAAAACTCCTTATCTTCCCCTCCTCGACCTCGAAAATCGCCGCCGCGTTCCATCGCGCATGGTTCCCATTCGCCTCGATACCCATATAAGGTTCCCCTTTGAAATTGCCTTCGGCGGTGTAGCGCAGCAGGACGTGGCCGTTTTTCGCCCAGGCTTGGTCGTAGCGGACGATGTGGAGGTCGTTGACGGAGGCCATGACGTGGGAGTGGGAGGCGGCGTAGTCCATTGGGGTTGTGCAGCCTAGGTGCGAGGATTGCTGGCGTGAGTGCGTGGATGTGATTGGTGTGACATGCTGTGAGGGTGGTCGAACTTACCAGGAAATGTGCTGGGGCTCCAGAACCAGGCGTCGGGGTGGCAGAGGTGCTGGACTGAGGAGGCTCCTTTGTTCTCTTTGGGGCTGTAGGCGATGGACATGTATTGCTTGCAGACGCCGATGTTCTTCTGCTCATCTGGCGTCTGGTCGGTCGACATAACGGTCGGAGGCTGTTCGGACGGCATGATGGACGATGGCTGTAGTGAGATGGAGGTGTGATGAAGTCTGAATCTTCCTTACCTGGTGCTGTAGGATATACAGCGCACACCTTACTACCAAGCTGCACTGCTGAAGACGACATGATGTTGATTGACGCTGGTACGCATCAGTCCTGATGTCATGGGATGGACATGGGTGAACAGCTTGAGAGCATTGGAGCTCCCGGAAGCTCGGACGAAAACACGAAGGGACAAGACATGAAGACGATCGCGCTCGCATCCAAGCAAAGTAGAGCACTTAGGATAGTGAAAGAAACAGCATAAAGCGATCGCTGCTATCTCACAGCGTTACAATTGTTCACCTAACTGCACAGTCTAAGCTTGCAACCTCTTCAGTATCGGTGTTGTCTCCCACCAATGTCAATACTCTCCGTCGGTATAAGCCTTTGTTGGCTGACACTTCGTGACTGAGAGCGAGACCGTCTGAACTCTGTCGATCTTGCCGAAGGCCGCAATCCGCCCATCTCCAGCTCCGGATCCTCCTTACTATAACGCGACCCAGGGGCTGGAGACGTTTCCCGATACATTTCCGAGGTCGTCCTCGGCTGCTCCATGCACCCTTCGCAGTAGTTGCGTTCGGGATGCCGTCGTAGGAAGAGGGTATCTACGACGAAGCGGAACATGAACCAGAGGGCCTGGAGGAATACCAAGTCGGCGACAGCGATGGACCAGAAGAGTATGCCGGCGGGCTTGCGCTGTGGTATTTGGCAAAGGTATTTGGCTGACATGACTGATGGGGTGGCTCCAAGGGGGCCCGAGTTCATCGTGCCGTATCGCTGGTCTGCAGGCCCGGGGTAGGCGTTGGCGATGCCGTGTCTCGTTTCGCTGAAGTTGGCTGTAAAGTAAGACAGTAGACCAGGATCCGTCAGGATGTTTGCAGGTGCATTGACCTGGCCTAGATCCGTCAGGACGGTCGAGTAAGCGGCCTTTGCAAGTACATCGGCTTCCTGCCAGATGTTTGGGTAAGCCTCCGATGCGAGGAGGTTGGCCAAGCTCGTGTACTGCCGGTATTCACCATACGTGCTAGGCATGAGGAAGTCGTAGGCGCCTTGGCCTTTGTCGACGACGAAACGGAAGTCGCATTCGAAGAAGCTCGGATCCGTCATGCTTGTAGTTTGAGAGTCGTCATTTGGGTAGAAATACAGGGTTCCCTTTCAAATAGCTGGCTGCTTATAGAAAGTCTGGTTGTCGGCGATAGTCTGCATCTTCGCGTTGGAGAAGGCCCAGTACATCGACATAAGAGACTCGCCCCACCACAGGCTTGACTTGCTGGTCTGATTGCGACTCAGGAAATTCGTTCCAAGGAAGGAATACAAGCCCGAGAAGGATAGGTCCGAGGGCACATAGTCGTATTCATTCGTGAGGTTGAAGTTCGTTGTCCCATTTACTCCAGTAATGCTGCAAGTGGTATACGTCCGCACGACTGCTCCGAAGGGCGAGTAAGCCGTCTGTATCGCTGTGCGATCCATCGAGGCATAATCGATTTCAACTGAGTTGACTCTGCAGTCTTCGATCACATTGCTTGAGTAGGTGAGTGATGGAGCGACACCGTAGCCAGCTCCAGCGCCTCCATCATCATCTGGTTGCCAGACGTCTGTAAGGGTGTAGGTCAAGGCAGTCTGGTTCGTGAACCATTCGCTCCCAAGTGCTAGATTGACCGTCTGACATGTCGGCTGGACTTTGCTGGTAAAGAAGGAAGGCCAATGGCGCATCCACGGATTGTCTTCGATAGTCGCGTTGGGATTCGACGACTGGACGACCACCAGCTGGTACCCGGTAGAGATGTAGTTGATGATGGAGAACAGGGCCAGGAAAACGACGCATCCGAGGAACACGACCGGCGTGAGCCACCTGAATGGATAGGGTCGCGTGATGCTGCAGCTGAACGTCGAGGCATGCATCTTCGCACGACCGCCAGAGAGATGAAGAGGTCGAAGAGGCGCCATCTCGAAGACGAGAGCCGGTTTTCAGCCTCCGGCAATGCGATCGATGGCGCTAGGTATTGGGTAGATGAAGCCGTCCGAACCAGCGATTCGTTGTCGTGACGTTGATCGAGTTCCTTCCTGACTCCTCGGTCATTGTTGTTATATGCTGCGTGCAGAGCTGAGTTCATGATCTCAGCCGCCCCGACCGCAGACAGCTGAGTGGCTTGAGCCGTCTGCGGTCGTGTGGTGTCAGGAGAAAACAAGCATTTGCCGCATCGGCCAAAAGTGAGATGAGATGGAAATAGAGGACCGCTACGGCAAGATCGAAGCTAAAGCACTTACCTAAGCGTGGACGCACGATGTCGACGCGACTCCACCGCACAATCTGGTCAGGCATGTATTGGAGGTCAAACAGTTGTATTGTTAGGATGGGAAAAGCCATTGATGTCGCTGTCTCGTGCGCCGCCAGAGTCTGATGGAAGAAGAGTTGATTCCTTGGTGACAGTGGTGGGGGTCATGTCTTACCTTTCACATGGACAAGCGTAGCCAGCATTGAAAGCAACTTGACGAAAAGGGAGAACAAGTGCATCCATGTAGTAAAGGGTGTTCTTGCAGGTCGCAGAGCCGTACCATGCGCAGGGAGACTCCACAGCTCACATTGACGGCCACAATCCACGCGAAACCGACTGTCGGCTCGAGGCAAGTGGTCGAGACTCAGGTCATACCTGTCACTCCTGAGACGCGAACATACGGGAATTCAGGCACTCCATCAGTGTAACATTCGGGGACGCAACCATCTCGTTTGAAATTTCGCCAGGAGAGTCCAACATGACGCTGGAAGAGCTGCAGATTGTCGGAAGCAAGCTAGTCCACTACGGCGAACCAGGCCGAGTTGCAGGAGAAGCAAGAGATCGCCACCAATCAGCGCAAGGCAGAGAATCACGCTCGTCAAACGGCACTGGCGGCTGCAGCTGGGGCCAAGAAGGGCCCGTGGGATCTTACTGGGGAGTGGACTATTATTTGCCCGTACTTGGAGGATTATCTGAGCGGAGAACCGGCGATTTTGGGCATGAGCATATGGCGCGACACTGCAGAGCACAATCACCCGGAGTCGGACTCCGACGAGGAAGACCGCCATGATGATGAAGAGGAGGAGGAAGAGGAGGAGGGAGAGGAAGAGAAGAGGCCCCGAGTCGGATGCAAAAGCAGACCCCGAAGCCGGCTCTAAGCACGCCCGTTGAACAGCGCTACTACGCAGCCTTCGACTTCAGTGTCCTGGAAGGCGTTATGCGCATTAATGGCCCAGTCGCCAGCGGCAAGCAGAAGACCTGTGCGATGACCCACCGTTGGCGGGGCAGGGAGACAGGCGAAAGTGTAATAGCTGTCGGGTCCGACGAGCTGCTATTGAAGATGGTGTTCAGCAAGCATGGCACTGCGGTATCAGGTGACTTTGAGGGCGGGTGCGTGGAGCCTGTCACGTTCACGGGCATGAAGGTCGTGGCCGGCAACAATCAAGAGAGCTCGCGCAAAGACGAGTGGAGGGACCTGTCGGCTCGGGCGTACGAGAGAGCACGAGTCAACCGTTGGAGATGAGAGGTTGGTGCTGAATTGGCTGATGCGTATATGTTGGCTACATATATCTATGTACATGTAGGTAGTAATTGAACTGTTCAGGTCGTGTTGAATGAAGCCTCCTGTCGTGCTGACGTGTGCTCGAGAAGAAAGCTGTGAATCACGTGACTTACCGAGTCACGCGCCAAGCTTTCTCCGCTTCCCGTTGTTCAAGCTTCCCGTCCGTCGCCTACAACTCCCGTCCTTTCAAGCAACCTTCCTCAGATTACTCCTTTGTCCACGCCAGCGCACACCCCGTTCACGCAAGCGCGTCGTCACCACCCACAAAGAACCAACTATAGCGTGTTTGGCAGCACTCGGGCGGTGACCGACGCAACTCAGCCAGGGCAAGGGGTAGGCAAGACTGACTCTTCCGCTCCGCCCACTCTTCAATCCTTTCCACCGCGCCGACGCGCCCATACCGACCACTCACACCCTCTTGCACTACCCGCATCCAGCCCACACCGAGCATTCACCACCGCATCCTTCAGCCAAGGACATCACATTCCACCGCTTTAGCAGGCACAGTCTACTCAAGCGCGCTCCTCCACCGCTCAAGCACACCTTCTCTGCACCAGCACAGCACGCCCTCATTTCCGACCGACAAGACCACACAGCACAGCACGCTTTCTTTCAACCCAAGACGATAGCGTGTAGATAGGATCAGACAGCAAACCAGTCAAGCAAACATCCACCCTCGACATCACAACGGGCCAAGTATTCCCACCGTTCACACCCTTTCACCGCTCCACCACCCATTCAATATGGCGGACGTACCCGAGACCCCCACCGCCACACAGAAGCGCCCCCTCGAAGACCCCTCCTCTCCCTCTGGACCCACGGATCAGCCTGATGCCAAGCGCCCTGCCCTCGACAAAGTATTGAAGGAGGATGGTTCTGCCGCCGCAGAGCCTGTTGTCGGCACCGATGGTGCTGTCAGTGATGTGGCCCAAGCCGAGGATTCGAAGACTGAAGTCGGTGACGTGAAAGAGTCCGAGTCGATTGTCGCCGAGGATGAGCCAGCCGCTATGGACAAGCAGGGCGACACTGTCGTGCCAGATGCACCCGTCAACGGTACGGCAGTAGAATCTCCTCCTGCGCAAACCATGCCTGGTCACCCCCCGAACGGTGCACAGATGCCGCGTGGCGGTCGCAACGGCTCGCAGACACCGATGCCGTATCACCAGCAGGACGAGACGGGCTGGCTCCACATGCGCGCCATCATTTCGAGCGCCGAGGCGGCCACCGTGATCGGAAAAGGAGGCGAGAATGTGTCGCAGATCCGGCGTCTTGCCGGTGCGAAGTGCACAGTCAGCGAGTACACCAGGGGCGCAGTCGAGCGCATCCTCACGGTCAGCGGTCACGTTGATGCCGTCGCGAAGGTAAGCCCCCATGGACGACAGCCACCAAGTGTAAACCGCTAACGTACACGTAGGCATTCGGCCTTATCATCCGCACGCTCAACCAGGAGCCACTGGAGCAGCCTTCTACACCGCAGTCGAAGACCTATCCTCTCCGTCTCCTCATCCCGCACATACTCATCGGCTCCATCATTGGCAAACAAGGTGTCAGGATCCGCGAGATCCAAGAAGCTTCGGGCGCACGCCTTAACGCTTCCGAGTCATGCCTGCCACTCTCAACTGAGCGCTCGCTAGTCGTGCTTGGTGTAGCTGATGCTGTGCATATCGCCAGTTACTATGTTGGGAGCACGCTTGTCGAGCAGCTCACAGACCGATTTGGTGGGCCGGCTTCCTCAAATTATGCTAGTCGCCATGGTGGACCTCAAGGCGTAGTTCCAGGTGGTATGCAGGTTGTGCCGTACGTGCCACAGAACGCTGGCGGTCAGATGGGCCATCCGGACAATTCTCACAAGCAAGCCTATCCGCAACAGCAGCAGCAGCAGCGAACGCCAGCTCCAGCGTACGGCATGCCATACTCGCACGGAGGACCGGCCCAACACCAAGCTCAGCAGCCCATGCCATACGGCGCCGGCTCGCCACGTGCATCTTATGGCGGGGCCGGACCTCATCAGCCCCAGCCTTACGGCCACGGCCCACCTCAAGCTAGCCATGCCGGCCCACCTCAGCAGCCTATGCAAGGCATGGTGCCCGGCCAGCCGATCACGCAGCAGATTTTCATCCCGAACGACATGGTCGGTGCCATTATCGGCAAGGGTGGCGCGAAGATCAACGAGATACGCCAGCTTTCCGGGAGCGTTATTAAGATCAACGAGCCGCAGGATAATAACAACGAGAGGCTGGTCACGATTACGGGCACGCAGGAGTGCAATCAGATGGCGCTGTATATGCTTTACTCGAGGCTGGGCGAGTCGAGCAAGAACAGCAACGCGGCTATGCCGCGCTAGGAATGGGAGAGTGCTGTTTGTATCGGTATGAGCACGGCGCATGGAGATGCCATGGCTCTCACGTGGTCGCGTCGTTCGAGCACACCGTACTGACACTGGCTCAGTTCCTGCGAAGATACCACCTCATGGAGGGTGGGGTAGCATCGATGCGAGGGTTCGGCGCAGGTAGATGGCATCTGGTCGGAGTCAAGCTCCGCACTTGAGATGCCAGACATTGTATTTGGAGAGGCTGGTTGATTGTTACCACGTGCGCTAGCAGCCACATTCCACAAAAGTCCATTTGCGACCAACAAACTCGTTCAAAAGTCCCCTCGCCTCCGCACCGTTCACCACCACCTGCACGCCCAACAATCATCGATGCACGCAGCCGTGCGTGCAACACGTTGCAATACGTGCATCTCCCCTTCACACACAGTCTCATTGTCTGTTTGCGCTCCCCGTTCCTGCATGTCTCTCCCGCTCATGGTATGCGTGCGACACTTCCGCTTGCGGCGTCGCGCGACGCAGTTTGGCTGCTTGCGACAAAGACAAGACACACATACAGGTACTGCGAACAGCGATGCGCACGCGCAGAACCACGCAGCGCTCACTTCCTCTCACTCTCGATCTCACTGTGGTTCACGCAGCATCAGTGCGACATCACACTTCCATCCTCTTACAGCCCGACTGAGTTCACGCAATCGCCTTTATTGACTTGCAAGAAGAAACGCAGCCAAACTGGACCCCGTCCTGACACCAGTCTGGTGCCGTCGCTTTGCCCGCCATCAACAGCGAAGCGCCTCGTCACTACTGCAACGTTCACGGAGCATGGCTGTCGCGCTCACGGGTCGCTCGACGGGCGTCCCGATCACGGAGATCCCGTCACCTAATGGATCCGAGACGTCGCTCTCGACACATCAGGGTCAGCAAGACCCACTGCCGTCGCCACCGCAGCCGGCTAGAAATCGGTCGAGACTGCGGCAATCGCCTTCCCGCTTGCCGCTGCGGACGGCATTTCGGAACTTCTCGACACCGGTGGAGATTATCGTGGGCGATGACGGCGATAAGAGCCGGCTGCAGACGAAGTACCTGGTGCACAAGGAGCTTCTGACCGCCGCGTCGCCCTTCTTCGCCGCCGCGCTCGATGGCGCTTTCGCGGAAGGTCTCGACCAATCGGTCAAGTTACCGGAAGAGAAACCGGAAATCTTCGAATGGTTCTTGCAGTGGCTATACACCGGTAGCCTGACCATCGCACAAGACGGCGCCTTCAGCAACACCGCCCTCTCGCCACCACATCCCCACCCCGACCACCATCTAATCCCCGCCGACCACCCCTACCACGCGCACTACGCGCGCGCCGAAGCCGACGCCCTAGCCCGCACCGACGGCGACCTACGCAACCACCAAGGCAGCCCCAAATACTTCCTCCTCATCGACCTCTACGCCCTCTCGGACCGCCTCCTCACCGCCCAACTCAGCAACCACATCCTAACCACCCTCGCGCGGCTCTCGGAATCCACAAACTCCGTCCCCACGCCGAGCGACACCTTCATCCTCTACGACGCGATCCGCGACAGCAGCCCGCTGCGCACCCTCGTCCTCGACCTCTTCGCCTACAAGAAAACCGACAAGCTCCTCGAGACGCACAAGGATGAGTGGCACCCGCTCTTCCTGCGCGCGCTGGTCGTCAAGCTGAAGCGCCCGGGCCCGGAGGCCGTGGAGCGGCATTCGCTCGAGGCGTGGCGGCCCGAGAGCTGGAGCGCGAGTAAGAGCTGCGAGGGCTGCAAGGAGATTTTGAAGCCGGGGGTTAGTGCCGAGAAGTGTTTGGGGTGCGAGAAGGCGTTTTGTGGCGGGTGTTTGAAGAGGTTTGGGGGTGTGCAGGGGTGGAGTGGGAGTATGGATACTAGTGGGTGTAAGCCGTGGGTCGGAAGGGGGTTGTGTTGGAGGTATCATGAGCATTTGGATGGGAAGGCTTGTCGGTGACGGGGATGAGATTGAGCGATGTGTTGAGAAAGCACCGCGGTATGTGATTTGTTTGCGTTTCTAGCGTAGTCTGTGTTGCCATTCAATAGTACTAATGGTAGACTTGGCTTCTCTCGTTTCTCACTGGGAACCAATGTTTAGCCTTTGATGTCTGTCTGGTAGAGGGCACTGACCTTTGCTGTAGAGCTGGAAGCCGTAGCTTCCGAAGAGCTCCAGCCCTTGGCATACACCGTGAGTAGCGCATTTCTTTCCAGTCTTCTCGAGTAGGAGACTAAGCCTTAGAGTCACTCGCGGCAGCTACACATATGTGGTCGAGTATGTGAGGATATCCGTCAGTCTCAGGGACTAGCCTATCGTGGAGGAGTGATAGGTCGACACGGTGGCCATGCCAGCAGCTTCAGCAGTCGTGTAGGGTGCATGTGGCAAGCCGCGGATCCGATGCATTCTTGGGGCCCGTGGGTTGCATCGCCAGAGTTGCGGCCAGTGAGTCGCAGGGCTCGTGCAAGACTCACGTTGTCCTCTCAAGTAGCAGGGAAAGACCCGAAGTACACGCAAAGCGCCTTGCTCGCGCCGTGCATGCAGTAATGCGTCACCTTCAGCTTCTCGCCGGGCTTCGCATGCTTGGCGAGCTGCCGCAAATCGGAGGTCCGAGGTAGATACAGCACGACATCCGGGGTGATGGCGAAGAACGAGTTGGCAAGGAAGGGTAGGGTGTAAGGCCCCATGACGTTCAGATCGAACACTTCGTAGTCTGTATAAGTTGGGCCTACCGGTGCATTAGTATTTCGTGGCAAACAGAAGACGTGGGAAGGTCAGATCAGGTCACTCACCACCCCAAGGCGGACTACCAAACACCACTGCACTCTTCCCCACCTGTTTCAGCCGCTTCGAGATTTCCGTAAATGCATCTCCGCAAATCCAGAAGATCTTCTTCGCGACGCCGTACACCTCGGCGTTGTGCTTGGCGCATGCGAGAACGACAGGGTCCTTCTCGATAGCGAAAATCTGCTTCCAGCGGCCGGAGAGGGCAAAGGCGATGGTGTTGCCCCCGGCACCTGCGAAGGCGTCCACCAAGATGGTCTTGGAGGCTGGAGCGGCGGCGGCGATGTCGGATGCTATGCGCCTGAGAAGTGGGTGAGCAGGCTGGACATTACGGGAGTGGAGTGCTTGAGAGTATCAAGACGTACTTGGCGACAGGCTCCGGAGTGACGCCAAACCAAGCATCGTGGGTCATCCAGATGCCCTCGTCGTATTTGGAGAAGATGTTGTGGCGTTGATGCCAGTACTTTAAGATCTCCCAAGGGACATCTTCGGCCGATTCATAGTGATGGACACCTTCCGGTGGCTCTTTTGCAGTTGCCATATCGATGCGATTCGAGTTGCTGGCTTCTAGCGGTGATTATTGAAGAACATCTTGGGCAAGCAGCACGTGAAGCGAAAGTGTTAGACTTCCGGCCCCGGGTCGTATCGACGGCCCGATCCGTCGTGACTTCAGCGCGTCCTCGCGCAGCGCTCGAGGAGAAGCGTTCACAATACCTTGTTGTCCGTGTTTGCGGCGTCGCGATGAGCACCCCGAACAAGCGCCGGAAGAAGAATGACCACCAGAGCTCTTCTCAGTCGGTGCGAGGCTTGAACTTCTTCTTCGACAGGCAAAAGGAGAAGGAGAAGGTAGATGTAAGGGATGCGCCTGGGATTGATGGAGTGACCGTCAAAGACGAGGCCTTGACGGACGAGCAGCTTGCACGAAAGTTGCAGGCAGAATGGGACGCGCAGGATAGAGTCGGCCAGCAAAACAGCCAGACCGATGCCTCGCCAGCGCCGGCGGTAGCCCCTACCACACCAGAGAAGACCGAGAGGGATGAGCCGGATGTAGAGGGAGAAGCGGGTGAAGGCTACGTAGAGCAAAGTCCCAAGATTGCAGAATACTCTGCGGCCCTACCGACGTCCAACGATTTTGTGGCATTCGGCAAGAAGAACACCCTCTCACTGCAACCTGCCACGGCCGACGGCGATGACGATGCAACATCCTATACTATCCCCTTTGATCAGTCACCCCTCACTTTCCATCCCGAGCACTATCTTCCCGACTTGAAAAAACAATGGGCTTTGCAAGGTGGCGCAACGTACTCTATCCTAACCCACTGCTTTGTCCTGGTCAACAGCACTCAGTCCCGCATCAAAATCGTCGATACGCTGGTCAACTTTATCCGGACGGTCGTTGAAGGCGATCCAGAGTCACTACTGCCTGCCGTCTGGCTTGCCACAAACTCCATCTCGCCACCGTACATTGACATCGAGCTGGGTCTGGGTGGTTCAGCCATCTCAAAGGCACTGAAGAAAGTCTGCGGTCTTGATAATGCTGCGCTGAAGACGCTGTACCATAAACACGGCGATGCTGGTGATGTTGCGTTCGAGGCCAAGAAGCGGCAGAGCTTGACTCTTCGTAAACCGAAACCTCTGACTATCAAGGGCGTGTATGAGAGTATGCACAAGATAGCCGGCGCAAAGGGCCACGGTAGCCAAGAGGCGAAACAGCGAATAGTGGAACGACTTGTACAGGACGCTCGCGGCGCCGAAGAGAGTAGGTACATAGTACGCACACTTGTCCAGCATCTCCGCATCGGCGCCGTCAAGACGACTATGCTCATCGCTCTCTCTCGAGCCTTCCTGCACTCCCGCCCACCAAACGCCAACTTCACCACAAAGCCAACCGCTGAGCTCGCTAAACTCAACAAGCACGACCTAGCCGAAGTCTACTCCCGTGGCGAGGAGCTCGTCAAAGCCTGCTTCGCCCGTCGACCGAATTACAACGACTTGGTACCTGTTTTGCTCGACATCGGCATCTCCGACGAGCTGCTCGTGCGCTGCGGACTAGCGATGCACATCCCACTGCGACCCATGCTAGGCGGCATAACCCGGGACCTGGGCGAGATGCTCGCAAAGCTCGAAGGGCGGGAGTTCAGCTGCGAGTACAAGTATGACGGTCAGCGGGCCCAGGTGCATTGCGATGAGAACGGGAAGGTCACTATATTCTCTCGGCACTTGGAGGTCATGACGGAGAAGTACCCTGATCTGGTTGCATTGGTGCCAAAGATCCGCGGCGAGGGAGTCAGTAGTTTTATCATGGAAGGCGAAGTCGTGGCGATCGACCGCGAGTCCGGCGAGCTCAAACCCTTTCAGATTCTCGCTAATCGCGCGAGAAAGGACGTGATGATACAGAGCTTGAAGGTCGATGTATGCCTGTACTCTTTCGACTTGATGTATTTGAACGGCGAGGAGTTACTCAACCGCCCCTTTCGGGAGCGGAGGAGTCTGCTACGGAGTCTGTTCATCGAAGTCCCTAATCACTTCAGTTGGGTCAAGAGTATGGATGCCACTTCTGCGGATGGAGAAGCAGTCAGTGACTTCTTCAAGCAAGCTTTGGATATCAAGTGCGAGGGCATAATGGTCAAAGTCTTGGATAACTTACTTAACCCGGAGCTGCTAGCGGAGATGGACGCCGAAGACCTGATGGATGAAGATCCTGCTCCGCCACCGCCCAAACCAACACCAACCGCGCCGACCTCCAAGACGAAAAAGAAGGTTTCCAAATCAAAAGCGAAATCAAAAGCCATCACTACCATGAGCTCCACCGAAGACCCCGCCCCCGAAACGTCCAAACCAACCAACGTCCGCCGCAAAGCCCTCCTCGCCACCTACGAACCAGACAAACGCCTCGACTCCTGGCTCAAAGTGAAAAAGGACTACAACACCACAGCCGACACCATCGACCTCATCCCTGTGGGCGCCTGGCACGGCTCCGGCCGCAAAAATGCCTGGTGGAGCCCCATCCTCCTCGCCTGCCGAAACGAAGAAAACGGCACGCTAGAGGTGGTCACGAAGTGCATCTCCGGCTTTACCGACGTTTTCTATCGAGCCAACAAGGAGCGATACAGCGAGGACGAGGACTGCACGAACACGGTTGCGCGACCGAGCTATGTCGAGTACGCTGGGACGCCGGACGTGTGGTTCGAGCCGCAGGAGGTGTGGGAGATGGCTTTTGCGGACGTGACGTTATCGCCTACGTACACGGCCGCGATGGGGCTCGTGAGCGAGGAGCGGGGGCTGAGTTTGAGGTTCCCAAGGTTTTTGAAGGTGAGGGAGGATAAGGGGATTGAGGAGGCGAGTACGAATGAGTTTTTGGCGGGGCTGTACCGGAAGCAGGAGGCTAGGGCGCCGGTTGCAGGTGCTGCGACGGGAGGGAAGGGGGGGGATGAGGAAGACGGAGATGAAGGATAGGTTCGAGGTGTATTATGTAGTGTATAGTCTGCTACGAAAGGGTGTCCAATGCGTGCATTGTCCAAGAAATGTAGGGGAACCCGCTCTGTTCCAGCAGATGCGGTGCGACACAGTCTCAACGGAGTGGACGCGTCTCAGTGCACGAACATCAGTCTATGACCTCCTCACCTCCGTCCTCCAACTCCATTACCACCAAACCAGCTGCGCCACCATCCCTCATCCGGCGGCGGCCCATATCCCGGCGGCGGCCCTCCATACCCACCTGGGACGCGGAACCCTGCAGACGGCACCGCATACGGTATGTTAGTCGGGGTAGGTGTAGGCGTGGGCGTCACCGTGACAGTGACCGTGATGAAGCCCTCGGAAGTCGTGACCGGGCCGTTGGAGACAGTGCTGCTGCTGGTACTCGCTGCGCTTGAGGAGGTGGAGGCACCGGTGCTATAGGGTGGCGACGCTGGTGTGTATGGCGCGTAGGATGGGAGGATTGGGGCGGTGCCGGAGGATGCTGATGCGGTCCCTGTTCGAGGCTCACCGGATGACGTGGGAGTAGAGGAGGTGCTGTTACTTGCTGTCACAGGCGAGGCAGTTGAGCTGCTTGATGCCCGGGAGGTAGTGATGCCAGTACCGGACGTGGTCAGTGAGTAAGGTGGGTATGGAGCCGGGCCGACAGAAGGCGAGTAAGACGAAGTCAGGGGTACGGTGCCGCTTGAGCTGCGCAGTGCGGTCGGGCCGGTGGTTGAAGTCATGTTACTTATTGTAGCTGGCAGGATCAACACTCCGCTGCTAGTCGACGTGGTCACGCCAGTGCCGATGCTAAATGTTGGATACGGTCCGTACGCTGGCGGCGAGAATGGCACACTGGAGTACGCTGGCGGTGCAGGTGGAGCGGTGCCCGAAGACGTGGTGAACGTCCCCGGCCTTGACTCACTGCTACCTGAGCCGGTCGCAGATGTTGAGTTGGAAGCGGTGACGGGTCCAACAGACGTACCAGATGGTTTTGAGGAGACCGATGTACCGCCCGTACTAAGCCGTGGGAACGGGGTGTTTTGGTACGGTGGGGGCGGGCCATAAGGGTATGGAGGCCGAGAGCTCGACGAGCTGCTGATACCCGTGCCGGATGAACTGGATGAGAGCCCGGTTGGTGATCCTTGCGTGCTGTTCGAGCTTGGAGACGCCGTCACGCTCGCACTACTGGACTGAGTACTGGGTTCGTACGTGGTGGGATGGTATGGTGGGTAAGGCGCCGGGCCGGTCATATACGAGCTAGTCGTGAAGCTGCCTGTGCGTGGTTCGCCAGAACTCACCGGTCCCGTGCTTGGCGACGAAGTCGACAAGGGAGTGTCATGGGTGGACGTCAGATTTAGCGTGATTGTAGAAGTCAGCGTAGTGGCATTGCCGGTAGATGTCTTCTCGGTGGACGTGATGCTAGAGGTGTTGACCGAAGCAGTAACAGGTGATGTTGGGTACGAGCTTGTGACATTATCGGTAACGGTGACAACAACCGCAGTCGACTCGACGTAGGTGATTGTGATCGTCACTGGAGTGGACGAATTGGTGATCGGTTGAATGCTCGACGATGCAGTGACATGGCTGTAGGGCGGAGGAGTCGGTGCTGCAGACGATGTGCTGTTCGATGTCGTAATTGGAGATCCGGTGGTAGAGCTGCTCGGTGGGCTATAGACTGGCGGGCTGTATACCGGTCCACTGTACACAGGAGCAGTCGGTCCCCCCGACGAGCTGCTGTTAGAAGCGGCGACTGGAGAGCCAGACGTAAAGCTGGACGGCGGGCTATACTGTGGCGCTATCGGCCCGCTGGAAGTAGCATTTGAAGCAGTGGCAGGTGCCCCGGACGTCGAGCCCGAACCAGAGTAGCTACCGGTACGTGGCTCGCTCGTCCCGGTGGTCGAAGCCGTAGACGTGTTATTGGCGGTCACTGTGCTCGTGATGGTGAGCGTCAAGCCTGTCTTGTAGCTGGGGGGCGCGGTTGGGAGGCTGGTCGTTGTCGAGTTGCTGGGCGGGAGGATGGAAAAGCTAGCAGTGGCTGTAGAGCTGGTAGTGCTGGAATTCGACGCCGTGATGGGACTCCCTGACGTCGAGGACGTCACAGGTTGATACGACGGGGGTGGGCCATATGGGGGCGGGAGGATGATGGTAGACGAGGCAGGCAGTGTAAGGGTGAGCGTCAGCGTCTCGGTGGTAGTTGGTGGAACGCTGCTAGTCGTGCTTCCCGTGCCAGTGGAGCTGCCGTTCGTGGCCGAGGATAGCGCACTGGACGTGGAGTTCGTGGCTGTTATCGGGGACCCTTCGGTTGAGGAGGAAGAAGTCGAGGGCGGTCCAGTGTATGAGCCATATCTCGGCTTGCCGGAGAAGCTGACGGTCCCGTACCCGCCTGGTGGTCCATACCCAGACGGGCCATGACCAGTCGGGTATGCAGGCACCGCTGTAGGGAAGCCTGAGCTGTATGCTGTATTTGGTCCGACTGGGAATGAGCTGAGGTCGGTGCAGTTGTCCTGTCTCTTCACTGGGTTGATCTCGTCTCCTGTAGCTCGTCAACAAGGGTTTGGGTGCTGAGGTACCCTCCACACATACGTGCGGCTGGCAGAGCGGAAACGGCAACAGCCAGACCAAAGGCCGGCAGGATGAACGGAAGCTTCATCGTGTCAGTGTTGGAAGTGGCAACAGATTTGCAAACAACAAGTCAACAGAAGCAAAGCGAGTGTGTGCTCAACGAAACCGGGAGCGAGCGAGGTAGTGTGTTCATATGGGTAGCATCGCAAACTTATACCTCGTTTACTTCTTCGCCATATCGAACTCACTCACCTTGCAGCGGACCCACCTGCAGCAGTCATGTTACAGCTGCAGCCCTTATGCACGGTACCTGACAGAGAAAGAGTGGAGTCCTGCAGTCGCAGCGGTTGTGCATTGTTCGAGGCCAGGACGCCGGGATTGCACCGGCTCCGCAAGGGATGAGGTTGTCTCTAAGCCATGACCCTTGGAGGCGTTCGTCCACATAGTGTGACATCAGAGAGTACTCGCACAAGCACAGGGACGAGTCACGGCGAGGCAGCGCGCGTTCGGAGTCCTGCGCTGGACAACGGTATCGAAGCCCTCCGCAATACTGTTTGGATGGCCATATGGTAATGGCTGATGTTGTCACGGGAGGCCGCCGAAGGGACAAACGGTGTTCCTGGTTGAATTTAATCGAGTCGCGACTGTACGCTTCTCCGCAAGGCAGTCACCCGTTTCTGTGCAGTGTGACATCTGTATGCTTATTCGCGCAGACGCCATCTGTCTTACTTGACTTCTCCATCGTCCAGCAGTGTGTAGTCCGTCCGATTTGCTTTTCGTGTGGTGATCAATTGGGCGCCTGCAGTGCTGTAATCGACGCGATTGTCGTGCGTATGTGTTGGTTGAGGCGGAAGTGTCGTTCGCGTTGCACCGCTGGGATTCCCTAGTGCATGCAGTGGATGTTGTGCAACAGTAAACCGCAGAGCCCCGCTGGTTGCCAGTCTCGCATTGAGTAGAGCAGTACCGGTGCGTCACAGCTTCATCCGCACATGTCCAACATCACAATCCACCGCTCTCCCTTGCCGTGTCAAACGCACTCGCAGATATGCGGATCGCTTGCAGCGCCACCAGCACGCCGGGCTCTGCCTGAGACCGCCATGGCGCTTTCGTGGATTGACAGCGCATGGGCGACGTCTACATGGCTGCCACACTTGTTCGCGTTGGCCTGTTCTACGCCGCGGTAAACAAACAAAGACCCTCGTAACCACCCCTCCCCCCCCATGCAAGGCTCTTTTGCCGGCTTACCTCGATGCAGGAACAGCTGCAGGAACGGTTTCACCGCGCCCAGAGATCGGTTCAAGCTTTCGTGATCTAGCACACCCCGGGCTTCTGGCCGGGCAGGTCGTAACCGGGCCACAAACCCGCAGTATCCGGTGGATACCTGCAGGTGTACATCTGGGTGGTGCGAATATTGCTTGTGATGATTGCAATCATCACATAACAAATGTGAGAGTGAAACGGACCACACGGGCCGTAATGCGGGCTTGTCCAACATCAAGAGCAAGGAAATCTTGTTAGAATCGCCGCAGTATGAGCGCTCGGTAAGGGAGTGCCCTGATTGTTCGGTGGCGTACTCCTTGCAAGTGGCCACCACGGGGGTCCAGCGCACGTACAATGTTCCAGTCAGGCACAATGCCCAGAGATGGTGAAGTACAGCCTCCTGGATCCGTCTCAATACACAGTCTGGCGGATACCCACGCAGCTCACACCTCCTCGGCATCATCCGCGAACGGACTCCGCCCTCCTTCACGAGCATCTTCCGATCCAGAAATGGAAGCAGAAAGATCCGTGGGTGGCACCTTGAGCCCGGCGCCGTGCGTGCCGTTCGTTGCTTTACCCACCGGTTTCGTTCGCCGCCTCCGCGGCGCAGGGACGGTAGGTTTCTCCTTCGTGACTTTGGCTGCCACTTCGACCACGCTGAGACTGCTAACGCCCGCATCGTCCAAAGACATGCCCATCAACTTCTTTGCCACATCAGCCTCCTTGGGTGCGAATTCGGCTAGCTTGCGCTCGAGCTCTTCGTCTTGCTCGTCGCCATCCTGCTTGAGCCACTCAATCTGCTTGCAGCGTATCACAAGCCGGATGACGGTCTCGTCGACCGGCGCAAAGTGGGCCGCGGACCGGTTTACGAGCAGGTGAAGAAGCTTTCGTACCTCCTCTCGTTTGTAGTTGTTCCCTTCCCTCGCTAGTTGCGTGTTTCGTAATAGCGGGCACAGCACGCGGAGATATGTGTGTCGAAGAGCTTTCTGGCCGTCCCGTTCCTCGTCCATCTTTCCAACGCTAGGGTCCAAATCCAGAAGGTTGCGAATGACAACGTCGACCAGAACATGCAAATCGTTGGTGTAGAAGTACTCATAGGTCGCAGGAGTGGTGAATAGTAGGTATAAAAGTTTGAGAATTAGTAGCTGGTGAGCCAAAGCGGTCTCTCGATTCAGCAGTAGTATCAGGTTCTCGCCGAATGTTCGATACAGCGGTCCGTGCGCGGATATCAGCTTCAAAATGCGGTTCGTGACCTTCTCGCCACTTCCCGGCATCGACACAGGTGCATTTGCGAAGCACATGTATTGCTCGTTGAGAACAAGTATCACCCGTATAATAGGATAGTGATAAGGGTCGTCGGCATCGTCAGAGAGCTGCTCGATGAGCTGAAATAGGTAAAGCACGAACGCGTCGTCGACGACCTTGAGATCCTCCAGGGTGAGCTTCTGTATCCTCGACATCTCACAAAGTAGCTCAAGGAGAAGTCGATGTAGTCCAATGTCGTCGTCGCGTTGCGCACGTATCAGCTCGACAATGCGAGAAAATGCGCCTTCGGACTGCAGCAGCTCAAAGGCAGTCTCGTTGGCGCGTCCATCGAATAGCAGCAGGGCCGCCGCCAAGTGAAGCGTGTCCACATCATCATCCTGGGCCGAACTTCAGCTTTGTTCCGTATGTCATCTTCCATATATCATCAATTCCAGCACACACCTGAAGTAAGCAGTACAAGAACTGCCGGCGCACGTAATCCTGATTCCCCTGGAACAACTCCGCATCCAATAGCCTGTAACAGTACTTCGCGACATCGTATTCCGAGCCCAGATACTCCCCTAGCATCAGTCAGCGCATCGCCCGCCGCCGGTCGCTTCCCTCCCTCTTACGCTTGTGGGTCGACGCCAATGTCAAGTACGCTCGGAGTACGTTATCTATCAGCTCGTGGCTATCGCTGGGGCCGGAGACAAGGTCGTCGAGCTCTACGTTTTCCCGTTAGATGGTGTGCATTTGGCAGCAGATACTCCGGATACTCGCCTCTCCAAAACTGATGTTGTCCATTGTCCTGTGGCCAACCCAGTTCCACTCCCTCGTCCATTGTTTGCGCCGGCCGACCGAGCGCCAGCGTCTATGCAGGGCTATGTAATATGCATGGTTGGTTGGCAGAAGGTGGAAGTCGTTCACTGAGGGACACTGGGAAGCTCGAAGATCATCCGGCATCTCGGGCCGAACCCGGAGACAGCTCGAGCAGCGAGGATTCCACAGCGAACGGCGATGGAATACATGGATCACCTTTACATCTATCACAGTGCCTTGACTGCACTCATCTCGACGATGCCGAACAGAACTTCAACTTGCGTAAGGGTTTCGCAATGTCACGTTGTAGCGCCGCTTCCCGGGAGACGCGCCAGATTCTGGCAGGCGAATAGAATAGAATACACTATCTCGGGAGCGCCGAATAGAATACGCATCTAGCTATCCTAACCATCTCCATATGCACAGAGTGATGTCCTACGCGGGAGACTCTTCCGCTCGTAGTAAATGCAGACGCCCATACACGCCGTGCTAGCCATCAAGCACCCTCCACTCCACAATTGGACCGCCAGAAACGTCCCAAACTGCGTGATCAGATGTCCCGCAATCAACGGTCCGACGAGCGCAGGCAGCGACGCGATCGAGTACATCATGCCGACGCGCTGTCCGAGCCTAGCCTGGGCCAGCTTGTCCGTCTTGCCGATGATGAAAGCCATCGATGCCGGCGGCAAGCCGATGACAGCCCCACTGAACATGCCGAAGATCAGGACGAAACCGATCGCTTTCCCGACAGTGTTGGCCGTCGTCCAGAAAGTCATCAACAGGATGGAGGCCGTGGCTGTGACGAAGCCATGGACGTGCAGCGCGCCGTAGCTTCCGAGGTGGTCTGCTATGCCCGCTGAGAGCAGGCGGCCGAGGAAGGATGACCCGTTCATCATGCTGAGGAGCGCGAAGGTCTCGATCGCGTTGGGCGGGATGCCTGCTGGACGGCTATTTCCGCGGAATGCGATCCCGTTCGCGGCTGCCCACGCTTCGAGGTTGAAGAAGACGGGGTAGAAGCCAAGGAAGATGAAGAAGACGGCGGCGGAGAGCCAGCAGAAGCAGGGGTTGCGGAAGGCCGTCGCGTCCCAGAACGTCGACCAGCGCCATTTGGCGGACGTACCTCGGGGGTGCTCTGGGTTTGGTCGACAGATGATCACAGTCGTCGCTGACAGGACGAAGAGCATGATGGCGACGTATCGGGAGGCGTTGTTGAAGCCGGCCTGCTGGTTCAGGTATCTAACCATGGTGGAGATGACAGCTCCCCCAGCGCTAGCGCCGCAGGCGACTACCCCAACAGCGAAGCTCTTCGTCTCGGTGAACCAGGTCGCGACGACTGTGATTTGAATTAGCGGGTGCTCGTCCGAGGTGCGGATTGCTCACATACCTTGCGAGGAAGAGACGAAATGGCATGCCATACCAAGACTAGTCAGGAATCCCTGAGTCGCGCAGATGGCGCCGTAGTTGCCGTCACCCTTCCCAGCATCGCCGTTAACAGCGCCAAGTGAGAAGGTGCCGACACCCAGGAGAATCGTCCCAACGAACAAAACCTTCCCAATGTGCCCAGCATCGACCAGACGGCCCACCACAAAAGACAGCAAGAGGATGACGAAACACTCTGTTCCGCCGACGACATTCATCAGCAAATTGTCGGCTCTGGGCAACAAGACGCTCTTGTAGTACGATGCATATGTGCCAAAAGCCTGGCGCAAGTCAGCCACCAAAGCTCACATTCACATATCCCCAGCTGATGAACATCTGGAGAAAGCCACCAAAAAGGCACAGGTATGCCCGCCAGTCCGTCGGCCACCTTGGACGAGACGCCTTTGGCATCTCGTAGTGTACTCTGGACGGTACCGCGGCGAGCGAAGCCATCGCTTCGTTGTCGTCGTGGACCGCCGCCGTTGCAGGGGCGTCTATACACGACCCGGGTCCTGCGCTGTTCCCCGCCGAGCGTGTCATCTCGTTGGAGACCTTCTCGGAGGTGCTGGTTGACTCGGGATTGACGCGATCCGTCGAGAGTGCGGCGCCGTCCATTTGGAGGTGTAGATGTGAGGTGAAGTATTGGGATGAAGAGGGAAAGATGAGATGAGATTGGTGGTTCAGGAGCGGTAAGGACAGGACGAGCACTAGCAGGAGCGTGTCTGGAGAAGGCAAGAAGTAACTCCAGAGGCAGTAGCGACTGATGATATAGTGGGAGAATCGAAAGCTCACAAAATCCAGGACCAGTCGAACGTCTCTTGTCTATGCGCCGTTGAAATTGCTATCATCCGAATGCTGGTCAGATTCGAATGAAAAGAAGTATGCGGTCCACCGTAAAGATGGTCGGAGAATCAAGGCAACCATAGTGGACGTCTGTTTCTCGCCAAGATAGCAAGTCCTCCGTCGCCAAGCCACGGTGTAAGACTGCCCGGGAAATCATCTCTGAGATGGCACTTCCTGCCACGCTGCGGTAACGGGCGACAGGCTTCATCTGAGGCGCGTTCGTTCGCGGGGATCTGTGCAGGTGTGATGCTCATCTCCGTGACAAAGACCTCGCCTCAAGCTCGAGTAATCGCCTCAGAGGTATCTGTCGGTCCTGTTCGCAGGAGATCCAGGCGCTGGAGGTAAGATCCGTTGTCATCAGCCAGCACCTTGTTGTCTTGCTTGGCCATCGGGACAGCCGCGTTTCCTTGTCCTGGGTACGGACGCGGAAGCTTTTTACTGTCTTGGTCATCGACTCATCTTTGGCAGTGCACATAGGACTCGGAGACTCAACCGCGATTGGAGAGCGATAACAGAGCGATCAGCGATAGCAAGGAAGTTCCGCCATCTATTTCGTCGATGGAGGTCAGCGAGTGGAGTCCATGTCTTGGGTCAGGATGATGAGGTTGGGCGGAGCCCAGTGGAGTGAAGTGGGCCGGCTCAGAGGGCGAGTCAGCTTGTGGGGCGACTAAGTACTGTACTATACCTCATCCTCCTCAGACGAGGGAAAGCGTGGACGTAGATGCTGGGCGATTTCACGGTGGCAATGTTATGGTTACATGTAAGTGAAGTGCGGGTCGCGAAAGTCATCGGCTATATTTGCCTCCTGATCTTACAGCACCACCCCTGTTCGACCATATCCTCGACCAACCAAATCCCCGCTAAAACGCTTCATCGAAGTATCATCCCCGTCAAAGTCGTATATCCAACTCGCACTCATCTCTCCACCCCCTTAACCCTCACGCCCGCCCTCTCGACCCCCTTCCTCAACGCCCCCAACACCGCCTTCCTCCGCCCAGCCTTCTCACAGTATCCCTTAACCTCCGCTTCAGTAACATCCACCATCTTCCTCCGAGTCGGCGTGCCGCTCACACTACCCCGACCCAACCGACTCGCTTCCGGCGAGAACAGCGACCGGCCCTCATTCCTCAAAGGAGATGAAGAAGAAGGCGGCGTACTCCGAAAGCGGCTCCCACCCAGCATCCCGCTCATCCCCGGCGCATCGCCATTAGCCAGCATCCGTCTCCGCGACGACGAAGACGGCACCGGCGTACTCCGCGGCGAGCCAGCACCGAGCAATTTGCTCCCCGTCAGCCCAGCCACGAGCTGGTCCTCGTAGTCCTCGCTCAGCTTCGGCAGCGCCGCGATCCCGCCGGGCAGGTGCCGGATCTGCGACTCCAGGACGTCGATATCGCCCGATTTGCGCTCGATCATGGCGGTCATTTTCAGGATCGTGTTGGTGACTGCCTCGAGGGTGGGCATCCCGCCGCCCGCCGCACCGCCGATGGCAGAGGACGACGCGCGGGAATTGGCGGCAGCAGCTGATGCGAGCTCGGCGCGCAGCAGACTCATTGCCTCTTCGACTTGCCCGAGGAGTTTCTGCGCACGCTGGACGCTTTTTCGCAGCTCGCTCTGCTGCGCCTGCGCCTCGGCGGACAAGGGAGCCGCGTGCTGCGAAGCGACGTGCTCGGGGTCACTGTGTGTCTTGACCCGTCGCTTCAACTCCACAGCCCTGGCCTTCAGTCTCGCAACCTCCTCTTCCTCCGCCTGAACATCACCCAGCATCCCCGCGACATCATCCAGCCTCCCTGCCTCCAGCCGCGCGCCAATATCCACCTCCATCAACCTAGCCAGCTCACCACCGTCATCCAGCGTCCAACCCCTCTCGGCCTCCAACCCCTCCACATCGCGCCCCCCTTGCTTCTCCCTCAATTTCTCCTGCCCCTTCACAAACCCCTTCAAAGCATGCCCGTTAAGTCCCAGTGTATCAACCATACTATTCACATCCCTAAACACCCTCTCGATCTGCCCGCCCAGCCCTTCCTTCCCAGACAACCCAACGTAGTCCTGGTGCGCGAGGAAGGGAGGAACTTCCAACGTAGCTTCCGGCTGGCTCTCCAGTACTTTCCGCACGCGAACATCCTCTTCGTCTTCCAGTACGCCACCGGCCGGAGGAGGAGGTTCGGCGGGCGAAAGGCCGGAGGTACTGCGCTCGGTGGCGGGTTTAGCCGGCGCGACGACGATGCGCCGAGGTGTGTTCTGCGCTGCTTTCGAGGTCTTGGCGAAGCTTGACGTCGTCGATGTCTGTGATGGGTGTTGAACGAGCGAAGGTTTGGTCTGCGATGGATGTTGCACGAGTGATGGTTTGCCGAAAGCGCCGAAGGAGGATTTCTGCTGCATAGGCCCCGTGACGGCGCGGACGGGACTCGGAGAGCGAGGGGATTCCTGCACAGGTGGCGCGAAATTGACATTGTGCTTTGGGAGGCCGGCGGGGGTGAAACTCGGTAAAGGTCCGGGTTTGCGCTCGGTGGCGGGGGTGGTGGACTCGACTTCTGCTTCTTGCTGCTGGGGCTGCTGGTGCTGCGCACGCTTCGGGGAGGCGGGCTGGAGCCGTGCTTCGAAAGCGGAGAGGCCCTTCGGATCCGTGACTTCGCGGTCAGACTCCTCTTCCTCTTCTTCCTCGTCATCCGCTGATCGGTCATCCTCGTCTCCCTCTGCACCCTCCCCGTCGTCGTCGTCTTCACCCTCCTCCTCACTCCAGGAGTCGTCCTCATCCTCCGGCCCCGCTGGCACCTGCCCGTCCTCGCTCCCCGCCGCCTCGGAGAATTTCTCGTTACCCAGATCAATAGGCGGTGACCCAGCCAGGGGCGCCTCTTCATCCTCCTGCTTCACCTTTTTGTCTGCCTCCGCCTCGGCCTCCTCGTCATCTGGAGGAGAAGGCTCGACAGGCGGCACATCCCCTGCAAACCTCTTCGGCTTATACGTCAAAGGATCATCCTCTCGCTTCGCTGGCGCACTAGCAGGCGTCGTAGACATCGTCGACTCACCCACATCAGGGATATCCTGCAACCTGGGTCCCTCATCCGTGCCCGGCTCCTTCTTAACAGGCGTAACAGGCTGCTCCCCCCCTGTCGTCCCCGCTTCGTCCAGCGCATTCTTGAACCCACCACCCAAGAAATCAAAGCCGGTAGTCCCCTTAGGCTTCGGCAAGTCATCCCTGGCGCTACCATCGGCTTTGAAAGTACTCCCAAGCTTGAAGCCGTTCCCAAACAACCCTCCAACCGCCTTCATCCCCTCAGTAGCAGGCTTCGCAGCCGCGCCCGCCTCTTCCTCCCCCATCATGGTCTCCTCCCGACTTGTCGGCGCACTCGGCCGCCCAAAACTCATCGAGCCGTTCTGCGAGGGCGTGCCGAACAACGAGGGCCCACCGATCGTGCTCCCAGCCCCGAAACTGGACCCCGTGCCCATCGTAGCCGTAGAACCGAACGAAGGCTCGCCGGAGACACCGGTAGTGGCAGGCTTCTGCCCAAAAGCCGCGAAAGGACTGGCGCTGGGTCCCTTCTGCTGCGCCGCGGCCCCAACACCACCAAATGTACTCCCTGCTTGCCCAGCCCCAAAGACTGATGATCCGCCACTCCCACCTTTCTGCTCGCCGGCCCCGAACTTCGCGAAAGGCGACTGTGTTCCCGCATTCCCACCGAAAGCAGATCCTTGCTGCTGCGCCGGCGCCGGCGCGCCCCAAGGCGAAACTTTCTGCCCAATCCCGCCGACCTGACCGAAGCCACTAGCTCCGGCCAAAGGCGTACTAGACCCGAAAGCCGGCGCAGCCTTGGCAACAGGTGAAGCCGCGGCTCCCATACCGCTGCCTGTTGTTGCCGCTGAAGGAGCGCCCCAGGGTGAAGCTTTACTGCCCAGCCCCGTTGAGCCGCCGAAAGCCGGGGTGCTGGGTGCGCCGAAGGTAGGCTGGTTGGAAGGTTGTGAAGGCGTGGCTTGTTTTGGTGGCGGAGGCATGCTGGCGCCGAAGGGTGAGGCTGGGCCTGTGCTTGTAGATGATGGAGGCGCGGTTGCTGGCGTGTCTTTCTTTTGCTCCAGAGATCGCGGTCCACCGGCTGCTATGAGGTCCGGGAAGGGGAGTCTCGCCCGGATGGAAGCGTTGTAGACGAGGTACCAGATTCTTAGTATGCCCTCGTTGTTCAGTATGTAGAGAGCTGGAAGTGGTACAGGAGACTCTGCTACCTCCGAATCGGTCGGGATGGGTTTCTGGATCAAGGCGCTGCTGCTCAGATCGATGGCCATACCGATCGGCGAGGTGTCGCTGATGCCATCCGCCTCACTTAAGGGCATGCCCGCGCGATGAGTATCCGGTGGATTTGTGGTGGCGAAGGTGCCGATAACGGGAGTTTGGGAGTTGAGGGGTGCGCTAGCCTTCGTGAGCATGCCTACGTCGGTCGAGGAGGTCGAGATGGACAGCAGCAAATCGTCTAGGTTCGGCAGCCAGTCTTTAAGTCGTTGAATGAAGTGGTGGGCGGGTGCTCGACCGCCCATTGGCATCCCCGGTGCAGGATCAATAATGGTCTGGAAAGTCCAATCTTTGCTCTTCGGGTTCCCGCGGCGCGCCAGATGGAAGATGGAGTCTGCTGGCATGTCATCGGTCATGCCGTCGCCGGAGGAAGCAGCGGTGGGCGTGTGGATCAGCAGAAAATCGTTCGTGTCCAGCCAGTATATCGACATCAGCGCCATTTGGCTTGCACTGCCGCCCGATAGCTCCAGTAATCTCGGTGGAAGCGGTATCTCGGCTTTGACATTGCCTTGCGGGTCGATCTGCGCCGCTGTGCCATCGTTTCGTCCAGCTACAATCTGCTTACCGAGTCTCGACCAGCATGCGGAGACAACGTTCTCATGAAAGACGGGGTTTCCGCTGCTTGTTTTGACCAGTTCGCGGGCTTTCAAGTCGGCAAGAAGCAGCTGTCCGGTCTCAAGGACTATGCCAAACAAATGTGACCAGTCGCTCGACGGATTCGGATTCGGTAAGAGCTGACGTACGCCGACGCCGTTGGTGCCGATCTGAAAAGCTGGGTCCTTGCCTCCGCTCGTGATGGAAGCTGTGTCGTAGACTGCCAGGCCCCCGCCCTCCTCTGCCACCACTGCCAGACACGCCTCATTGCTGGAGAAGGCCACCTGTGACACCCGCGGTACTGAGATGGTAGCCTCTGGTGTAAATGGCACAGTCTTCCCGCCCGCTTTCTTCTCAGCAAAAGCCTTCCGTACGCTGTCCGTCTTGGCGATCACGAGCGTGTCCGGTCCCACAGCCGCAACCAAGCCTCTACTTGACGCCACACTCAGCAGCGAAGCGTGCGGTGGTGGTAAGCTCTCGCTCGCCCATGGTGTGGGTAGTAGCCGGAGCTGGTCGTCCCCCGAGATGGCGTGGAAGCTCAATTGCTCGGTGTCGATCTGCTCCAGATCTTGTCCTTGGTTTGCCTGCCCACCGCCTCCGCTCCGCGCCTGCGCGCCCCCGAATCCGAACGACATGCTTGGCCTCGCGCTCATGCAGTCGCAAGAAGCTCTGGTCCTCCTCGGCGCGAGTGTTTGTGCTCTCCCGCGGCGTGGTGATGCTTAGGTTAGGGTACGCGGTTTTGAAGGAGTATGAGGGGATTTATGTGCCGTCTCGATCCAGTCACTCTCTGACATTCGTTGCGCTCGAAGCGCTTGGTGTGAAATGAGAAAGCGATGTTCGCGTCTTCTTTCACATGCAAAGAACATTGAAGCTCCCGCCAGAGAAGCGCGTTTGTTAGTCAGCATTGCAGCAGGCGACCGCGGCCACCTCAGCGTGAAGCTTGAACAGTGAACCAACAAACACGACCAACACTCGTCTCTCCTCACGTACACACACTTCCTCACTGCCCTTCGACATCACCGCCACGATGCCGGGCTTCGACTTCAGCAACCACAACAGGAACCTCGCCCTCCACGCCCGCGGAGTCCCGCTCCCCAAGGCGACCTCCACCGGAACCACCATTGTCGGCTGCCTCTACGATGGCGGCGTCGTTATCGCTGCCGATACGCGCGCAACATCTGGACCAATCGTCGCGGACAAGGTGAGCCCCAGCCTCTCCCTCCGACCCTCTGCTCCGACCCAAACCAATCGCCGTGCTAACAAGCTTTCCTGAACACAGAACTGCGAGAAACTCCACTACATCTCCCCCCAAATCTGGTGCGCCGGCGCCGGCACAGCCGCCGACACCGAATTCACCACCGCTCTCATCTCCTCGAACCTCGAACTTCACGCCCTCTCCACCGGCCGTAAACCCCGCGTCGTGACCGTCATGACAATGCTCAAGCAGCACCTCTTCCGCTACCAAGGCCACATCGGCGCCTACCTCGTTGTAGCCGGCTGCGATCCCACAGGCGCGCATCTCTTCACCGTGCACGCCCATGGCAGCACGGACAAGCTACCCTACGTCACCATGGGCTCCGGGAGCTTGGCCGCGATGTCGGTGTTTGAGACGCAGTGGACGCGGGACATGAGCCGGGAGCAGGCGGTGAAGCTGTGCGCGGAGGCGATCCAGGCGGGTATTTTCAACGATCTGGGGTCCGGGAGTAATGTGGATGTGTGCGTCATTACGGCGGAGAAGACGACGTTGATGCGGAATTATATCACGCCGAATGTGAGGGAGAGGAAGATGCGGGATTACAAGTTCAAGAGGGGCACGACGGCGATTCTGGATGAGAGGGTCGTGAGGCGGGAGGCGATTGAGAAGTATGTTACTGTGGAGGAGGTGGCCGAGACGGGGACAACGGCGGTGGGGGAGAGGATGGATGTTGATCAGTAGGTGGGAGAGGGGGATTGGGAGGGTGAAGATGAAGAGGTGGTGTATCATAGTGGGCCGAGTGTGACTCTGTATGGATAAGGCGCGCATAGCGGGCAGGTGTCGGGCGCTTAGTGTGCTCCTTTGCTGTGCTTGAATGCCCGGGGAAGACAGGTACCGCAACACACGTGCTGTTCAAGCGGTCGAGATCATCCGAAGAAACGTTTAGATTGCCACGAGCCACCCAGGCGAAGCTGTTAGGTAATGCCTCCTACGATAGCCGGGAAATGCAACGAAAATAGCTTGCCCATCAGGACCGGTAGATGTCTTGAAGTGCTGACAGTCCTCCCATATCTGCTGATCATGCGCGCCGTTGGCGACTTCGTGGCTGGGCGTCGAGCTGTCTCGTCTGCGACCAGAAGTATGCTGAGGAACATGTCGCCAAACACCATATCTACTCGTCTATAACTGTACATGTCGTAGCAATCAATTCGATCGCGTTGATGTTGTTTTCATGGGCGAGTGGTCGTCCATCTTGTTCATACGGCTGGCCTCTCGCTGCGCCTGGGCTGTCCGTGTGTCCCGACCCGTTGCCGCCGCGTGCCAATAATGACGGCGAGGTGGAGGTGACCTCGGCGGGCGGTGCGTGACACCTCAGTAGTACAGTAGTAGTAGTAGTAGTAGTAGTAGTAGTAGCGCCTCACATACACCTTTCAGCCAGCAACCTCCCGTCACATTACTCATCCCTCTCCCCATTCCCACCCGTCACCCACTCCCTGTCCTCGAACCTTCTCGTCCATCCCAAACTTCACTCGTTGTCCTCATTCAAACACCCTCCCACATCTCCGCCACTATCACCTCCACCACCCACACCCTCCCCCAGCCCTGATATCCGTCTCCTACAACCGCTTATCTACACCCTCTTACACACGCTGTCACTCCTCCAGCGCAAGGCATCTAGTCACACCCACATATCACGCGACCAGTCCGTACAGCCAAGGACAACTACCTCACGAGACCGACATACATAGCCGCCAACATGGCTCGATCCAACAGCATCACCAGCATCTCCAGCATCTCCTCCCACTCCTCCCGCGCCTCCTCCGCCGAAGCCGAACCCACCATGCAGATCTTTATCAAGGACCTAGCCGGCGACAGTGCGTTCCCTCCTCTCCCTCCCTGCCTCCAACCCACACCATCACTAACGTCCCCCACCTCAGCCTTCCCCCTCACCGTCCCCCAATCAACCACAGTCTCCACCCTCCGCAAACTCCTCGCCCTCCGCACCAACCTCCCCGAGCTCTCCCTCCGCATCATCCACGCCGGCAAGCATCTCCCCCCCGCCAGCACCCTCGCCTCCCACCACATCGCCCGCGAAAGCACCCTGCACATCGCCCTGCCCCTCCTCGGCGGCGCCCCGCCCAAGAAACAGCGCTGCAACGCCACCGCCTGCAAGGACGCCGCGCAGCGCATCGTCGGGGACTGCGGGTTCTGCCAGGGGCATTTCTGCGGGAAGCACCGGATGCTGGAGAGCCATGAGTGTCCCGGATTGGAGGGGTGCAAGCAAGAGGAGAAGGAGCGGAATGCGCAGAAATTGGAGAGCGAGCGGACGGCGCCTATGAAGGGGATTGGGGCCGCGTAGGCGGTAGGTGGCGAAGTGGATGTCGTGGGTAAATAGGGATTGGGGTATATATGGGGTTCATCATGCTCAGCGATGGCGCAGGGAGGGTATACAGCCATGTTTAATGGGAGCGATAACAACCATCGTGCGGCTCGCTGGGACTGAACATCCCTGCTCAGCTCCGCGACTTCATCGTCTGCGTGTGTGCTCACGCAAGTCATGCGTGGTGATGTGAGTAGCGAGAGTGTGGGCTCGCAGCGATCGGCGGTGAGATCTGCTTGCGTGTGAGATCGAAAGATCACATTGACCTCCCAGTACTTCGCTTCCAGGCGACAGCAATACCGCTGACAAAACCGCTCCTCTCCACCTCCGCATCGCGAGCAACGAGGTAACACACTTCTCTCGCAGACTCTAATTCCAAGAACCTTACCTACCTACTTTACAGCACCAGCGCCACGAGACTAGCCACCACGAACATGACCCTGATTACGACCGACTCCCGCCCGCCTCCTCTCCCACCACCTACCGTTCCGCTTCCAACTCCCAGTACCACCGGACCTCTCCCAGCCACAGATGATGAGATAGCACCCGAGCCTCCCCTACCACCACCGCCCTTCGCCACCGTCGCCGCCACTAGTCCGCTCGAAGCACCGCACGACTTCGACACCCTCTCCCAAGCCGTTAGTACCAACCTCGAGCACCTGGCGGCGTGGCACGAAGAGTCTGGGAAGCCGTACGCGAGACGCAAGGCTGGGATGCTGAGGAGGGGGGAGAGGAGGGCGAGGGAGTTGGTTGGGGAGCTGGCGGGGCTGCAGAGGGTGGGAGATGAGGTGGAGGAGGACCAGGAGGTGGATTGGATGGGTGTTGCTGAGCGGCTTGAGGCGTATTCGCGGGAGGGTGTTGGTGGTGACGGGAATGGAGAGGTGGGCAGAGAGGTGAGTGCTGACGGCGGCTGGGAGGCCGAGATTGTCCCGGAGGGTTCCGAGCTGACTGTCTGCTGTCTCCTTTAATAGGAAGTCGAAGCGCAGTCTGTGGAAGACAGGACAGAGGAGACGGGCATCCATGTCCCCACCCCACCGCCTTCGGACAACAACGAGCAGCGCACTCCAGTGAAGAACGCCGCCGTCCAGACTCCTGTCGTCTCCCTGCCGGATCCCCACTGGGCTACCTTAGCAGCCCACGACATAGCCACCGTCAGCCGGATCGACGTCGCGGCCAACATGCTGCGACTGACTCTCCCGGACGTAGCTGACGCCGTCGAAGCTTTCGGGGTGAGAGTTTGCGGTCAGCGGGCTTGGGCGGATCGGGTGGGGTATTATGAGGGGTGGGAGATTGGCGGGAGCGTGGATGACGCGAGGGCGCTTTTGGAGGGGGTGAGCGGCATGCTGGGGGTGGGGGATGGGGGTGAGTTGGGTGGGATCATTGGGCTTCTTTGAGAGGCGTAGCAAGTGTGATTGTGGCGTAACGTGATGATGATCGCGTTGGTACGGGCCCGGGCGAGCCCGTCGGTACTGCTGCTGCTGCTACCCTCCGGGTGAAGATTGGAACTTGTTCTCCAGCCGAAGAGGAAGAGCTGATACGTTGACACACGGCTTCGTCGTGCGAACGTTACTGTCTTCAGATAGTCGGTATTCTCACATGTGGCGCAGGTACGAAGTGGATGTATCGCGTTGTACTGAATTCACTTCGGTGTTTTTGCCAAGCGCTGGCAGACTTCGTCCCTTCACGTTCACGCCACTTCACCTCGTCCAACTTTGTTCGTGTTCCACCATGGCCCAAGCCAAGTCGGTGTCGAAGCGCAAGAACAAGCGTAAGGTGCGAACTGAAGGTGAGATACAAGAGATTCAATCCTTTCAACATGGCGAACACTAACGACCGACCTGTGAAGTTTCTTCACACTCCTCGTCCGACAGCGACGTAAACGAGACCTCGCCCGCACCCTCAAACCGCATTAGAACCCAAGCTATAGCTTCCGCGAAAGTGGACGCCCCACGGACATCACACGATCCCAACACCTCCAGCGACGAAACCTCAACAGATCCTCCAGTCTTCACCAAACGCACCGCAGTCACCAACCCGGAACAAGCCTTCGAAGATTTCTACCTCCGCCAAGCGACCAAGGAATTCGCCAACGATCTCAATAAACTGCGGGCTGCGAACGACTTTCACGGGACGGAGAGTATTGCTCTACTGGTGAGAGCGTTGAGGCAGGGGACGGCGTGTTTTGGGGTGGAGGAGAGGGTGAGGGTTGGAGAGGCTTGTGCTGGGCCAGGGGCGTGAGGAGGGTTTGAGGGAATGGGTGGAGTTTGGGGAGGCTACTTGGGAGTGACGAGCGTCTGAGGTGTCTAGACGGACTCGCCATGCGCCCTCGAATCGTCCGGCGAGCTGTACTCTGTCGCCAGTACTGTTGCGGTGTGTGCCAGGGTTAGGGTTTGGGTAAGCTTCACGTTGATTCGTCAAGATGGAGAGCCTTGGCGCCAAGCCTCTTCCCCGACTTCAGGGCATCCTGAGCTCTCCTTCTCCGTCGCCTCGTCTCGCATTCGGAACGTTGATAGCAGGATACAACAGACACCGTGAACTTGCCAGATATATTCCCAACGAGAGGGCAATACCCGCAGCGATGAATCCCGACGATTCCGACGAACATGGCTCGACTGCAACGGATTGTTCGTCGGAAGCTGCGATGCTTGGCGCGACGCGGTCACGCGATGCGCCCGGCATACGAGGTAGCTCAACGACGCCGCACACCCCCGGCTGCAAAACCACTCGCAGTGAACGGTTGGCAGTGAAGAGATATAGAGCCATCGAGAAGGTCAATGGCCAAGGGAAGGAGTGCTCAAGCCGTCGTATCTTGCGTCACCGTTGCCCGGGTGTCTCGGTCGCATGCGGAAAACTCGACTGCGGACACGGTAATTGTTGGTTGCGCAGAAGGCACGAGAGTCTGTGAATTGATCTGGGCATACCTGCGACACTGTCCCGCTGTTACTAAGATCTCGTCCTCGCGGTCCTCCAACTGCTCCTTGGCCCCCACGGCAAAGCGTCGCCGTACGGTTAGCCCCGTATGCTTGGATGAGCTCTCGCCGGGTAGCCCGACCATAATGGGACCGTACTGTAGCTGGTACGATATGCCAATGGTTCTCTACGGTGAAGGTAGGTACTCTCTACAGAAAATGACCTGCTGCCTTGCTTCCGTCCGGTTCGTCCCCAAGGCATTGGTGCACATGCGCAGTATGGCCGCGGTTGCGCAACAGTCCACTGCCGTTATCAGCTTTACCATACCGGCTCATCCGTACTGATGTTGATGCGCCCGAGCCGGGTCACCCTGGAGAGGGTACTATACTTGCAGCGCCGGCCTGGACAGGAGCAGTCCGTTTTGGTCGTCTTGCCGGGCGCGAGGGAGAAGCGTTGAGAGGCGACGTGAGAGCCATAGTACCTCGTACTGGTGCTATTGCCTGACGAGCCGTTCTCGCGTGCGGTGATGGCTTTGCGGAGTGATCGCTACGCTGTCTCTCGTTCCGAGTGAGGCGTCGCTGCCCCTGTCTGCCCGCGTCGATGAGGACAGCGGAGCATATGGTCTTGAGCATGTGCGTTGTCTTTCTGACCGTATGTTATGAAACATGAGATGACTGCTACCTTTTTGTCCCGAGAGCAGCGTGAGTGCGATGCCCACCGGTACATAACGGCGACATGCGACAGCATCGTGTCAGCAGTGAGTCGTTGAGGACGCACGCGACGCGCACGAGTGACGCCAAGAACTGAAGATCACGACGGGAATATCAAAGCTCGAGCCTGCTTTCACGAACTTCCTGCTCATGCAACAAGTTGATGATAACGGGGAAGGAGGCATGGTCAAACTCGTCTGACATGTTGTGGTCCTCCGAGTGTGGTTAGACCCGAATTTGTATTCGCGTGATCTTCTCAAGTACAAATAGACCCCGCTGTTTGAGCCGCGCTCGCCCTGGGAAACTCCGACTCTGCTCATCAACATCCAAACTCAAGCTTCCCTCGACGCAACAACAAACAAACATTGCTACGCGCTGTCCATCAATCGATTCGCCGCCTCTCACACCGTCGCACTATCAACTCACATACTCGCGATGCCTCCCAAGAAAGCCGCCGCCGCCAGCGCAAAGAAGTCTGCCGCTGCTCCAAGCCAACATGCCTCCTACTCTGGTAAGTCACCATGACCGCGCCTTTGTGTATCGCGTTGAGGCGCGTATCGCATCGGATAGAGCAGATGCTAATGGCCATGATATACAGACATGATCAAGGAGGCTATCATCAACGTGAGTCCACCATTTCCGGCGCAAACAATCTGACGTCGCTCGTCGCGATTTGCGACCATGACAAGCGCGTCATCTTGCCTGCCGAGCACCACAGCAACCTTCCTACGATGTGAAACTTGTACTGACGCGTCGCTATGTCTTCAGCTCAAGGATCGATCAGGCAGCAGGTACGTGTCATCTTCACCTCGTCGTCGCCGCCCGCTTCATTTCCGGAGCAGTGTGCTATCCAACGAACTTTGGCTGACGGATCGTTCGTCCACTCTAGTCGTCAGGCTCTCAAGAAATACGTGCAAGCCAACAACAACCTCAGCGGCGTGACCGATGCGCAGTTCAGCACTCAATTCAACCGCGCGCTGCAGCGAGGCTCCGATGCTGGTGCCTTCGCACGACCCAAGGGTACGTCATCTCCAACGATCGCCTCGACTGACGCGTTGTCGCACGGAGTCACTGATGGCTCCGTTCGATGCATGCCATCGTCGTTGATGTTGCTCTTACTCTTTTTGCTGTATCGCGGTGCAGCACTTGGACGCCATGCTGACATCGCCGCCGTCAACAGGCCCTTCCGGCCCAGTGAAGCTTGCAGCCCCGACCAAGGCTGGCGAGCCCGCTGCATCCAAGCCTGCCGCCACGAAGGCACCTAAGATGAAGGCGACCACCACTGGACCTGCGAAGCCGGCCAAGAAGGCCGCTGCCAAGAAGACCACGACGACGAAGAAGGCCCCGGCTAAGAAGGCAACTGCGACGAAGGCCAAGGCGACCAAGGCAAACACCGGAAAGGCGCGCAAGACCCCGGCGATCGTACGTTGCTTACCATCCTCCCCAATAGATGATCACATGCTGATGTCGTGCTAGGCTCCCGCCGTCGAAGACAAGCCTTCCGTGGTCCTCGGCAAGACCAAGTCTGGTCGCATCACCAAGTCGGCTCAACCTCAGGTCACAGCGACGAAGAAGAAGGCCGCCTCAATCAAGAGGAAGGCACCAGCCAAGCGCGCGACGCCGAAGAAGGCCGCTACGCCCAAATCGGCCAAGTCGAAGGCATAAGTTGCTTGCTCGACTCTTCTCTTCTTCTAATGTGATGGCGATGGTGACGGATGCTGGGCACGTTGCAAGTGCAAGGCGAATGGCGCTGATGAGGACCAACGTGTGTGATACCAATATTCTTTTTCCGGGCGCGCGACACGACTGCCGGGGCTGGGTTCATGGGCGTGCTTTATTGCTGGCGTTCCGGCGTTCCAGCGATTGATGGACACGATGCGGTTGTACTATGAGAGTACATAGCTGAACACGAACGTACTTGCATACTTCAATCCTACCAACGTGCGTTTTGACTTGATTGCGTTTGTTGTTCCGCTAGTCTCTCGAGGTCACGAGATCGTTTTCACATGAACGAAGGAGACTTGCGATCCAACTAGGATGCTCGTTAATTGTCCCTCCTTCAAGGCGCAGACGCGTTGGGTTGTTGACATCGTTTCGAACGTTGCCGTCTCCGCTCGGGGCTGTGTCAAGTGTCGATACATGTATGTCCGAACGGGCGCGCATAAACTAGCGCGGATTTATGCGGCTGACGCAGAGCTTGGCGGGACGGGCCTCGGACGTTCACTTGTCGACTTGCTTCCACTATGTCTGCCTCGCCATCGAAACCCCCAACGGATTGCAACACTCCCGCCTATAATGTTCTACATCTTCACACGACGCATATAATCCTCTCCGCTATATCGCGAAGCCTGCTATAGCGATTCCCGCCCTGGCCTTCGCAGGTAGAGGAACGGGAAAGCTGGCGACCGCAACGGCAGCACAGCGAGGCGAGCATGAGTTCCTGAGGAAGTCCCTCGACCTCGACCTCAATGTGGCCCGCGGGAGCATCTACCTGGTCCAGACCACAGACATGCCTGGCGTGCTCGCCGAGGATGAACTTTACCACCACAACAGCAATACCCCCGCTGCCGCGGTCAATGCCTCGAGATCGGCGCCGAGTTCGTATAGCAGCAAGAGTGCGATAGCAAACGGGAACGGGAATCGGATGTCGAGTGAGGGGCTGCGGAAAGAGGCATGGGAGCCACCGACGCCGGCGATGGATGGGATACCGGGAGGCTGGCCACGGACACCCTTGGGGATGCCGGATGTAGGGGAGGGGACGGGCGGCAGTATACTCAGCGTGCCGAGTGGGACGGCCGGATCCGAGCGAGCACCGAGTGCGAAGAGTGTGGCCCTTAGTACGCGGACGAGGAGAGGTAGTGGGTTCGACGCTGAGAAGAAGGCTGGAGAGGTGCTGAGGGACCCTGCGCCGCGGCCTGGAGCAGCGGAGGAGGGATACTTCACGAGCGCACTCAATGGCAAGCCTGCCGGCCCTCCTAGATCGCCGCTCGGGAGACCGGGCGCAACCTCCGGGAATGGCAGCGGAGAGACCAATTCGGTAATTCCCAGTCGAGTAGTGTCCGGACCGACACCGTCGACGCTCGGTGGCATCATGCCCGTGGTCAAAGAGGCTTCAACTTCTCAGCCATTCCAGGGGGTCTTACCGGAACAAGGCTTACTCAAGCCCCCCGTGACGAGGTCTGCGCATCGAGCATCTTCACCACCTGCTTTCTCGCACACCTCCGCAGCGCCACCGCCTATCAACAGCGTACCATCACCGGTACCCTCTCGTCCCAGTCGTCTGGAGCAACGGCATACATTGGAAGTGCCACTGGTGAACACCGCTCGGATATCCGCTGATGGGCGGGAACCGGCGAACACGAGCCCGGACGGCGTCGTGTCAGCTACTGGACGATTCTCACCCACAGCGCAATCGCGGAGACGAGGCTCGCTCCAGCTCGCTCGGCGCATGACACGATCCATACATTCCCACTCCGACATGCAGCTTGATCAGGTACCTCTGGACGAAGATGCCTCGCGGTTCGCCGAGGCAATCAAAGCAAAGCGTGCCTCACGCAAGCACCGCACCGACACGGACGATGACCGAGTCCTTGTCGGCACCAAGGTCGACGAGCACCACTCTAATTACGTGCGCGCGTACAATATGCTCACTGGGATCCGCTTTGTCGTCAGTAGGATACATGGCAAAAGCGACCGGGAGCTTATAGAGGCCGATTTCCACGCTGCGCAGAAGTATAGTTTCGACATTTCCGGGAACGAGCTGACGCCGAGCTCAAAGTACGATTTCAAATTCAAGGACTATGCGCCGTGGGTGTTCCGACATATCAGGACGGCTTTCCGCATCGACCCTGCCGAATACCTCATCTCCCTGACTGCTAAGTACATCCTCTCCGAACTAGGCTCACCGGGCAAAAGTGGCTCATTCTTCTACTTCTCACGGGATTACAAGTACATCATCAAGACGATACATCACGCCGAGCACAAATTCCTTCGGAAGATCCTGAAGGATTACTACCAGCACGTCCGGGACAATCCGAATACTCTTCTATCGCAGTTCTACGGCCTCCACCGGGTGAAGTTGCCATACCAGGGCAAGGTACATTTCGTGATCATGAACAACCTTTTCCCACCGCATCGAGACATACATCGGACATTCGATCTCAAAGGGAGCACGATAGGACGCGACTTCCGGGAAGAGGAGCTCGAGAAGAACCCACGCGCAACGATGAAAGATCTGAATTGGCTGCGCCGGAATCTGCACCTCGAATTCGGACCGACGAAGAAAGACAACTTCATCGCACAGATGCAGAAAGACGTTGCACTTCTACAGCGGCTGAAAATTATGGATTACTCCCTCCTAGTTGGCATACACGATCTCGAAAGAGGCAACGATGATAACGTGCGCGACAAGACATTGCGCGTGTTCCAGCCCGGTGGTGAGAAGGCCGAAGAGCCGCAGATGGGCTCGTTGGCGCGGACGCCGAGTAAGATGGAAAGTCAAAAGCGAGCAAGAGAACTGCGGGCTACGGTGACACGGGAGAAGCCGGTACCGCTTGCGATGGCCACGGACAAGATGCCGGATGAGGCGCATCGGAAGGACTTCTACTTCTATGCGGATGACGGTGGCTTTCAGGCGACGCATGAGGATGATAGGCCTGGTGACGAGATATACTATCTCGGGATCATCGACTGCTTGACCAGGGTGAGTCTACTTCAGACAATGCGTGCGCACAATTGAAACGCTAACTTTGATCACAGTACAACTTTGTCAAGAAAGCCGAGCACTTCTGGAAAGGCATGGGTGGCCACGAGTCGCAGATATCGCCTATACCACCTGATCGCTACGGCGAGCGCTTCGTCCGTTTCATATCCGGTAACACCATATCTCGCGAACAGGCCGAAAAGCTACGTCTCTCGCAAAGCCTCCAGTCGCCACTCCGCGTCACCTCGGGTCTCGAAGGCCAGATCGACGACCCCCGACTAGGCGCCGTCAACACTCCCATCGACGCGCACAACCCACCGGGAACAGAGAAAGTGATGGAGGGGGCAGAGCGGGAAGCAGCGCGCAGTCGAGTGCGCGGCGCCAGCGAAGCCGATGTCCCCGAACGACTGCTACACACAGTCCAGGTCTCCAAAGGCTCGGGAGATCACCTCGAAGCGGCCACCTTACCTGTCATAGGTGAGGCTCAGGAAACGGCCAGCAACACCAGCCGCACCCCTTCGAACAATAACCTCACTACAATCCCCAGCTGCGAAGAGATGGGGGGCACACCGCAGCAGCATCAACAGCCAATCATCGGCAACGCCAACATGCCCTCCGAAAGCCTCGGCCAGATCCCTCCGCCCACGCCTCCTAAAGACGGCAAGCACAGCCTCGACTCCGTCCGCTCGCGGCGGGAAAGCGAGAGTAACGGTGGTCCGCCGCCTCCCACGCCGCCTAAGGATCGGTCGCGGGGCCGAGCGTTCGATAAGGACTTACCCCTGCCTCCGCCCGTGGCGAGCAAGGGGTTCTCGGCGAGTCCGACGCGGTTGGGGGATGAAGAAGCTACGGCGAGGGGGCGGGGGCAGGGGTTGTATGAGGACCCTGTCGACATCCTTGCTCGCATCTTTCCGGCGAGGCAAGGAGAGGGCGTGGAGGGCCCGTGACCTTGACACGGATCTTTTCCGAGAGGTGTTCAGTATGTTTGGGTTAGCTACGCGGTGTCCCGGTTTGGGAGGTGTTTGGCTCGACATATCGTTTGGTCAGCAGCGAGATACCATTGATGGACTTTGTTTTTGATGGGAGCACGTGATCCCCGCCTGGATTCGCTCTGGGTACCGAAGAGGGAGCTTCGGAGACTTCGGTTGGGGTGTATATATAGATACAGTAGGCGGTATTGTGTGCTCTTTAGAGCGCTGCAGTCGACTCTCGATGCTGGAAGTACGGCGGCGGCCTCATCGCAACACCACCTCACAGGGCACCCTCGAATGGGCCGGAACAACGAGTGGCCGAAGAAGGATCCTACCCGAAGGAGGCATCTTTTTGTTCGACCACCTACGAGCATGCTTAGGGTCGAGCCTTCAACGACACAATTGTACCTTGCTGGCCCGTATGGTATCGCTGACGCGGGGCTCGTGGCGGTCTGAACAGCGCATGTGCGAATGGAAGCTCACCCAGCTGACGCCTCATCCGCGACGGCTCAGGTACAGTACAGGAAGCGTGGCTGGCTGAACGAGTTCCATACCGGGACGTGTATATATTTCATGGCGCCCCTTTCACCCTCTCATTCGCCCTCTCATACACTCTACCATCTCCGAGAAGTCCAACATGGCTACCATTCCTTCGCCAGCGACATCTGTACCCCTTGCCGCTGGTATAGTCGTCCTCGCGTCTATCGTGTATACCATCGTATACCGCATCTACCTCAGCCCTCTTGCTCGCTTTCCTGGACCTAAAGTTGCGGCTGTCTCAAAAGCTTATCAGTTCTACTTTGATGTGCTCAAGGCAGGCAAACTACCGTTCGAACTTGTCCGGCTCCACGAGCGATACGGTTCGACCCCCTTTCATCGCTCGAGATATCAGCTTGCCCGCTGACTTCTGTACAGGCCCAATCGTCCGCATAGGTCCAAATGAGGTCCACGTCTCCGACCCGGACTTCTACGATATCCTGTACTCCAGTCTTCCGTCCCGGCGACACAAAGACATCTTCGCTATTGATGGTTTCGGTCTCGCGCAGTCGGTGATAGCAACAGCGAACCACGAACACCACCGCATGCGTCGAGCGGCTTTGAATCCGTTCTTCAGCACACAGGCTGTGGCTAAGCTCGAGCAGTCGGTCACTCGACCACGCATAGATGACGCTTGTCAGGGCTTGGCGAAAGCGTTCGAGACTGGCGAACCTGTCGATATTGAGGTTCTGACGCTGGCACTGACTACAGATATCATTACGCAGTACGCCTTTGCGAAGTCGTATGGGTACTTGGACAGGCCTGGCTATGCTCCGGAGTGGGCGGAGGTGCTGAGGGGAGCGGCGCAGTCTTCGATGCTGTTTCGTTACCTGCCGTTTATGATGAAACTACTGATGTCGTCGCCCGAATGGCTGATCAACTTGATCGATCCCAAGCTGATGCAGCTCTTCAATATCAAAGCGGTGGGTAATGCTCTCAAGACCCCCCAACCAACACCATTCTAACGCCACTGCAGGGCCTAGAAGAGCAAGTCAAAACCGTCATGTCCAGCCGTGCAGCCGGCGAAGACACCAAGCAAACCCACCGCACCATCTTTCACGAACTCCTCGACAACCCCAACCTCTCCCCCAACGAGAAAACTCTCCCCCGCCTCGTGGAAGAAGCCCAGATCATAATAACCGCCGGCTCAACAACCACAGTCCACTTTCTGAAATGCACCACCTACCACATCCTGGCCAACAAATCCATCCTCACCCGCCTGCAAACCGAATTGAAAACCGCCATCCCCGACCCCGCCGTCCTCCCGCCCTCTCATGTCCTAGAACGCCTGCCCTACTTCGCCGCGGTCGTCAAAGAGGGTTTCCGCATCAACGACGGCGCCTCCTCCCGTCTCGCCCGCGTCGCGCCCGACACGGACCTCCTCTGCGGCGAGCAGACCATCCCAAGGGGCAGCTCCATCAGCATGTCCACGTACCTCCAACACCGCTCCCCGGCGCTCTTCCCCGACCCCGAAACTTTCGACCCGGAGCGCTGGCTCGGTCCCGATGCCGCGAACCTGGAGAGGTATTTGGTGAATTTCAGCAAGGGCACGAGGAATTGTTTGGGGATTAACCTGGCGAGGTCGGAGGTATTTTTGACGTTAGCGGCGGTTTTTAGGCGGTTTGATATGGAGTTGTGGGAGACGGGGCGCGGGGATGTGGAGATGGCGCATGATTTCTTTGTGCCGTATACGAAGGTGGGGAGTAAGGGGGTTAGGGTTGTGGTGAAGGGGATTTGTGCGTGAGGGGTTTGTGGTGGGAGGGAATGTGCGACGAGGGGGCGTGTGATTTGTAGAGGGTCCATTTGCTGAATGCGTGTAGGTCGTTATTGCAGGTGTCTGCTTGCCGCACTGAGGTTCTCGACACCACACACATCTCTCCCTTCAGCATCCAAAGCCCGCCTAATCTAAAGCTCGCCCTCCGCCTCAGGAGACTTATAGTACAAATCCTTAATCACATCCTTCTCCGCCCCCTCCACACTCTTCAAAAACGCCTCCGCCGCCTTGGGATGATGCTGGAAAACATGATCCCTCACCAACCTCGCGGGAGTCTCCCCCATCCACTGAAACAAACTGAAATCCATGAATTGATCCGCGCGGAAAATCTCCAAGACCTCCAAGTCCTCCTCATCACTCAAATTCTCAATGAAATGCCCCATATTCTGCGGAATCACGCCCACATCCCCCGCCATATAATCAAACGTCCGCGCGTTGCCCTCGGCCGCGAAAATCGTCACCCGCGCCCGGCCTTTGATGAAGAAGCTCCACTCGTCCGCGTTGGGGTGCCAGTGCATTTCGCGCATGCTGCCGGGCCCGATGGACAGGTGGCCCGCGGCGATGGTTTTGGAGATGGGGAAGTTGCGGCTGTCGACTATGCGAGCCTGGCCTCCGGAGCCGATTTTGGGCGGCGTGTCGAGCATGTGGTGCGTGAACTGCAACTTGCTCTTCTTGAACGCCGCGGGTTTCTCCTCGTCGATGCTGCCCGGGGTGGAGCCTTGGAAAATGTACTTCTCGCCTGCGGGGAGGTGCTCGAAGAGCTCGGGCGGGAGGCGGAAGTTCTCCGAGAGGACCGATTTGGGCGTGTGGGCTAGCCAGTCGGTGAGGATGAAGGTGCTTTCCTCGGAGAAGCCGCCGTCGTCGAAGACGAGGAGGAATTCCGTGCCGTTGGGGCCCAGGCCTTGGAGGGAGTGCGGGTGGCCTGAGGGGAAGTACCAGAGGTCGCCTTCGGACAGGTCGTCGATGAAGGAGCCGCCTTCGACGTCGAGGGCGGTGACGCGGACGTTGCCTGCTAGGACGTACGCCCATTCGGCTTCTTTGTGCCAGTGCAATTCGCGGATCACGCCTTCGTCGAGGCGCATGTTGACGCCCGCGATTTGCTTGGAGCTGGGGAGTTCGCGGACGGTGGTTTGGCGCGTCCAGCCGTTTTCTTCGATGCGGGTGTGTGAGTCCGCGAAGCTCCTGCGTTGCGTCAGTACATACGGTGATGTGATGTGGATATCGCTACAAGGCCTACCATCTCATGCTTGGCATGGATCCGTGGTCGGTGCTCGGTGGCCGCACCATGTCCGGGTCTTGTTGTTCACGGTTCCTGTTTCGCGGACCGAGGACGCTTGTGCCCAAGCCATTGCGCTGTGTTGGTATCAGTATTCACATCGTTGTGTTGTGGCGAATGATCGAAGCCTCTCAGGTGAGACTTCAACTTGAGGTGAGGGAACGGGTACTCACGTATGGTTCAGGGTGTAGACCCTCGCCTACACTGTCAACCTTCCGGTCGTACGGGTCGTTGTGATTGCGAGCGTACGGTCCTCCGTGGCTTGAACCCAGAGGATGCTGCTTGACCGGCGCCGCCAAGCCCAAGGCTGGAAGGAGTAGGGAAGCTAACTCTGTGACACGCATTTTGAGCGATGGTATTGAACAACACCAAGTGATCGGTCAAGAGGATCTTGACGAGGACGAGATGGATGATATATGATGCATTTGGCCGGACACTCCTCACGCTAGTCGATAGACCCCTGCAACCGCCAACCTACTTGTAGCCCAGTACGTCAGTTTGACCGAGGACTCCGGGGCTTCTGTTGACATATATCTACTACCCGGATCGCTATCTGGCTCGAGAAGACGATTGTGCTTGACCCAATCGTCTTCCCCGATCCTCTAACATCAGTACCCCCTTCTGTACCTCCCCACGACACGGCGCGGGAGTAGAAATCGACACAGCATCAAGCACAAGACCAACGTACATAACCAACGACACCGGTGCATTCCTTCCCACCACCCGGAGCCATTGTACACTCACACGAGACCGCGCGACCTTTTTCTGAGAACGCTGTCATCCTCGATCTCCTATCGCCTCCAGGAGTTCCCATTACTTCTGCCCGCCGCATCCCCGCCGGAACCGCGTCAGCCGAAATACCCGCTGTAGCCGCAGAGACGTCCTAGACTTTCCTGGCATCACTTCTCCCCACCAACTCGGCCTCATCTGATCAGCATGGCGCCGAACGACAGCTACGGGACCTTATCCAGAGGCGATAGAGCCGAGAATGGTCTCTCTAACGGAAATGGTGCTGGTGGCGAACATGGTGCGCTTCTTGGCAAGTCCAACGACGAAAACAGCTTCATGGAGCGCAGCCGGCGACACATGTCCGCCGATGTCAACAAACAATACGGAGACCTCGTGTTATTATTCTGCTACATCATCACCGGCCTGCTAGACAGCAGCAGCGTCCAAGTATGGGGCAGCTTCGTGAGCATGCAAACCGGTAAGCCCGCAAACCCCCGCAACCACCCCAAATTGCATCACCCCGCGAAGAATCTCGATACTAACGCCGCTCTCCCGCAGGAAACACAGTCTACTTCGGCCTCGGCCTCGCCAACCCCTCGCAAGCCAACACGCGCTGGATCCGCGCCGCCATCTCCGTCGCCTCCTTCGGCCTCGGCAGCTTCTTCTTCGCCCGCTACCACCGCCACCTCGGCGCCCGCAAACGCTGGGTCATGGTCTCGGCCTACGCGCTGCAGATCGTCATGATGGTCGCCGCGGCGCTGATGGTGACGCTGGGGCCCGTGACGGGTCCGAGTGGAAGTGTGAGTATTTGGATTTCCATCCCGATCGCGCTTATTGCGTTTCAGGCCGCGGGGCAGGCGGTGACGAGTCGGGTGTTGGGGTATAGTGGGTTGACGGGGGTGGTGCTGACGAGTATCTATTGTGATTTGTTTTCCGATCCGAAGTTGTTCGCTCCGCTGAGGGAGAACGTTGAGAGGAACCGGAGGGCTACTGCCGCGTTTTGTGTGGCGTTGGGGGCGCTGATGGGAGGACTCTGGGCACACAGTGAGTTTGGATTGCCTGGCGCACTGTGGAACGCGGTTGGCCTGAAGGCGCTGGTCATTGTCGCCTGGTTCTTCTGGAAGGCCGAGGCTGAGTCCTCGTGAGGATCTAATACGACGAAATCCCTGAATTTCGAGGAGGTCGCCACTGGAGCCGAGCATCGTCGCACTTGGAAGATAGGCTACATAGCATCCATGGGTATAAATACAAAAGAGGCCTTGACCAGATATAGGTCGAATCAAGGCCAGCATTCGTGCGTAGTCGCAACAAAGCCGATTTAACACCCTCATCACAGAAACGTCACCGTAAGCGTCTGAAACTTCCCATGCAAATGCCTCGGACACTGCCCCTTGACCTCCGTAGCCGTAACCTCCACCTTCACTTTCAACCCCGTCCGCTCAAAACACCCCTGCCAGAACCTATCGCTCATCCGCGTGTGCAGCGAGAAACTCCCCATAGCCCTCAAATGCTCCCGCCCAATCGCCACGAGCCACTGCCGCGGACAGGCGTGCTCGCAGAAATGCCGGGCTTCGAAGGCGTTGTTGCGGTAGAACATGGGGAGGGCTTCGTAGCGGAGGAGGCGGCAGGTGCGGGTTAGGGGTGGTTGGCGGACGAGAGCGACTTGGTCGGGGGTTTTGGGGGCTCTGGTTATGTTGATTGGTTTGGGGTTTGTGACGGCAAGGTCGCAGATGCGGAGCCAGATTTCGGGGGGGAGGCGGAAGAGGGGGAAGGTTTGGAGGCTGTGGTCGCTGTGGAAGATGTGCTCGAAGTCGGATGAGAGGTTTTGTAGAGATCCGTCCATGTCTGGCAGTGTCAACCGTCGTGGTTCTGACGTCTGTGTAGGCAGCGTGAGCTGATGTTCTGGTTGCTTGAAGTCGGAGCCTTGGAATACACGGACGGGTCAACTGAAGGTGAACATAAGGCATATAAATGCCTTCTGAGTCATCAAAGGCTACCTGGAATCATCAATCGTCTGCCTGCAGCTCAGCCCCTCCTCGGCCGGTGAGACGCCACATGAGGCGCAGAGCCTCTCTCACACACTCTCTCTTCAGACGCATGCAAACGTGCGGATCAAATGGTACCTTGCGCAGTGTCTGTTGACGGTGCTGTCTGGATCAGAACGTGATATAAGCTAAAGTCGACACTAGATTAGACGGCCACTAGCCCCCGAATCACCAATAAGGGTGAGGATTTAGGGAGCCTTGAGTACTCAACCCAAAGACATACAGTGTCGCCGACTACACCGCGAACGTCGTCGACGACCGGAGTGCCGGAGAGCGAGCAACGAGCAGGAAGAGCACGGCCTGTCGAAGGTCGTAGATCCGGTGGTCTGACAAGGCTGCTGCTTCCAGCTGCTGCGGTTACGAGAGATGGACAATCTTGTCTTGAAATTAGGTTGAGCAGTCGCTGGTATTTCGCACTTCCTCGTGCGACTAAAGGCTGAACTCTAACCTATTGCCCGCGTAATCCCGAGCGAAGAAGCGCTGAGGGTACTCCACGCCTTGATCACCTACACAACGACAGAGTCAGTACCACCCTCTCAAGACAACGCATCCTAACATACCACTATTCACACCTCCCGGCTGATCAGCCTCCTTTGGGGCCGCCTCGCCACCCCTCTCGTGGTGCTCCCAAATTCTCTGCCTCAGCTCCAGCAACTTTTCGCCACTTTCAAGCTTGAAACAAGGGTGCCGAGAACTCTTCACTTCATTCGAGCCGAATGCGATGTGAATCTGTTGTCCCGATTCGCCGATGTCGAACCAGGCCAAGCCGTTTTTCTGATGTGCCGGGACAGGGCGGGCCTTGAGGCCGAGCGTCGTACCGTAGAAGTCGTTGGCGAGCTCCAGTGTGCCGTGGGGCACGAGCATGTTCACGTGAGCAATGCCAGAGATCATGGTTGTCGAGTTTGACTTTGGTGATTGAGGTGTCGATGGTGGCGAACTGTTCGTCTCATGAGATGCTGCTTGGCGGGGGTTTGAAGTCGTTCGGCTGATCTGTCCGCGAGCAAATGCCGATCGGGATCTTTCGCCAGAAGCAGCTCGAGTGTCGGCAATAGCCGCTTGTCAGCGCCCAGGCTTCTGTAGACCGAGGATTCGCAAGGAACGCATCAGCCTCTCATACAGGCTCCCCTGCTCTTACCAGATCTCAAAGGTATGAATCGCACTGTCTCAGCCAATCTGCTGTACCTGCAAAGCTTCCAAGCAGCGACGGCGAGCCTGCTCAGTGCCTTCCACGCCCTCCCATCGTGCAAGCAGTGTGGACACCTCATCCCACTGCACTTCGGCTTCTTCGGTCTTGCCTTCAGCAACAAGCTGCCGCAGCCTGTCCGGAGAACCGAGCACCCACTTGACGGTCTCCTGTTGCGCTCGTCTCTTTTTGACCAGGTCACTGCCAGCATTGCCAGTCTCACCGCCGTATTGCTTTCCCATATCACTCGAAAGCCTGCTCGCAGTCTCCGCAATCCGTGCAATATCGCCCATCAAGGTGCTCGTCTCCGTCACAGGGTCCATCTTCTCCCGCATACTCTTGATAGTATCCGTCGCTGCAATAAGCTTGCTGTAGTTGTCGTACACCAGTGCCTTCTTCTCGCCATCTAACCCTCTGATTTCGCTCACGAGCCCCGCTTCCACCCTCAAGATGCCTTCTAGGCCCTCCGAGGCCAGCAGTGACTGGACGTAGGCGGACGCATCGAAGTCGGGCTTGTCGAGCTCGCTTTCTGGGATTGCATCCAAGGTTGGTGTGGGCGGTGCATCTGCTGAGGCAGCGTTCTTGATGCCATAGTAGTCTCGGAGGGCGACGCGGTTGCGGCGGAGACTGCTTGCTGCTGATGCTGGAGCGCGGGAGGTGGATGGGGAGCGGCCAGCGTCGGTGGAGGTGGAAGTTCGACGTGAGGAGAGCGAGATTGAGGGACGAGGAGACGCTATGGTAGACATGGCGAGGAATTGCTAGAGATACTCATGTCAAAAGAGATAAAACCGAATAATTCGATGATTCTGTAGAACTATAGAGAAGCAAATGCCAAGGTCCAGAAGCTTGACGTGAGGCGACGCGTCTCCCAATGGCAGCACTCTGATGCAGCTTTTCGTACATGCTCACAACCTGAAATATGACTTCACAACGTTCAACCACGGCGACACCAGCCATGGCAAACGGCAACGCAGCAGAAATCGGAGCCTCCATCTCAACCTTCCTGACCGCGAAAGGCGTACCTCCCACAAAAGCCTGGCTGCATACCTTCCTCTCCAGCGTCCGACTCACTACACCCGTCATCGCCCTCCAACAAACCGCCCTCTTCCAAATCCGAAACGCCGACCTCCAAACCTCCATCACCAGATCAGCATCAACTTTACTCCCACCCGGCATAACAGACCCTGCAACCAAGGAAAAGCACGTCCGCGGCCCCATCACAGTGCAAGTCCTAGATATCGAAGACATCGGCCGCAGCCGCTGGAGCCAAGTCGAAGCCCTCGAGGCGGTGGATCGAGGCGAGACGACCAAAGGCCGCGAAGTCATCCGCATTGTGCCTGAAGAAAGCGGGCCGGACTCGACGACTTTGGCGGATGCAGCCAAGTCGTCGGGACCGCATAAGCTGCTGCTGCAGGATGCGAGCGGAGCTCAAGCGTATGCGATGGAGGTGCTGCCGCTGAAGGGGGTGGGCGTGCAGATGTCGGTGGGTGGAAAGTTGGTGCTGAGGGACTTTATGGTCGCGCGCGGGCTGATTCTGCTTGAGCCGCGGAATGTGGAGGTGCTGGGTGGGAAGGTCGAGGCTTGGGATAAGAAGTGGCGGGAGGAGCAGAAGCAGAGATTGAAGGCGAAGGCTAGTATAGGTGAAGGAGGGTAGCCTACGGGGGTGGTATGTGGTCATGATCATGCTGCGTTTGCGACAGTGTCTGGCGCCAAATCTCACTCGGAGGAGTCCACCGGAGCCATCTGGTTCGATGAAGTGCGATGCCCGAACGAACCAGGCTGTCAGGTTATTAAGCGCATGCGCTGCGATATGTTGAGCGCACAACGACGACTGCGAGCACGCCGAGTCTCGCCCTTACAGCCTCATCGGACCTCCTCGTGTACATCTATTTGCCATGGCGGCCGAAGCCGGCTCTCAGCACCGAGTAACTCCACCAAACACCTCGCTATGCGAAAGGAAACTGACAGCTCTCTAGGCGCCTTCACTACCAAACTCCTTCGTCCAGTCCTCATTCCGATGCAAGTCCTCACCACTCACAGTCGGCCGTGCGCTCTTGATCGCCTTGATGAAATCCTTTACTTGCAAAGGCGGCTCCAACAGCTTCTCTGTATCGACATCGACCCAGCTCATCTCGACCGCACCTTCGTCGCCCGGCGAGCAGGGTGTCAGCTTTTCTACGCCGTCTACGTCGACCTGCGGCAGGTGTTAGTCACTGACTGGCACACAAGCGAGCTTTTGGTACGAAGGTTGGCTTACCTTCTTATAATGTGTCGCGGTCTGGATCTTCCGCACAGGTTGCATCAGTGCATCCTGCACCGCTATACTGATGTCACTCCCCGAGTACCCCTCCGAAAGCTTCGCCAGCGTCCTGTAATCGTCGCCTTTCAGCTCACACGGCGTACTACCCACCGCCAACTCGAACATCTTCATCCGTGCCGGCTGATCCGGTAATGAGATGTGCACTCGTCGTTGGAAGCGTCTCCGTATCGCGGCATCGAGCTGCCAGGGAATGTTCGTCGCGCCGAGGATGAGCACGCCTTTGGAGTCGCGGCCTACACCGTCCATTTGCACGAGGAGTTCAGTTTTGATGCGTCGAGAAGCTTCGGACTCGCCTTCGCCGCGGGGGCCGCAGAGGGCGTCGATTTCGTCGATGAAGATGATGCTGGGTTTGTTTTCGCGGGCGAGGTTGAAGAGCTGCTTCACTAGTCTGTATTGCTCATTAGCATGCCATGAACGCAACGCACTCCAAGTCGTGCATTTGCGCTCACCGTTCCGATTCACCCATCCACTTGCTGACGAGATCTGACGAGCTGACGCTGAAAAATGTACTGTTCGCCTCCGTCGCTACCGCCTTCGCCAGGTACGATTTGCCCGTACCTGGTGGCCCGTAGAGCAATATCCCTTTCCACGGCTGCCTCTTCCCCGTAAATAGATGTGGAAACTTAATCGGTAATATTACCGCCTCCTTCAGCGCCTCTTTCGCTCCCTCCAACCCTGCCACATCCTCCCACTTGATATTCGGCTTATCCGTCAATATCGCACCCTGCAACGCCCCCCTCAACTTCTTGCTCTCAGGATCCTGCTCATCGTCCTCATCATCTTTCCCCTTCCCCGACCCATTCGATGCTTTCCCGTTCGATCCCATCGCCGCCGGTTTCCGCTTGTTGCCCGTCTCTTGCTCCGCTAGGTGGTTCTTGAGCTTCTCCGCGCGGTCCATGTACTCGGCGGCTTTGGCGCGGATCATGTCCTTGGACTTGGCGTTCTTCTCCCATTTCAGCGCGAGCATGAAGAGCTCGAGGGAGGAGTAGTAGGATTGGTAGGCTTTCTCGTATTCGCCGGCGGTGTCTTGCTCGATGGCTTTCTTTACTACGTCGATGGCACGGCCGAGGAAGTCGGTGTTGGACATAATGCCGGTGGTTTGGACTGCACGGTTGGGAAAAGGTATGGTTTGCGGCTCGTGGCAGTCGTAATATGGGTGTGTCAGTCGAGTATTGTATTGTGTATGTTTCTAGGCGGGCTGCACAGCACGACAAGACCCGACGTCAGGACCCAGCGGGCCGCGATCGCGGGGCGGTGGTGGGGGTGCGGAAGGACCCCCGTTGCCAACGACGACAACACTCGAATATGTGCTCGAACAGACGCTTCACTATTTCGCTGCGCTGCCGAACACGCTATGAGACCTTGAGACCCAGTGGAGCAGCGAATCAGGCTCCCATCTTCTGACCCACGGCGCAACCATGGACCAACAGAAGCAATATCAAGCGCTCACCGACGAGTATCAGGGCCTGCAGACAGAATTGACAACTATCGTTACCGCTCGCCAAAAGCTTGAGAGCCAACATACCGAGAATAAGAGCGTTCACAAGGCAAGTCACCACCTATGAGCTCTCATGTGCGTCGCTTCTCTGACGTTGGAGCAGGAATTTGCGGGCCTGGCAGACGACGCCGTCATTTACAAGCTGGTCGGTCCGGTACTGCTAAAGCAGGACACATCAGAGGCAAAGAGCACCGTAGATGGACGGTTGGATTACATCGAAAAGGAGATGTAAGTGGCTTGACTCCCTCGAGCGTCTTCAGGATGCTAATATTACAGCAGCAAGCGAGTCGAGACCAACATCAAGGACGTGCAGGTGAGGAGCGAAGGAAAGAAGACAGAGGTGGGTGGTGGCTTAGATTTATTGTGCAGACTGAGTCGCCCACTGACAGCTTGCAGATCATGCAAATGCAGTCGCAGATGCAGCGCCCGGCTGTCCAAGGATGATCTTTACGCGACAGATCGCATGCTCAACCTGGTCAAATACAGTACGGACCCAGCCGCCCTACCACCTGCGCACTCGGCTAAAAGTACGCCATTCCAACCGCTCAAGTGACGCCACTTCCGGGACTCCGTGGCAATGTCGCACTCGGTAGGCAGGTGCACATGGAGTCTGCAGCCAGAGCGCTTGCTCGCCGGCTGCATCTTAGAGTGACCCACGCCCGCCAGTGTGGCAATCGGCAGCAGACTCACGCACACTTTGGGACCGACTCATACCGCGGAAGGATCCTCTCGGTAATAGTGCCGCATTCCGGTTGCCATAGACGGATACGCAGATGGTTCGCCTTGCAGAGGTATGCTCAGACGTCACTTGCAAATTCGAAGAGCGCACATGTACTCACGCGAGTGGTGATGCGTGGACCGAGTGTACTGAGATGATGTTTCCAGCGGGAGAAGCCGCGGCTTCCGGGGTGCCATCGTTCGAAGAGAATGAGTCTCGTCAATCAGAGGTTCGATCCCGAAAGGAAACATCCATTCACACTCGTATGCAACAGCCGGTGCAGCCAGATCGTGATTTGCGACATGCTATAGATGTATGCCAGATAATACAGCAGTCCGTCCTGCCAGTCAACGCTGGAGGAAGCTACGCTGCTGGGCAACAGCGTATCATCACGCTCGAGGCACGATATAGTCCCTATTCTCGATCGTGACACTCTTCGTCTATTCGCGCAAGTCAGCCGATCGACGAACTCAACCGTTCCGGCAGCAGCCAATGGGTGGACTCACCATATGATTGACCTTGTACACCCCAACCAACCGCGACGCCAACTCAAACATGTTGTTCCGCAAGGAGATGACGATGAACTGTGCGTTCTTCGTCCGCTCCTTGATGTATGCCGCGACGATTGAAACCTAGCGACCAGCAATGTCAGCATGAACAAGTCCTCCACCTTCATACCGATCTCGAACACGGGACACTCACGTTCCTGAAGTCCAACGCCGCATCAATCTCATCCATGACATACAGTGGCGTAGGCCGATAATGATGCAGCGCAAACACCAGCGCCAACGAACTCAGCGTCTTCTCCCCACCCGACAAATTCCCAATGTTCTTCCAACTCTTCTTCGGCGGCATCACAGAAAACAAGATACCCTCCGAGAACGGGTCCAAGCTATCAACGAGTTCCAACTCCGCGTTCCCGCCCATGGTAATCATCTGGTACATCTCCTTCAACCGCATGGAGATAATTGAGAACCCTTCCATGAAGCCCTCCAGACGCAGCCGGCGGAGATTGTCGGTCCGGGATTTCGCCGAGTCGCGCTGCGCGAGGGAGGCGGAAAGGTCCGCGAGCCGGGAGTTGTACTCGCTTACACGGCGCCGGTACTCGGCTAGCACCGCCAGCTCGACGTGCGCGCTCGTGCGCTCCTCGAGGGTCGCGATGCCGGCTTTGAGGTCCTCTTTGTCGAGGTCCGCGAGCTCGTCGCGGCTGAGTTCCGGGACGGGCTCTTGGGGCTGTTCCTCGCCGTCGGGGGTGAAGTTGTGCAGGGTGAGTTTGAATAGTTTCTCCTCCCAGTACTTGAGGCGTTTTTGGTTGTCGAGGAGGATCTTCTGGTTTTCTTCCAGCTTGTTTCGCATCTCGATCTCGACGCCGCGGGTCTCGTTCAGCGTGGCGGTTAGGGCGTCGAGCTCTTTCTTGACTTCGCTGAGCTGCTCGCGCTTCTCTTCGAGTGTTTGCTCTGCCTCCTCAGCTTGCTTCCGGAAGCCAGCCGTGTCCGCGTTCTGCTTCTTCCTATCCTCCTCAACCTTGTCAAGCTCCTTGCCGACTTTTGTCATCTCCTTCTCCGCCTCAACATGCGCCTGCTCGTGCTTCTTCCGCTGCTTCTCAGCCTTAGTCCTCGACACCTCCGCATTACCCAAGGACTCATTTAGTGTGTCAATCTGCTCCCTCAAGCCGTCCACCTTACCCTTTTGCACCCGCAGCTTTACACCTCCTACCTCCATGATCTTGTCCTGGAGCTCCTTCATCTCATCCTCAATACCTGCAGTCTCAGACTGCAGTTTCTCAACCTCCGCCTGCATCTTGTCAACCGACTTCTCCAATCCAGCGATCTTGCCCTTCTCCGCCTTGCCAGGCTGGGCCTCCGCAGCAAGCTCCTGTATCCTCTTCTTCGCATCCGCAATGTTCCGTTCAACGCTCTCCACCTCCAGACCCAGCTTCTGCGCCTGCGTCTCCAGCCTCGGCGTTTGCTCCTGCAACACCCGCAGCTGCTCACCCAACTCCCGCTGACTCTCCTGAAGCTCCGCGTACTCCTTCTCCAACGCATCCCGATCCACCTCCATCTTCGCCACCTGCTCCCTCGACACGTCAGACGTAAGCTTAGACGACATGCCGCCTTTGGCAACTCTCGTCCCACCACCGCTCATCGTACCAGACTTGTCAATCAGCTGCCCATCAAGGGTGACGACGCGCCAGCGCTTGGCGCCGTACGCAATGCGGTTTGCTTGCTCCAAATCCTTCGCCACCAGCGTGTTCTGCAGGACGCTATAGAAAGCGGGTTGGAAGCGGTCATGCTTGCTCTTGACAAGATCGAAGAGGCGGGGTACATTCTCCGGTGTCGCGATGGGAGAAAGGTCGCGCTGCGGAAGGCGATCTAGGAGGATGAGGTTGGCTCGGCCGATACTGTTCTTGCGGAGGTAGTCGATGCATTGCTGGCCGACCTCCACCGTGTCCACGACAAGGTTGTCGAGCGCCGGGCACGCGGTGGAAATGGCGACATCGTACTTCTGGTCGATGGTGCCCAGGTTCCCAAGCCGGCCGTGAAAACCGTCAATTCGACCAGAATCCTCCAGCCGCGTCAAGCTCGATAGGACGTTGCCCTGACTCTGCGTAGCGGACAGACTTGCGTGCGCCTCATCCGCCTTGGATCTCGCACCGGACAGCTTGCTCTTGATAGCAGGTTCTTTCGCCGCAAGCTGCTCGAGCTGCTTCTGCAAGCTCTGAATCTCTTTCTCGGCTACTTTCCGTTGCTTCTTCAAGTCTTCTACTTCCGTGGTCTTCTTCTCCCGCTGCTCCTGCAGACCTTGAATCTTTGCCTCGACCTCAGCTGTTGCCTTCGCACCAGCATTCTCCCGCTCTCGCAGTATATCCAGCTCGCTCTGCGCCACAGCCACGGCAGACTCCTTCTCGCTGATCTTCGCATTCCAGGGCTCCAGCTGCTTCTGCTTGGCTGCGATTTGATCACTCAGGCCCTGCGTCTTGCCCTTCAAGCTCTCCCTGACCTCAGTCAACTCCTTCTCCTCACCAGCCATCTCGACTTCGAGGTCCCCGATTTGACCTGTCAAGCGCGCAACATCTTCTTCCGCTTGCTTGCCCAATGTCTCCGACTCCTTGATACCAAATTCGGCACCGTCGAATGTCTTCTGCGACTTTTTCTGCTTGCCTTCCAGGAACTTCGTCTTCGCCTCGTGTTGCACATTCTCCTTGTCGAGCTTCGCCATCTCTTTGATCATGCCTTGCGTGCTGGTCTCGAGCTTCTCATACTCCTTAGTGCCGATCTTGTGCTGCTTCTCCAAGCGCTTGATCTCGTCTTCGCTGCCGCCGTGCCGTTGGAGCTCCTCGTTCAATTGCTCCTGAAGCTGGCCGATAGCCTCGTCGGTGACCTGGATATTGTCGCCACACTCTGCAATGTATATCTGATACAATGCAGAGTGCTTCGAAGCAAGCTCGTTCTCGTCGTGGATGTATGCCATAGCCTTATTCTTCTTGTCTTCAAGCCCGTTCTTCTCCTTCTCGACATGTTGCACACGACTGCTTTTTTCGACACACGTCTCGTTGAGCCCCTCAGTCTCGGCCGCAGCTTCGTCAATGGGCTGCTTGTACTTCGATGTGCCAATGATGTCTTCTAGATACTCCAGCAGACCGTCATCGTGCTCACCCGCGGCCTTTGGCTTCATCTGTGCAATAGACTCCACCTCGCCTTGTAGGATGAGGAAGCGCTTGTGATCCAAATCGATACCTCGGTCCTTGAGCAGAGTCGTGACAGATGTGAAGTCGGACGTTCGACCGTCGATGTAGTACTTGCTGCTGTTGTTCTTGAACGCCCGCCGCGAGACAACAAGCTGCGAGTCCTGTACAACCGTGCAGCCACCGTTAGGCTGATCCATAACCTCCTGAAAGAACACCTCTACCTCGCAGTAGTCCAGATCCGGGTATTGCGCGCTGTTGTGTATGAGCGCGGAGATCTTGCCTTGCCTCATCTTGCTAGCCCGAAATCCAAATACGAACAAAAGTGAGTCAATGACGTTCGATTTTCCAGAGCCGTTAGGTCCTACTACCGAGGAGAAGGAGGCGTGGAAAGGGCCGACTTCTTGCCGTCCAGCGTACGACTTGAAGTTCGTCAAGGTCAAGTACGTGATGGTCATGCGCGCCTTGGGGACCGCGGGTTCGTGCGGATGTGGTATGCCCAGAGCCTTCGTCCGCACCACGATGTCCATTGGCTTCTCCAGCTTCGTCACACTCGGATCCATCTTCTTCACCTCTATCTTAACCTCCGCTTTAGGTGTTTTCTCACTCTCGGGCACCTCTTCCAAATGTTCAGGCGGTGTGAGGTGCCGCTCCGCCGGCTTCGGAGTCTGCTCATTGACGGTCGACTCGGTGATGTCCGCTAAGGGAGTGCCCTGTCTTGACTCCTGAGACTTGACATGTCGTGGCTCCGGAGATGTAGATGGCTCGGGCGTGAGCAATGAGTGCTGTGTTGCGGGCGTGTCCGGTGCGCCGGAGAGCCGCGGGGCCCTACTTTGTCGCGCAGCCCGCGCATCCTTCACACTCCGTCGCTTAGGCGGAGATCTCTTCGTCGGGGATGTCGGCTCATCCGCAATACTTTCCGGCGGACTGAAGACCTGCGATGGCTCGATGGTCGACGTTTCTACCTCTTCGCCGGTCTTTGTTCTCCGGCTCGGTGCCGCTCGTCTTCGAGGTGTCATTATCGTCGTTGCGCTTGTAGTCTTCCGCCTCGGGGAGGTACGTGTGTTGCGCGCAGGTGCCGGGGTGAAATCATCCTCTTCGTCATCGTCCTCCGGTCTCCGGCTGCTGGCGACGCTGTTCTCGATGTCCGAGCTATGGTCGTCGTCCAGGATCACTCTGCGCCTCGACGCCGCAGCCCGTCGCGAAGGTCGGTCCGGAGATGCTGCCGACATGGCGACCAACTGGCGACAGTCACAAGGGAGTCCCGAGGTCGTTGGCGGCGTCGTTGCTAGGATTGCTTGTATCTGTTTGGCTTGGGACGCGGGATGTCAACAGAAGCGCGTTTAAAGTTGCTTGGCAAAACGCGCTCCGTTTCCGCCCCCGCGTCGAGAGTCCGAGATCTCTCGATGCACGTGACTACACCCCAATTTCTCTCACTTCAGTCCCGTCGTAAGGTACCTCATCTTGACAGCTTCACCATGCAATGATATCCATACATGCACACCTGACACGTAGGGCGTCAGCCACACAACCTCGCCGTACGACAAGCTAGTGCGGTACCTCATGGGGAAGCGACCTCCAAAGTGTACAAGACAACCTGAAAAGATCAGGTGATCTTCTGATCCAGCGAAGACTCGGCTGGAAGTCGCCTTCAGCAGGCCCTGAAGCGAGACCATCATAATAGGCAGGCTGACCTCCAGAGGCCTATGACAAAGCTTCGCAAAGCTAGAGCGTATTCCCCCGGCACCTTTCGTACGCTGTACTGTATTGACATATACAAGTGATAGCGAAGCCGGCAGCATCGCGCATATTAACAGTCCAAGACAAATGCTTAGACCTCCGGATTGAGCGGAGTTGATACCCCCGTGCAATGGCCATCCTACTCCATGAACACTGGTGGTTGTGTCTTGGCCGATTGAATCATCGTGGTGTGGTTGTGCGCGGGCCAGCTACTCGAAAGCACGGGAACAGGAAAGGAAGCGACTGATTGTTCGGATCTACAGCAGAAACCCGCCGACTCCGCTCGTGAATTCTGCCAAGCAAGTTTTCGACTGGCCCTATCGATCAAGATTTCTTTGGCTTATCACGACAAGCTGGACTCGAATGCTACTCACTGTTGCTCACCATTTTGACTTGGATCCCGACTTTTGTCCAGTCTTTTCAGGAGCTCCTGTAAGTAAGCAATCACACAGCCGGGTCCGTCAGCCCGCTCGAAAACGTGTCCATCGTCCAACGCGGTGTAGCCTTGATCTCCCCAACCCCTCCAGCCCTTGTCTCTCGCTTGGTCTTCCAGCTTATTTATCTGATCATTGAGTGCCGATGCCTCTCGCCAACCAGCTCCGCCTGTGGGAAGGTTAGCAAGTCTTCAACTAAATCCGTGTGCTCGATAGTCACCCTGGATTCTCCGGCATACAGAGCCCGCCACGTCCCGATACTCCGAGCATGCTGCAGTGATTTCGCGGTAATAGCGAGTCGCTTGTAGTATTAGACCCTTGAAGTCGGGGGCCTTCTTGTTGATCAAGGCCTTCTTGAGGGGTCCGGTCACAGTCCTTATCATTTCCTTTTCGATCCGCAAGAGAGAAGTCTTCAACTTGGCTGAAGGAAGAGTCAACTCTGCAGAAAAAGCTTTGCTAGTACCCGGGTAAAGTACCTAAGCATGCCTGGTACTCGCGATCAGCCTCCAGCGGTGTTCGTAGGACCGTCATCAGCCGTGCGCCTCCATTCCATTGGAGCGAGTCGACAATATCGATAGACAGAGCCGGGACAAATCTAAGCTCTGTCGAAGAAGCCGACTCGTCGAATTCTCGAGCGTCGCCCGTAAGCTTGACGGTTGTGAGCCTGCGACGAAAGACCGACATCTCTTTCCGGGCGATTTCGAATACTATGAGACGCACTTGGTGGATCGTCGCCATCATGGCTGCGTGGCAATCAGTCAACGTCAGAGGAATGTTGAACGATATTCCGTTAGGTTGATAGTCCGGTAGCTGCGCTTGGGCTGCCTTCTTGTCTGACGAGAAGAAGACGCCATTTGCAGGCACTTCCGCTGCGTCGTTAATGTCATCGGAGCTACGCAAGTCACCGCCGTTCATCGTCCCTGTCACAAAGGCTTCGAGGTGCATTCGATTCGCAGACGCGCGAGGAGAGAAAGTGAGCTGAAACGTTGAAGGTGATGATGGAAATACTTGATGAGGTGGCCTCTATGTTCCCAGCTTTTATATGCTGTAATCTTGAGAGGATGAAGCGGGCTGAGCACTGATCAAAAGCACGTCTGCAAGTGCAGTTCTACATCAGCCCACACCTCTTCACCCGGCATGCACACCGTCTGAGGGCTGTTTTCGACGAGGCACTGCCACGCTCTCAATACACTTGCGTCGAAGGCCATCCGGACACCACTAGTGGACCAATGTCGAATGCCATGTCGACGACTCGGAAGCAGATTTGATCAGTCAGTGTCTGGAACAAGACAATGTCCTCGACTCCCGCCCCCAATGCTGCGCCCAGCTGGCTGTACCCAAAGGCCGCCGAGCTTCCAAAGCCTGGTGAAATACTCGATGGCATGGACTATAGCGAACGGCTTTGGCACCATACGTTCGCCACGCAGGACAACGATGTCCACTTCCTGGAGTACCGCGTTTTGCACCGATTGAACATCTTCGACCTCCAAAATCAGCTGGCAAAGCTGAAAGGCGCTTGTTGGAAAGACCAAAAGGCCTCCGAGGCGGACTTGAAGAAACTGAAGACCACTCTCCACGACTACAGTAGGTAACCCCAATGTTCAGGCGAGGTGGAAAATGAGCCTACTGAACCTGTGCCTATTGACACATCTCCTCTCGAGAAGCGCTTCTTCGAGAGCTCAACCTCATGGTGGAGACTGACACCTCTCGTAAACAGCAACGGCGATCCAGGACTATGCCTACATGCACTCCTTACAAGGCGTTCGCAGCTCACAAGCTCCCGCCCGACGTCGTGATCTCTCACAAGCATTCCCGGAGATTGCAAACCTGCCCGGCGAGCCTTATAACTCTCACTACTGCACCCTCGGATCTGATCCTGAGTTCCTATCCGATCCCATCCGCGACTACCTGAAGGGCGTCGTGCCACGACATCTGGCGTACAGCAAACCCGAAATGGACCTGAACATGGACGGATACCTTGCCAAACTCCCACCCGAGACCATATCTCCATCCGTCGACAGGGTCACGCGATTCATCATCGCTTTCGCAGGTGGTGCTGCTCTTGTTGTGCCAATGCTAGTCATGAGTTTACCATCCGCACACAAAACGAAGAGTCTGATCACGGTCTCTGTTGCGGTCACACTGTTTGCGGCTACTATGTCTCTCGCAGTTCGTGCGAGCAATTCCGAAACGTTAGTTGCCACGGCCACGTACGCTGCAGTTCTGGTCGTGTTCGTCGGAACCAGCGGTTGAATTTGTGCTTTTGTTTCAAAGAACTTCAACCACGCATCGACTTGCGCTTTCGACCTCATTCTAGAGAGCTAACTTGCCACGGGCCCCGAGTCGCTCGCATGTCGATTTATCCATGCAAAAGTGACTCGGACCGGGATCTACTACTCACGCCGAATGGAGCTGCTTGTGAGTACCTTAGTAATGACTTCGACCGGAAAGCGCTTCCCTCGTTGAGGTCAATCGATATGTTGAAAGCGGGCTCCTGCGTACGACAAACCATGAGGAGCAGGACCGTTTCACGAGGCTTCGCCTATGGAAGACTGGCAGATGCCGACACTATCTTGAGTCATTGCGGTACCGGTGGATATGACGGCACATCAGCGCAGAGCAGACCGTCGATCACAATACAACATCAGCACACTGCTCGACTCCTGCCTCTTCATTGGCAATCTGGAACCCGACAGGCCCGCCAAGTGCCATCAACTTTGGAAGGTGTTGCGTTCCTGGCCTTGAGATATATCAACCCGGGACTGTCTGGTCCACGACCGGACCACAGGCAGTCACTATGAGCATTGAAGGTCGATGAGTACTCGCATTTGGCGGCGACTTGATACTGGACTCGCGCCCAAGCGCTCAGCCTTAGAATTGAGTGGTATTACGCGGGGGAGTACGTTGCACATGTACACGATACTATGAATGGAACCCTCTTTTCATCGCGACGATCATCGTCAGATCTGGAAGAACAAAGTGTCCTTGACTTGTCCCAAGGCCTTCGGACTGGGTAGAAACGTATAAGACACGGAAGCGGGAGCAGATCTTTCCCGCAACGCACCTCCACTGCATCCTCTGCGGCTGAGAACACCTCTACGCTTGTTCAGCATCTGCATGCACCAAGCTCCGGCAGGGTTTCACATGGGATGTTGCCGCCAATGACAGGAGCCTTCAGCCTTGTACAACAGTATCTACTATTTGGCCCCCAATGTACTGTGCCAATGCTTGCACAGCCAGCATAGTCCTGGAATATACCATGGGGCTATCGAGTTCGCATCCTTGACATCTACTATTGTACATCCCTGCGCAACTACAACATTCCTGTGAGGACGACCAGCGGCGTACCGCGTCGCAATCAATCGTCACAGGCAAGTCCTCTGGGCTAACAATGGAAGTTGTACCCTCAAGCGACTCAGTGGTGGTGTCTCGTGAGAACGAGGGAATGCAGACATACCATGAATGACTACAGCGAAACATCAATGAGCGCGAGAAAAGTTCCTACGCAACGCCACCGGGCTATCAGGCTATTGGGGAACGCCAACAAGACACTCGAGAGCATGAGAGAGCTCCACAGGCAATGCCATCGGGCTACCAGCCTGTCGAGGACCCGGGCGATTCACCGAAACGCCTATGCGGTCTCCGACAAGTCACGTTCTGGCTATCTAGTGCCCTGGTTTTGGTGACCGTGTCTCTGATTGCTGTGGGAGCTGGACTCGGAACGTACTGGCCAAATTACCTGCACCGTGTAGAGAGGTACGCGAAACACGCAGCAACAATCATCGACATGTCGCTGGTCATGTCAGCCAGTGCTGACTTCTCGTGCGATGTTCAGTGGCCAACCGACAAGTACGATCACAATCGCGACGACTGCAACGATGTCACCAGCCACTGCCACGACGACAGGAGGTCTGCTCCTCAATTACACGGCGGCAGTACCTACATCCGTATCCACCGTCGCTCTCGACTGCCCTGATCAAGATCAGAAGATATACACTACCGGTCACAACCAGACATTCGTACTCTCATGTTACCGTGGCCTCCAAGGCGGAGACTTCGCCACTATAGTCGCCTACTCTTACGCGGACTGTATTGAAGCCTGCTCTAGCTACAACTCATGGACGGGAAACAAGAACGGCTGTTCTGGCATACAATTCACGAATACTATGGGCGCTACTTACAAGGACTATCAGGGCAATTGCTGGATGAAGAATCTCGGGTATTCTGGGAAGCACGGCGAGGAGGGCGGGATAGCAGCGACACTTGGTCTCAACAGCATGGTCTGAGAGCAAGGACAAGTCATGATCACAATGCTGTGCTCGCAGGAACAAGATGGAGTCGAAAACGTGGATTTGAACCACCTCAGGTCGGCATATACAACCATCTACACCTCTCCCTCTTCCGTCGCGACACTCTCGTACCCTCCCCGATAGCTCATCCCACTCCTCTTCGGGACATCATACACAAACGCATAATCCACCTCCTCACCTCCCAACAGCGCCTTAGTACTCTCAGCCCTCCGCTTCATCACGGGGCTATCCAGCCAGAAATCCTGGCAGTTCCGGAACATACCGCGAGTCCACAGATTGCGCTTCTTCTGCCTCTTCCGCTCAGCCTGGGACTGCGAGCCCTTGTACCCTTGGAAAGCAATGGTGATGAACGTGTCAATACCCAAGAGCCGGGACCACTGGGTCAGACAGCCTTCTTTCGCTTTGCGCTTATGGCCGTGGCCGTGCAGAGGACCTGCCGAGCCATCGTCGTGGGTGGCGTCAGTGGTGGCTTCTGGGCCGACGACTTGAGCGCCTTCGGCGGATATGGTGCCGGTTGCTACGGCTGTCATCAGCGGGCCGGCGTGCACTTGGCCGCGCATGGTCTCGTAGGTGGTGATGTTGCGTGCGATTTGGGAGAGATGGACGAAGAGGAGCATGAAGGTCCAGGTGAGCTGTAGAGAGCCCCAGGCGTTGGTTATAATGGTGAGAGGGTCCTTGGAGAACTGGGCGCAGAGGGCGTCCTTGAGGATCGAGCAATGGAACTCTGTCGGCTCGGGGAGGACTTCGACGTCTGAGTGGCGGGTGGAGTTGATCAGTTCACTGTATGTATGAGGACAGGCGAGATATGATCAACTCACATGCGATGGTCAATCGAATTAGCAGGCCCATGCCCGCAATCAAAAACATAACGTACAGAACAAAGTGCTTGTGGTTGTTCACCCCAATGCAATTGTCCACCCACGGACAGTGGCTACGACGTCGGTCAGCATCAGACGTTGGCTCAGCAGTTCAAAGGAACGAGCACTCACTGGTCTTCTCTCGCCACGCACCGCCCGCAACGCCGGCAATGCTTACTCCGTAGAGGCTTCCGTATCATACAGCTTGTGCAAAAGTGCGCCTCATCAAAAGCATTATGTTCTATCAGCTCGTCGATGACCTTCTTTGTCTGACCTCGGCTGTTCCCTTTCGGTACATAACCAGGATCCGCCGTCATGGTCAAGGTGTAGAAGTATGTACAAAGTAGGTACGAAACGGTGAACGACATGTTGAGGAAGGGATGAGTGGTGAATGTCCAAGGCAGTACGTCGAAGATGTGGCGTACGCCAACCCAGAAGAGTGTGCCAGCGAAGATGCCAGCTAGGAAGGGTGTCTTGTGCATGGTCTTCATGTCGCTCGGCGCCCATCGAAGCGACTTTTGCACGATGAGTTGCAGGGCGTAGCCAACGACGAGGACCCCTGGCACACCAAACCAGATCGGTAAAGTGGCGAGCATCCATAATTGTAGACCGCCGAGTGCAAAAGGCCAGAGGAAGAAGGCGCGCTTGAAGAATGTACGCTTGTCTTTGACAAACGGTATAGGCATCGTCATTGGATTGCCTGCTTCATCAAAACCAGTGTCGAGCAGCGCTTTGCGCCACTGCCGCTCTGACTTCATCTTTGCAGCCGTGGCAGCGGGTGTGTCGCCTTCATTTTGACCCTCAGTAGGCTTGCTACGAGCGAATCGATCGCTGCCGTACTCGACGAGCTTCTGTATGCAGACGTAATTGCCCTTGACAAGCGCCCAATGGAGGGCCGTGAAGCCCATCTCGTCCACAGCATGAACGTCTGCACCCCATCGAAGTAGAATATCGACGCAGGCTCCGAAACCCTTATATGCGGCCCACATGAGAGATGTATGTCCTTGCGAGTCCGGAACATCGACCGAAAGGTTGGGTTGATGTAGGAGTAAGACGAGTTGGTAGATATTGCCGTCCAAAGTAGCCGAATGCAGAAGGTTGTAGCCTTGGTCGTCCTTCAAAAGCGGATCTGCACCGTTCGCCAAGAGTAGCGAGACGACCTGCAGATGACAGCGCTTGCTTGCCCATAGTACAGGAGTCGCCTGCGCATCACCGCCTCGCGCGTTGACGTGTGCGCCGGATTGGATCAGGAAGTGACACAACGCATGATGGCCATTAATAGCAGCCCACTACGTCCACATCAGCCGTCTGCATCAGCCTGATGCGTACCGACCGCCGTCACATACATGTAGGGCCGTGATTTCCTGCTCGTCCGTGGATTTGGCGTTGTATGTCCCACTGTCGAACAGCCTTTGTATTGACCGCAGCTCTCCCAGTCTCGCAAGCTGCATCAGATCCTGCTCCACAGGTAGTCGCGGCGGACTCGCGTCCAGATCGCTGAGCTCCACCTTGTCCAGGCCATCCTTGCTCTCCGAGCTCGACTGGCTGCTCGAGACCTTGCGTTGATCAGGTGTTACGGACGGGTCGCGAGAGGCCATGGTGTGAACGATGATGTAGGATCACCTCCGGAAGGAGATCATAGTGTGTCGAGGAGGCGAGTGAGGCCGTGAGGTGGCGCCACCAAACCGTCCGGGACGATGTGTGGCAGTGTATGCATAGCACGGGAGGTATCATGTCGTCCAGGTGTGGTGCCTCAGGCTGTCATTGCTGACTGTGTATCGAGGGTCGGTCCGCGCCGATGACAGATCCTCCCGCCCCGCTGTCCGATGCCGGCCGACATGGCGGGGACATCGTGACTGCATGCCCAACGCAAAGCACATGTACGTGTAAGGTATGTCTTGGTCCCTACGTCTCTGCTGCAGAAACGTCTTGTCCTGAGCGGAGAAGTGAATGAGACACCTCAGTCGCCAGCGTGTGCCTCGCTTACCTAAGAAAGAACCGCAGAGCACTCAGGCATCCCCAAGAATGTGCTAGCGTAAGGCAAGCCCGCCTTTGTCCTCAACCTCACCTCCTCCTTCCGCGTTGACCTGTGCCGCTACCTTGACCCTCCAAACCTCATCCCGTGAATGATGAACGTCAGGGACTGCATCTTCACGTTTCCTGACACCTCACAAGCTTCGCGTCCACGCAGGGTGAAGCGAATTCAAGCCAGAATGGAGGTGCACAGCGGGCCTGCGCAACCTAACACATCACCGGCACTTCCAACGTCACTGCCGCGGAGGCAAGGTCCAGCGGAGGGCATACTAAAGACCATCATGGGTCTTCGTGGCCTCAGCATTAGCGAGGAGTCCACATTTGACTTCGAGCCATCGCCGGAGTGGATACGGTGGCCTGGCACACGGTACGGCCAGGACTCTCCACATCTCCAATTCGCCAAAACAACAAGAGCGAGCAGAGGCAAGCATGGCTCCTCACCTGTTAAGCCGACAAGACCATCGAAAGTCCGGAAACCGAAAGCAGCCTCTCCAGTCAAGAAGCAGCCCGCTCAACCATCGACAATTCACGGTGTGATACCAAAGCGAGATCCACCGGTCCACTTCCTCACCCTACCTCCCGAACTGCGGAACAGGATCTACGAATTGATCGCTGTCCAAAAAGAACCCCACTACCCGCAGATCCGCCCCGTGTGGAAACTCGGCAAGCGCACGGAGTGGAACGATCGATGCTTCCCCCTCGAGCCCAGCCTGGCCATCGTGAACCACCAGTTGAGAGAGGAAATGCTCTCCATCTTCTACGGCTGCAACCGCTTCGCATTCAAGGCGAGCGAGATCGAGGTGCTGCATGATATCCGCATGACGTCACCGATCCTGCAGAAGCAGTGGGCAATCGCACGTCCAGCGTCACAGTACCTGCAGCAAGTGGAGTTGCACGTCCTGGCACGGCGGCCATCCGTGGACGCCATGATCACCATCAAGCTGAAGAAGCTGCCAGATGGCGGGTTGGACATTACGCATGACTCGGAGGAAAGGGGGTATTGCTGTTGCGTGGAGGATGCTGTCGTGGCGGAGATGCTGATCGAGGCGCGAGGCGGGAACGACCTGATGCGCATTCTGCAGTGTCTGACTGCAAGGCGGGTGGTGAAGCTTGGACGGGCCGGCATGAGGAAGAGTGTTGGGCTGTTCGAGTTTCCTGCAAACCGCTGCCCGAACTGCCAGAAGCACCGGCTGACGCTCGTTGGTGGTGGCTGAATACAGGTGGATGTTTGACGAGTGTGAGAGGAGCTTGATGGCATGAGATACGTGTGATGTATAAGTGCTGTCATTTGGGTAATGGAAGGAGGACGAGTCACGAAACGATGACAGGTATGGCAATGAATGAAGTTAGGTAGGTGTCCGCGGCATCGTTCGTAGATATCTGGACTCATCGTATCACGTGAAGACTGTACGCGACATCGGAGCGTAGACTGTGCAGCATCAAAGCAGCAAGCAGTAAAAGTGTGCATAGGAATATGTTTGCCAACCTGGCTCGTAGTCCCTCTTGAGAGACATTAGTACCATCCCAGAGGTACATCCGGAGATGCGCTCCCCAGGTGCGCATCGATTCCCTCGATAACCGCAAACATGGCCAGTCCATACGTCAAGCCGTTGCGCCTTGAAAGCTCGCCACGAACACGCTGCCGCCAAAAAGGCAGCCTGCCTGGAACTACGCTCAACTCCAATCCGCAATCCACTCGCTCGCCCCACTATCCCAAAACGCCTCACACGCCGCTCTCAGTCCGAAATTAGGCCGCAAGTCCTTGATCGTCAACGGATCCCTCGTCAAAGGATCCGTCGGACTCCGCTTCAAATGCTCGTAAATCGTCGCCCGCTCGTACGAGTGCCCGTTCTTCGTCATGACAGGATCATGCATCGGCTCGAACGTAATCATATCGATCACGTAATCCGGCACCTCTCGCGCTTCATGCTTCGCCGGATCCGCCGCGGCGAAGACGGTGCGTAGAGAGGTGATTTTGTCGTCGAGGGTTGTGGTGATTTCCTGGCTTCGCTCCGAGGCTTCGATGTTACCTGGTTGGCTGCGGCCGAGCTGGGTGGTGACTTCGTCGAGGTCGCGTTGCCGTTGGGTTTCGAGCAATGATTCTAGTTCGGCGCGGAGGTCGCCTTGGCGTCGTAAGCGTTCGAGGTCGCGGGCGGCGAACTTGGCTTTCTTGCATTTGAGTACGAAGGCTGAGAAGGTTTCGAGGTCTTTGGGGGAGATCTTTGCGGTGGGTTGGGGATGCAGGACTTGGTCGTATGCGGTCAACGCTGAGGTTAGTGCTTCGTTTGGATGATGGAGGCCAAGCTGTCCTTGTGCTACGGCAGTCGATCAGCAAATCGTCGCAGGGTGTGAAGAGGGAGAGTATCAACTATTAGAAGTCAAAAGAGTCTTCGCCACTGCATGCTTACCCAGGAAATACCAAGCCTTATGGTTGTGCGCATTCGCACCGGTAATCTCGATGCTCTTCGAGCAATCGTTCACGACGCCGTTCCAATCCATCAAACGGATCCGTACATTGGCCCTGTTTGTGAAGATCAAGGGATTCCGAGAGTATTTCTGTACAGCTTGGGTGTACAAGGCTTCCGCTTCGAGGTATTCGCCATTTCGGAACGCCGCGTTGCCTTGTTCTTTCAATTGGTCGGCTTGATAGGATGCCATGTAGGTGTCAAGTTGTGTCCAGGATCGGGTTGTGTGTAGGTGGCGTGCTTGTTAGGTAGTGCTCGTTTGTTGGTGTAGACCAGCCTGGTCTTTGCAGAAAGGTGGTGGTTGTGGGGCAGTGCCGACCGGATTGGGTAAGCGCTAGCGTGGATGCTTCTAGAAGCGGAATGCACGACAAACTTAGGGTGTTCACTGTGAAAGTCTGCATGGACACATGTACAGCGAAGTGTGGCATGCCGACGATTCTTGCATACTGGTCTGGAGAAGACACACGTGCTCGAAGAGTGTTTCGTTCACTATCGTCGACACATCGTTGGTATGAGATTGGATGTCTTGATGGTCCGGGCGTCAGGCGGCAAGACACTCAATTGGTTGGTGCTAGAGTCACAGGCCCCAACCTACCACGTACTTTCGAGCGACAGCTCGCTGCCAGCTGTGACTAGCTGCTTGCATGCCATTTCTGCAAGCACGTTTGATGATGCTACGTCGCGAGGGCTTCTTGATACCAGTACCGCGCCTGGGATCGAGTCGTTCGACGACTGCTTGCTGCCAATCGCCTTTGTCGAAGATATTGACAGACATGGAATGGTTTCTCCATCACTCGCAGAGCCCTTAGTATTAGCACAGGTCTGCTATGCCGCCTTCGATTTTGAAGGATGCGGGAAGGTGTATAAAAGGAAGGGAAATGGAGGGTGGGCAGACGCAAAAGAAGAAGCAAGTGAAGACCGGGACGGCGTTGCTGATCTCGAAAAACGTGTGAAGATTGCAAATCGGTTGCAAAGAAAAGGCTTCCGTCCTGTCTCCGGACTTGCCACCATCGACAAACCAAGACGTCTCCGTCGATGTATAGGGAGAACTGCGGTCGTAAGGTCCCGGATCCGCAGTAGCGCGTCACCTCTGACCGGTGTGGTCGAGCTCCTCGCGAGCACAAATACATGTAGTGTCAATTTCGACCATGATGTCTACATGCTGGATGCAGGCGTACGGCTGCTCGTGGATACACAGTCTTGCTTCTAGCGGAAGCTCAACGGGACGACATTTGCGCGATGCTTTGACGAAGCTGGACGAGGTGCCTGGCGTCGTCGCTGGTGTCTTTATGCAGGCAGCAACTCTTCGCTTCGCAGTGACCGACTGACATTGATACCATCGTATTTACTCTGGATGTCTGTTATATGTCTTTGGGTCACAGGAAGTAATCAGGTTGCATCATGGTGGCGGGTGAAAGTGGATGAGGTGCAGGAGGAGGAGGATGTTGATTACATGTATCTGGTAGAATTCTAGCGTGCGTACCTGACTCCGGTCCCGTCCCGAATATCACTCTGGGCTTCAAGGTACATGTAGTCACGAGGTTATTAGCTTCCTTGCATCTTCATCGGTGTCCTACAATTCAATTCCCAACCTCACCACGGAATACTTAACAGGGTCATGTTATTGAGCACCGCTTGAGGCAACCGCAGTTCTGGCGCCGAAGGGATTCTACACCTCATCTCCCCTCCGCCGCCCTCTCCATTCCTCTCCCTCACGGTCATTCTGGCTCTCTTCTCCGCCCTCCCGCGATTGAGAGCGATTGTCACTCATATCACTGTCCCTAGGACGGCTTTCAGCATCGCCTCGCAACGACCTATCACTACATCCACGATGGCCAGCGCAAAGTACAAGAAGCCGCCTCAGCCTCCGCCACTATTCACTCACACACCCGACTCGTTGCTAAAGGATACGGAGCGCATCATCAACCAGAGCAAAGCACTTCAGGATCGGATAGTGAAGGATGTATCGCCGGAGCATGCCGAGTTCCGGAGTGTGCTCCAGCCCTTTGCGCAAGACGACAACCGCATGAGCTTAGAGACCCACATCATTGGCTTCTACCAGGCCGTCTCGACTGACGCAAAGCTGCGCGACGCGTCAACGGAAGCGGAAAAGAAGATGGACGACTTTGGGATTGAGGCTTCGATGCGGGAGGACATCTTCAAACTCGTGGATAGCGTGTTCAAGAAGCAGCAGGACGATCAGAAGCTTGACCCGGAGAGCAGGCGGTTACTCGAGAAAGATCACAAGGGCTACATTCGCATGGGTTTAGGTATTCCAGCAGGACCGAAGAGGGATCGCTTCAAGGAGATCAAGAAGCGGCTGTCCGAGCTCAGCATCACGTTCCAGAAGAACCTGAATGAGGAGCAGGGAGGCATGTGGCTCGCGCCCAGGGAGCTGGAGGGCGTGCCATCGGATGTGACGGGCGATTTGAAGAAGGGCGATGAGGGCACTGAGCATGCGGGTCAGCTGTGGCTGACCTTCAAATACCCGGACCTCTTCCCAGTACAAAAGTACTGCAAGAACGCCGAGACTCGGCGGAAGGTTTTGGTGGCGAATGAGAACAAGTGCAATCAGAATATTGCGTTGTTCAAGGAGGCACTGGTGCTCCGAGACGAGGCAGCGCGCTTACTAGGCTATCCCAATCATGCCACTTTCCGGATAGAAGATAAGATGGCAAAGACACCAAAGACAGTCGATGACTTCCTCGGCGATCTCCGTGAGCGACTAGCTCCGGGCGGGCTAAAGGAGATCGAGAAGCTGAAGGAGCTGAAGAAGACGGAGACTGGCGATGCAGACAAGTACTTCCTCTGGGACCACCGCTTCTACGATACTCTGATGCTCGAGCGCGACTTCCAGCTCGATCAACAAAAGATTGCCGAGTACTTCCCACTCCAGACGTCCATCGACGGCATGCTCAAGATCTTCGAGGAGCTCTTCGGCCTCGCATTCGTCAAGCTTGAAGCCGAAGACCGCAACAAAATCTCCGAGACCGGCAAAGGCGATGATATGCTATGGCATCCGGATGTCCAAGTCTTCTCAGTCTGGGATGACGAAAGCGAAGGTAGCGGCTTCGTCGGCTACCTGTACCTCGACCTCCACCCGCGCGACGGCAAATACGGCCACGCCGCGAACTTCAACCTCCAACCTGGCTTCATCACCGAAAACGGCACCCGCCGCTACCCGGCCACGGCACTGGTTTGCAACTTCAGCAAACCTACGCCCAAGAAGCCTTCCCTCCTCAAGCACGACGAAGTCGTCACGCTCTTCCACGAGCTTGGCCACGGCATCCACGACCTCGTCTCGCGCACCATCTACTCCCGCTTCCACGGCACCGCCACCGTCCGTGACTTCGTCGAGGCGCCCTCGCAAATGCTGGAGAACTGGTGCTGGACACCTTCCCAGATCAAAGCTCTGAGTCAGCACTGGTCGCACCTCTCCCCGGAGTACTCCCAAGCGTGGCGCGAAAGCGCCGGACCCGACGAGAAGCAGCCCGAGGCCAGCATGCCAGACGATCTCATCCAAAGTATTGTCAAGACGCAGCATGTCAATGACGCTTTGTTCAATCTACGTCAGCTTCATTTCGGGATCTTCGATATGATGGTGCATGAGCCGTCTACGCACGAAGCGATCGAGGAGCTGGATGCGAGTGTCAAGTTCAATCAGCTGAGGCATGAGATCAGTAAGCTTGATGGGCCGGAGGCGATGGGCGAGGGGTATGCGTGGGGAAATGGTCAGGCGACGTTTGGGCATTTGATTGGGGGGTATGATGCTGGTGAGTCTTCGTATCGTGCGTTTAATCTCCGAAATCTTACTGATGACAATTGCAAGGGTATTACGGATACCTTTCGAGCCAGGTCTACTCGACAGATATGTTCTACTCGGTGTTCAAGAAGGATCCCATGAACGCGAAGGAAGGCAGGAGGTACCGGCATACCGTGCTGGAGCAGGGTGGCAGCCAGGACGAGATGGAGACGTTAAAGCAGTTCTTGGGCAGGGAGCCGAGTACGGAGGCTTTCTACAAAGAGCTGGGCATCTCGTCGTAGGTCTGTGTGTTGCTGGCGGTTGACCGGCGTGTGAACATATAAGATTACCCTCGATCTAGATATGCCAGACTACGCTCAATCTTGGCTAGAGCTCTGGGCCCCCCAATTCGACGAATGTGTGCCATCTCTCTCTCATTCACCCCAGACGATCATATTGATCAGCGAGCCTGCTCCCCTTCCCACCCCGTTCTCCACCATCTCTACCCCAGGCAGCCCCTCAACCCCCCGATTCCACAACAGACTCCCACTCACACCCGCCTTCACAACCGCAGTCACCAGCAATCCCACCCACGCCTCCCGCCCTCGCACCACAACAGCACCTACCGAGCACCCAGCCAAATAGCTAACATAAAACAGCACTCGCCCCGTCCTCGCCCGATTCTGCAACCGAAAAAGCCTCGCATCACCACTAAGCAGCACGATCGCTCCCGTAACCATCGTGGTATTCACCTCCGCCATCCCAACACCAGCCGCCATAGCCACCTGCCCGCTCCCGGCGAAACTCAACAGCGCGATCGTCGCCCCCGCAGCTTAAACCCCCCGAGTCCGTCTCAGACGCCCTGCTAAACCCACAAACCCCCGCAGCGACTAGAACGCAGACCGTCTGCAGCAGACAACTAGCCACCAACCACGCCCTCCTCTTCTCTCCCCGTCGCCGGGCGAGATGGCTGAAGAACACACCTCCGACGAAGAACGCGAGGAGAGAGACGAGGAGGTTTTGTATAGCTCGCGGACCTAGGAGGGTGGGATGGAAGAGGTACAGGGCGAGGAAGAAGGTGTTGCCTGTTTGTTTGGTGGCGAATACGTGGTAGCTGGCGAAGTCACGGTGTCTTGGATCCCCGTTGCGAAGGTGAGGAGGAGGAGTTGGGTGGTGAGGAGGGGGGGGTGGGTGAGGTCTTGCTGGAGGAGGGTGTGGTAGAGAGGGGTGGTGGACGGCATGAGCGTGTTATAGGCGGATAGGACTCCAGCGATTCGCTATCGGACGCATCGAGTGCTGTCGCGCTTCATTGATGCCGCGACCAGAGTGGCGTTGAGGTCTATGGCGAGTACGGCTGGTCGGAAGGTCGTCAACTTCCTCTTGGCTGGAGAGCATCAGATCCCGATGTGCTAGACCGGGTCGCGTAGAAGGTGTGCCGGAAGAGGAACAAAGGACGAGCGGGAGAAGTGGTCATCAAAGGGATCACTATGCCTCAGCTCTTGCTTAGACAAAGAAAGGGACCTCTGGTATCTGCACAACTCGTCGTGACATGAGAGAGATATGGTCCACGCCCGCTGTATACGGTGCATCCGGTGAGCGCAAGGCCTCACGTCCATTATTCCGTCCGTCATGGTAGCTCGTCGATCTCAAAAGATCAGATCCCAAACCACCAAGAACGAGCAAAACACCCCCGTCGCCACGCACACGATCCTCGCGGTACTCCGCCTCTCACTCGCCTTCTTCAACTCCTTATTGCCCCTCCCCAGATTCTCCTCCGTCATATAACTATCCTGCACCAACTGCTCGATCCCCTCACTCTGCATCTGGATATTCGTCACCAGCGTGGACTGCATTTCGGAAATCTCCAGGATACTGCGTTCAGCGGTGCGGATCTGGTCGAGTTGGTCTTCGTAATGCTTCAGCATGGCCGAGTTCTCGGCGGCGAAGAGTTGTTGTTGGTCTTGCGTTAGTTCGGGGGGGCGTTGGTCCTCGGAGGCGGGGAGGGAAGGGTCGTAGCTGTTGTTGAAGTTGGCGGATTGCCGTTTGCGTTTCGTGGGACTGCTGGCGGTTGGTGGGGCGTAGTCGTCGTCCTGGGCGTACGGGATCCCGCCTGCCATGCGTGATTTGTAGAGTACGGATTTGCTCTTCTCGACTTCACGGCCGAGCCGGACCTCCATCATTTCGCTCTGCACGCGGCCGGCTTCCTCGAGACGGCGTTGCAGGTAGACTATGACGCTTTCCCTGTGCATTCCGATCGTCTTCCTCTCCGCCTCCTCCCGTTCCTCGTCGGTGCTTTTGGCGGTCACGGCACCACCTGCGGCCCATCGTCCTATTGCGCTCAAACCACCCCGAGCGCGCTTAGACAACGCCACGGAGTCGGCGGTTTGGTTGCGGACATCCTCGGCCTGCTTCAGATTCTGTATCGCGCCATTGAGCTGCCGCAGTAGTTGCTTCGACTGCGCGTCGATGGCGTCTCGCTCGGTGTCGGTGAGGGGTCGGCCTCTGTCGTGTTGGCCATCGCTACTTGCCAGCTGTCGCCTGCGGGGAGGAGGCGCGGTAGAGAGGTAAGAGGGTCGGATGGAGCGCAGTTCGCGGGTCAAGTCCGCTATGCGTGCGTTCTAGAAGACAGTCAGGCTGATACTCTACTGCTGATACAGTCTGGCCTCCCCCTACAATGCTGTATGCTTCCTGCAAGAAGCTGCTGATCCGCTGCACGTCGAAGTCCTTCCTCAGCACCACCGGCGCATCCTTCTTCTTCAGGCAGATGTTGAAGTCGAGCGTGATATTGGCCATGGTCACCGGTCGCTGTCCTGGCTCAATACCTTACTCTGCCCTGTGCCTTCCCTGTTCGTACAATGGGGTTGTGCACGTGATCAAGTTCGTTTCTGCTCTCGCTGGCCGAGGTGCAGCGAGATCGGCCAAGGCGTCCAAGGCGTCCAACCAATGAGAAGTGCCAGGACTAGCGGCGGCAGGCGGCAGATCTATCCGAACCTGCGATCCCGCTATCGGCCGGCTCGGGCAACGACCAACGACGCGGAAAGGCGGCACAAGCAGAGAATGCGGCGACAGACCTTAAACATCACCTCGCCCTTCGGCTGTCTCTGGAGGAAGAAGGCGATGGCGAAGTCGGTAGGCGACAGTCTTTCTTCTCTTCATATAGGTCTCCTCGTGTCAGCCAGCCCGAACAGATCCCATTCTCCTCACGCTTGGGACCCAACATGACATCAGCTATATTGCCGCGTCAAGATGAAGGGCTACACGTACATATACCCACGAGTAGCCCAGAGGCTCATGAGCCCGAGCTCGAGCAATTGGACGAGATAGAGAAAAGCGACCATACTAAGAACTCCGCCGCATCTGAGCACTCAAGCCACTCCACCCGAACCGATCACGACAGAGCGGACAACACCAATGATGTCAACCCTCAAGACCTCGAGTCCCTTCAGACTGTCCAGACCAACTCGGCCCCGTGGTCCATCTTTACGCCCGGCCAGAAACGCTTCACCGTCCTCATGGTCGCCGTCGCCGGGTTCTTTTCACCCTTGTCCGCCAACATTTACTTCCCGGCCCTCAACACGCTCTCCACGGACTTCCACGTCACTCCGGCCATCATGAACCTGACTCTGACCTCCTACATGATCTTCCAAGGACTTGCACCGACCATCTTTGGAGATCTCGCAGATATGGCTGGACGGCGTCCGGCGTATATCATCGGGTTTGCCGTCTACATTGGTGCTTGCATTGGAATCGCGTGCTGTGACAGCTACGCAGCCCTACTAGTACTACGATGCCTGCAGTCTTCTGGCTCCTCGGGAACGATAGCGCTGGCGTCCGGAGTGGTAGCCGATATTGCCACAAGCGCCGAACGAGGCGTCTGGATGGGCTGGGCGACTTCCGGTCCCATGGTCGCTCCCGCCATCGCTCCCGTCCTAGGAGGCATCTTCGCGCAGTTCCTCGGCTGGCGCTGGATCTTCTGGTTCCTCGTCATCCTCGCGGCCGTCTTCATGATCCCCTTCCTCATCACCTTCCCCGAGACCGGCCGCAACGTCGTAGGCAACGGCTCCATCCCACCCCAAAGCTGGAACCACTCCCTCCTCTCCTACCTCCAAGCCCAACGCCTCGCCCGCTCCACCCCGCCTCTCCACCGCACCCTCTCCCAAGAAACCACCCGCACCGCCCAGCAAAAACTCGCCCGAGCCCGAACCCTCCGCATCCCCAACCCCCTCAACACCCTCCACATCCTGCTCGAAAAGGACGTCGCCCTCCTCCTCCTCTACAACAGCCTCGTCTACTGCGCCTTCTACGAAGTCATGGCCTCGGCGCCCCAGCTCTTCACCGAAACCTACGGCTACGACGCCCTGCAGATCGGCCTCTGCTTCCTGCCCTTTGGCTGCGGCTGCTTCCTCGCTCCCGCGCTGGTAGGCAAAGCTATGGACATCAATTTCCGCCGCAACGCGAGGAAAATCGGGTATACGATTGTGAAAGGCAAAGCGAACGATTTGCGGCATTTCCCGCTGGAGAAGACGAGGATCCAGATCGCGCTCCCGCTGGTCTTCGTCGGCGACGCGGCGTTGCTGTGTTATGGGTGGGTGATGCAGGTCCAGACTTCGCTCGCCGCGCCGCTGGTGCTGATGTTTATTATGGGGCTCACGCTCACTGGGGCGTTCAACGCTATGAGCGTTATGCTGGTGGATTTGTATCCGTTGTCGCCTGCGACGGCTACGGCGGCGAACAATCTGGTGAGGTGTTTGATGGGTGCGGGGGCTACGGGGGTGATTATCTATATGATTGAGGCTATGGGGAGGGGATGGTGCTTTACGTTTATTGCGGGTGTGGTGGCAGCGTTTAGTCCGATTTTGTGGGTGTTGGAGCGGTGGGGACCGGGGTGGAGGGAGGCGAGGAGGGCGAGGGTGGAGGAGGTGGAGAGGAGGAGGGCTGCTGTAAAAGGGGAGCGGGTGGAGGGTTTGGGCACGCCGGACTTGGCGGGGAGTGAGAAGGAGGCGCGTGGTGATCTTGGGGTGTCTTTACCCGCCGATCAGGTCAGGAATGAGGTTCGGCATAGCGGAGCGTGAGGAATTACAAATATACAGGCAGCATTGCGAAGCATGAGATACCCTTGAAGTGCGTGCAGTGTAGCTCCGTCATGACCTGCGTCTTTTGCAACTTGTGAGACACAAGTTGGAGACGAGGTGCAGCTGTCGTCCTCTGAACCCCGTCGTGGATGATTCGAACGCTAACAACAGATCTTTGTTTCAGCCGGTGCAACTTCACCTTTTCTGCCGCCGCGCATAGATAACCAGCCAGTACCCGAGATACAGCCCAGCACGAGCAAGATTGTAAAACTCCCAGCAAGCAAGAGCAAAGATGCAACGGAGAACCGATATGCAGTCACTGTCACAGCGGCTGGGACACCGGTGATGCCGTTGATGACTTGCATCGCCGACAGAGCCACCACGACGAGGGCGAAAAGTGCGATCAAGGTCGTGTAGTGATGCTCGAAGTAGCTCTCGTAGTCGCTGCGAGGGGCGAAATATGACAGTCCCGTTAGCCTCAGTCGGAAGATCGTGTCCGTTCTGCCAAGTCGCAACTCGCCGTACTCGAAACGATCGTGGATGTTGCGCCCTTGCAGTTCCTCGACGATGCTAGACCGGATGCTGCGCCAGGTTCGCCATTCGGCTTCCTTGGTGATGAGGCCGCTTGCTTTGGCAACGTCGAGGTCGGAAGGGTACTTGATCAGGCTGGTGTAAGACAGGAGGAAGCCAGTCGCCGTCTTGTACAGTTCTGGTGAGTCACAGATGACCGTTGTGAAGTACGTCAAATCCAGTAGCTCATCGGGCAGGCGCTGAACATACAAGACGTGCTTTGACCTTTGCGAGAGTTAATGGGCAGCATTCTGACGCGAGATGATGAGCTCCGACCCACTTACCAGACGAGATGTAACCGTGGGTCCTCCGTCAAGATCACCTCCCTGCGGAGAACCCGTTGATGGTGAAGCGGACGTATGTTCCCTGGCCTGCCCGCATACCAGAGCTGCTTGTGTATCATCTCGAGATCCTTCGCATGGAGTGCGCGATACAAGCGTTCGCGCTTCGCGTCCAAGTCCGACATAGGCACGCAGGTGACCTCGAGCCCTGGGAACCGATTCGTTGAGGGTGGCGCAAGGAACGGAGCGCCGTATACCTGCTGCGGCATCGAGCCTGCTGCCTCCAGTTTCGCCATGATCGATGTACACCTTCACTATGCGCATGGCTCAAGACCACGTTGCATTCGTGCACGCGTGTAGCGAGCGCTGCATCACCAGACAGGTCCGTAGCTCAGGTGATCCGTGGCAAAGTCCGTGGTGGCCCGATCGACTGATGCAGCGCGCTCGAAGGCGGGAGCTGGGGTGTTCTTACGACGGCCTGCACAGCGGGCTCGCCTTCTCGGAGCTGCCGCCGATCAAGAGCTCATACCTGTGGATGCATGGAGATCAACTGTACTCGGCAGAGGCATAGATGGAAGTACGCGGTCACGTTGAGGTACCGTCGCCACCTGGAGCGTGAGTTAGGGAGGGACGCACAAAGGAGCGTGAGATAGCAAGAAGTACAGACCTCGTGGCAACTTCTCAACATGCCTTGTGTGACTTGGTACATCCATATGTAGGAGACGCAAACGCGGTGCAGCAGTCGCAGTCCAAGTTCATGTGCAGTCCGCCCGGGCCAGATTTATTAACCTCCAGGTCATGTCTGCGTTCCTCGATCGCAACGACTCTATGGAGTATCTGCGGTCGCTCTTCGGAAGCAGAGCACAGTCAAGTAAGGCATGAGGCACAGCGAGCCATCGACATACTTAAGATACATAACCCAATACATGCGTACAACCTGCCTACATGTACCTACCTACAGCCAAAAACCTACAACTTACTCCTCCACGCCTCCCCCACCAACTCCGCCCCAGCCCCAGCAATACACAACTTCCCCGTCTCCTTGACCTTGGTCTGAAACACCACCAACGCCCCCTCCTCCTTCCACATCTCCGTAACCAGCGTCTGGCCCGGCAACACGACCCCGGCGAAACGGACCTTGATACTCTTGAACATCCCAAACGTCTGCACCACAGCCTTCCCCGCGAAGCCGAAAAAGCACAGGCCGTGCAGAATCGGCGTCGCGAAACCCCCGACCTTGCTGAATTCCGGGTCGATGTGCAGCGGGTTCCTGTCTCCGCTGAGCCGGTAGATGGCGGCTTGTTCTTCCGTCGTGCGTTCCTCGACGACGGCGTCGGGAGCACGGGAGGGCATTTTGTAAACCCGTGTCGCGGCCCCGCGATCTCCACCTTTCTTCGCGCCGCCGAACCCGCCCGCGCCCCGGATGAAGACAGTGGACTCGTTGTAGAACAATTCCCGCTTCGACTTCTTGTCCACGGTCGTGGAGCCCGTGACGATGATCCCCGCGTTGCCTTTGTCTACCACTTCCACAAGTTTCGGGTAGGAGGTGGTGAGGGCTTCGGTGGGGATGGGGAAGGAGCGGATTTCGAGGTACTGCTCGCCGTGCAGCAGCATCATGGGGGAGAAATTGGGCACGAGCTCGGACATGCTGAAGGGGGCGACGGCGTTGAAGGTCGGGATCACGCCGAAGGTCGGGAGGAGGTGGAAGTCGTCGGCGTTTTCGAAGACGAGGGGGAGGTCGGTGCGTTTGGCGCCTATTCCGAGGTCTGTGGGGGTGAGGGTTAGTGGGGATGGGTAGGGGGGTGTGGGGGGTGGGGCTTACTGTAGAGGATGGAGTCTCGCTCGTCGTAGGCAAAGTCTGTGCCCTCTGCCTTTGCTTTTTTGGCGGTCTCAATGGCGGCTAGAAATTCACTCCCCTCATCGGACTTACCCTTGCTCTCTCCACCTTTCTTGTTCGCCTTGTTCTCCATATTCGCCATGATCTTCTCCGTGCCCGCGGTCCCATCCTCTGGGTGATCAGCTCTCCCATCGTCAAAGTCCAGCACCTTCTCCCACACGCCTTTGACCGCCTCAGGCGTAAGCATGACGTCGATGGGGAATTGCGCACCGCCGCTACGTTGCCAGCGCGTCTCGCCGACCCATCCGGAACCGATCTCGAACAAGCGTCCAGTAGCGGGCTGCGGGACTTTGTCGGAGCACAGAAGCAGGACGGCAGGCGCCACGTAGTCGGGCTTGAAAGCTTGCACCATCTCCTCGGGCATGATGGAGCGCGTCATGTTCGTGCCGGCGTTGGGCGCGATGGTGTTGACGTAGATGTTGTACTTGGCGCCTTCTCGCGCCAACGCACGCGAGAACCCGAGGATACCGCATTTCGCCGCCGCGTAGTTGGCCTGGCCGAAGTTGCCGTAGATGCCGGAGGTGGAGGTGGTGTTCACGATGCGGCCGTACTTCTGCTTGAGCATGTGCGGCCACGCAGCTTTGCTGACTTTGTAGGTACCTCGGAGGTGCACGTCGAGGACTTGCTGGAACTGCTTATCTTCCATGTTGGTGAAGGCCTTATCACGTAGGATGCCAGCGTTGTTGACGATAATGTCGATGCGGCCGTAGGCGTCGATTGCAGCCTTGACGACAGCGTCGCCATCTTCCGCGCTGGCTTTGACGCCCACAGCCTCGCCACCCATCTTCTTGATCTCGCCGACGACGGTGTCGCAATCCATGAGGTCATTTACGACGACCTTCGCACCGTACTTCGCGAACTGCAGACAGTATATCCGACCAAGCCCAGCGCCTCCACCGGTGACGAGGGCGACCTTGCCATTGAACTGGATGTTCTCCGCCGGTGGGTTGGGTGGCAGCTTCTGTGCTTGCTCAAGCAGGCCCATAAAGTCCGCGACACCAGTCGGATACTCGGGCTCGGAGAAGTCACTCACGCCATCCCACTTCTTCAGCAGCGCGGCAGGTGTGAAGCTGTCGTCCGCCCGCAGTAGCGCACCCTTGGCACGCTCCCACCGGAGCTTTGCCATGTGTCCACCGCCCACCTCGAAGATGGAACCGGTCTCGGACGCGTTGGACGGATGCGCCAGTACAGCTACGAGAGGCACCACCCACTCCGGTCTCAAGTTGTCGAGGACTTCCGGTGGCATGACTGTCGCTGTCATTCGGCTCGCAGCAATTGGTGCGATGACATTGCACAAGATGTTGTATTTCAATCCCTCCTTGGCCAGCGTCTCCGTGAATCCGACTTGACTCAGCTTGGCAGCCGAGTAATTGCACTGGCCAAAGCTACCGAACAAGCCTGCCGCGGAGGTTGTTGATATCAGGCGTCCGTACTTTTGCTTTCGGAAGTATGGCCATGCGGCCCTCGCACACTTGTAGGCACCGATGACATGGACCCTCATTATCAGATCCCAATCCTGGTCCTTCATATTCTTGAAGCTGATATCACGGAGGATACCGGCGTTGTTGATGAGGACATCGATGCGTCCGTAGTTCTGAATCGCGGTCTGGATGATCGCTTCGCCGTTCACGACATCGTCGTAGTTGGCTACTGCCTTGCCACCAGCGGCACGGATCTCGTCGACGACCTTGTCGGCGGCCTGTCACATGCGAAGGAAGTCCATCAGCTTTGGATACTATTACAAGAGTCCTTGAGCTGGCCTCACCGCCGACCCGCCACCCTCGCCCTTGAAGCTGCCGCCGAGATCGTTGACAACGACATTGGCTCCTCTCGCTGCGAAGAAGATGGCGTATGACTTGCCGAGTCCTCCTCCTGCGCCGGTGACAACGACGGTCTGGCCGTCATATCGTAGTTCCTGTCCCGCCATTGGTTCTATACTTGCGACGCTGCGATGGGGGAGAGAGGTGAAGGCGTGGAGATGAGGGATATGGGGTGTTCAATGGCAAGGAGGAGAGGGCGGCTTGTCAAAGAGGGCGTGAACGTGAAAGAAGTCGATTACATGTAATGCTCGTGATAGCTTCAGTCTGTTCCGCCGGCTGTCTGTTGCTGCCGAGGCACGGCAACCGGCGTCGGCTCCAGATGTCAACTCTGCTCTGCACGGACACTCTCCATGTCGGCACTTGGCATGTGAAAGAAAGGGAATACAAACATCCACATACACATACACATATGTACCTTACACGACTCGAGAAGTACATGTACGTGTGCCCGGTGTTGCGCAATCTCCGCTTGGCAGTATACCGCTCGAAGACATGGAATTGATTGGGCGCGTCCGCCTTGTGCGACAAGCGTGTGAATGCGACGGGTTCCTTTTGAGGCCTGCCGTGATCTGCTGGATTCTGGCAGGTCAAGCAGGCCACAACGCCGCCTCACGCTGCATGAGAAGACGGAAGTGACAGGGGGTTGGTGTCTCAGAGCTCGGTGGCGAAGAGTCTACCAGACTGGTGATAAGACAGGCACGCGGGCGACTGGCATACATGTCATACGTGCTCGATCCAACACGTCTGGTAATAAATGGAATTCAGCGCTGACAGCTCAATAATGACGTCGACAGCATGGTTTTGAACGCATTTCCACGGATGACTGCGGAAATTCTGCGACGGAACGATATTTCGAGAGCAACAGGACCACATAAGGGCAAGTAGAAGTTTGCTTTCAAGAACAATTCCTCTCAACGCTCAGAAGTCTACAGCTCCAGAGAATCTACCTCTCTTACTCTCCACTTCAATTCGCCATCATGCCCTTCAAGACCCTCGACTTCAAGTCCGCCCTGATAACAGGTGGCGGTGGCGGCATTGGCCTCGCCTTCGCCGAGTACTTTGTTGCTCAAGGCAAGAGTGTCATCATCTGCGGCCGCACCGAGTCGAAACTCCAAGATGCCTCGAAGCAGCTCCACGACTGCCCCTACTATGTCCTGGACACGGGCAACATCTCTGCAATACCCGCCTTTATCAAGAAGATCACAGGCGCGCACCCCGAGCTGGACTGCCTCATCAACAATGCCGGAGTGCAGAGGCCGCTGAATGTGAACGAGATGGATGTGGAGGAGTTCACACAGAAAGCCGATCAGGAGATCGCAATTAATATCCAGGGACCGATGCATCTGGCTGTCGGCTTGCTACCACACTTCAGGACGAAGACGGGAGCGGTGATCATGAATGTCTCGTCTGTTCTGGGCTTCATCCCGACCTCCGTTATTAACCCAGTACGCACATCTGACCCTTTCTTCACCGGCCACAGTATGACTCGCTGACACCACACCAAGGTCTACAACGGCACGAAAGCCTGGGTACACTTCTGGTCCATGAATTTTCGCACTCAACTCGAGCAGGCCGCTTCCTCAGGTGGCCCCACAATTCGCGTCATCGAGATCGCTCCGCCGAGCGTAGGAACGGATCTCCATCGCGAGCGCAAGGATCCAAACGACAACAAGAAGGACAAGAACCCGAGTGCGTTGAGCGTGCAGGAGTTCATGGATGATGTGGTCAAGGCCTGGAAGGAGGATAATGATGTCATCGGTGCTGGCCCGAGTCAGAAGGTGGTTGAGAGGTGAGTCGTGGTGGTCGTTTCCGTTTGCTATATACGTGCTGACCATGCTGCGCCAGATGGTACGGGGAATTCGGTTCAGACTACGACAAGGCTGCTGGGAAGAAGTGAGGGCCGGCACGAGACGTCCGCGATCCAGTCCAGTATCCGTCTGAGGATCATCAGGCCACCACGGAATGATTGGCAAGATCTGCAGCTTATTCCCAAGCGCAAAGGAAGCAGGCGTTGGCAGCGTGGCTGGCTCCTCCATTGTGCCGCCATTGGCTAAGCGAGACCTCAGCGCTGCTTGACTTCACTTGCTCCAGCTTCCCCGCAAACCAACACCCCTCCGAGCTTCCTCTCGTCGCCAAGCACTTCATGTCGCGCCTCGTTGTACCAGGAAAAGCATCTGCAGATCAGTAGGTATAAGTAGGAGTAAGTCACGCCTTGCGCTTTCACTTCCTGATCATCTCCTCTTCGACTCTTGCACTGCACCACTCTCATATATTCAACGCAGCGCAGATCCATATTGCCACCGTATCCACTCTTGCCCAATGCCTCGCGCAAAGAAACAAAAGACGTCCCCAGACATGCAAAACGGAGATTCAACTCACCCCTGGGCTGATCTACCTGCCGCGCTCTCCGAGGCCCTCGACAAGGCCAACAAGGTCGCAGAGGACGATGGCCAGCTAAAAGCCTTTACCACCAGCAATGCAATCGACGCACCCGCCACCTTTGGCATCAAGTCCTCCGGCGCGCCAAACGCCGTCCTCGTCACCGTAAGCAACGGAAAGGCAGACATCAAAACCGGCAGCACAGACGAGGCCCTCTTCACTCTCTCCGCGCTACCAGAGCAATGGCAAGAATTCATGAAGCAGACCCCCGTAGCGCCCTACCAGTCTTACTGGGGCATGTTCGGCATGAACATCAAACAAGCCGGCATCGAAGTCCAAGGCGACCAGAACGCTTTCGCGCACTGGACCCACGTCTGGCGCCGCATCCTCGAGATCCTGCACGATGCCTACGCCGGCCCGACGCCGGAGGATGACCAGCCGGAGCCGGACGAAGACCATATTGTCGGCAGGTACACGTACATTACCTCGCCCGTGTGGGGCAAGTGCAAGGTCTTTTACGAGCAGGCTGGGGAGGGCGAGCAGGAGATTGTCTTCTTGCACACGGCGGGCAGTGATGCGAGGCAGTACCACGGCGTGCTGAATGATGAGCGGATGCGGCAGAAATGCCGGATGACTGCTTTTGACCTCCCGGCTCACGGCCGCTCGTTTCCGTACGAGGGATATTGGCCTGGTAAGTGTCTCTCCACTGCACTCACCACGTCGACGTGCTGACCCATTTGACTACACCCAGGCATGCACACCAACACCGAAGACTCCTACGTCGGCTGCATAATCGCCCTAATCAAGAAACTCAACCTCAACAAACCCATCGTCTGCGGCGCCTCCATGGCAGGCCAAATCTGCCTCGCAGTCGCGGCCCGCGCGGAAGAAGTCGGCGCCGGCGGCACCATCCCGCTGCAAGGCAGCGACTACCTGAACATGGAGCGCCAGTGGTACGACCGCAGCCCGTACGTCAATCAAGCCCTCTTCAACCCGGAATGGATCTACGGCATGATGTCTCCCACTGCTCCCCTGAAGAACCGGCAGTTGATCTGGCATTTGTATTCGGCGCAGGCGTATGGGATTTTCCACGGGGATTTGGATTTCTATTTCGGGGGCTGGGATGGAAGGGAGAGGATGAAGGGGATTGATACGGGGAAGTGTCCTGTGTATATGCTGACCGGGGAGTATGATTGGAGTAATACGCCTGCTATGAGTCAGGCGACTTGCGATAAGATTCCTGGGGGGAAGCATCAGGCGATGAAGGGGTTGGGGCACTTTCCGGCTACGGAGAATCCGAAGGTGTTTGTGGGGTATTGTGAGTCTTGAGTCTTCGGGAGAGTGGGAGGGGGCGTGTGCTGACTTGAGGTGTAGTGCTCGAGGCGATCGACCATATTCAGAAGACACGGACGTGAGGTATCTCGTGGACGATTGCGTGGTTGGCAGGAAAGGTAAAGTAATCAAAAGCGCTGCTCGCGACGAAAGGCTTGGCACGAGTGGAGCACACCACGTTAACACTTCGCTTGATCTTGGCCGTCATAGCAACGCCGTGTCCTCGTCGAATTATGATCATGACGATAGCATGCGAGAGAATGTGATGCATCAAGTGGTGACCGTATAGTGAATCTTACGTACCACTCTACACTCGACACGCCGCCCTACGGCTCATCGACCACCTGTGTCGTCCTGCCTGTCTGACCCTCCACATCCTCAGCATCCAGCGCTACAAAGCTATCACCCGTAAGCCTGACCGCGCCCGCCCTGACCAACGCCTGGCTAAGATCATCAATCAAGTCGGTCAGATCTTCGATGCCCACACATAGCCTGATAATATCCTCCGGCAGAGACCGCTCCTTGCGTGTCGCAGGGTCAATCGACGCGTGGCTCATACGGCATGGCATGCTGATCAAGCTGTTCACGCAGCCGAAGCTGACGCTGATGCCGAAGAGCTTCGTACTCTCCACGATGCGCTCGGAAAGCGCCACGCTGCCCGTCTCGAAGCTCAACACGGCGCCGGCGCCGCGAGCCTGAGAGTCGTGCAGCGCATACTGGGAGTGGCTCTTCAATCCTGGGTACCGCACTTTGAAGCCGCGGCTTTCCAGGAAGTTCGCGATAGCCATGGCATTCGTCTGCTGCTTCTCCATGCGCACCGCTAGCGTCTTTACGCCGCGGAGGAGGAGCCAGGAGTCGAATGGTGCGAGGCCGCAGCCGGTCGAGTTGATCATGAAATAGAACCTTTCCCCGAGCTCGGCGCGGTTGATGCCGATGATGCCGGCCATGAGATCGTGGTGGCCGGAAAGGTATTTGGTGCCGCTCTCGTACGTGACGTCAGCGCCGAGGTCCAGCGGATTTTGGAGGTAGGGAGACATCATCGTGTTGTCCACGGCGACGATGCACTCAGGGCTAGCTTCGTGGGCAGCAGAAGAAATACCAGAGATATCGACGATCTTGATGAGAGGATTGGTGGGCGTCTCGAGCAGAACCATGGTCGTCTTCGCGCTCAGTGCGGCCTTCACGACGTCCAACTTAGTAGTGTCCACGTGCTTGACGGTAATGCCACCATGTGTCTTCAGATACGTGAGCAGGCGGTTGGTGCCGCCGTACAGATCATCGCCCGTAACGACCTCGTCGCCAGGCTTCAGAATCCGCGTGATGACGTCGCACGCACCCATCCCGGAGCTGACGACCAGCGCACGGTTGGCGTTCATGATCTTGGCCATGTGTCTCTCTAAGGCTGTGCGGGTAGGGTTGCCGCTGCGCGTGTAGTCGTACTCTTGTCCCGGACCGCCCTTGAAGGTTGCGCTCTGATATATGGGCACACTGCTGGCATTGTACTGGTCGCCACTGTCGGTATACACCAGCTCCGTTGCGAGGGCATATTTCCGGCCATTGTTCGGGCTGGAGGGGGCGGGCGAGGGTGGGAGGTCGTGACCGTCGAGGTCCAGATGCTTCAGAGCGGCGATTCCGCTTGGAGTGGACATGGTGGTGGAGGGTTAGTTTGGGAAGGACTAAACCCGATGACCTTGTGTGCTGTGGCTACCTGGAGGTAATGATGGGCGGTTCCTGTAAGCTCCCGTGTCGAGGACGATGTCGAGAATGGCAGGTGTGTGCGTGTGATATGAGTGCTCGGAGTCGAAGGAGAGGTGTTCCACGCGGAGTCTTCCGTCCGCCGACCTCGGCATGGAAATGTTTGGGTGAGTCGAGAGGCACACGAGCACGACACCTCAGTGTTCAAAACATTCGATCACACCTACGCGTCCCTTTGACAAGATGCCAGAGATCGTTGACGACAAGTCAGAGCACTGCATCCCCTTCATCGTCGAGCACATCAAGCAACATCGGCAGCAATATGAAGACCGCGGCGAGAGCCCTACGCCTTTCTTCGTAGGCCTGAACGGCGTGCAAGGGGCAGGCAAGACTACGCTGGTAGGTGAGGCTTCAGCGTGAAGGCAGTACCCAGATCTGAGACAGGGCATTGGTGCCGGCTTGTCGTGCTGGCCCACGCTCGTAGCATCAACTGGACAGCGAACACTCCCATTACTTGCCTTCTACAATCGCATCGAGCGGTCGCTTCCTTGCTGAGGATCTCGGTAGGTCACAACTCTCAGTAAGACACTCGCCTCGCCACCCCATAGTCTCCCTACTGTAGTCCTCTCGATAGACGACCTGTATCTTCCACATAGCGAGCAAGAAACCCTGGCCCGGTCGCACTTGGACAACCCACTTGTTCAACACCGAGGCCAGCCATCAACCCACGACGTAGGACTTGGTGTGCGGCTATTCGACGCTCTTGCGAAGAGCGAGACGAATATCAGGCTTCCGAGCTACGACAAATCCGCCTTCTCCGGCTCTGGCGACAGGCGACCCGGAAACGAGTGGGAGACTGTTAACGCAGAAGGTAAGCCAGCTGTCGAAGTCATTGTCTTCGAAGGCTGGTGCGTCGGCTTTCGGTCTCTTGACGACGAGGAAGCAGAGCGCAAGTGGCGGGCGGCTAAAGCTGAGTATGAAAGTAAAGGTGCTGAGTATCAAGGGCAGCTGGGCAAGCTGCAATTGCAGAGTGTGCTATTCGTGAATGCAAAATTGAGAGAATACGATGCTCTAACCGACCGATTTGGAGCTTTCGTGCATATGTGAGTCGGGCGTCGCGTGTCAACTCTTTTATACGACGCTTACGCTCCTGAACAGAGATGCGGAAGACACGCAATACGTCTACGCCTGGCGGCTGGAGCAGGAAGCTGCGTTGAGGGCCACTAGGGGCACTGGAATGACAGAGGAGCAGGTAGTCAGATTTGTAAACGGCTGTGAGTCCACGTAACACTGGGAACATCTGCGATTCACCGTTGCGAAAGCTGGCAACGGACTACACGCTGACGGACCCTCCGCAGACTACCCTGCCTATGAGCTGTACACAGATCGACTCAGAAATGGCATATTCGGTGATGAGAAGGACAAGCAGCTGCGTCTCGTCGTTGGCAAAGACCGGAAGGTGAAGGGAGTGGTGAAGATCTAACGGTCGCGGAAAGTCGTGAGGTTCGCCAGTGTCTCGCCGCCATACTGAGCGCACGACTCTCAGATCAACGCATAACGCACTTCTGGATTTAATGTCTCATGTCAACTTGACCGTTTACGCATATTCTGACGTCCGCAACCTCGTTATGGGTACGCTGATGGGGTGGGTGTAGGTATGATGGGAGCGATTGAGCCTTGGTGAACCCCGCTCCGGTCTTCGCAAACAGCTTTGCTTCCTTCCAGGGCTGCTGTTGGACCTCGGGCTCGGTCTCGTACAACCAATACTGGAGGACGCCTATGTAATGGGAAAGACCTCCCTTCACGAGTCGACCCTTCTCAAACGTTAACACAAGTCGCCTGAACATTCGTGAAACGCGGTAATTATCTTATACCTATACCATGGCAACATACGATCGCAACCACTTCGTCAATCCAGACGCCAGCTACGACCCATCAGGACTTACCGGCAAGAGTGTAATTATCACTGGCGGTGCAAGCGGACTCGGCCTTCAATTTGCCAAAGACTTCGTCGCCGCTGGTGCTTTCGTAACAATAGGCGACATAGACGCCAAAGGCGGTCAACGCGTTGTCGAAGATCTCGGCGGTGAGAAGAAAGCGGCTTTCGTCCAGTGCGACGTCTTGTCCTGGCAGGACCAGCTCAAGCTGTTCAGGACAGCCCTTGATCGATCACCGTCGAAAGGTATCGATATCGTCCTTGCAAATGCCGGCATAAGCGGCCAGGATGACATCTTTCACGACAAGACGGATGAGACTACTGGCGACCCACTCGAACCGGACCTCAGCATCTTCAAGATTGACGGTATTGGACCTTTGTTTACTGTCAAGCTGGCGCTGCATTACTTGGCCCGGCAGCCTCACGACGAGAAGGGTAGGGACAGGTGTATCATAATGACGGCGAGTTTGGCAGGCTACTTGGGCTTGCCAGGATCTCCGCAGTACAACGCGGCCAAGTTCGCGGTTCGAGGCATGATGAACAGCCTGAAGTTGACCGCGCCGGCCAAGGGAATCAGAGTGAATGTTTTAGCTCCTTGGTAAGCTGCGCCTTCTGATCGCGCGGTTATACTAGGCCCGCGTGACACTCTGCACGGGTACTGATCGATCCTCGTTAGGTTCATCAAGACGCCTATCATGTCTGAGGAAGTCATCGACAAGCTCGCGGGCTACGGCGTCAAGTTCGCGGCCATCGAGGATGCGTCTTCGGCTGTGATGCACTTGGCTTCGGACACATCGCTGAATGGGCGTGCGCTTGCTGTGGTGACAAGAGATGTGGATTCGAGGGGTTACATGGATCTAAGGGAGGATGATTATAGGGAGGGTGACTTCTTGTTGAAGGCTTCGCAGGAGGTCAGGCAGACGAGCCATCGGATTGGCACGGAGTGATAGCATCGCACAGTCTTCAAAAGGCGTAGGGAACTGATGAGGCTTCTGTTCTTGTTCCCACATGAGGGTGTGATGTTGCCGTACATGGTCTGCCCATCTACATATTGGTTGCCTCAGGCCTCAAAACGACCCGTTCAGATCCTAGCGTGACCCGTTTGGGAAGCACCTCGTCGCTGCTTCACTTCATTAGGCAACCTCACAAAAACCTGGGCGCAGCTCCGCCTGTCGGAGGCTCCGCCACTCGCAGAGTTCATCCTATAAATGCTATCGTAGTACCCTAGACCGACATGGACTACGTTCCCGTCCCAAAGGCCGGGCGGCTCTGGTATAGCAAGGCGGACTTCTTCAGACCTTTCAGGACCGCCACTGGTGCAACTGCTGGCGAGAACATCATCCCATTGTATGACCCTACTCTGCATCGTGAGGCTGTTGATGAACCAGACCTGAAAGACCTCAATACGGCTTTGGCGACGCTGGTGGACATCTTCCCAGACGTGGAGCCGGAGACGTTCCGCGAGATGCTGTCAAACCTCAGCGAGTCGAGCCGAGTGGAGATTGTGACCGAGCAGATGCTCAAGAGCGATGCCAAGAGGACTCGCAAAACGCTGCGAAAACTTCCTTCGCCAGAGACGACTGCCAAGCGGCGTCCTCGTCCTAGCGCACACACTGCACTACCAACGGCGGATGCGTTTCGAGGCGAAAGCTACAAGAAAGCCGTCAAACAGGTGCTGTATCAAGAATTCAAGACCCTCAGTCATTCATCAATCAAGGCAGTCATGGCCGAGCAGAACTATTCGTACACCCAGTCTCGGCCAGTCCTGCAGCAGCTGGCGGCGAAGTCATGGCGCTTCTCGCTCTCCAATATCTGGGCACGACGATCACCGTTTGTAGCTACAGGCGAGCATCCGAACATCATGATGGGTGATACGACTACAGACCAGACCACTGGCGTCCGGCGGACGGGCAGTGCGCAACTAGATCAGGAGCTTCATGATCTGTTCGTGACACCCGCGCTACAGCAAAGAAGACAAGAACAGCTTGCCACAGATTTTGCACTTGCGAGCCAACTCAACGACACAGAGGCCAAAGAAACGGAGACGCTTTTCGATTGCGAGTGTTGTTACGGCTCGGTGACGTTCGAACAGCTGGCTATCTGCGATGATAACTGTCACCAGCTATGTTTTGATTGCGTACGGCGCTCGGTGAACGAGGCTCTATACGGTCAGGGATGGTCTCAGTCGATTGATCTGCAGAAGACTACGCTGCGATGCTTCGCCCAGGCAGATCAGACCTGCCATGGTCGGCTTCCTGGAAACATCATTCGCCGTGCCCTGGCTGAGCCTGGTGCCGACGAAGACACGTGGAATGAATTGCAAAAACGTATGGCGAGCGAGGCGCTGGTCAAGAGTGGGCTACGGCTGCAGCGATGTGGCCTTTGCCAATACGCTGAAGTCGACGAAGTCCCGTCACTCAAGCTTCGGAACGCTCGGGGAATTTTGACACACATCGTTACCCGGTCTTCAGCGACACTACAGATCATGCTGCTATTCCTCACTGCCGCTACGATATTGATTACAGCACCACTGATAATGATTGCCTGCCTAGTCTGGATGATCATCACATTGGTCCCACCCGTAGCCGCCATTACGGACGCCTCCTGGTCGCGAGTCTACAAACAACGTCGAGGCTTGAAGTTTGAATGCCGCAATCCGACCTGCAGCAAGATCTCCTGCATACGCTGCACAGCCACCTGGCGGGACCCGCATGTCTGCTTCGAAAGCGAGAAGACATCCCTACGCACTGCCATTGAGTCTTCGGCAACCGCGGCAGTCAAACGCACATGTCCGCGCTGCCTACTCAGCTTTGTCAAAGCCAGCGGCTGCAACAAATTGGTCTGCAATTGCGGGTACACTATGTGCTACATCTGCCGCCAGGAGGTCACGAGTAAAGAAGGCTACGGACATTTCTGCCAGCACTTCCGGCCGAGCGGCGGGCGGTGCGGTGAGTGTGAGCGATGTGATCTGTACGGCGCTGAGGACGAGGAGGCTGCGATCCGGAAGGCTACCCAGACTGCGGAGAAGATGTGGCGGGAGAGGGAAGGTGGGAGGCAGGGTGATACTCACACCACGCAGTTGATGGTGGAGGCGCTTATTAGCCGTACAGGTCACGGGAGGTGGTATGAGGGTTTGCTTGATGCGGTGGTAGATGCTATAGCAGCATAAGCAAACGTCTTGTGCTCACCATGGTCCGCGCTTCAACTCTGGCAAGGTCTTCCTGTATGTATCTAGTGGTGTAACTGCCGCTGTCACGGCGTCGGCGTAGGGCTGAGGCGCTTGTCACATGCCAGAGACGTGGCCTGCCTCAGGCTCAACTGACATGCACAGCTCCATCAACGTAAGCGTTACGGCGGCCAAACACCACTTCACAGAAGACCATAGCGAAGACTCGAATACACATCACATCCGACACTTGAAGAGGCATGATCGGTCCGTACGGGTGAAAGGACTCCCCAGACGCGCCTCTAGCGGCAACCCACATGCATCCATTCACATGCACCAGCTTGGCCGGCGATGTCCAGCAATGTTCGCACCAGCTCGACCCCAGCCGCTTCTTCCTTACTGCGCCCGCGCAACAGACGCCTGATCTCTGGCCTGGACGAAGGCGATGAAGGGAATCTTGACTCGACCGGTACTGTGGCATCCCGAATTGCTTCGCCCTTGCTTTCGCCATTGAACAGCCGAGCAGCCTCGCCGATACCGTCCGCCCGACTCTCACGTCCTGAATCTAGCCGGAGAGTGCAGGGTAGCGGGGGTCATGATAGACTGGGCGGGCGGGCAGCAGGTGGCGGACAAAGGGAGGCCGGCAATGGGTCGTCAAGCTCGTTGTCGGGTCTTTGGGGCAGCTCTTGGACGGCTTTGCAGGGCATAGCTTCTGATCTGTTGACCGGTGACGCCGCATTCGATGCCAGCGATAAATCAAAACGCTCACGACGACCTCTACGGGGACGGTCAGGCCCACGGTCTTCCACGAGTGCGCCTCCGGGTCAATGGGGCCCTGGCGTTGGCCCCACTTCTCATCCTGGACCTGCCAGCATAGGCAGCGGCTCACGAGACAAACAACTTGCCGCATTGCGCGCGCAAAAGCGCAAAGATATGCTGATGACGCAAGATGCTAGCTATGCCGATACGCTGGGCAAGTTCAAGCGGCGGCTATCCGACGAAGGAGCATCGCTGTCGGCACCTCCAAGCGAGAACGAGGATAGAGATGCACTTGTATACGTACACCATGTGCAAAAAGCCGATACCCTGGCGGGCATTACGATCAAATACAATTGCTCGGTGGCAACCTTGCATAAGGCGAACAGGATGTGGCCGAACGACCCCGTTCATAGCCGAGATACTCTGATCCTACCGGTCGATGCATGTGGCGTGAAAGGGAAGATGATGCCAGGCTCTGAGGCATTGGACCTGCTCAGCTCTGACGCAGATGCTCTTTCGGCCGGCCAGGCGGAGGAGGTACCTACGCCCGATCCGCAACTGCTCAACGGCGATGCTTTCAGTCGCAATCGAACCAATTCATCCTCCACGAACACAAGTCGCCGGCCATCTACAGCTGCGTTGTCCAATGGAGTCTCTGGACCGCCTTGGCATCACGATTCTTGGGTCCTACTCCCCGCCGATACAAAGCCGACCGAAATTGCTCGCTTGTCGCGCAGAGCACTAGGCTACTTCCCACCTACCCGACGGAAAAGCAACTGCTACTCCGACCTCGACACACCCTCTGCATCCTTTGACCTGACACGACCGGCAACCAACGATCAGCAGCTGCTGGCCGCATCACCCTCACGACAAGACCTGCGCCCACCTCGACCGCGCAGACTCAGCAACGCGAACAATGGCTACTTCCCAGCCTACATGGCCGGTCCAGGCGGCGTAGGCACAATGAACCGCAACGTCCACTTCCCGGGTCCTGCGCAAGACGGCCTGAACAAGTTCTTTGCCAAGCACCTACCCAATGTGGCGCCACCGCGGAATCACCAGGCGCTTTTGACACCCGAAATGCCGCTCTACTCTGACGAACTGACTCCCGTCGCTTCGGGCACTACTTCGCCGAATCTCATGGCTACGAATGTGAACTTGGAGAACGTCGGCGGTGCTATCGAGACTTGGATGCGCCGGATGGCGACGCAGGCCAAGGGAGCTATGCAGAATCCTGATCGGCAGAAGGCTGCGAGAGCGTCTGTGGGGACGCCTGGGAAAGGTGCTGGTGGGATTGGTGATTTGATTGAGATGACGGATGAGTTTGAGATTGGCGATGATGATGATGTTAATGAGAGTCATGATGATGAGGAGCATGGGAGAGGGAGGCGAGAGTCGGTACTTCATGTTGGGACTGAGCCTACAAGCAGTGCGGTCTCGTATTACGAAGACACTGGGATCCGAGAAAGGTCGAAGGGTGGAAAGAAGGGGAAGGACGACTGACGGTAGTACGTCGGCGTACCGTGCAGAAGAGGATCCTTCGGCTTCAGGGACCACACACCCGTACCGAGCGACAAAGACGAACAAGTGGAATTGGCTTCACCTTCGGCAACAGACATTGCGACCCAAGACATAGTGCTACGAGTTCGCCAGCTCCACCACGAATATCTTGGTTGCATCTCTGCAGGGCGCTCGGCACATGCTCGCGAGATCTTATCCGCCCCCGCGTCGATCATCGTGGGGAAGAATGTGGCGTGGGAATAGGGAATAAGCTCACTGAAGATGCAGCTATAAAGCACCGCTCCACCTTCGCAATTCTACAAGACCTCGTTACGCTGCTCTTGCTTCTGTTACTCCCGCCATTCGCAACATGACGGCTCGCAGGATCCAGTCGCGGTGACATTGTTCGAGGCGCATTTTAGGAGGGCGACCACAATCGAGCTATAAGAGCACAGTAGACATTGCACTTGTGCAGCAGTCATGGCGACCTCACTGAGCCGGACGTGGCTCGACCTTGCATTCGTCTCCCGATCACTGTCTCAGCCACTGCGGAAGGCCACTCGACCAACCCCCAGCCATAGACTGGTCGGTCTCCACACCACTCAACGACGAGGCCTCCTTGGCCAATCCCAACGCCGACGAGCCACCACCGCTGCCTCGACGCCCTTCAACCACCCCCTCATAGACCACCAATACGACGCCATCGTCGTTGGTGCTGGCGGCGCCGGCCTCCGTGCAGCCGTTGGTCTCGCCGAATCCGGCCTCGAAACAGCCTGCATCAGCAAGCTCTTCCCCACCCGCTCCCACACCGTCGCAGCCCAAGGCGGCATCAACGCCGCGCTCGGCAACATGGGCAAGGACGACTGGCGCTGGCACATGTACGATACGGTAAAAGGCAGTGACTGGCTGGGCGATCAGGACGCTATACACTACATGTGCCGGGAAGCGCCGAAGACGGTGTACGAGTTGGAGAACTATGGGATGCCGTTTTCGCGGACCGAGGACGGGAGGATATACCAGAGGGCGTTGGGTGGACAGAGCTTGGAGTATGGGAAGGGAGGGCAGGCTTATAGGTGTTGTGCTGCGGCGGACAGGACGGGTCATGCGATGTTGCATACTTTGTACGGGCAGAGTGTCAAGGTAGGGGTCACTCGTAATGATAGATTGATGTTACTGAGACTGACGGTTCTCAAGCATAATACGAATTTCTTCATCGAGTACTTTTGCATAGATCTCCTTATGGTCGACGGGGCGTGCGTTGGTGTGCTATGCATGTCGATGGAAGATGGTACGCTGCATCGGATCTTTGCAAAGAATACTGTGCTGGCGACCGGCGGGTACGGTCGGGCGTACTTCTCGTGCACTTCGGCGCATACGTCCACGGGAGATGGCAATGTATGTCTGGATACAGCGCGCGCGAGAGTTTGCGACTAAGCTGACAAGTTCGGCAGGCGATGGTTGCACGAGCGGGTCTCCCAAACCAGGACTTTGAATTCGTTCAATTCCATCCGTCAGGCATATACGGCGCGGGGGTATTGATTACAGAAGGCGCTCGCGGCGAAGGTGGATATCTTCTCAATTCGGAAGGCGAGCGCTTCATGGAACGCTACGCGCCAACAGCGAAGGACCTTGCATCTCGGGACGTAGTGGCGAGAAGCATGAACATCGAGATTCGGGAAGGAAGAGGTTGCGGGCCAGATAAAGACCATATCCGCCTACAGCTCAGCCATCTACCCAAAGACATCATCTATGACCGCTTGCCCGGTATCGCCGAGACGGCTTCGATTTTTGCGGGTATCGACATTACGAAAGAGCCTATACCCGTTCTGCCGACTGTACACTACTGCATGGGCGGTGTGCCAACCAACTACAAAGGCCAGGTACTGACAATTGACGCGGATACCGGCCACGAACAGACCGTCGATGGGCTCTACGCGGCGGGCGAGGTGGCGTGTGTGAGCGTGCATGGTTCGAACCGGCTTGGTGCGAATAGCTTGCTGGATATCGTCGTGTTCGGCCGGGCGTGCGCGCTGGATATCGCGGCGAATAACGAAAGGGGTATGGATCATAAAGCTGTGTCGGAGGATGTGGGACACGAGAGCTTGGCGGAAATGGAGGCGATACGGAATGCGGACGGCGATATCCTGAGCGCGCAGATTCGGACGGATATGCAGAAAGTTATGCAGGCTGATATCGCCGTTTTCCGGACCAAAGAGAGCCTGGAAGTCGGGAACAAGAAGCTGGAGAGCATACAGCAGGACTTCAAGACCCGATTGGCGGTTAAGGATAAGAGCATGATCTGGAACTCGGACTTGATCGAGACTCTCGAGCTGCGCAATCTGCTGACGTGCGCGGCGCAGACGGCGAAGAGTGCGGACGCAAGGAAGGAGAGTCGAGGCAGTCATGCACGGGAGGACTTTCCGGATAGGAATGATGCTGAGTGGATGCGGCATAGTCTGACGTGGCAGAAGCGGGAGGGAGAGGAAGTCAAGTTGGGGTATAGGAGGGTGGTGGGGACGACGTTGGATGAGGAGGAGTGTAAGGCTGTGCCGCCTGTTATGAGGAGTTATTGATCGTGCTATGAGCTCTGATGTTAGAAATGCGCTGCTCTGTCCGGCGAGGGAGACTGCGCGGATAGATGGATCATGCCCATGTCATGGCTGTCCGAAGAACCCCAACGCTCACGATAATCTTGCTATTGTCGATTTTCTTTCAGCACCGGCTCTCGCCTACCCTATCACTTAAACGTCGCTACCTGATTAGGCCCGCTGCCGAATCAATTCTCTCCAACCCTCAACGTCGGACGTCGGAGCCTTGTCGAATGCCATTGCACCTGATGCTGACATCCGAGCGAGATGAGAAATTGCTGCAGCCATCACCATCTCGTGGACACAAACAATGCCAATACTGAAATGCTAGCCACTCGCGAGAGGCTCCACGCAGCCCGTCACTGGCGGGTACCTTGACTGGCGGCGCTTGTAGCCGCCGTAGCAGCAGTAATGTGCCATCCGGTATTTTCCACGACTCGCCTCAGTGTAACGATCATGCTGATTATACCGGATCGCCGGCCACCATGAGCGGGTGCCCTTGGGTGTTATAAACCCACATGTTTCCGCTTCCTCTTCGGCTGTCTTTCACGTGGAAAGGCGCTTGATCCTGTACCCGAGTCAGAAGACGAATGCACAGACGGCCCTGAGCAGTATCATCGCTTACGTCCAGGTGTATGAGCCAGACATACTTCAGCACCTGCGCCATGAAACCGCTATCCATCTCATCGAGCTTCTTCCCACCATTAACAGCATTGACATCGCTAATGGCGCTATAAGCTGACTCCGTCTTGCACACCGAAATGATGGCCTTGAAAGCCGACCAAGCCCACTCTCTATACTTCAGGTCCTTCGTCGCTCGGTAGGCGTAGTACCAGCTCTCGATCACTTCCGGTCTAAGCTTGTACTCCGGACTCGTGACTTGCACCGAGTTGCTGCTGTTGCACTCGTCGAGATCGAACCTCGCCTTGAAGCTAGGGCTGCAATCGGTCGTCCACACGACGAGCTCGCCGCCTAGACCGGTGGCTATCATCTGGTACAATGCACCAGCAGTGTCCGCGATCGACACACCAAAGTCGATCAAAGTCTGGTTACCAGTGATCATCCCGCCGAGGATGAAGTTGCCGCCGGCGAACCAAGACGGTGCGTCCATTTCTTTGATTATATCTCTACCGTTCCAGCGAGGCAGAAGAGTCCATTCGGGGTGGCCGTAAGGGTGGGAGGCAATGTATCGGATAGTAGAGTCTGCAGCCAACTTCCAGCGCTCCAGGTACGGCGCGTACGCTTTGCTGTCGTATATGTAAGCTTTCAGAAGATATTCGTAGAATACTGAAAGCAGTCAGCAGTACACACGGGAGCGTTCAAGTGCGCCCACCATCTGAAGATGAGCCCCAGCTTCCTTTCCGATCGATCAGGTCACCAGTAGTGACACGCACGTTCGACCCAAGTAATCCTGGCCACGGCTCAAACTTCTCCGGCCTGGGATTCAACAGGTGTTGTTCCGCTCGACGAGCATGCTCAGCGTATACCCGATGACCAGTAATATCGGAGAGACGGGCGAACTCGAGGATGAGCGAGCCGGCGCCAGCAATGGTGTTCGAGAGGGCATCGTCAGTAGTGCAAAGTGCAGTGTCGACCCAATTGCGCGGGACTCCCGAGGGGGTGCTGAACCCACAACTGAGAACATTGCCCAACTCGACCATCTGCCTGTATAGACCATCCCGTAGATCTTGCTGCGGCACCAGATGCGCAAAAGGGCCGTTCAAGAGATCGTAGGCCGATAACATGCCTCCAAATTGGTGGGTCGTGACTTCGTTCAGCTGGATGCTAGTACCGTCCTCGATCCGGTTGTAATCGAGATTGACGAGGAAGTCCAGGATCTGACGGACTGTGTCCTCGTTCTCGAACATGATTGCGGTCGACAACGCATCGATGGCTGTGACTCCCCAGCCGCCGAAGTCGTCGTCCATTGCCTTGGTCACGGGACGGTAAGTGTCGTGTCCCATGCCATGGTTGGCATAGCCGTCCCAGGCGTGTTGGAAGGCGGCTTCTACTTCACGTCGCCTCGCTCGGAGCGTCTGGCCTATGTACCACTTAGCCGGTATCGTGGAAGATGTTCTGCCAACTCACAACGAACCAGAAGATGGGCCCAGAAGCCACGGTCCACAACCTGCCAGCGAAGAGCATATCAGGCATAAAGATAGCAACGCTGCCAACGCGACTGCGATTCTTCTGGGCGACGAGTACATGTCCCGCAGACGCTGCAGTCGACGACGCAACGGGATGGGGCGTTTTGGCTGCATACTCGTGCAGGCTGCAAAGCATACTTTGAAGATGATTACAGGTTCATCGACCTTCGATACGAGGCGTGTATACTCGTTGATGAGAGAAACATGTTTTTGACCTCCGTTGGGAAGTAGTCGCTGAACTGCGGCTCACCGTCTCACGTGACATCGAACGCTCGCAGACGACAGCCGAGCACGAAACGGAATTACATGTAATAAGAGGATGGGTGTGATTGATGTATCGGCTCTCAAAGAAACCACAGCGTTCGAGTGCCCAACTCAGCTATTACGGGTACTACTGCGGTTCCGGTGTTGCGGAGAGCGACACAGACTACCTTACTCATTGGATGCCATGCTGTTCCGTCACCGCTTGCCTCGAAGCAGGCAGCCCGAAAATCCACACCACCTTAACCCCCCCTCCAGGCAAGCGTATCTCCATGTCATAAGGCCCACCATCTTCCTCCCGAACAGGCACGTGCGCGTCCAAAGTCTCTCGCACCGCCGAGACACACCAATCCACCGTCGATCTCCTTTCCAATCCCATTGATACCCAGGAGTAAAGGCTCCGGCACCAAGGATCCAGAACCTCCTTCGCCGTCCGTCCCAACTCCTCACAGCAGCTCTCGCAGTCCCGGAGATATTCGTTCCCGCCGTGGCTGCTCCACGAGCAAGACGGCAGAGTCACGGTTTTGAACATGAACACGTCTAGTCGGCAATCGCGCGCTCTGGGTCCTAGGTCTTCGTCGTCAACGACCACGCACTCCAGGTGTCCGGCGGCCATGCGCCGAAGGCCGGGCAGGCGTAGCATAGAGGAAACCCCCAAATACTTCGCCACCAGGATACCCGGCAACTCGAGCTCGACGAGATTGGGCAGCTGCTGCAATGCCATGATGACGTCGGATGGGTTACAGCAGCTATTCCGCAGCTGCAAAACCGAAAGCCGTTGAATCTTAGCCTCGGCGCTCTCAGGAATGCAGGGCGCGACACTCTGGCCCAGCAGCCGGCCCATAGGCTGCTTCCTGGTGGCCTTCTGATCGTCAACGGTGGTCAGATGACACAGCATCACTTCCTGGTCATCATAGCAGAAAGTACTCTCTTCCCAAAACACCTCCTCAGTCTCGTCGTGGATCTGGCGGTTCACGGCCCGCAGACCCGAGGCCGGACGACCGTGGCATCCAGCCGCATAGCAGGCTTCCACTTGCTCAGTCGTCAACCGATTCTTCTTGATGAATGACTTGGGGAGTTGGCGGAAGCTGTCCGGGGTGGAGAAGCCGCCGGCTTTGGTGTCCTGTACGGTGGCGTGGGTCGAGCGGTAGACGGGCCATTGCCAGGGTGTGTCGGTGTCGAGGAGGGGGCAGGCGGGGAGGTGGGTGCGATGCCAGAGGGGGGGTTGGACGAGGGCGAGGGTGTAGACCATGTCTATTAGCTCGCGGGGGAGAGAGAGGAAGCTTGTTGGCTGTGCCGTGGGGGTTGGGGGTTGCGTGTCTGCCATCGCGACTGGTTCTTGAAAGTACTTTGCTGGGCAGAGATGATGTTTGCGAACGATGGAAGAGAAGGTCGAGAGTCCGGCATGCGAAGGTCCGGCTTATAAGGAAAGACTGGAATGTGAATGTGAGTCTTGGCAGAAAGGGCGGCACCACGAGGACACCAGACCCACTTTTCGCAAAGCTGGCCAGAGAATGTTTGATACTGTCAGCATGGTCATGCCCCTTGGACTGACAGAAGACAAGTCCTCACGCATCACTAGCATGCTCGTAGCAGAGCTTGAAATCTCCTGCGAGCAGGAATCTTGAGTACAGGCGGCCGCTGTGAGACCTCTGCTGGGCGCTGTGCTGAGGCGTGAATTTCGCGCCATCCTTGGCCTTGATCTCAGAGAGGAAGCCATGGTTGTCCGCTCAAGGATGCCAGGAAACCAGTACGCGAGGGCCCTTGTTGAAGCGTCTGCGCGCCCGTCGGGTCTTTGTCACCCCACTTTGCGAGGAGATCGGGAGGCCCCGATTCACCGGGACTTAGTATGAGCACCAAAAAGCTGTCGTATATATCCCTGTGAGCTGCTAGTGTCGTAGACAATGTATTGTCGTGCGTGCGAGCGAGTACACTGATATCATCCAGTACGCGCCGCGGCGCAAGTCTTAGTAATCGGAAACCCGCAGAAGACGGCGTGTCTGCTCCATCAAATGCAGAACATCGATCGTTGATATGCTCCGCGGGATAACAGGACGGGGCTTTCTTTGACGCACGTTTGCTCATCAAAGCTCCAGCCTTCCGGATGCGCCGGGCAGGTCCTGGCGGGCGTGGGTAGACTTCCGTAGAAGACGGGTGATATTGACTGGTATGTAAGCGCATGTTTTACACTCCCACGCTCGTAAGATAAATCGCGCGCTATTGCTACACGGACTAGCCGCTTCTTCGTCAGGCCGCAAGAGACCTCAAAGGACCTGCATACCGCAATCAGCTCGCTTCCTCCCAGCGTACTCCTGAATCACAGAATCCCACTAACCCTCTGCCTCTTCCTCCCCGGCACATTCCCACTACTCTGCGCCTCAGTCCGCTGACTCCGCTTCTCCTGCGCATCGAGCACCAGACTCAGGACATCGAAACCAAACTGCGGGAACTCGAGACACATGCGCTTGAACTCCTGCTCGGCCTCGTGCCGCAGCACATGGCTGCGCGTCGCCCAGAACGCCGCGACGGGCTTCCGGATCGCTTCGTCGTCGGGCGCCGCCTCGCGATACACGAACCGCGCGTAGGCGATCTCGCCTTTGGCTGTGCTTTGCGTGAGGTGAATTTTCTTGTGCGCGAGCGCGCTGAGGCTTGGGAGGCCGAAGCGCTGTGCGAGGGTGTAGACGCGGGCGTGGCGGAGAAGGGCAACGCCTTCGTTGTCGGATTGTGGGACGGTGGGGTCGTATTCCATGGATGTGGGTCCGGCGAGGGTGGGGAAGTAGTCGCCTTTGTAGAGGTATTCGAGAACGCTGGCGACGGCTTGGAGGTCGTCGTGGGGGAGGGCGATGGTCTTGTGGGCGGTGGAGGCTAGGCTGTCGCATTCGCCGGCGAAGTAGGGAGATTGGATTAGGAGGGCTTGGTGGGCGTGGAGGGTTGTGGTGCCGTCGGAAGCGGAGCCGACGTGGAGGTGGATGATGGGGGAGCGCAAGTAGCTGGCAGGGAGTCAGTGGTAGTCTCTCGCGACGCGCTTCATCGCCGGGTGTAGCGCACTCGAGGAAAGTGGTCCGCTCTGGCATCTCGGGCTCAATATCCTCCAGACCCGTTGCTTCGGCGTTGCCATCACCGGCGTTCGTTCCCTCCACCTCGGCCATGTCCTCGTCCGCCGCCGCCTCGACTTCGTCGTTGATCTCCAGGTCCGACATTGCGCGAGAGGTGGTTTATTGTATGGGCGATAAGTGGACGTGGGTGCGACAGAGTTCTCGATGGCGTAGATGCGGTAGAGTGCTGTGCGAGTGAAGTGACGCGACGTGGTGTGCGAGTGAAGTGAGTGAGGGCGCCGCAATGCGACTGATGAGACGGAGAAGCGAACACAACGGAGGCTGGAAATGACAGGCGTGATGGCAGGGAGCTCTCACGCGCTAGGCCTGTTCCTGGCACATGCGTATGCACCTGTTCGAGGGGCTAATATTGGGGCACATTGGCGCACCATTAATCAAATTTGGAGGTCTGACTGTTCAATACATGTTATGCAGTAATGCGAGGGTACAACTGTGTAGCACGAACGAGACATGTCCTGGGTCTCTGCATAATGTGCTCGATGCCTGTGACGAGAACTACACCTACTTCCCTTCTTTCCATACCCCCACCATCATCACAGCACAGTAGCAAGACGAACGCCTCGCTAATACCCATCATTTGCTACACGTATCACGAATGCCCACCCTCCATCCCCTCATCACCTCAACCCCTCCATCACCCTCAAGACCTCCTCCGCCTCCCGTCGTCCCCTGTCATCCAAGTCCCTACTCCCCCTTAACAAACTCCCCAAACAATCCCTCACCATCCCCGCCCCCTCCTCACTCCCACAAACCATCCTCTCCCCCGCCCTCTCACTCTCCCCCACCCACCTTCGACAAACCTCCACCATCCCCCCCGCCAACCCCCTCTTGGCCCTCTGTCCCACAAACGGCGCCTCATTAGCATAAAACAACTGCTCCAGCTCCGCCAGCACCCCAGCAGCCGGCACCCCACACGCCATCAAAACCTGCACCGCCCAATTCGCCGGCGGAGCCCTCTCATGGCCCTCCAGCGAATAAACCTCCAACTTCCTCACCAGCGTCCGCACGGGGAAAATCGCCTCGTCCAAATCCAATTTCCGCCCCATCTCCTGCACTTTCATCCCAATCCGCTCCCAGGGCTCCGGCCCGCCCTTTTCAGCCAACGCGCGGTTATGCTCCGACCGGATTAGATCCTCCCAACTCCTCTCCACGTCCGCAGGGTTCCGATGATCCGCGACGCGGAAAATGCACAGATTGATATCGTGGTAGCCTGCCTGATCGCTGAATTGATTGAACAACTCCCCCACGTCCAGGATCCCCTGGCTGCTCTCCAGCGTCTCGAGGACGATAGCACGGCGCTGGCCAGTGAGGCGTAGGTCGGACTTCATGCGCTGCAGGATATCGTCTTGCAGCATTGCGACGTCCAGGAGGTCTGAGATCTCGCGGAGGAGCTGCTGTTTGTTCTGTCTGCCGCTGTCGAGGAGCGCGGAGGTGGAGGAGGAGCGCGTACTGGCGTTTGTGCGCGCGCGGCTGAGGTAGCCGATGCGCTCTTCTAGCGCGAGGGCAAAACCTCCTTTGGCTAGCTCTAGTTGCGTGGCTGCTGCGGCTAGGAAGTCGTTGTTGTGCGCGTGATAGCGCCATAGTAGGTCTGCATGCGCGCGGTCTGTGGCGCTCCGGCGGGTGAGGTAGTCCAAGACGTATGGCGTGCGGACCTCTAGTAGTTTGTCCGCCTGTCCTTTCGACGTATACCAATCGTAGAGGCAAGTCTGAAACACGGTGTCGGAGGACGAGTCGATGATGTCGTACGCCTCGCTTCGTCGCCGCGCAGCCAGCGTCGACTGCCCGTCAGCGTGCTGCAGCGCGGCCGCGTCCGTCTCGCGCTCCAGAGCCTCGATCGCCGCGAAGACGAGATCGTAGCAGAACTTCCGCTTCTCAAAGTCTGATTGCCGCGCATCGCCTTCCGGTGACCCATCTCGCAGCCAAGTCGCCGCCCTGCGCGCCCGATCCCTTTCCTGCGCCACCACAAGACACAACTGCACCGCCCCGGCATAAAAAGACATGCCAAGATACTGGCTCACAGCCCAGATCATATGCTCTCCCGTCAAACTCCCGCCCACCTTCTGGAAAAGCCGCTGGCTCTCATTCAACAGCACCCGGCCCGTCTCGCTCTGCCCACCCGCTTCACTCGCCCGCTTGACCTGCTCCTGCGCCTTGAAAATCACCACATCGTCCGCACTACAGAACGAGCCGCAGCGCCTCCGCAGCGCCTCCGCAACAGTGTCCACGTTGCTACCGTTGGCAATATTGCGGTTGACGATCGCTTTCACCAGCTCCTTCGCGAGTTCGCGACCGGGCGCGGATATGAAGAGTTGTTCGAACGTGAGGTCCCGGGCTCTGCGCCTGCTGTCTTCGGGTAGCACGGCGAGGATGTCCTCGAGACGTTCGTCGAAGAGGACGAGGACGAAGGAGATGCCCTCGACGATGCTGTTGATGAGTTGCACTAGGCTGTTCATGGCGCGGTGTTCGCCGTGCAGGGCGATTTCCTCTTGGCGCGTGCTGGGTCGGCCGAGAGCTTGGGGGCCGGCGAGGCCCTCGATGAAGGGTTTGTTGCGGGACAGGAAGTCGGAGAGCGTGTTGAGGTCGCGCTGGACGCTGCGGAGCTTTTCTAGCTCGACGGTAGGTGCGAGGGTCGGCGGGACGCCTGGCTGGATCTCAACTCGCATGATGCACGTTATCCAGATAGATCGCACAAGTCGGGAGACATACAGTGCCAGACCCTCATGCCGCGGGCTTGGTCGCACACTGTCAATGGGTTCCGCATTGCGATCCACAACGGCGTTCGCGTTGTATTCCGGCTTGCCGCCATGGTCGATGAAAGCTTTACGTGCTCCCTCGACGACCTCCGGATCCGTGATTGCCGTTACGCGAGACTCGGAAGTGACGTCCATGCCCTGCCCGCAAGCCACGGCGAGCGCTGTCGCGGCCGTCTCGCCTCGGCCGTAGGTGCGGACGAAGCGCTTGATATCTCCATCACGGCCCTCTTCATCGGTCGAAGCGTATCGCATCATACTCGCGAACACATCGACGAGTCTTCTCCGCCGAATCGTCTGCACACCATCTGCAGTCATGATCGCAATCTCCGCCGAAGGGTGATCGAACTGCACCGCCATCTCGTTTCCGTAACCCACCGGGGTACTGGATGCGGCAAAGTCCGGGGTGATCAGGGCCACCGTCGAGTGACCGGACGGGAGATCGATCCACTGCCCAAACTCTACGAAACCCGAGCTGACGTTTGATGAGCCTTGCTGCGCGTTTTTCAGGCGCGCAAAGTCGGGCGCGGCGCAGAAGACGCGCTCGCGCCGCCCCTGCTGCATATTCTGCGGTTGGAAGGCCATGAAGTAGCCTGGCGGTAGTCGGTATGCGCTGTCTGTCGGTGAAAGCGCCCTTGATGATGTGTCCGTGCCGCTCTGCTGAGATCCGCTATACGGTGTCATGGCTGTCGAGCCAGACTGCTGCTGTTGCTGCTGCGGAACCGCGTTCGGGTCTTTGGGTGGGAAGCGTACATGGAGGACTTGCATACTGCTCGGTGGGTTCTGCGCATCTGCAAGGTTATTGTAGCTACGCATTGCCGACAGATAAAGTCTGCAGCCAGTGTTCGTCGTGGCCATGACATTGAGCTTGCCACCCTCGGTCGCGGTGATCACGCTGAGGTCTATTAGACGCACGTCCCTGCTATAGAGCAGGTCGGTCGGTCCGGTAAAGTGGCCCAGGTTCTGGAGCAGACCACCCAGTGCCCGGAAAAGGCCGAGCTTGATCTTGTCTTTGACCAGCCAGACCTTGATCTCGCTCGTATCGCTGAGTGTGTACAGCAGATCGCGGCTGTCGTCCAGCACCAGACGCTGCAACCGCTTGTGCCCCTGACCTGAAACGAACAACGACGAGACAGCTTTCATAGGCGGGGGCACGAAGTCGTAGCCGCTACTCGTGTGACATATTCGAGCACATTTGCCTCTGAACCAACCCTCTTCTTGCTGATACTGGAATTCGTAAATGTCCTCACTACCAGCATCCAGGAAGAAGATCCGTCCGGTCTTGTTCGAGGCCTCAATCTGTCGCACGTTCAAGCCCTTGGTATGTATCCACATGCGCGTGTTGTATAGCGCGACCGTCTTGGCTCCCGTCTGCGTCGTCTGAGTGCTCACGCCGAGCAAAAGCATTGTGTCACTCGTCGCGACCACGATCACGTGCGTGATCTCCTTTACAAACACACCCGGCTTGGGCTTGACGAGCTTCACAGCCGTGATTGGGTGCGGGTTCTCCTCGTAACCGATCAACTCCGGGTTGTTGACGGTATAGTCCCACAAGTAGAGGCAATTGTCCATAACCGCCCAGCAGTGGCTCAGACCCGGCATCACACCCATCTGCAGTCCTCCAACCGTCTGGTTCGCTTGCTCGATGATGGAAGTGGGCAGATCGTACATGCGTAACTTCTGGTAGGGCAGCCATGCCGGGTTGGTGGGCAACTCGTACTCGCCGCTCATACCTTGTACTACGTATTTTTCAAGCTCCGGGAAATTCTGTTCCTGCCTGAGTGTCTCGTTGATTGTGCGAGCCGCGCGATCGACCGGAGACAGCTGCGGTGCGCTGGACCGGGCGGCATTGTTGTTGGTTGGGGCTGCCGGTTGCTGGTTTTGTCGCAATTGTGCGGCCTGGGGTGCGAAAATCGAGGGTGCGGGCGCAGGCGTATTGATGAAGCCACCGGGGAGCTGGCGCTGAGGCGTCTGGGGGCCTGCGACGGCGGCCATGTCGTCTCCCTACGAAGAAGTGAACGAGAGAAGAGGCGTCCAGCGGCGCATCACTTGGCGGTCGATTGTTGCCGGGAGTGTCGCATTTGGTGGAAGTCGGTGGGCAGGTGAAGGTATCCCTGCGAGAGGAGGCTGTGGTGGACGCGGAACCTCACACTGTTGTAGCGACAGCGACAATGAGCTTCCAACTTATCGAAGGTCACTTCACAAAAGTTCCTCGTGAAGTCGCGTGGCGCGTCGCCCCGGAGCTCCAGCGGGACCACCCGCCCGTGCACAGCTTCGGAGCGTGAACGGTCCATTCGAACCTTTCACATTCACATCCCACTCATCATGGCCTCTCTAGCATCCCGCTCATTGCTAAGAAGCTCTATCCGCGCACGCTACAGCTACACCTGCCCTCACTGCCGCCATTATGCCTCCCCCTCCACCCCACCCGCACCACCCCTGCTTCTCAGAATCCGCGCCGACCTCAAGACAGCCATGCAGCAGAAAGACAAAACCCGCCTCGCCGTCGTCCGCGCTCTACTAGCCGACGTGATGAATGCTGCTAAGACTTCCAGCCCCATACAGACGGACATGCAGCTACTCTCCCTCCTCCGCAAGCGCGTGGCCGCGGCTCAAACTGCTAAAGCCGAGTTCGCGGGTGCGGGAAGGCAGGATCTGGTGGAGCAGGAGGAGCAGCAGGCGAAGGTGTTGCAGGAGTATGCTGGGGGGGTGGAGACGTTGGGGGCGGATAGTGTACGGGATGCTGTGCAGAGGGTGGTGGAGGAAGGGAAAGCAGCTTTGGAGGCTGGGGCAAAGGCAGCGAATATGGGGGATGTGTTGAAGAAGCTCTTGGGTGTTGGGGGGAGTCTGGAGGGGAAGAACGTGGAGCGGAGTGAGGTGGCGAGGATCGTGAAGCAGATGATGGGCCAGACGCCGTGAGGTGTTGGCCCTGGCGTCTGCTTGTACGAGTATGTGAGTGCGTAATAATCCGCTGTTAGTTGTACGTTATTGGCTCTCAGATGGTCACAATAGGTGCGAGTTTCATGAAGCAGACTGCACGCTCGTACCAACCCAGCGCACTCTTGGAGGGCCTGCATTCTGTTCACCGGTCGCCCCTTCCCCTTGAAACAATGGAGTGAGGTACGGTGCGGAACCAGCCGCTCGCTGTCTCGCTTGAGGCACCAGAGTTTTCTCGATCAATCATAGCATGCCTAGATCCGACACTCCTCTGCCTGGCAACGACAATGACCCGCCATCGCCATCGAGGCGCGAAGCGAAGCCCACTGAGCGTAGGGCATGGCCGCTGCGCGTGAATGGTGGATGGACGGATGCATAACTCGAACAAAAGCTGACACCGTGTGAAGGCAGTTCTCGGCCGCGAAATCGACAACAGACCCTACAGCGAGCCTGTCCCACTTCAAGAACGTCCGCCATCAGTTTGTCAGATCTTCCGACTGCCACTAGAGCTCAGGGTAATGATCTGGGCCTACGTCCTGGGCAAAAGCCATCCCATCAAGGTCTATACGCAGCGACGCAGACCATCGGCGACCGCGAAGATGCGCCTCTCAACCGACCCGCCGCGGCCTGGCAGTGACGAGGCCGGGTCGTTCGCACTCGAGCCGGCGCTCGCCAGCGTTTGCCGGGTAATTCGCGTCGAAACGCTGGGCGTATCCTACACCAAGAACACATTCTGGACCCAAAACACTTTCAAACTCATCATATCGGAGAAGAACTCACCGGCAGTACTACTTGCCCGTCGCAGAGAAAAGCCATTCCTCAGAGCTGTGATACTATCCTTCGACATCACCTACACGCTCAGAGGCGCCTCCGATACTCAGCAGTCGCAGCACACTGCCGAGCTGGGTGTCACAATCGATGCCGACGGCAAGGCGACTTTCAGCACATTCGCGTGGCTGGATCAGGAATGTGCATGCGAACGCATCGGCGAGATGTCCAAGTATCTGCACATGCGGCGCGAGAGCGTCGCGCGCTCCGGGCTGTTGCGCTTTGCGATCGATTTCGGGCCGTGGCTGTGCTTTAGGTACTGCCGCAATACGGTGCGGTGGGCGGATACGTGGGGAGTGCCGTGTGCGAGATGCGGCAAGAAGGTCTGGACTGGCTAGACAGGTGACTTGCAAGGCTCGGAGCGGGATTGGGAGTAGGGATGGTATGCGCTTTACGGGGCATGGCCGCTGCGCTGTCATCGCCCGATCGAACTTATTGCAGAGGCGCTAATTCTGCGCCACAGATTCAGTAGGTGTGGCAAGGTGGTGCGAAGCACTGTTGGCCACTGCGGAACATGAGTCAAGGATCTGACGGCGACGGATCGGGAAGTCCTGATAGCGACGTATGTAGGCGCAACGACTAGCACGCGCATACAGCACGGAGCTGGGGCTGGGCAGTTTCACTGGCTAAAATCGCGGTTCGTGGCCAGCGCAATGCTTGTGGGAGTCTTGATACCTTATGAATGACGCACTCGAAACGGTTCCTATGAACGAACCTACGTATCTACATGTATCTGCGTCCCAAACGCGCGCCCCCATTACCTATGCTCTGATATGAGTACCAGGGAACAGCATTCTCCGATGCACGACCCGACCCTGTCGCTCCAAGCCGCGCAACGCCTGCGAGACACGTGCAAACGGCTCGCCCAAGTCCGAGCTATACCTAGGCCTCACCACCGACGCAGGCGCTTTCTTCGCAATTGCCCGCACCCTCTGTACTCGCGCAGGCATTCGAGGGATCTGCATGCTCCAGAGTTCCATGAGGCCGCTGTAGATCCGCTGGTCCAGTGCTACGAGGTAAGGTCCAAGGGGGGGAAATGGTGGAGTGGCACGCTGTTGGAGGTTCAATCTGTCCGTGGCGTCTATGCTGGTGATTTCGGGTGGCGGATCGAAGAAGTCGGTGTCGGGGAAGAGCTCCAGGACCAGGTACTCACGGTCGTGGTACTGGTCGGCCGATGGGTTGTCGCAGAAGTGTTTGAAGGTCCAGTAGTCCATGGGTGGCTTGCGTAGCCAGGCGCACTCAGCGACCAGGTAGTGGAGCTCCAACGGACGATTGTAGATCTGGAGCGCTCTCCAAAGGGCGGCGTAGTACGGCAGCTCCTTTGAGTCGAAGCCTGCATTCCTGCCGACGGCGCTGTCGTGGGCGCGTGCTGTGTATGGCTCTTTGGCCTTCAGGGGTTGCTGGACGAAGGACATCTGTTGCAGGTTAGCGACTACATGGCGGCGAAGGAAGCAGGGGCCGAGGTGCTGTGCGATGATCTCGATGAGCAGCTCCGCTGAAAGCTCCATGAGAGACATGGCGAGTAAGAATGAATATCAGTACGAAGCTAGAACGTGAGCCGTGCTTGAGGCGACCAACGCCTGGTGAAGTAGCAAAGAGGAAGAGATCGATCGGATCTAGAGTCGACACCGGAGGTACGAGGATCCAGATGAAGTATGATCTCAATCATTGATACATCTTCATCACAAGAGATTCAGGCGAAGCTCGAGATATTCTCCCGCGAAGACAATCAAAGGTATTGTTGTACAGCTGAGTCTGGCTCATATTATCGCGCCTGAATGCCACTCCAATACTGAATGATATAAGCTGCCGTAACCTGGAGAGCGATGGCCACGACCTGTCAGTTCAAGATCGACAACCGTTCCACGCTACCAAGCCCATCTGTGTTATGGTATGTACTTTGTTCGAAAACTCGACGCTACCCACGGGCTAGCGAGCAATAGACCTCCTGGGTTGGGTTGAGGCAGTCGGTGTGGCGTTGCGATGAATCGGAGCGTGGTGCGGGCTTGGTGTACCACAGATTGCTTGTGCCCGGAGACGAGTATCGTTGCGAGCCCAAACGCAGCTCAGATCCCAGGAAAACGTCCTCGTCTTCTGGCCCTCAGCCGAGGTCCTGGTGCCATCGTCGAGACGTTGAGCGTGTGCTACTGTGGGCTGGCTGGACTGGTGCTGACGTCCTAGACGGCTGACGGTCTCGAGGACCGTGGCCGTGGCCAACCCTCTTGATTCAGACGAGACGAGTGCATTTTGGTTTCAAGTCGCCGAGAGTTCCTGGGGAACAATTGCAGAGACCCATCATCTCATGGCAATGATAATAAAAGTAGGGTGAAGAAGGAGGAGATGAAGTGAGGTGAGATCCAAACCTAATGTTCCAGCCCCGCTGTCCGTGCTGTGCCGCGGTACAAATGCGAACTTACATAAGCGACCACGGCGACATCTCCACTCCATCGTCCTTCGGTGTCGCGCTACATTGTAGTTCGTGTACATGTCCCCAAGCTTGAACATTGGCATAGCGCAGGTGTCGTGGCGCCTACGGAGAAGAAATGTGGGAAGCTCGGTTCATCGTCGGCGCACATGTGAAGGGCTGAGGGACGACTAAACATTGCTGGCCAGCAGCGACCGACGCCGAGGTCCTGTAGGCGACGGCGACGAGATGGCCGAACCGAGGCCTCCACCAGCACCGCCAACAGCAGCTCATCCAGCATCTCCATTGGATCTGGATACTTCACCTGCGCAGGCGCCAAAGGACAATCCTGCGCCGCCCTCGCAGATACCAGGGAGCGCTTCCTTTCGGCGACAGCGAGCGAGTCGAGCCTGTGAAACATGTCATTCTCGAAAGGTACACCAAGAGGATCTTCACAGTGTCGCGGAGCACATGCGCAATCAATACAATTGCTAATGCGGCCATATAACAGGTCCGCTGCGACGCGGCCAGCTTGGGTGTGCCGTGCACGAACTGCGTCGCCTTCTCTATTGAATGCAAGATCCCGGCACCGAAGAGGAAGAAGACAGCGGGGAAGAAGGATGAGGAGAGGTGCGCACATACCACGCCGCCAGCATTACATGAGCAACACGATGCGTACAGATGGCCAGTACTGACGGCCGAATAGCGAGAGACGAAGCTCGTATGCCGGCACGCCGCCTTCACCCACCGGTCGCAGTGCGTCCCTCTCCGGACAGCGTGAGCCAACTCTACCCCGCTATGAGCCCGACAACATTGGCATGAACAGCCACCATGGCATGCCCGATACTGAAGTGTCGGAAGCGTATGCTAGCCAGCAGCGCGTCAACAATGGCACGTATGCGCAGTACATGAAGCCGAAGTTTGCTCGGGCGCCCATCAAAGAGGCTGGACGTGTTGCCTACCTAGGCGAGTCTTCAAATCTGAGTCTGCTGGTACAAGACCGGCATGGCACCACGGATGTTGTGCATTATCCGCTTCCGGAGAACGTGCGTGGTGCACGCGCGAGAGTTGACGAGTTGGACAACGTGGAGATCGACATTTTACATCAACGTGGAGCCTTTCTACTTCCTCCGCGTGCTCTTTGCGATGAGCTGGTTGAAGCCTATTTCCAATGGATTGCGCCTGTCGTGCCCGTTATCAACCGCACGAAGTTTATGCGGCGATACCGAGACCCAAAGAATCCGCCTTCGCTACTGCTCCTGCAAGCCATCCTTCTGGCTGGCTCGAGAGTGTGCAGCAACCCGCAATTGATGGACGCTAACGGCAGCACGACACCTGCGGCAATGACCTTCTACAAGCGTGCCAAGGCGCTCTACGACGCGAACTACGAAGACGACCGGGTGACTATCGTGCAGGCCCTCATCCTTATGGGATGGTACTGGGAAGGACCAGAGGGTAAGGACAAAACCCGCGGCGATCTTGTCACACACGCAAGGTCTGACTTGGCGGCAGACGTGACGAAGAACGTCTTCTATTGGTCAAGGGTCGCAGTCATCGTGGCGCAGGGCTCCGGAATGCATCGCAGGTGAGTTGTCAAACAATGGGATTTATTCCCGCCAGCCATCGCTAATCTTCTCCGTCCCAGCGTTGAGCATTCCCAGCTTTCTCGTGCCGACAAGCGACTATGGAAGCGCATCTGGTGGACCCTCTTCACGCGGGACCGGTCCGTCGCCGTCGCGCTCGGCCGACCCACAGGCATCAACATTGAAGACTCCGACGTGGAGATGGTGAGCGAAGATGACTTTATTGACGACGAGGAACCTACTGGACCCGCTGGAAATCAAGCTCGTCAACCAGAATTCCTGCCTGATCCAATTCATGTGCAATTCTTCCTCAATTATGTCAAGCTCTGCGAGATTATGGGCTTGGTACTGGCGCAACAGTACAGCGTTGCGTCCAAGTCGAGACGGAACAACGCAATTGATCTGACACACAGTGACATGGCCTTGGCGGATTGGTTGCAAAATTGTCCGCCTGAGGTGCGATGGGAGCCTCAGCGACATCATTTCTGGTCTGCACTGCTACATGCGAATTACTAGTAAGTCAGGCACCTCGCACGGGTAGTCGCTTGGCTGTGTCTGTTACTGATATGTGATAGTACGACGTTGTGCTTACTGCACCGCGCCCATATGCCTCCTGCGGGTTCACCAGAAAGCAGGGGCATGAACGGCTACCCGGAGGAGACTGCTTATCCTAGTAGGACCATCGCCTACCAGGCAGCCGGTATGATTACCTCGATTATCGAAGCGCTGCAGGTGCACGATCAGCTACGCTATACTCCGGCATTCATGTTCGTAATATCCTTCTGTCTTTCTACCCAGGCTAATGCTCTTGGCAGTGTGTACTCGCTCTTCTCGGCGCTCATTATGCACGTATATCAGATGCGTAGCTCGAACCAGACTATCGTGTCTGCTACGCAGCAACGTCTTACGACGTGTATGACAGCACTGCGGGACGTAAGTAAGGTATGGTTGGTGGCGAAGATGGTCCACACCCTCTTCGAATCGATACTCGGCAATAAGGTGCTCGAAGAGCGCCTGCAGAAAGCAGCGGGGAGAAAGCATAACAAGCACAAGCAGAATGGTGTCTCCGGTGGCCGAACTGCGAAGAACTCACCGCCACACGAGCGCGCCCCACACGCAAGTGCAGCTGAGGCCACGAAGCGTAAGTTCGACGACATGGAGCTGGGCTACGTGAACGGTCCCCCAGCCGCGCAAATGAGCTACGAGCGATCTAGACCCCAAAGCCCAGCCATGACGCCTTCGCGCGACCTCCCTGGCCAAGCTCAGCAAGGAGCAACCCACCACCAAATCCCCGCCATGTCCGCCACAAGCCCACCCGTGCGCCACAGCACAGACGCCTTCATGGGCATCTCCCGCGCCAACACGCGCCCCACAACCCCCTTCAACGCCTTCTCCTACCCGGGTACACCCCCCGACCTCTTCCTCCACACCCGTGGCAGCCCCAAAATCTCCGAGGACCTCTGGCAGAACTACGACCCGGGCCAGCTCTTTCCCCCGGAAGCGAACGGCATGGGCATGGGCCTCCTGAGTCCCGGCGAGGGGATGGTGGACCCGGCGCTCCGCCAACCGGCCCTCCATGCCCACCCAGCCCCCGGCGGCGCCGTCATGCCGAATATGCCTGACAGCGGCGGCGGGCAGCCAATGCAGCATCAACACATGCCAACGTATCATCACGATCCGCATGGCTGGGCGCATTTGCAGGCTCAGCTGCATGCGCCGCAGCTTCCGGATGATGGGTGGAGTACCGGGTCGAGCACAGGGCCTATCGTGCCCACGACGTTGAATGTGGGCGACTGGTTCGAGTTTTTCGGCATCCCGAATGGGGACGTTAATGCGCTGGGTGCTGGGGCGGGGTTGGCGAATATGGTGCAGCAGCAACATGGAGGTGGGGAGGCTGGAGGGTATGGTTAGGAGCCTGCTGGTCCTGCTTTGTTTGCTGCTGATGATGGCGATGATCGTGATGAGGGTGTTGCTTCTGCGGCTTTGTGCTCCGGTGTCCCGGGTTTATTGCCGGAGTTTGAGGAAGACGAGGAGTTTCGCCGGAGTGGGTGATGTGTTTGACGCGAGGACGGATGGGTATCATGAGGGTGGCGAAGCTGCAATACGTCCGATGTAGATGCCCGCCAGGAGTGTACGAAAGTGGAAAGATCATAGGCAAGGAGGACCCTCACCCCAGGTCGTACCGCTTTCCCATGCCCAATATACCCACAGTCGCTGCTCCCAGGCCGTACGCAACGATATTAGCTGGTATGTGCATGCTGAGCAGCGTATCTAGCACGGCGAACGACGGAGTCACCATCTTCACACTGGGCCGCACGGCACTTCGAACCAACTCAGCGAACCTCATCTTGCCCCTCTCTTATCCTCACTTTCTCCCAAGCTACCTAATAGCGCGAGTGTCTTCACTCCACCAGGCCGCCCTCAGCATTTCTGCTAATCCCATGGCAAATCTAGCTGCTTTGCGTCGTGCCAAGCTACTCTACGAACATTCAGAGGAGGTATGGGTAAGCTGTGTGAGAACCGAGGGTCTTCTGGGGCATATCTGCTGCGTATGTTTCCTTCCATTTGAGATGTGAGAGCAGGTCCACGTCTCGAAAGCGGGTGTAGGGTTTCTCAGTATTCGCGCCAGGCGGAGATGGGACCGGTAGATTGTCGAGCAGAAGCCAAGTAGATTCTGTTCATGAAAGCTCATGCACATGAAAGGGCGAGATCAGCTTCTTATCATGGCTTTTACTGTTGGGCAGTACTGATGTCCTGGTATTGATAGTACACCTCGCTCTCCCTCAGCAGTGAAGATAGTCGAGTGCAATGCGTGCCATACCCGGCCTCACAGAGAGCACAAGACCAGGTCCTGTTCGAGGAGACCGGAGTCCGCTTGCCAGGCGGTAGTAGCACCTCCTACCTCGCATCCGACACCCTCTTCCTTGGCAGCAGCAAACTCCGCTCATCCGGCGCCAAACGCGAAGGAGCCTGCGAGACATTCGAAGGCGCGCGAGACCGCACGTAAGCGTTCCAGCCCTCCACGAAGTCATCTTCCTGCACCGCCGAAGACTTCCCCTCCCCAGGGTCTTTGCGGCCTCTGATCGCGAAGTAGAAGCCCATGCCGATGAGGATTAGCTGCATGGTGCCGACGAGGAGGTAGACGGTCCAGACGCTCCAGGCTTCGAGGCCGACGCGGAGGATCATGTTGATGCCGAAGATCCATGTATACTACATTCACCCCGTTAGCGAAAGGGTAGTGAATAGGGTGGGGGTTGGGAAGGCGTACGGGAGCTTGCAGGCAGAGGCCTGTTAGACTTAGGCTGCCTAGATGACCTAAGTGCCACGTCGTCCAGGTCTGTGGGATCCACTGGATACATGCGAAGATCGCGACTAGTATGCCGAGGATATCCGCCCAGGTGTGAGAGTACCAGGGAAAGCGGTTGAGGATGATGGAGGAGATGAGCAGGATCGCGAAGGCGAAAGCACAGGCGGCGAGTAGGATGATCCAGGCTCGACGAGCACGGCGACGGGTCCTGTTTGGTCCGGAGATCGAGGGTCGTCGACCGTGCAGTTCGGCTTCGGCTTCTTCTTCCGAATAGTAGACATACATGAAGAGGCTGGAACAGGGTTGCTTGTGAGTGATCGAAATGGATGCTTTGGATTACAAACGACTTACACGACCCAGAAGCAGGCGATTCCGAGAATGACCTGCAGCATCCCCAGCAGCGAACTGATGCAAGCGAACCGTGTGTTTGTCCTGCAGCAGCCAATATCTACGGCGCTCGAGCGTACCATCATGATATTGCCTACCGCGCAGACTCCGCTGACGCTGCCAAGTAGAATGTAGAGGGTTGACAGCCTGTGGATTGGGCCAGTGTTAGCAGACTCCTCGAAGAGTACCACATTGTTTGGTGGCGTACCCCTCGGCGGAGGCACGAGAGACGATGCGGGACCACTGTGGAATGTAGCAGATGAGCAACCAGCCCATCAGTGCGCTGCGAGTCTCGTCAGCGAATGTCGTCTTGATCATGTTGGAGAATCCCCACCAAGATACCGCGAACTTTGGTACAGAGGGCGTGGCGAGGTGTTCGCACTGCTCGGGCACCTCTGATCTGGCGAATACAGCGATGTCCATAGTATCTGTGAGTTAGCTAGGACTTATGAAGTTGAATCGAAGTGGTGATGTAGAGTCAGAGGGGCAGCAAGTGGCCGCATAAAGTAGACACTGTTGTGCCTGGAACGACGATAAGACGTGCAAGAGCGTCCTACCTGGTACCTTACCTTGGAATGAGCGCTGCCCTTCAGTCACTGATTACGACATATATGTCCCTCCATCAGCGACGACTACTATGTGCTCGCACAACTCACATGCCAGCCATATCCTGCACGCCCCGCGATCGTTGGTGCAGCGGTGAGCGGTTCTGCGGTTGAGAAGCCACAGACGAGGTGCGGTGGTGATGCGTTGGAACTGTCGTGTAAGCATGTCGTACCATCGTACCCGGCGCTCAGAATGGCCACAGCCGCACTCCTGCTCGTCGTCTTTTGGGAGAATCATACTAAGGACGATGGGTGTGTGTCTTGATGGCGGCAGTATGGAAACACAAGAGGGCAAGCGGGAAGGCCAATGTGCCGAGCTGAGGTGGCGATCTTCTTGAGCCGCACCGTCTTTGATGTGGCGGCTACCTCTGCACGCACCTGTGCGCCGAAGTCAAGGTTACCTACATGAACACTGAGGAACCTCCGAACACCGTCGACACCCTCCCCAGTCCGTACGCAGCAATCGCTTGCAGGAGATAAAATGGTATGTTACTGCTCCGGAGGGTGGGAAAAGGGTCAGGACGCAGCTGTTTCGGTCTTTGCGTCGTAGCCCCCTGAGCATCTCGTCAATGAGCAAGATCCATCGCCGCTATATTATCAGGGTCTTCAAGCAACTTCTTGCGTACCGACTGCTTTCTCGATCCTCGTAAACGGTACAGCAAAGGCATACCTCTTCACTCCCGCACCATAATCCTTTCCTGGCACCCGCTCTAATCGATATCAGCCATTGTCTTCGGTGGGCAACACGACCGTCTCCCACTCACCATGATCCGGCGGAAAGTTCTCCCGCCGATCCGCGTAGTACCGTGTTCGCAGATCCGTGCCATCAGACACCATGTGGTACGTAGCGTAGACACTAGCCCTCGGCTTCGCAGTGCCGTTTTTCGCGGACCGGTGAGCCAAATGGCTCCCAAAAATAAGCAGGTCTCCGCTCTGCAGCTCGACGGGAATCCAACGCTGCGCTTGCTCCCACTTCTGGCTGATGCGACCGCCCTCCACAAGCTCAACGTCCATTTTGTGGCTTCCGGGCACGACTTCGACACAGCCATTGGCAATGGTGGCGGGGTCCACCGCGATGTTGGCGGTGGTGTGTTCGATGACACCGATATGGTCGTAAGCAGGAGCGTCGAGGTGGGCTTGGAACCCATTGCCGCCGGCTTGCTTGTAGTTGATCTTGTCCTTGAAGAGGAGCATCTCGTCACGAGTGAGCTGCTGCAGGAGCGCACGGAGCTCTTTGCCGTGGAGCAAGTCGGAGAAGCCGGGGTGATAGTCCACGAAGTTTTCCGTGCGCATGAGTTGTCGCTCGCCGGATGGGAGGAGCTCGTCGTAGGGCATCCATTTCCCGTGCGCGCGTGGCAGGTCGCGGATCTCGCTGGTCCAGCGTTGCAGCTCTATTGGGTCCACAAGCTTGTGCTCGTTCACACGCAGTATCAGGAAGCCGTTGGTCTCGAAGTCATCAAGCTGGTCTTGGGTGAGCTGTACCGGTGCCATTGCGGATGGTGTTGGAAACGTGGACAAGTGCTGACTGGATATGCGACGGTCTCTGGTCTTTCTCCTATGCTGTGACCTCAAACGATCTTCCTAATGTGGCCGATGGGATCTGCAACGAGTGATTGCATGTGGATGGGTGTGTCGGAGAGAACGCCGTTATGCGGACTTGTAGCCGAGAGGTACCTTACCAGTTGGACTGCAGTCGCGCAAGATCGGCACGATCTTCCGGCCAAGCACGACCATCAGGCAAAGCGGCAAGAGCGAGCCGGATGTTGCTGGATTCCAGAGTGCATGACCTTTCCAGTTTGAGCCCGGCAAAAGAGCGGACATTATTTGGTTGCGAATTTGAGAAGTCGAAGCTTGCATGACTGTGTGATGCTGATTCGATAGCGAAGATGCAAAGATGGTATCCAGCATATATCGTGGGCAGCAGCTGGATCTATGCATTTCCGTATGCAAGAATCTGGGCTCTCATCGTAGCTTTGCCGGCATCAAGTCCTAGGGGTGCCGTCTCTCTGCCTAGATCGGAGTGTTCCACGACCCGGATGCTATGGAAGCTCATGTTCATCCGCTCGAAGCATGAGCAGCCAAGCATCAGACCTGCCGCGGAATCGGATACTGCAAGTCCGGCTGAAACCCATTCAAAACATCCTGCGTGGACAAGAAATCAAACTCCCCCATCATGAAATTATCGGTCGAAGTCCCAGTCCAATGACTCGACATATTATAAAGATTCTCATCGAAAATCGGCTGACTGATAGTAACATGCGCATTCGACGGAAACGGCCCACGCAGTTCCGGCGGACAGCAGCGCTCCAGCAGCGTTTCGGCGCCGCGCGTGACGCTCGTGAGTAGATGCCTGGTATGCATGTTGGAGGTGACGTCTTTGAGGACGTGGACGAGGTCCGCGACGAGGGAGCGGATTTCGCTCGTGTCGATTGCGACTGAGGCGGCGAATTTGGTGGAGACTTTGAGGACGAAGACGACGGCGAAGGCGATCATGATGTCGAAGTAGGTTGGTAGGCCGTTGAGGAAGTCCTGGATTTCTTGGTCTTGTACGACGGCTCGTAGGATGGCGGTGGCGGATAGCAGGGCTGAGTTGGCGAGTTCGTCGATGTCTAATGCGACTTCTGGAGCTTTGAAGCCGGGTTTGCCAATGCCTCGGAAAGCTAAGGAGTAGAGGTATAGCTTCGCGAAATGGTAGTGAAGACCGACACCTTTGCGCGGATAGTTGCCCACGTATCGATTGTGAGCCAGCCGCTCCGTCCAATATGCGCGGATTTCGTCCAGTCTGATGCTGAAACGGCGGATGGGGTCAATCATGTCAACCGTGAGCGGCTTCTCGACGTCGATGCCGAAGGTGTCGTAGATATCTGCTTGTGCTGACCAGAGGTTGACCTGGGAGATTAGTCGAGCATCGTCTTGTACTGCGTGCTCGGTCTGTAGGAATGCAGTAGCGGCTCTGCACAAGCGTAAGTCTTTCTGCTGGTGATTGGGTTAGTGCAAACAATGGATTACCGGATTGTATCGTCCTGCTTCGTCATGGGCGGCCTGCCATAAGGCACACTGCACTGGTGGGCACAACTTTGAGGAAATCAGTTTCAGTCTCGTGATCTCGGCAGGCAATGGAAAGCACTTTAGTCAAGAGTGGGACATACTGGCACAATGTCAGCAAGATGCTCGAGCAGGTAGACCAGCCGCGGAACTTCAACGTACCATATAAACAAGATAGTACAACCTTGTCCGCAGATAATGCGTCCGATCGCCTTCCAAAGCCTTGAAAATACTCCGATGCAGCTGTATGTCAGTGGCGATGCGGACTGCAGCACCGATGCACTGCCACTCCAGACCGCTGAGCCAGAAAGCCCCAATACAAAGCCCGCGGACCTCTTCCACGGTATTCCGCCGAGAAAAACTTTGCGCGGCGGCGATGGTGACGAATTCCTGGTAGCACTTCTCGAAGTCTGGCGCGCTCAAGTGGAGTGCACCTACGGAGCAGACGGCCGCCTGCACCGAGTTCGTCGTGTTAGTATACGTCCCTAGTAAGCTGTCAAAGAGGGTTGCACCCATACCAGCAGCAAAGGCGACGCCTTCCGAACCTCACTAAGCGTCTTCCGATCGCCCATGATGCGGTAAAGAAAGTGATCCAAGCGATTCTGGTAGATATCGAGGTACGCCTGCGCCTGCTCCACCGTTACGACGCCACGGGTGATGATGTCCTGCTCCGCCCTGTGCGCATCTACCCCATACACTATCACGGGAAACACCACCGAGCCCGGGATAGCCGCCGGCCCGGCATTGTCGTCCATGACGATCTCGAAATTGCTCGGCATGTGCTTCTCCTCCGTTGGCGAGACGCGAGAAGCCGGTACGAGGCCACTGCTGCTCGGGGGGTCTGGGGTTTCGGTGGCGCCGTCATCCATCTCGTAGTCCAGCAATTCCGGGAGAGAGAGATGGTCACCTAGTTTCCCAAGCGCGCCCTCGAGGGCTTTTAGGCGGCTTTCGGTTTTCGTTTTCCAGTCCGCGTCGGACTCGAGGATCATTTGGAGGCTCTTGTTGACTGTGCACGCTGCCATGTACCCAGTAGCGCGTCAGCATTGCTCGGCATTCCCTCCGGCCATAGGAATGGTTCAGGATGAGCTACGGAGGCTTACACAAGCCGCGCTTCTGGCACCGCACGCAGGGCGGGCCATCGCGCATGTAGCATTTGATCTGGGCTCTGTGTCAGTACGGTAGTCGGGAGAGATACGCTTTCTTTGGTAAGGTAGTTGAATACGGAAGCCGGGCTCGAGGGAAGAAGCGAGTGTGTTACGTCCTAACGCGTTCGTCGAGAGCCGTACCTTCTGCTTCCGACATGCGACGCAGGCCGTAATCTTACGGGTGATCTCTGGGGGCTTCTCGCGGAACAGCTCACGCAAGGCGGACGCGGGCGAGCCTGACGTGCTGTTCCGTAGGCTGTTCATGTCCAAAGTCCAGTGCTGTACTCTGATTGTCGCTGATGTACCGGAAGGTCAACGGTAAGGTATATCACGCCACATCTCACGCGAGAAGGCGGGTTTGAAGACGCGATGCATACTAGTAGGACTGTGTAGCCGAACACGTGAGCTGCGAGACGGTGAACCGGCATGCAATCAACGTCGTGCTCAAGGTTGGATGCATGAGTTGTGCAGCGTAGCCGGTCCGGATGCCGTCAAGATGCTGATGGTGCATGGAGACGGTTCACAGACTGCTGAGCAAGCGTAGATTGCTCAGCGCCATTAACAACGTAAGGTACACTTATGCTCGCTCATCTGTCTGCTCGAAGGCGCATGAGTTCAGGCTCTTTGGTTGATATTCAGCCTCATGATCCATAGTAGCTACCGAAGGCTATTCCGACATCGCCGTAGTCGAACATCGCCACTTGAGACCAGCCTTCCACCCATCAATCGAGCAGGCTCAGCCTTCCAAGCGCCAGGGCACTGCCATACGGTCGAAAGGACATGTGGACGCTGCAAGCTAGGCACCGACCACGCCCCTCTGCTGCGCCCCGACTACACTCCCCACCACTCCCCCTCCACTTAGACCTCCAAGTCCACCAGGAGGTTGCACCGGCCCGCCGCCCCCCAACCCGGGCGCAGGTCCAACTGCACCGCCGCCGCCACCACCACCCATTCCATTAGCACCCATACCCGGTACCACCTGCCCTCCACCCCCCGCATGCTTGTGATCCAACTCCCCATAGTCGAGCACGAACTCCCTCCTCTGCCGCTGCCAGTTCATAGCATCGAAGAACACGTAAACGCCTCTCTCCGTTCGCTCGCCCAGCCGTACTGTTGGCGCGGCGACGGGTAATGTGGGCGCGAGATCGACAATCGGCAAGGAGCCGGCTGAGACTTCCCGGGTGTCTTTCTGTAGCCATTGCCGCAGGATCTTGTGCCAGCGCCAGTCGCGGCCTGTGAGCTCGATGGCGGCGAGTTCTTGGCGGTAGTCGTTGGGATTTTGGTAGAAGATGGAGAAGAGAGTTTCTGGTTCCACAGGGTCAGCACTCCAACCTCCCGCGAAGTTCATACGAAGTGCAATCCTTACCATCACTGAACGCACCCATCCTCCTCTCTAGCGGCGGCACGTTCGTCACGGTGTACGCACTCGGCAACGTAAAGTCCGGCACCACATTCCGCTCGAAGAAGTCAAAGTTGCTCCCGCTGCTTCGCTCTGGCGGTAATGGGAAGGGTGTGAAAGTAGGATATATCGGCTCCGGACTGTCGAGGTCCATGCCGAGTGTGCTCAGATCCTGCCCTAGCATCACACCATTGCGCATCGCTGGTGGTAAGGTATCATCTACTGGCTGGCCGGCTTCGAGTGCTCGCCGCGCCTCAAATGCAGCGAGCAAACCGGTGAGCCCGTACTTTTCGTCCTCGGTCATGTCCGCATATCGCTTGATGTTGGCAGGTGGTGCTTGGCCGTTTTGTGTTGTGGATTGCAGCTGCTGCTGAGGTTGTGAAGCGGGTTGCCCAGAACCTATTGGCGCCTGCTGAGGTTGCTGTTGGTAGGTATTCGATGGATTGCGGATAGGTAGTTGTGCCTGCTGCCCATTTTGCTGGGCCTGCGCGCCGTCTGGCGATGCGATACTGCTGCCGAGCCCATTACTTTGTAGTGCATCGCCGTTCACCTGTCCACCCAGTGGCGGAAAGGCATCCTCGGTTCGCTCTACCGAAGGCTGTGATGCCCGCTGGCCGTCGAATGCATCTGTCGAGTGTTGAGAGGGTGCTGTAGACGGCGCTCGTTGTTGCTGCTGTGGTTGAGATTGTGGTGGCTGCACTTGTGACTGTGATAGTTGCCGAATTGTGTTGGCGTGCCAACCTGCCGCCGCCGCACTGCTTGGTGCAGGCCGTGGACCCCCGCCAAGGCTTGGGAAGTCGCTGTCGGAGAAGAGGTCAGCTGTCATGGTACGCCCGCGTGGTCTGTGATGTAGTGCATATATCGTCGCGGCGACAACGGTAGAATACCAGTGCTGAGAGGTCTCTTAGGTGAAGCTATGTCGCGAGTAGATGCGCAAACAAAGTCTGTAGCCACATGCGCCTTTCCACGACGCATGCACATACGCAGGACGCAGGCCGCGCCACACGTGACACATCACAAGCTGCCTCGACTGCCTCCAGAAGCGCAAATGAACTCACCTCATATCAATCGGTGCCTGCCCACCGCCCATGACCTGTGCGAATCCACTAAGCTGCGCGGGTCGGCTCCCCAACCCTCCACCCAAACCAGCCTCAAGCGCACCGCCCAACCCAAAGCCAGCTCCATTACCGCCTCCCGCGCCACCTGCTGCTGCTGCTGCTGCTGCTGCTGCTCCTCCCCCTCCTCCTCCTACTGCAGTACCGCCACCCCACCCTCCTCCAATGCCGCCTCCTAGTCCATTCCCAACCGCGCTCTTCTGCGTGTTCCTCAGCGTAGGCGTAGGTCGCTGCGCCGCCGTGGCTGCTACTGCGGGGAAAGCATTCATGGCGTACGGGGCCGGAGGGAAGAGTGACGAGTAGAAAGGATCGTGATCGGGGTTGTGGTTCTGAGAGGGTAGGTTGTGGGTGAGCGTACTATCGGCGGCACTGTCTTCCGCGTCAGCAAGTCCATTGGAGTCTCCAGCTCCATCTGCATCCCCGCCTGCACCGTCCTGCGAGGGCGCCCAGAGGTCGGGCGGCGCGGAGAGGTAGTTGCGCTTCCTGCGGCGCGGCTTTTGTGGGCTCATTTCGAAGCGGCATGCTCGCGTAGTAAGTGAAAGGGCATGGCTGCACATTCAAGGGAGACTCTCGCCTTGACACGTCCATGGAAAGCGCGCGCATGGAGACCAGAGTGCACCTACCGGAATGGCCTCTCTCTTTCCGCCTGATCTTGCCGATGTCGTCGAGCTCACTCACGCGGAAGATTCCATTGAGGTCAAGGGCTTTGGTCTGAACGTCGAGGCCGTGATTGAGTGTCTGTTCGTGTGCATCTGGTCACCTGAAGTTTGAAGATGGGAGTGAAACAAGGTAGGAAGCACGAGAGTAGGACGAGGCTTTGGGAACTCAATTGGATGTCCTACATACGGCTTGGCGGCCCGGAAGCTCGAAACAAGCTTTCCGGCACAGCGGACGATCATCCCGTCTGCATAGGGCTGAACAGTGGACGCAAGTGATAGACAGCCTTTGAGGTGGTGGCGGACAGTGAGGTATTGGGTGTCTGCATAGGCGACTATATGAGGTTCGCAGAGATAAGTAGAGCTCATCACATTACGTCCCCTAGGCCCCCTTCGCCTCCAATTTCCGCCGGGCAGCCAACACCATCTCCTCCCTTCGCTTCCTCAGCACCTCCGCCCGCACAGCCTTATCGCTACTCCACGCGCTCTTCCTCTGCTCCTCCTCGCTCGGCACAGCCTCCTTGCCCTTCCCGCCCACTCTGCCCTGCAGATTATACCGCGTGATAAGATCATCCTCCCTTTTCCCACTCCCGTCTTTCCTCGCACTCCCACTACTCGTCCCCGTAGCCGGCGCCTGCTGCACCGGCGCAGCGATATTTGGCTGCCACGTCACAGGCGGAGCGTCCAGGCCCCTCCCACTCAGCACACGTTCAGTGGTGGCTGGGACGCTGCCGCCGTTGCGGTGGAGATCCCAGGCTATTGTTCTTCGGTCTAGTTGCGGGAACATGGTGGCGAGCTGATTGATTTTCGTAAGATCGGGTTGTTGGCCGCGTTGTGTGGAGCTGGCGGAGGAGCCGGGAGTGGAGGGTGAGGCGGGTTTGTTGAGGAACCAGCGGATGGCGAAGAAGCCGACGAGGGCTACGGCTAGGATTTGCGGGATGTTGATGGAGGTTTGGGGCGTGGATTCGGCCATGGTGTGCTGTGTGTCGCGCAAGCTGCTGGGTAGTGGTAGGTAGATGCTGCCGCTCGTCTCTGATGTGTCGATGCCTGGCGGAGTCTGGTGATGGATCCTTTCTATGCGACGATCTCGGTATGTCTTGGATCCAGAGGTGCCTCGCGAGGATCGCGCCTCAATGATGTACAGTGCTGGGTACGTTGGGTATGTGATACGGTCGCAGGTCGCAGGGAGAGTGTTGGTCATACATCTCATGAATCGCTGGCCGGCTCGGCTTTGAAGCTCCGCCGGTTTGCCCGCCTCAGGCAACACCCCTTGCTTCTGCGACGACATCAACGACCAAACGACAAGCACCTTCACGCTATCGCTCCTACCGACAGCACAGCAAACCAAGACACAACCATGGCAAATGGGTAACACAGCCTGCGCTCCTCACAACTATAGCCATGCGCTGACGGGCGTGCACAGCTGGTCCCTCCTTGTCTCCGTCGTCTTCATCGTCGTCTTCTGCGCGGTGGCCTGGTTCGCTTCACCCAAGGGCGAGAACCAGACGGTATGGCGGAGCACATTGGTGCTGAGCGCTTGGGCGTGTTGGTTGATGTGGGGTACGTTCTCATCCTCCTCTCTACACGTCATGGATGGCAGGGCTGGGCAGTGTATGCAGGAAGTGCTGGACAGGCGATGGGACATTGAGCTTGCTGGGCAGAGGCGTGCTTGAAGGCGATGCTGGGACATGATGTTTGACGAGAGGCTAATATCCGGCTTACAGCGATCACTTTTCTGGCGCAGTGGCATCCTCTTATCCGCCCACAGAGGTCGGACCTGAGGCCCGAATACGTCAACGGACCCGTGAAGAGCTCAGGGGCGATGTTCTGATCACTTTCGAACGAGCGATGCGGCGTGGCGTACAAGGCGTTGGGGAATTCGGGAGATGAGGTTTCGTATAGCTGCAAATATGGGTATGCTCGGAGTTGTTATGGATCAGACTCAACGCAGTGCCGATTCAGCCATGCACTGTCCTTGCCCACACGAGCTTAGCTGTACCACCCTCTCAGGTTTACACCATCAACTCCATCCCATCGCGCTTGCCCAAAGTCCACCTATGCCGCCAGTACTCATCTCCACCAACCCTTGCGCCACCGTAGAAATCCCTGAGTTACCCTCAATTCCAACTGCCCTCAGTACAGCCCAACTCACTCCCGCTCGACATGCCGCTCCTACCCCACATAGCCCAGCCGCTCTCACATACCCACACCCCAGTAGAATCTCCAACGCGGCGATATTGTTGACTATCACCGCCCAGCTCACCGCTGAAGCCGACGAGGGCAAGTCGTACGGCCAGATGAGCAGCAGAAGGGGGAAGAGCTTAGGGAAGGAGGAGATGAGGAGGGCGGTCGAAATGAGGGAGGAGGACGGGTTGGCAGGGTTGACGTCGGTCTTCTTGGTGGTTTGGTTGGCAGTTGTGGATGAGAGGGAGAGAAGGGTGCGGATGGGCAGGTGGAAGGCGACGGTCTCGGCTGTGCAGAGGAGGAGGAAGAACAGGTATTGGAGGAGTACGGGCTGGGTGGCGAGGAAGTCTGTGATTCCGACGTCGTGGCCGCGTGATAAGCTGGATGTCGTGTTTGAGGATTCCGTTGGGTTGTTCTGAGTACTGGGGACTGGTGGCAAAGGCGGAAGCGGGAGACCAGGCGTGTCTTTCTCAATGCGGGCCCAGGTCAGGTAGACATCGAAGAGGAGAAGCAGGATGCCGAAGCGGATGATCGAGGGCTGCCAGTAGCGAGGGTGAGTGGAGGGGAAGATGAGAGAAGACGTGGAGCAGACGTACGTCGAACCGTTTGTCGTCGCGACCCCAGTGATTAAACAAAAGATGTCGATAGACCTACCGTCAATCAGCCCGTGATGTCACACCAAGCCGGCAAACTTCAGTAAAACCACACGCGAGATTGCCAAAGGTCTACTGGGCAGCCATTCGTCTGGGCATGGTTGATATGCGTTCTCTTCTCGTAAGGAATATGGGGTCCATACGAGGCATGCAGTGAAAGGTGCAGCGAAGTACCACGCCCAGCCTCATCACCAGTGAAAAGGCAACTATATCTTCTCGACCTACCTGCGGCTTGATGAGCACCAGATCAATAAACAACACCACGAAGTCGTGCTCGACGTATTTGTCGGCGAAGCGTTTGCAGCGTGGACACTGTGTTAGACGCACGCCTTTGCCGAGGGCTTTGTCGTCGGCTTTGCTGTAAGTCGTGTAGAGTATGGGGACTGGGAAGCGGCATTCGATGCAAATGGGCATTTTTCAAGACAGCTTAATATTGTAGATGGTATCGGTTGCTGTCCGTGATATGTCGAAGTGAGGTTCAGACGGGAACCCCCAATCGGGCAAGCCGGCGTAATTCCGCGCCCCCACCAAACGGAGCCCGACCCCTCATCAGCACGCATGGCGGGTCTGATGAGATCAGCCGCTGCAATCATTCCTACATTATTATTGCATCAACGTTGGTGAATTGCCGACATGTCGTCAGTTCCTCGGAAAAAGATCAAGTCCTCTGCCGTCTTCAAGATCAGCTCCCAGTCACTCTACGTGAAGCGAACAGACCACAACACGAACGAGGTCCGAGAAGTGAACGTACAGGAACCCCTCGACATCACCGTCAGAGCGACCACCGTTACCGAGCCCGGCAAGCACAAAACCACCCACATCCACGTCGAGAAGACAGAAGTCCCCAAGGCCAAACCACCTGTCGTCGAAGAGAACACAGCAACCACAGGCTACGACACCAGTCAGTTGTAGAACCCTATCAAGCGATGTCTACCCCCAAACCCCTCGTCATAGCCATGGGCGCCGACAACGCCGGCTGCGGCTACAAGAACAAAATCAAAGCCGACCTCGAAGCGCACCCGGGCGTGAGCAAAGTCATCGACGTCGGCGTCAACGACGCCTCCGACTCGACCGCCTATCCTCACCCGGCCGTCAACGCCGCCAAACTGATCAAAAGCGGCGAGGCGGACCGCGCGCTGCTGATCTGCGGCACAGGGCTTGGAGTCGCGATTTCAGCGAACAAAGTGCCGGGTATCAGGGCGGTGACGGCGCATGATAGTTTTAGCGTGGAGAGGGCTGTGTTGAGCAATGATGCGCAGGTGCTTTGTATGGGCGAGAGGGTCATTGGGATTGAATTGGCGCGGAGGCTGGCGAAGGAGTGGGTGGGGTACAGGTTTGATCCGAAGAGTGCGAGTGCGGAGAAGGTGGAGGCGATTATGGAGCATGAGAGGAAGAACTATGCTTGAGTGTGAGAAGGGTGGGGTGGAGTGGGATATGCTCAGATGGGATTGGGGTGTGTGGATAGGGCTTGGCAATACCTACGCCTAGTGTCTGTACACGATCGTGCATGATTTTAGCAAGAGGCTTGACACTATGTGTTATGTACAAGAGTTATCTACTTTTGGATAGCACGTCACCATTCAAAGGCCTGCTCTAAGGTACCCTACTTACTCCAGTAGGCAGTCGCCGACTATTTGCTGGCAGTGCTCGTTGGCTTGGAAGCCGACGGAGTCACAACCGTGGTCGAGGTCGTGACCGTAGTCAGAGTCGTTACTGAAGTCGAGAGCTTGACTGATGTCGAAGTCGTGCTGGCAGTCGAGGAGGCTTTGACCGAAGTCGAAGTAGTGCTGGCAGCCGAGGAGGCCTTGGCCGAAGTCGAGGTCGAGGTCGGAACTACGATTATGGTCTTGGTCGTCGTCGACAGCGGCATGGTGGTCGAGGTCGTCGTCGCAGCCGAAGTCTTAGACGTCGAGGCCGCGGCAGTAGTCGTGGTCGACGCCGCACCCGTGCTGCTCGAGCTCAGCACCGCCTGGCACCCGCTGATACACCTCGCACCGAGCGCCCCGGGCATGTGGATAGCCGGGTTGACACCGTGCTTCAAGTAGCACGCAGCGCCGTAGAGGACACCGACCTGGCACCCCGTGGTCTTGTCGCACGCTGCGATGCACTCCTCGAGATGCGCGACGTAGATCGGGTTGGTGCTGTAGTCGGTGTCAAAGTGGTCGGTATCGCACTCGATCTCATACACGCGGCCGGAGACGTTGGGGTCTTTGTACTGGGTCCCGTTGGAGGCTGGGCAGTTGATCTCCTCAACCCGGGACGTCTGGGTCATACGTGCGCCCCCTTGCAGATGGTCATTCAACGACTCGGAAGAGCATGCCTAGCGATTGCTTACAGATCTCGCTCTTGTACTCCACAGCGCCGACGCCCTGCTTCAAGTAGCACGGTCCAGGGTTGCCTGGAATCTGGCGATCCATTTTAGCGGACGTCTACGGAGCTCGTATGTCCTAAGCAAACTCACCCATGAGACGTCGACACATTTGGGGTGGTCATTACAGGCGTCGATACATGTTTCGAGCGTAGGCTTGTAGACAAGGCCGAGGTCGTTGTCATAACGATCAATGCCGCACTCGATTGTGTACGTCGTGCCAGCAGTGGAGTTGGAAACGGTGGTCCCGTTGCTCGCTGGGCAGCTCAGGGCAGTAGATGCTAATGCCGCACTTGAGGCCAATCCCGCGGCCGATAGGAGCAGAGCGTAGTAGCTTGCCATTGACGAAGTTGATCTAGCCATGGTGAGTGGAAACGAGACTGTGGTGGCGATGTAAGAATGAGGTCGGACAGGTTGAAGGTATGAAGCTCAGGAAGCCGGAGGAGGCGGATGTTTATGTACCTCTCGATGGTGGAGAAATCGACAGCAGCGTCGAGATAGCGATTGTCAGGAGCGCAGTCGCAGAACAGAACTGTATTCGTAAAGACATGTGAGTTCACAGCTTCCGATACTACATCGTGCGTGGACATGAGGGTCTGAAGGGAAATCTGGAAATGTCTTACCAAAGTCTTGGCTGCCGTTGGAAGAAACCACGATAGCATCTGCGGAGATGACTTTCTCCACCAAGTCTATTGCTTACCATATGCACTCTTTTACCCACAGCGCTTGCAAACACTTGTGGACCCGCGCTCAAAAGCGTTGCTAGGGAGCAAAGAGGGCTTGGTGCCCTGGAGGCACGGAGTGTTTCCGCCAGTTGTAGGTTATTGAGACGTTGCATCTACCAGAGCATTTGTGCTTCGGCGCGATAGCCAGGTACGCAGTACGGCACCGCGAAACATACCGCGAAGAAGGGCGACGCCGATTGCTTTTTGACTAGCATAGCGGGCCAACATGCCGCAGATAAACGCTTTGGTTCGCAGCCCGGGCTATTCCTGTGCATCCCAAGGGCTTGTTGTTGTGCTGACGTGCCAATCTCGACTGGAAGTCGCACATGTCTTTCCATAAGGGTAGCTACAGTCCCGCACGTTGCTGAGCGGCGTCCGGGCGGGATCGAGCCACCTTGACCCTGACAGGCTCGTCATCCGGCAGGTCGCCGCTGTGGACGCAGCGGATTCATCTCACTCATCAACAATTCGCTTGACATGCTTTGTGAGAGCGCCGGACGAGGGCCTGGAACATCCAGTGGGCTCGTTGCCGAGCTCCCAAAGGCTACCACTTCGGGGCAATGAGGGGATATACTCCTCATTGATCTCGCTGACACCGAACGCAATGCCGATGGGAAGTCTGCGACGATGGTCGACAAAGTCCTGATGTCCGGGGTCTCCAAGGCAGGGTATGGACGGTAAGAATCTCATGCGGCATGAGTAGCCCAGAATGACCTCGCAGGGCTCTCTGCAACGCCTAACAATTGCTGATGGCGTCCGTATTTGAGAGCGATACCAGGGTCTGATGTGTGGCCATGGTTCTAGAATGTCTGCCCAAGTGGTGGTTGAAGATGCAGGCACCGGCGGGAGCTCAGCCGTTGGAACCTCAGGCAGAAACCCCGCCGTCGCATGTGAAAGCTTCAGCTGCCAGCGATCTTCCGAAGCTGCCGTGCACTTAGGACGATCTACTACTGCGACTATGGCGAACGTGCATCGGCCGCGAGTCTTTCTGGATGTCAACATTGGCGAGCAGCCTGCTGGCAGGTTGACCATCGAGCTCTTCATCGACAAGACGCCGAAGACGACCGAGAAGTATGACACCAGGCAGCCATATGTGAGCCTCCCATCTGTGCTGACGGACGTGAGCACGCAGTTTCCGTCAACTATGCACTGGCGAGCACAATGGCTTGTCATATGCGAAGGCGCCTTTCCACAGAGTGATCGATGAGTTCATGATCCAAGGAGGCGACATCGCGAACGGTGACGGCACAGGCACCAAGAGCATATATGGCGGAGAGTTCGAGGACGAGAACCTTGGGTGGAGGGAGATGGACGCAGCCGGATTGGTGTGCTCGGCCAACAGGGGCAGAGATACGAATGGCAGTCAGTACGCGACCTTCGGCCTCCGTGCAGTCAAAATCGACCATGGCTGACTCGTCGGCCCACGTAGGTTCTTCTTGACGCTAGAATCATGTCCCCACCTCAATGGGAAGCACACCATCCTCGGACGGCTGGTGTCAGGTCACGATACGTTGGTGAAGCTTTCGAAAGTCGAGGTGGACAACGAGGACAGGCCACTTGAACCAGTACTGATCGCGCGATGTGGCGAGCTGGAGAAGCGGAGCAAGAAGGCAGCGTCACCCCAGCCAGAGCATGTCGTGAACGAGTCTGGTGCAGGTAGTCGGGGTCGTCGGCGGAAGAGCGACGCCTCAGACGAGGAGATGGCCGGCTCACCAGCTCCTCCCAAACCCCGACCGTCGCGGCGGAAAAGTGACAACTTGATCGACGAAGGCTTGAGAGGCCGGCCTCGACAGCGTTCCAAATCACTCTCGAAGTCCAGGCCGCTATCGGCGGCTGAGGAGGAAGGGACCAGCGACGGGACGCACTCGCCACGCTCACCAGCAGAGAAGCACAAGCGGAAACGTAGCCCTTCGCCAAGCCGACATGTGGATGAGAAGCGTATGGACGATGCTGATGCCCAGTACGAGCGAAGACGGCGCAGTCTCCCCAACCAGTATGGCGACGAGAGGTACAATCGTAACTATGGCGATGAGGCTCGCTATAAGCCAAGCCCGCGACGCAATGATTATGAGTACGCGGGGCGACGTGGGGAAGATCGCTATCGGCCGTCGCATGGCCGACCGCGATATGAAAACGATGCCGGAAGGCTTGACGACGGCGGTGGAAGACTCGGGGCCGGTGGGTATGACGAGCATGAACCGCCCGTCATGTTCAAGGGGCGCGGTGTAATGGTAAACTTCCCGTTTGGCTGCAAACGCTGTCGTGTGAGAGACCAATGCTAACGACATGATCTGTGTAGAAATACAAAGAGCCGGGCAGGCTGTAGGCTGGGCAGTTGGATCGTGTCTATCCACAAGGACAGTGATACGACTCGAGAAACATGTCGACGAGGCATGCCGCGTATTACAACGCATGGCAAGACGGCATCTCGATGCGGCTCAATTCACGCCGTTTGACCGACATAAATCTCGACCATTGATGATGGTTCTTGCCATGTGGCGATCGGCAGATTTTAGCCTGAAATTCAGGCACAACAGTTCTCCACACGATCCCCGCTTCCTCAATCTGGAGAAACACCTTCGGACGAACATCATCGTGCAGCAGTCATTATTACTGCATCCAGATTGCCGATCGTCACGGGCCACGGCCATTGCATTGGTGCTTTGAGGCAGAATGGCAATGAGAGGAGCTGGTGGCGATGGTGTCCGTGCCTTGCAGCTCGAACTCCACCTGGAGCTACAAAAGCTTTCGTGTTCCCTCGATCCTACAATGGAGATTATCCCACTACCTTGTTAACCTTCACCACCGCCGCAGAACACCGCCGTCATGCTCTCCCAGTCCATCCTCAACAGCCTGGCGCTGCTCGTGGGCAGCGCTGCCGCTTGGCCGCCGAGCTACCCCCACTCTCCGCCCGGTGGCCCCGGCCCTTACGGCCCAGGCTCGTGCGCGGCCTCCAGTCATCACCAATGGCGCCTTGCGAACTTCACCTCGCTCGTCGTCTTCGGCGATAGCTACACGGATGATTCTCGCCTGGGCTATTTCATCAACAACCACGGCGCCGCTCCTCCGGTCGGCTACAACGACCCGGTCTCCTACCATGCCGCCGATGGCGGGCGGGTATGGGTCGAGTACGTGAAGCAGTACACTGGTGCGAATCTGTACAACTACGCGGTCAGCGGCGCGGTCTGCAGTAACGAGATCACGCCGAGGTGGTTCAGCGCTATCAATGCGCCGTTTCCGGACATTGCGGGCTATGAGCTCCCGGCTTACCTGAACGACTCGGCGCTGGTGTACGCCAATGGCACGAAGTTCATGACAGACCCACCGGATGCGACGGTGTACGCGATGTGGATTGGGACCAACGACTTGGGCTACTCTGCTCTGATCCAGGACGAGCAGGTCGCGGGGACGAACCTTACCACCTATGTCGACTGCGTGTACGACCAGCTGGACAGAGTCTACGCCAACGGCGGACGCTTCTTCGTGCTCCTCAATGTGGCGCCTTTGAATTTGGCGCCCGAGTACGGTATTTTGGGTCAGGGAGGTGCGGGACCGAACCAGTACTGGCCGGACAAGAGCGGCAACATCTCGGAGATCAGCGGGAGGATGCTGGAGGAGGTTGTGTCAGCCAACGCGATCTACCAATATCGCACGCCGTACGAGGTCGTGCTGGCGAATAGGTACCCAGGCGCCGACTTTGCGCTCTACAACGTCCACGACTTGGTAAGACTCCCGCAGGTTATGTTCGCATCCAGATGACGTGTCACTGACCTTGGCCTCCCTCCACAGATGCAAAACATCCACGACAACCCCTCCGCCTATCTCAACGGCACCGCGCCTCTGAACGTCACAGGCCACGTCAACGTCTGCAACGCGACCGGCGGCGCCTGCGTGGCGAACACGAGCCCGGATAGCTTCCTGTGGTACGACGAGCTGCACCCCAGCGAGCAGACTGAGCGGATCATCGCGCAGAATTTCGTGAACGTTGTGAAGGGAGCTAGCGCGTACGCAACTTACTGGTCGAGCTAGACGCCGCGGTCAGACGGTCATCATGAAATTATAATGTGATAGGAAGGACAATGAAGAATTGTTTATGCCTGTACTGTACCGCACGGTCACAAGACCGCTCGTCAATGCTGTGCCTAGCCAAGCGCTTCATGCTCATCCGTCGTTGGGCTGCTATGCGCTGTGCGTTCGAGACTCGTTCCAGTCAGTGCTGCCCAACGTAAGATATTGCTGCCCAACGAAGGCCCATTCGCTTCGTCTGGCGGTCCTGTGGCAGCAGGCATTTCAAAGCCTGGCACTCCGGTTGGTTGTTGTTTCCGCGATGCTTGGTCGGTCGCGGTGGGCTACGATGCTGACTTCACGTCACACGCACGAGAGGGAGAATTGGATCTGGCGTTCGCGCAGGCGGCCGTGGTCTCCGCTGCTGTGGTGTGCGCCATTGCCTGCCGAACGCCTGCACGAGGAACGTGACGTGTCAAGGGCGGTAGTAACTCCGTCGCAGGCAAGGTGTCGCAGTCCCTACAGATTTATGTGGAAGGCAGCGTTTATTACTGATGGCGGTAGGATTAGATTGCCTTCTTGGGCCTCAGATGTGCAATTTTGTTGCCCGCTTGTAATGACAGGCAGTTGGGGACGAGGCGAGCGAGGTACAGCTGACAGTTCTGCCGGCTGTGCAGCTACAGTATCTCACAAAGCCGATTCACGGTTCGTAGTGGAAGTGGAGGCGCAGCATAAGAAGAAAATCACGCGCGCCAAGCATACAGCTCGTTTGTTCCAGTTGCCTAGGCTCGGCAGCAGCCGCAGCTCGACGACGTTGAAGGTGGCGTCAACTTCTAACGTGAACTGCGGAATAGACATCGGACATCAATATGCCTTCCCGACTGGACACCACATCACGATACGAGCCCTTAGAAGGATCCGTTTGATCAGGGTGCAGCTGCCGGATGAAGAGACGCATGTCCCGATCGATGAACGGTCTTCCGCGTGTGTCTTGCGCGGCATAGGACGCCTCTTTCGCTTCTGCAAAAGGAGGGAGGACTATACTCATCTAGCCTACTCGCCCGGCGTGCTAAGTGAGTCGCTAATAAACAAGGCAACCAAGTCGGATCCGCCTTCTACGTGTGATCAGATGCGTACAGTAGTTCGGCAGTGTCTCTCAGATCTCAGGCTTACGGTCCCGTTCCTAAGTTCTGCTTTCCCTTCCGAAGTCACTAACAGCATCTTCACTGGACGCACTGGGAAGTAGACGGTAGCGCGCGGATCCCTCGTCGCTACGTCAATGTCGCCCTTGAGCATTTGCGCCCAAGAGGCCGCCCCCAAATACGCTGAGGCGGAGACCTTGCGGGTTGCTTTGACGTATCTGCCGCATCTGCTGCTGACCGTCCGGGACATAGACAGAGAGGTTGGTATGATATCATCTATTCCTCCGTTCGCAACGTTCACCTCCAGTATTGCTTGGGCTTCGCAGAAGAGACACGGTTGCTCAAGTGTCCCCATCATCGTTTACCAGTCCGACTCTTCACATCTTTGGTCACTCTTCAGGAGCTGCGTCTCTACTCTCGCCATGGGCCACAACTTCGGTTCGAATCCCGGTCAGTTTACGTCTGGAGCAGGCTCATGGGCGGACCAGTGGACCACGATCACCAACGTGCCTACTGTAAGTCGTGTAGCCGTCACCGGACACCCAGAGTGCTTACAGTGGCAGCATCTCACGAGCGCCACTAGTCAGTCCAATCGCAACTCACAAGCAGCGCAGTTTGGATTCCTCCACCCATCTCTAGCACTACAACACACCATATCTGCACCCTACACTCAACTCCAGAGACGACCAAACGCTAAGCTACATCAGCCGATGGACGATCGAAGCACGCCTCCCATGGTGGCAAGACCGCTCAGCCATTACGAGCAACTGCTGGGGCCGTACCGTAATACGGTCGACACACTTGCGGGAGTTGATCCGGCTCTCTTCCACCTGGCTAGCAATCAGCTTCCGGTGGTCAACGACGGAGAAGGCACATCTTTACGGGAAACGTTTCGGGACCCGGACGGAGGAAATCTGTCAAGGTCGGCCTTGTCCTACGCTGAGATTGCGCACTTATCGAGTCAAGCAGTCCACCAACATCCTTACCAGCCCTCCAACAGGATGCCGATGTACCCGAATGCCAGTATTTTGACAACGCCGGGTCCAACTTGGCAGCATCAGGACAATGTCGCACAGCAAACACCAGTCCAGCTGTCTATGCACTGGCAGCCTCACGTTGTCCCTCCACTAGCTACCCGACGTGCCGCGAGGCACAAGTACCGCACGAGATACACACCGCCGACGCAGGCTGATGCGCCGCCGTGGCCGTCGACGCCGAGCGGTCGTGCTCCATCAAGAGCGCAAAGAAAAGTGCCAATGACACGCAGCGGGAGCAAAGCAGGGTCTTCGACAACGTCCGGCAGACGGTCGAAGCAGCACACCATGTCAACAGTAAGCGAGCACGTGTGCTTCATGTGTGGCGCCAGCTTCGAGCGCCTCACAAGCAAAGCGTAAGCAATAGGCCACTATGCGCGAGCAAAGGGATGAGCAATGTTGACCTAGTCCCAAGGCATCACGAGCGCAGCGTCCATGCCGAACGCAACTACCTGTGTCAGCTTTGTGGGAAAGGCTTCGTCTACCCGAAAGATCTCGAACGCCATGGGAGGGACGCTCATAGTCCCATTCGACCCTACCTATGCCCGAATATCGCATGCTGGTATTCTGCTGAAGGATTCAAGAGGCCAGATAACCTGAAGCGTCACATTGAGGGCCAGGCCTGTCCAACGCCGTGGCCTTTCATCGCATATTTGGCGGCCGGACGATGAGACTTCGCAGGCGCCTAACGATCGATGTGCACTTAGAGTGCTATACGCACTGGAACTTGTGTACCAGGAATTCACCAAGTATTATAGGTCGGTCACGCCGATCTGCTTCGAGACGCTGCTGGCTATTGTCAAACAATGGCCCTCTCCAGGCGCTTCGGGTCAGCCTACGTGGACCAGTCTGACTATCGCGAATGGATCCTAAACCAATCGTGGTGGCTGATGGGCCAGCGGCGAGTAGCAGATCCCGTCCGAGGCAAGAGGTCGAATCCGCTTTCACTCCGTCAACTCAACGTGCCTGGTGTCGACGCCATGGTCAAAACCTCGGACTGCTACACATTCCCGGCTGGTCCTTCCGCTGCGCGCCATCTCAACTTCCGGCGTGTCCAGCTCTATGGAGGCTACGCATCTCTCCTCCCAGGGGATACAAGTCGTCTTGGTCTCGGTCTCCCGGATACGGCCTGGACACCGTTGCAAGCTTCGGTCCTCTTGCAGGCAAGCTCGAGGTGCTGTTTGCGTATACCATCGATATGGAGCTCTGCCCATCGCATACCGGCGAGCTAGCTGGAGTTACGTCGTTCCTATCTCGCCATGCCGAAGTTAACCTCGCACGGACGAGCGATACGCCACAGCTATGATCCCGCGCCTCGAGGCCTGGTGCACCAGCTACTGTTGTCAGGCGTACATGTATGCCCCAGCCGCGTGCTTGGAACATGGCCACCGCTTCGAGATCGGCAACGGCGAATGAGGCACGCCGGTCACCTTGGGCAGTACAGTCTGCCAGACCCAGAGGTAAACGATTGACTATGGATGATTCTAGTTCCTCATCCTTGCAAAGCGTAGAAGGATGGAGGATCGTACAGCCATGACGCTTGAACATGCACGGGCCAAGCTCTTGCGCAATGTGCCCGCATCCTTCATCCGCACATGATTTGGTGTAGATTGCTGATCGTCAGGCAACTCCTTCACAACAACATCTCTTCTGCTTCCTCGTCCTTCTCAACTTCACCGCCCGAACATGCCATCGTGGCTCACCTGACGCTCTGCTATTCTTATTCACTGCATCTCCCATACCAATGCCCTAAGTTCTCCAGATGCACATTGGGGGCTGATGCTGCGCCTCACGCGGCTCTCGGAGACTGCTGCACAACCCAAATGTCCAACAGCCAGCTCTGTCATGGCCTCAGCATGGGTGGCCCCATTCGCGCAGCATATAAGGTCAAGTCAACACCCTCTCCGTCTACTTCCCTATGTATCGTGTACATATCGCATCATCCAGCCCGTCTTACAAGCACAGAGCTCCCGACCGCGCCCACCACCTCGAGCTTCACCGGTCTCTCCAAGCTAAGCTTTAGTCGGACGCATCCCGCCCGTCCTGTTCGAGTACTCATAAGAGACGACTGGGAGCAATTGGAGCTTCACCTGCGCAATGGCATTTAACCAGTACAACGACATGGAAGGCTACATTGACCCGAGGCAACTGGTGTGGGCCTTGGAAGGTTCGCACGAGCAGGCTGGAAGCTGGACCGAGCAGCAGTTCAACAACGCTGTAATGGAAGCCCAAGATCCTCTTGCAGCTTCGCTAGCAATGGAAGACTTCCCGGGATATCAGGACTTGTCGCAAACTCAAATTGGCTGGCTAGACGCTGCGTTCTCGAACGCTACTTTGCAACTACCGCCAGAGATTGCGAGCACTCTATCAACCCCTCAGCCAACGAACTTCAACGAGTCAACGTTGCAGCCACGAGCAGAAACATTTGTCCCCGAGACCTTTCGACGTCCGCAGCTCCAATTGCAGACGATGGATATCGGGCTGCAACCAGGCACTCCCAACTACGACCAGCTTCTACCTCGCTCCGCACCGGCACCCGACATCCGCATCTACGAGCCGGATTCCTTGCCGATCCACGTATCCATAACCTCCTTGCCAATCTACGAAAATTCTCGCCGGCGCGCACACTCAAATCCGCATTCGCAGCCACCGTCGCTCTACCACGCTGCAACGGCTCCAGAAACTCCGATCACACCAACGAGCGGCTTGCTGAGTCCTGCTATCACCAGCTGGATGGAGACAGACCATGCATTGCCCAAAGCATGCATCGCTCAAAGCTCATTCGAAGCTTCACCTATCCGCTCGCCGATCCGCAACCGCCGTGGCTCCGCATCTCCGTCAAGGAGCCGGTCTAATTCACGGCACGGTCTGAGAGCAGGCAGTAATAAGGGTTCAGTCAGTGGCGGCCATGAGTGCCATCACGCGGGATGCGGAAAGCAATACTCCACCATAGCAAAGCTTAACCACCACCGACGATACCACACGCCAGACCACGAGCGACCGAACGTCTGCGATCAATGCGGCGCACGTTTCCTCTTCAAGCGCGAGCTCGACCGGCATAAACTTAGCATCACGCACGCAGACCGCCAATTCTTCTGCACACGCTGCAACGCCGGTTTTGGCAGGCCAGACCACCTAAGTCGGCATATCAAGCAAGACTCCTGCCTAGATCGTGCTCTCACGCCCTCGCCGACCAGTCTACCATATTCGACACCGTCAACAAACACATCATCTGTCCCTCGTAAACTGCGACATCGTGTCTCTACAGGCGACATGCGGTCCGGCACTCCCGCTACCGCCTTCAGCTCGCTATTGCACTTCGATGACTCCGCCTTCACCGCCTTGCCAACACAAGGCCACGCATTGACCGATCTGGACTGTGACCCGTTCTTGGACGCACCTCTGCAGCAGTGGGAGACAACATCTGGGCTCGCGGGTAGGCCAGATTGCAATGCTCAGCGAGAGATCGAAGAGGCGTGGTCGAAATTCGTCAGCGATCAACGGCGGTTCTGATTTTATGGTGCAACTCCATCCTTGTACTTTCGGTGATACCCATTTGCTTGTCGCGCACTTTATGATGGACTTGCTAAGAGTACAGACTTCGTGTATAGAGAAATAGAGAGGTTTCGCGCGTTCGAAGGTAGCGTGTATCAACTTACGTCTATACTTTGCACGATTTCGGCAGGTCAGAGACACTAATAACAACTACGGGCTTCGAACCAGTGTGCCGAGTCAGCGGAAGGAGCATGCACAACAATCTGGAGGACGTGTACACGGCAAGCTGTACCTGCATCTACTGATCCAGATCACAGATCATCGTACTGGCCTCCTGGGCTCGGTCGTGAACCCGAGTCGTACCCGCCACTTCGAGGCAGTCGCATCTTCGGAATGACGGATCCGAGATTCCAGGCGGACCACCCACACCCCGAAGCGTTCATTGTGATCTAGATGCACATTGTTCTGCAGGTCCTGCAACGACTTGAGCCTCATCGCTAGCTGCAGCCTGCAAGCCCTTTGACTACAAGCGCTGGACCCGGACGTGCGTACGAGGGGTTCTGGTAGGGCGCACCAGGTCTTCTACTTGGGAGGTCGTAGCTGAGGAAGTCGGCAGACACTGGGCCATGTCGTTGCTGCATCTATACTCATATGCTCCTGCACGTTGCTGTTGCCATTCCCGAGAAACAGATCGACCCACTTCTCTTGCTCCATCCACCTCCTCTCTCCTACATGTCTTGGGAGAAAAGATGAAGTTCGGCAATTCCTTCACACTAGGTGCTATTATCGTCACCTTTGTTTCACTATCATCCATAGTGAGCGCTCAGAACTCGACCGCCGGCAACAGCAGCTTGGACCTGGGATCATGCGCTCTGCTCGGCGCCCTCGCATCTCACAATGTCTCCATGTTCGATGCTGACCTTGCGATGGCTTGTCTACAATCCGTCCCGGTGGACGTGACTGGTGATATCGACCTGATCGACGGCATGAAAGTCCTGTTCCAGTTTCAGAGCACGCTGCCCTACCTCAAAGATCCCCCGCCGGGCTATCTCTATCCTGCCGTCGACATCATGGCTAGCCTGGACGCCATCCAAGCCGATGTGAAAGCCGGTATCTATACGAGTGAGTACGACGTCCAGATGGATCTTTACAATCTTGTGGTGTCTGCATACGACTTCCACTTCGTGTGGATCCCGGACTTGGTCGATGTCTTCAAGTGGAGACGGCGAGGAGCGCTCCTCTCTTTGTCATCCGATGGGCTCATCCTCCCAGATGTGTACGACTCCTTAGATGTCATGGCTCTCGCTGCGTCGAACTCGAGCGATTATCGGCCTTCTCCAATTGCCTTGATCAATGGCGTTGGCGTCGAAAGCTGGCTGAACGAGTTTGCCGCCGGTTCGTATCATCGAAACATGCAGTCAGGAAAGTCCTAACCTCATGCAGCGAATCCTTGGGATCACGACCCAGACGCCAACTACAACAGCGTCGTGACCAACGTACCGCTCTTATCGTACGTGCGCGGCGGAATCGAAGGCCGGGGAGCCTTTGCATCTGGGAGTGTGTACCAGGGTAACGACACGTTGTTGACTTTTGCCAACGGTACCGAGCGCCACATGTACAACTACGCCAAAACCAGCTGCGACTTGTCTGGAGTCACCGACGGTGCCTCTTTTTTCCAACGATGCACCACACCACTGACCTCATTCTCGCCAACTCGGAACGGGAGTCATCCATTCAAGCCGCCGGCGACCCTTGAAAACAGCTACACGCCTGTGCCGACCAACCTAGGGCTGCCCCCGCCCCTATACTACCCTACGCCCGCACGTGCAAGACACCATAACGTCCTACACACTGCATGCTGACTACGTTCAAGGTTACAATCGCGTCGGATAGATCCATCGCTGGGTATTTCCCGCCTGACCAGCCAGATTTGGTCGTCGTCTCGTGCACCGACCTCTCGCCTCGCGATGATATTGAGTTCCAGAACGTCTTCCGATCCATCTTGGCGACAGCTAACGCCGCTGGGAAGAGTAAGCTCATCATGGATATCCGCGGGAATGGTGGCGGACTCGTGGCAGACGGCTATGACTGGTTCACGCAGCTCTTTCCCGGTCAGATTCCCTACGGGGGCACAAACCTCGCAGCTTTCGGCCTTGCCAACGCTATGGGCCAGGTTGTGACGAGTGCGATGGCGGATGGGGATCGGCCCCCCCAGGGCTTGGGTCCGCTCAAAGACTACGACGTCATGGCAGATTTGACCATTGTATTGTCCCAGTATGATACGTAAGTCACGATGTGTGTTCGATCTCCACGGTGTTCGGGAAAGAGATTGACCTTTGCTCGCCATTACAGGTGGTCCGACTTCTACGGCCCCGTGACCACTCACGGCGGCAATTTCACGAATGTCAAGCGCAACAACCTCAGCGACATCAACTCCCTCGGGATGCCCGTGTACGGCTTTGGCAACGACACAAAGCCACAGCCGCAGACCTTTGATCCGGATGACATCGTCATTCTCTCGGATGCTCTCTGCGGGTCCACATGCGCGGTCTTTGCGGAGATGATGAAGACTCAAGCGGGTATCCATGCTATCACAGTCGGTGGACGAAAACAATATGGTCCGATGCAATGGGTGGGTGGCTCCAAAGGCGCGAACGTTCAAACGCTTGCCGACCTGGGAAAGTTCGCATTTGAGATCCCCGCTATAGCGACTCCGGCTCAGTCGACTCTGTTCGAGCCGTACGCCGATTCTCGGTCGTCGGTGCTGCACGCTTTGTCACGCCTGTCGGAACCCTACGCAGGCCGCGTGAACTTCGAGAACAACATCCGAGAGGGCGATGACTCCGTCACGCCGCTGCAATTTGTCTACGAGGCCGCCGATTGCCGCTTCTTCTACACCGCGGACATGATTCTCGACCAGAGTCTGGTCTGGAAGCGGACGTACGACCTCAAATGGGGCAACGGCACCTGCGTCCAAGGCTCCACGGGTGACTCGTCTTCCGTTTCGGGGCCCAACAGCACGTACATCGAGGCCTACTCGCCTCCTGGCGCGAAAAACACCTTTGGCGCCAACGAGACGTTTTCTTACCCGGCCGCAAACCCGAAGACCAGCTCAGTGAAGCCAAGTGCAGCGTCGACTTCGGCTGCGCACTCACGTACGACCTCGACGAAAACGAGCACCACGCCGACAGCTCCGTAGAGCGTAAAGCCGTACACCGGTGGTGCGCCTCAGATGGGAGCTTCTTCATCCGTTGGCTCGGCATTGGCCGCTGTTGCTGTTGTCTTTGCAGCGCTCGCGTTCATTTGATTTGCTTCAAGATGAGCACATCGATCCATGGCGATGCGATTCGATTCGGCGCTCAGATAAGTACGATGTATCTGTACATTCCAACTGTCTAAAAGACCTTCGTTTACAGCCTTTGGCATATGCGTAGGTCACTGCGGCTTCTGTTGGTTGGTCCGCTAATGTCGTACCGCCAAGTGTATCGATCAACGCAATTATTATATCTTGACTGAGAGTCTGATGAAAAACAGAGCTGAATTTCCCAATGGCTGGACTAATAAGGTGAGTCGAAGTCAGGCCGCCAATAGTTATGATGGGTGCGGTGACCTGAGTACATGTACGTACAAGGTCAACAGCAGTTGTGGCTTGGGGAGAGCTCTCGGAGGTCCATGCCGGGCAAAGCAAAGGCGTGATAAGAGGAGCGGGCGTGGAACCATACAAGAGGGCCCCGCACCTCCCAACTGTTCATCATCATCCGCAGTTCACCTTCCTCCTCCCAAGAGTCACCACATGGCGCACAATGGGTCGAGACGTCTCCCACGGCCGGCTGCGTCTAATCCACGATCCGACGGCAACCTGCACACGCTCCCGTGACCCGAGGCTTCACCTGACGATGCGCATTACGTAGATTGAGGCAGCACGCCAAGCTCGGTCGAGAGAGCAGTCGTAGTAAGCTCCTTGACCATCACCCGACAGTAAGCGAATACCATTCACATTATTGTGTAACTCTCAAACACCCAGAGCAGACTTCGCTCAGCATCTCATTGCATTCCCAAGGTCGTGTTGGCGCTCTAGTCGGAGGCTTCTCCACCCTTCCATCCTCCCCAGTTGCGTGCCGTTATCGTAGACAGCGTCGTCAAGACTCGACGCTGTTCCGATAGCCTGGACACCTACAAGTATGACAGCTCCGATGATGGACAAAGGGAAGCGCAAGAAGATCGACCAGGACTCCAGCGAAGACGACAACACCGCTTGGATCGATAGTTGGTGGGAGTCGCTGATCTCGCAAAGCTCTCAGACGGTAGGCATTCTCGTCCGTCCATCTCGCTTGAACGCAATGACTGACACCGACCTTAGACGCAAGTCACTCCAAGCTCCGGTCCTTCACGCGCCGCCACCGCCAACGACACGAGTCCAGCTGTGGCACCTGCCCAAATCGGCCGCGCACGTCAACCGGGTAGCGGTGGTGGGCCTTTCCCGGCGCTCTCCAACACGAATAATGTCCTCGCCGAGACTGGTGTCCATCGTTACGTCCCGACGAGGCCAAGCGATCAAGAGGTGGCTCGGTTGCAACAACACTACATGCATCGTAGACCCCAACAAGCCGGGCGGGGTCCGTTCATAGGCGATCACCGCCAATGGTACGGATCGGAGTACGGTGTCGCAGGTCCTAGTCGTGCTCCAGTTTCGGTCGCAGAGCCGATCGTTGCTCTACCGGTCCCGAGGATGCATCTTGGCACAGGCCTCACACAGGCCAAGTTGATCCACCAACAGTGGCAGCTGCAGGCATCTGCACGAGGATATGCGCCTCATGGTCGTTTCCCAACCACTCGCACGACGCGATCGGACGCTCCGCATCCGATGGACCGTCCAATGCCAGAAATACGCCATGAGCCAGCGGCTTCCGGTTCACAGCCCAGGTCGATGCAATCTTTGAATGGTCACGCCTCAGACATGCCACCGCACGCCATAGCTTTGTCGCCCAGCGCGAGTGTAACCAGGCCCCTCAGTTTCGTCGCCCATCAACAGGCACCGCCTGGTATGGGACCTCCTGATGATAGCATCATGTTCCCCCAACATCAGCACTCGGATCGGTCGTGGAGCTGCCGTTACGGGACGTGCTCCAACCAGCGCCAGCGTTATCGGGTCTGGTCTGATCTCAGAAGACATCAACGCAACCATGAAGAAAAGCCGTTCCAGTGCGATCGGTGCACCACCTTCTCCGCTCGATTTGAGGGCCATTTAATCAACCACAGAGAGAGCGTGCATGGTGATGCTGTGTACTATTGCCCTGTGTGTCCAAAGAGCTACCCTCGACACGATAACCTCGGCCGGCATATCCGAGGGAAGCATCCGCGCACAGTGGTACCGGAGAAGGACAAGGCCAGGATCAGACCTGCAGCTGTAGAGGCCGGAGCGCTGCTCCAACAACAGGTTCCTGCATCCATTATCAACCTAGATCCTCGTCTGGCGACTCCCTCGATTATTCCAGCGGCTCCAGTATCATCGCACTGGACGAATCCGAACGTTATGACTTTGAATCGAGTCCAGCCGCACGCATCGCGGACACCACTAAGCGCCAGTGCCAATCCCGTTGAACGGGGCTTCGGCATTGATCAGCCGTCGACACTTCAACAACGTGGCAACCCGAATACGCCTTCCCAACAACTCGCGTGCCTATCGTCGTTGCAAAGAGGGAGTTCTGTCGATGGACGACAACCCGACTGGCCCGCACTTCCATCTCACAGAGAGCCAGATGCCGCGTCGTACTTTGATCGTCCAGCATCATATCGTCGCCCGAGCAATACTGTGCGCATATCACATACAGGCCTGCCAACTCCACCACTCTCTCGGGGCTCCTCTGTGTCACGGCGTAGGGACCGTTCTCGAACAGGAAGCTTGCTGTCGCCGCCTCAGACGCCGTCCTTAGAAGGCCGTTCCGTCGCATTTCCCTTGTACAGCGATATCGCTGCTACGGCATTGCTGCCCACGCCGCCCTCGTCTGAAGCATCTGCGTCGCGACGCGGGAGCCTGAGTGGCCGTCGGTATCCAACGCAAGCTCTGGCGTATCGATCGCGAGTCACGTCGTCGATGTTTGGACTTGATCCACGGACATGACCAACACTCCTCGCAATTGGAGGCCAGCGAACGGCAACGACGGCGATGGCTTCTTGTAGCAGCTCCTCGCGTTACACAGCTAGCACTTCCAAGATGATGCCCGCATGACCACAGCGAGCGGCAGCTTCGGACCGGTCTCCGACATCCAATGAGTGTGCGTTTGGGCTTTCCTTTGCTCCTGAGTGGACGCATCGCAATTCCAGGCCGTGTGGACGACTTCAGCACGCTGTCTTGTCGGTTAATTGTCTCTTTATTCACGGCGATGGATGTGGGCTTGTTTGTTTCATGACGAGGAGTTGGATATTTGCGTTGAAGTTCGACTGAGCGGTCCTCGTACCGCCTCTCCATTGTTGGTACCGTGTACAATGAGACTTCCTTGGAGGTACTCCGGTCCGCCATCCTTGCGGCTGGTTGCTTTGATCGAGAGCACTGGAACTTCACGTCGCCGATAGCATAGCTGGTCGGTACGAGGAATGATCACTTCTTTCCACTGCTTCACGGAGCGCATATCAGTCGTCTCAAGGCATGCCGAGTGAGAGTGCATCCCGAAATCGTCTTGTAGCGGATTGGTATGCACTCTTGATACTGCGTGAACCCGTTCGTTGCGCCAGGCTGTGGTACAACAATGCTGCGGTCGACCGATCGGATTCTGCAAAACCAAAGTATCTCCCATACCATTGGAAATGCAAGCTTCCCATCTTATCGGCATTCGATAGCGGCAAGTAGAGGCAATCTCAGTGAAACCTCAAATCCTGCACGATGTCTTCTCGCCTTCTCGATTCGTCCAAGTAACGTTCGTGTGGCTGGTGACCGTGCCGCTGCTCGAAGCCTCATAAAGCCTGCCTCGACCCATCGCTTTGCTCCCTCACCCGAGCTCACTCGCAGCCGCCCTGCCTTGTGCGAACCTTCGCTATGAAGTTCGCTCCTACTCATCGTTGTGTAAACAATCGATACTGTATGCTCTGGAGAGCGGTCTCAATGACAATGGTAATGGGCTGCTGCTATCGTTGCTCAAAAGCGTCAGGGACCGACGTCACTTCTGAGTCCGCCTCGAGACCAAGCACGGTGCTGGGCGACACAACTCACCAACACCTCTGCTTTCAGTCTCCTCTCTTCTGCTCCCCCTCACATTGCACAAACGTCTGTACATCAGCACCTGGCTGCGAGATGTACGAGTACAGCATGTTTTAGTCCCAGTTTGCATTTCCATCTTGTCTTCTCCTTCCGCTCTCAATCCACAGCCACTGACTCGAGGCACCTGTGTGTAATCAACCACACCACATCTTGACGTTCCAACAACATTGCAAGCATGGCTGGAGTGCAGCAAGAGCAGCAGAAGCGGAAGTGGGAAGGCGACGGACAAGCTCTCGGTCAAGCCAGTCGCAGGAGACATCAAAGCGAATTAGCCGATGCGCGCTCTCCTACCGACGGGGCAGTATGTTTCGAGTCGGTGAACGCGAAGAAAGTTGATTGACGGTTCTTAGGGCGGACCCTTGAGATCGCCATTTTCCGCCGGCGGTTTCAATGCGCTGTCGCCAATGTACAGCCAGGCGGCAGCGCTCTTCGGACCCGATCCTCACCCCCAATCTTCTCACCAGCGGGCCTTCATTGGCGACGACTGCGACCCAACGATCGACCCAGACGCGGAGGGTCTGTCCGATGCGAGCCAATATTCTCCGCGACCGCAAGCTGGAGCACCGTACTACCACGACCCACCTCCGGTTGCCTTTCAGGTTGCCACGCTTCCACGGGACCACACCGACGTTACCGGCCCAGCCTTTGGTGACATCCCGCCGTTGAATGCTACCCAGATGCTGCAGGTACAACTAGGTGAACTTCCCGCCGAGTACACGACCGCTGGACACGGCATGCCACTTCCAGCCCGTCGTCGACGCCAACAAACTGGCGGCGGACACACTCAGCCAGTGTTGGACATATCGCCTGGGCAACCTTCCGCCTCAACGAGTTCCTTGCCGGCTCCCATGTTCGTCGCCTACGGCTCGCAGTCCGGATTCACTTGTTTCGAAGATGAATGCTTGTTCACGGTGCCACCGTTCTACACCGCACAAGAGCTAGCGTATGTAGACAATTTTGTCGAGGTCGAACGTATCGCTGACCGTAGGCCCAGCTACCACGCGGAAGGTCACGCCCAATCAAAGGCCGCCCGGGAGTTTCAAGACCTGGAATCGATGCCCGCCGTGCGGTCGCCAACTATGCCACTTATCTCGGCGCCGTCCTCACCAACGGCCACCTCCGCGTCGACAACACCAGCAGGGATCGTAACGTTTTCTCCAGGTGACCCTAATCCATCGACAGAGCCTCTGAGCCAGTCAGACACGAACGATCCTACCCTTCTCGAGCTGGCCTCTCATTTTCCAATTGACATGAGAAAAGGTTTCATCGATGGAGTGGAGGTCTGGTACTATTATTGCTTTGTTGATGATTGCGAGCGAGCAGACGCCGAAGATGCCTTTGATGACGAAAGCGAGCTTCGGTAAGGGTCTACAACCATTTAGTAAACAGGTATGCTCAGCGACTGATTATCTCCTCCGCGTAGGAAACACCAACGCTGCCACATCGCGGAGTCGGATCGACCTTGGCCTTGTGAGACGAAAGGCTGCCCTCGTCGCTTCCTGTACCCGGCTTATCGCACACGTCACCAAGAGGAGGATCATCTCGGTGTCCTACACAAGTGTCCATACTGCGATGTCCGCTGCAAAAAACGCAGCAACCTCTTTGGCAAGGGTCGCCATGTTGAAACACAGCATCCAGGAGCCGAGACGCCGACTCAGGAAGTGGAAGAAGTACAGCCAGGCCCCGGAACGCCGGCTCCAGCAAAGAGTTCACCTGGTTGCGCCATATCGCCGCCGCCGCGGATCCTTCAAGCGCCTACCACGCCTGCGTCTATGGCATTGAGTCCGCCGCACACTCCCAGCGTGGTGCCCCGGCCTCTGGCCGCGGAGCTGCGCCACGATACCGGTCGCTTGCAGCCTGACCTGCGTCAAATGCGCCAATCGTCTTACGGAGGACCTCATGCAACTTCATCGTCGTCGCCGTCATCGCGCCGCACGAGAGTCGCCACGCCACCTTCGCGGTTTACCTCATCCTCTTTCCCGGAGAGCTCCAGATCCCAGGCGCCGTCCGATAGCTTCTCATCTCAGATTTCTCGTCTTTCGACGCCATCGACAGCGCCGACCTCCTATGTCAGTTCCGTACGCGGATACCCTTCGTCTGGCCGGGCCGTTCACGGGTTAACGAGGTCACGTGATTCTCCCCCGACGCCTACTCGCTCGTCGAGAGATCCAACATCAACACACGCTGCCATGCAATCTTCCTCCCCGCGTATCTTGAGGTCCACCCGTCGATCGGATAGCGATGCCACTTTCAGCCTTCCTGACCGGACGAGAGGGCTGAATCGCTGGTGATAATATCAATCACCCGCGACTTGCTTTCGTCGACTTCCGGCACCATCATATGCCGAACCATGAACATACTGTGCACATACTTCGGCGGGTTCTGTGTCTTGAGCGGGTGCTCGGTGTTATCGGCTTCACACACGGGGCGACACATTGCTTTGCTTTTCGTACCGGAGGCGTCGTCCTCCAACGCCATCGCAGTTTAGTCCTTCGGAACTCGAGGGCCTCATTGGCGGCGTACCGGGATACCAAAAGGAAGGCGAGGTCCAAACACGGCGGCAAAACGTATCGCCTTTGTTTATTGGGGCGTTCTTCCTGAACGCCACGACCAGTCCCTCTATTCGGGGCTCGTGGGCCTCACCGAAAGCGCGCCGGATCCCAGCAGGACCACAGGGTGCACATACGCGGCGGCAAAACGCATTCCATTTGTTACCGGCGGCGTTGTCCTTCAACGCTATGATGATTCCTGTCATTATTCGGGGCTCGCAGACCTCGCCGAAAGCTTTCCGGATCTCAGCAGCGTCACGGCCTCCGTCATACACCGCCGGGTTTTCTGGATGAAGGTCCCCACGGTCCAGTCTTAGTCTTTTTTCAGCATTTCGGTTTTTCCTTGGCTCTGGTGCTTCAGTCAGCGCTCACACAGTGGCCCTCGGCCTGTTCCTCTCGGCATCAGCATAATGTGAACAAGGTGCGGCGCAGGAATCTTTGGCTCTTGATATCGGATGCTAGGTGTCGGCGTTGGTTGAGGTAACGGGTTGCGCTGATTCGATGGCTGTCGGCGTTGGTTATAGGAGATGGATTGCACAGAAGCCAACAAAGGCGAGATGATAGATACCCCCTTATGCGCGATGTGTCCATAGCACTGATGAAGTGAACATACACCAGCTCCCACTCATCGAGTGCGCTTCAGTCGTTGCCTACCGTAACAAGGCAGCAAACCAATCAGCTTGCGTCCTTGGTTTGTTTGAGTCACTGTTGTCGCAGTCATCGGCCCCTGTTATCGTTGTGCACGTATCTTGCGCACCTTGATTGAGGTGATGTTCTTCGTGCTTACATGTAGGTAGAGAATTGGTAGTGCGGGACCTTGGGTACATGACGTTGGAGTCTGCCAAGCCTTCCAGCCTCCAACAAACGAGCTCGAAACCTCATCCCTTTGTGTACATGTACCTGATGTGTCCACGGCGAAGTTCACAGTCTTCAAGGCAGGAGACTAGATTCACCATTACCATTGTTACGCCAACAGGCCTCACGTGCCTCGCCCGAAGCCTTGAGTATTCACGCGGGAAGCCCGCAACGTGGAACACGGCTACAGGGACTCATATCCACCGTTGAACGTCCGACTGCCTGCCGATGCTATCATAATGGCCGTGAGAGGTCTAGGATGCTTGGACGGCATATGAATCATGGCAATGTATACGATATGCGAAGCGGTTCGATCCTCAGATCTCCTTGCACCACCTGCCCCACCCTCCCAACTCCAACCCCATCTGGCCCGCACAAGCCCCAATCTCCTCCAATCCAACGTCAACCCTGCCATTTCCACCCCTGCCATCCTCGATGACCAGACCCGACCCGACAAGCGCCTCCCACGCGCCTTTCGCAACTGCCCGTCCGCTCACCCTGACACCCGCACCGGACTGCAACTTCGCCTTCGAGGCTAGGACTTTGTACTCTTCGTAAGCTAGGGCGAAGGAGACGAGGTCGGTGTTGTAGATGTTGGTCAGGCGCGCGGCGCAGATGAGGAGGGCTAGCTGCAGCGTGCTGAGTGAGGGGAGGATGTCAAGTTTCGAGTCCGGTGGGTTGAGTGAAAGTTGAAGGGAGGTCGTGAGGTACTCCAGCAGCGCCGCAGAGTCGGTCTTAGTGCCGCCGAGTGGTAGGGTGGCAATGGGAAATAGCATGCTCGAGGCGAAGTCGGGCATGGATTTGGTCGTGTGGTACAGCCGGCGCATGTGGTTTTCAAACGCTTCCGTAGCAACGACATGTTCCATCAATGCATTCCACGCCTTGCCAGACACGCCGAGCTGATCCTTGTCGTCGCTGGTCAGCGTGTCCTGGGCGATGCGCAACACAGCCTTGCATCCATCCTGGAACGCAGCAAAGCTCTTGGCCAAACCCAAATGCACATATCGGTGGCTGAACCGACTCTTGACCCTCTTCTCTAGACTCTCCGAGACATCAATCTTCGTCGTCAGGCCTAACACAGCAATGGGCGCCTTCCTGCTTTGCGCAATGTCGAATAAATTATACAACAACGTCTGCCTCGGATGTGTGGCAAACAGCTCAAACTCATCCAGAACAAAAACGACACTCTTCATGACCTGATCCGCCTGCTGTTCCCGTCCTTGCTCAGCAGGTTGAGAGAGCAGCGCCAACAGTGTAGTAAGCGTGTCCGCGTAGTTCCTGCTCGATGGGTCCTCGTCATCTTCGACTTCCATCTCGCGGCCCAACTGCCGCCATATCTCACGTAGCGCGATCTTGTCGTCTGTATGTACGAAGCCGCTCAGACGCACCACGTGGAAAGTATCCAGGTGCTCGGCGGCTTGCTCACGTAGGATCTGGTTCACGAGGGCGGTCTTGCCACTTCCTCGCGCCCCGATAAGTAGCATGCTGTTGCTCTCGCTGGCTGTGACTGTTTGTGCGATGAGGGTGGAGACTTTAGTGTATTCGTCCGACAGATTGGTGAGCGGGATGGGACGCTTGCCAATTAGTTGCGCGAGTACCATCGATTGTATGGCGGCGAGATGCTCCGCTCCGAACACGACTTGCTGGGTGTCGTGCTCAGGTACTGGGAGACTTTGAGCTTTCATCTTTGACTTGGACGGTACCACTCCTTGTGTCTCAGAACCGACTCTGGCGAGGGGTGTCTGCGCCGCTTCGGGAAAATCGAGGTCCATGGAATTACTATCCGGCTGGCCAACTTCTGAGTATGCATCGATATGGTCCGCTCGGTTTGCTTTACGTCTTTGAGCCGCTGTTGCGCCAGACTTGAGGCTTCCTCTCTCCGCAGACTTCTCGCCCGGAGATCCGGTATCTCCTCCACCACTCCCTCGTGCCAGTGCTTTCGCGGGACTCCGCCGTGTCTCTGCCAATTTACTTCGCACTACCGGGGCGTCTCTCGTTGCGACAGCCTTCCGCGGGCGCCCAGAGGTCCGCCGCTTCGCCGAAGAGGCGCCCAGAGTGTCCTCCTCCTCTTCCTCTTGCTTCGCCGCCTCCTGCGCCGCGGTCTCAAGCTCCTTGATCTCATCCTCGAAGGTCTTCCTCCTGGCAACCTGCGCACTAGTTGACACCGGTGCAGCGATCTCTTCTTCGCCCGCATACTCACCCAGACTTCGGGGTTCTTCACCTGCTCGTGTATCCACCATGTCACCTTGTTCAGCAGCCCCGCCGCCAGTATCATCCTCCTCACTCGAAACGCTAGCAGGTGTGTCACGCAGATGCTGCACTCCAACTGTCCCATCCTTCATCGGCGTAGCAGGTGCAGCATCCGACTTCGGCGCATGAAACTGCTTGAAGAAACCCACCGCAGCTTTGGAAGGTATCTTGCTCACTGGCGAATCGGCACTGCTGACCCTCTGATTGCGCAGTGGATCGAGCGGTGCCTTCCGCTTGGTGGTCGAGCCTGCATTCTTCTTCTTGAGACTTGGATGCAGTCCCAGGCCCATGGCTTTCGTTTCGGCCCATATTTCCTGCGCTGATCTGGTTGAGTTCTTCTCGGACACCGGTGTAGCCCGGATCTGGAAGCCGGGCTTCTTGCTCGAGTATGGACTGGACTTTTGAGCTCGTTGTGGGACGGCTGGGTTCTTCGGTGTGCGTTGTTCGGGGGCTTCCAGTTTCCGGCGCTTCGTTGATCGCTCGGACTCCATATCCTAGCGATGTGGGTACGGTATCCAGACTATATCAGCATCGTCCTCCAATGCGAATTTCCAGGTAAGCTGTCATCTCGAGATCCAACACACAAGTAGATGTAACGAAACACTGGGAAGGAAAGACAGTGAGGTTGCCCAATTCGGAAGGTACTGAGGTGGGGAAACGCGATATCAACGCGTGAGACACGTGTTCCTGCACTAGCGCCTTCAACGTCAGGACAGGAACAACTTCAACATCACAAACTTCCACTTCAGAGGGCATATCGTGTCTACGAAGGTCCACCGAACGAGACACCACAGCAAACTTCATTCCCAAACGCAGTCGACATGGCGCCCCTGTTGAGTCGGAAACGAGACCTTATCTACCTCCTCTTCTTTATCATCCACATACCCGTTATAATTTGTACGCCCCTCAAACCGTCCTACTACTGCTGGGCGACTGACCCTTCACACAGTTGTCGACACTTTCCCACTCTACCCAGCACAATTGCGACCCCAATTCATGCTCGACCTCCGCAACTTCTACATCACAACCTACCATGACCGCTTCTTCACCTCTCCCCCAGCGTGGTTCATGCTGTACGTCTGGTTCGAGCTGCTGTATCATTTGCCGCTGAGTGTATGGGCTATCGGGGCTATTCTACGTGGTATGGACGCATGCTTCATCCCCTTGTTGTAGTATTGACGCCGGTTACTCGCTAGATGACCCACGATTGCCGATCCATTTGCTCGTGTTTGCAACGCAGACGGCGATCACGACTAGTACTTGCATTGCGGACTACATGAGCTGGAGCAGCTTCAGTAGTAACGAGAAGGTTGAGTTGGGAAAGCTCTACGTGCCGTACATGGCGTTATGTAAGTCGCAAGGCTCGGGAAAAAATCCGAGAAGCTGTGATATGTGCTGATAGTAGGTGTACAGCAATATTCATGGGGGTTGATATGTATGCTCGGTTGACGAGCAAGCTCGGTCGAAGTTTGACGACGGCAGAGAAGAAGGCTATCTGATCGTGAGCTGGTAGACAGCGGAACAAAGCAGCTTCGCTAAGGGGATGATGTGCCGCAATAAGAGTACCCATCCACGCGTACTGGAGCGGCGTGGACGCCATATTCATGCCAGCTCCTTTGCGTTGCCTGAGCCACTACTGATGAGATCGAACACAACACCAGGCAGCCGTTATGCGCTGGAGCCAAATGGTCGAGCTTGTACAGACTGCAGTTGCAGTAGGATCGCGATTTCCACGCTCTGAAAAGGCCAGAGCACAATTTCAGTGCGACGATGTAGACTCTGCCGTCGAATAACAGATGAACCAGCAAAGAGGGCTCTTTGGCAGTGGAGAAGAGCCCGACGCCGACTCGCCGCGTCCAAGACAAAGGATCCCTCCTGCCAAGCGGTGATCGTCACATCGTTCACGCGATGGTGACTCGTGTGATGATGGTGGGACGGAGATCTGGTGTCAGCACTGCCGCCACCCGTGGCGTTTGTTTCACTCCGATCTCCAAACTCGGTCGAGGGCAAAAGTCCAGGGGGGTGACCAACCTGACTTCTGCGGTGCGACTGCGATTTCCACAGGATCGGGCGGTGCCACAGCGTGACGTTTCTACACACCTGCTGTACGCTGTGGTACACATGTGTACATTTGTCGCATGGCAGTCGCAGATCAGTAAGAATGGGCTCCATGTTTGTGTCAAGCGCACAGGACGGCGGGGCGAGGATGACCGAGATGAGGCTGAAGGGTGTGATTCCGTTGCCTCGGCGAGTCGGCACTTGGCGATTTGCCCCCTGCGAACTTGCGGCTTCGCGGGCATCCGCATTTATCCTGCCCGCACTCCACCTCAACCCACATCGGGTGGTGGCGGCTTCAAACTTCGGCTGGCAGCGCCCACCGTCGACCCCTTCAATCTCTTTTTCGATCTTGCAAAGGACTTCTCCAAGAGTCCATGGCAGTCCCATACGATGTCACGATGCGCGCTTCGCAGTCGAAGAGCATGACCTGGAAGGCCAAGTTCTCGTCGCCGAAAATACAGGCCATGGTCGTCCGGAAGAAAGATCTTTCGCCAACGTGTTTCTCGTCAATATCGGTGCGACCATTTTTAGATCCCATGGCTCCATGCACTAATCTCTGCCGCATATGCCCCTCACACGATCTGGACTAGCGGTCGCTTTCAACCTCACTCTTCTCACCAGCACAGACTCGGTCTCCCTGCCAAGCATCACGCTATGATCTGCCAAGTTCGAACCAGGGCCTCGTGTTCCTGGAGCCACCAGGTCCACCCGGCCCAAAACAGCAGCACGCCTGGCCGTTTGTGTAGGGAAGGTCTTGTTTTTGCCTGTTATTTACCATCTCTTCCCCTTGCGGTCATTTGGGTGGAGAGTCGAAGTCGCCCTACGTTCGTTCTGGGACTCCCTGTTTTTAGCATCTTGATATACCCTCGTCCACCCTCTTTTCTACCTATTGGCCCGTGTTTGCTTTGATTCTTGCTTCCGCGCTGTACACTCACTCGTTCGTGGTGCAGTCCTTCGTTTTTGACCCCAACGTACCTCTCCAACACCTGCAGTGTGCTAGGTGTAGAGGGTTCGCTGAAGGTCTACACAATCGTTTCAGAAATTTACCATAATGTATCGGTTGGCAATTTTGGGGCTTGCTGTTGCGGCGCGCGCGAATGTTCTTCGGAGGGACGAGACGTTGTACAGCACATACACGTACGTCCTAGATGCGAATGGGTGTCAAGACTGGAGCTGACCGGTCAAACAGTACAACGTGCACAGAAAATGGCACAGCGATAGTACACACCCACTCACAGCCAGTCTCAACCATCCTCGACAGCTCTTCCTCATCCTCAACCTCTGCCTCCTTATCTATCCCGACTGTCAGCGCAAACGCGACGACTACCGGCTCGGCCTCGTCCAGCTTGGTCTCATCAAGTGCGAGCAGCTCTGTTTCGATCACGTCAAGCGCGACCAGCTCCATCTTGACCTCGTCAAGCTTCAGCAACTCCAGCACATCCAGCACACCCAGCACATCCATTTTGATCAGCGCGACAAGGAGCGCAAATGGAACGACCAGCAGCTCTGCTGTGGTCTCCCCACTAACCACATCTGCGGCTACCACTCCCACCTCCGCGAATGCGACGCAATTCACGACATTCACGAGCATATGCACAGAGAATGGGACTACAGTGCTGCACACCCACTCGGCGCCAATCACCGGCAACGCGACTTCCACTTCGAGCGCCAGCAGTGGGTTCTCTGTCACCGCCAATGCTACGACACCTTCGGTCGGGCCAACAGGCAGTGGCACTACCACCAAGAGCGCTAGCAGCGGTTTCTCCATAATCGCGAACTCTACTTCTCCCACGGTCGGACCGACGGGCACCGGTGTGAAGAGTCCTTCTGTCGTCGTGAATGCGACCACGCCGAGCGTCAGCGCAACGAGCTTCACCACGTTTACGAGCTTGTGCACTGAGAATGGGACCACTGTGCTCCACACGCATTCTGCCCCAATTACTGCCAACGCGACGGCGACAAGCGCGAGCAGGAGCTTCTCCATCTCGGCGAACGGTACTACATCTTCGGCTGGCCCAACCGGTACGGGTGTGTCCAGCTCGTCAGTTGCCGTGAACGCGACGTCCCCCAGCGCAAGCCGAAGCTTCTCCATCTCGGCCAACGCTACTACCCCTTCAGCCGGCCCGACTGGTACGGGAGTCAGCCACACCAGCTACACGACTTTTACGAGCTTGTGCACGGAGAATGGGACTGCCGTGATCCACACACACTCGGCGCCGATTACTGCCAACGGAACCACCACAGCCAGCTCTGGGTTCTCAATTACGGCCAATGCTACGAGCCATAGTGCTACTGGCAGTGGCGTTAGCTCGAAATTCTCGAACACTGCCAATGCTACAAGCCCTCGCTCTACCGGCACTGGCGTCAGCTCGAGATTCTCCGTCACGGCTAACGCGACGACCCCGTCAATCACTGGCACTGGCGTCAGCTCGACTGCCACAAACAGCGCGAACGGCACCACTAGCCACAGCGTGACGAGCTTCACCACCTACACCACTACTTGCACCACCAACGGCTCGGCGGTCGTCCACACGCACTCTGCTCCGATCACCAGCAATGCTACCAGCACTGCTAGCGGATCCGTATCGATTTCGGCGAACACTACGAGCTCCCGATTGACTGGCACTGGTGTATCCAGCTCGTCTGTTCTCGTCAACGCGACGACGGCGTCCATCACCGGCACCGGCGTCAGCTCGACCGCCACGAACAGCGTCAACAGCACATCCAGTCACAGCGCGACAAGCTTCACTACCTACACGACCACCTGCACCACGAACGGCACCGGCGTTGTCCACACTCACTCCGCCCCTATCACTAGCGGGTCGAGCTTGCCGAGCGGCACGGTGTCGGTATCTGCAAATGCTACCACGACTGGCTCCGTCTCATCGACCGCTTCGGTCAGCAGCGGCTCGGTCACGGTCAATGCCACTTCGCCTACCCTGTCAGGTACTGGGAGCACCACGATCAGCTCGTCGAGCTTCTCGATCACGGCGAACGCCACTTCGCCCACGATCTCGGGTACTGGCAGCACAAGCCCGACTAGCTTCACCACGTACACGACTACTTGCACTACGAACGGTACTTCAGTCGTCCACACCCACAGCGCGCCGGTCACCGATTCGACCACCACGTCATCGAGCTCTGCCAGCGTTACTGTTCCGTCTACCAGCGCGAACACTACTACTAGCAGCACCGCACTTGGTGGCTCTACCATTACCACCTCAATCCCGCTGACAGGTCCCACGACGATCACTCTTGGTGGCCCGACGACATCGTCCAGCTCGTCGATTGCTACTTCGATCAGCAGTTCCATCACGGTGTCTGCCTCGGTGTCGGTCTCTGCGAACTCCACCAGCTCGGCTCCATCGACGACCTCGTCCGGTCCCGCGTCCGCGAGTAACGTCGTTTGCCCATCGTACAACGGTGGCTTGTACCACGACGGCCTGGGCTACGGCTACTCTGTCAGCTGTGACAAGGCATGGACCGGTACCAAGATTGCCACTTCGGCCAAGAAGCGGGATGCGGCGACCGTCGCCTCTTGCTTGGCGCTCTGCGATGCTAAGACCGAGTGTGTGGCTATGACTCTGACCTCTTCGGAGTGCCAGCTGTTCAGCAACACCACTGGTCTGACTAGCATTACCGGAGCCACGTCGTGCGAGAAGTCTTCTTCGCCAGGTGGCTCCACCACCGTCCCTGTTGGTGGAAGCGGCTCGACGTCGTCTGCCAGCTCTTCCACGGTCTCCACTTCGAGCAGCAGCGCTGTGTCCGTCTCTACGACCTACAGCACCGCGAGCCAGCCTGCTACCTCGTCGTCGGCTAGTGTCAGCTCATCGGCCACGGCTAGCATCTCGACGTCGCCTGTCTCTTCGTCCATTGCTAGCACAACGTCGACATCAGGCAGCACTTCCGTCGTGTCCAGCACATCGGCTTCGGTGTCTTCGCCCGTCGGCACCTCGAGCACGTCATCCTCAGATGGCAGCACCTCAAGCGGGTCGACATCGTTGGTCTCCGTTTCAGTGCCGTACAAGGCGCCAGGAAGCTCTTCCACCGTCAGCAGCTCAAGCACATCCACCACTGGCTCCGTGTCCTCGCCGGTCAGCACTTCGGCTACAAGCACGAGGTCGGCCTCTGTGTCATCGTCTGTGCTCAGCTCAAGCAGCTCTACTGGGTCGGCCACCGGCGGGTCCAGCTCGAGCACCTCTAGCTCTACTAAGTCCAGCTCCGCTACCACGAGCGCTACCAAGCCCAGCAGCTACGCCGGCAGTGTCACTGGTGGCTCATCCTCCAGCGTATTTAAATCTGCTACCACCCCGCATAGCACGAGCCTTTCGACAAGCCACTCGACGTCTCACTCCACCAGTCATTCGTCCAGCCACTCGTCGGCACACTCGACCACAAGCAGCCACAAGCCGAGCAGCTCTACTGCGAGCCATTCTTCGTCACATTCTACGAGCCACTCTTCGTCCCACTCGACTAGCCACTCCACGAGCCACTCGACGCTTCACTCTTCGAGCCACTCTTCGACTCACTTGGCTTCAAGCAGCCAGAAGCCTAGCAGCACGCACGTGAGCAGCGCAACCGTGAAGCCGGTCAGCACTGCGAAGAGCAGCTCGAGCGTCAAGCCAAGCAGCACGCACGCGAGCAGCTCTACCGTTAAGTCGAGCAGTGCGCACGGGAGCAGCTCCAGCGTCAAGCCGAGCAGCTCAGTCGTCACGCCGACGAGCACGTACGAAAGCAGCTCGACCATCGCGCCAACCAGCACTGCCCACCCGACCACCTCTTCCAGCGCGACCGTCAACCCCGTCTCAGCCTCTTCGAGCACCTTCGTCACATCCCCCAAGCCCACCACCACCGCAGCACCAACCACCTCCTCCGCCGCATCCAAGTCCAGCAGCACTGCGGCGGAAACTACCTCGTACCCGCAAGGCCCGCCAGGCTACCAGCCCGGCCGACCAGAGCCCTGGCACCCAGAGCCCTGGCACCCAGAGCCCTGGCACCCAGAGCCCGGACGGCCAGGATTCGGTCGTCCCGACCAAGGTCCCGGGCCCTTCAACGGCGGCGGCGAGAACCTGAACCGAATGCAGCAGGAGATGCAGAGGATTTCGCAGCAGATCCGGGACATTTTCAGCCACATGTTTGGTGGGGGCCGTGGACACTAGTCGAAATTCCCACACGGGGCTAGAGGGGAGAGGCCAAACTACGAATCAGTCTAGGAGCGGGCAAATGATTTTTAATTCCCTCTGAACAAGCACGGCGTTCTTTGCCTGAAGGCGATCATGAACATTTTTTTTGTCTCTACATTCTATGTACAGCATGGGCATTGGCGAGGCGCAGTGAAGGTGGCCCTCGGCAAGTAATTTGCATCTATATACATTGACATGCTTGTACTATTACTTCAAGAATCTTGTCCGCTGCGGCGACAAGGCATGAGAGATGAGTCTGTCAGTTTTTGGTACACGTGCATTTCGAGTTCCAGCCCACCATCTCGAGCATTATGGTAGATGCTACTTGAATACCGCCACTCGGTGTCCGAGTGCTATGGAGGATAGCTCCGCGTTGTGTGGCGGTGGCAAACGACATGTGTCCTCTCCAGACCGTCGAAGCCAATTCGTCCAAACGAGATGTCTTGTTCAAACATCTTCAGCTACCGTCCACCTCGGCCCCAGTGTCGTCTCAAGTTGGTTCCGGCCCGCGAGTATGTTGCACCCTCCGCGACTTCGCCGTTCGAGCCCCGAACCATCCGATTCGGACGTACATGATCCGTGGAGCAGTGTGAATCAGCTTCGCGTTCTCCAAGACCTCGCAGCCTCCAATACCGCGAAGTATACGGACTTCAACTCCCTCTCGTGGCATCAATCTCCGCCGCCTCCATCCACTTGCCATCCACCGCCTTCTTCCACACCCGTATCGTCCCGTCATCGCCACTCGAAATGAGCAAATCCCCCATCGCAGACCACTTCACTCGCCACGGAGCACCTCCATGCGTCTCCAACTCCGCAACAAGCTTCGCCTCCTGCCTAACAGCGCCGGGTGCACCAGCACTCTCGTCCCGTTTACCCCTCGGACCTCCCGCGAGCCCGGCACCTATACCAGATCTCGTCGGTCGATCCGCCCGGGTACGAACCGGCACACCACTATGCTCAGCCGGTATAGCGTCGCTCGCTGTAGGCAGAGAAGCCGCCCCGGGCGTATGCAACTCGTAGACCCGCACGAACCCGTCTTTGCTCGCCGTCGCCACAACGTCGAAACCCCGCATACTCCCATTCGCCCACGCGACATCCCTCACCAGCCCCTTCGCTCCCTCGAGAACTGCCGCAGTATAGAACTTCCGATCCCTGTCCGTGCGGAAGACCTTAACGACATCTCCCACTGCGACCGCAAGACTCAGACTCCTGCGGTCCAGACCCGCGAGTACCGCAGGCCAAGCGGGGAGTTTCTCCTGGTGCCAGCTGAGCCGGAAACCAGTCTCCTCGGTTCGCGAGGGGGTTTTACACAAGTAATCGGACCAGAGCACGCGCCAGGCGGCGAGGTCGTCGTGGTCCTCGGGCTCGGAGACGGCGAGGTAGCCGTCGCGCGTGATGACCGCGAGGTACGTTTCAGCGCCCAGGGTTTTGAAGTCGAGGGACATGTAGGGTACGCCCGTCGCGGTAGTCTGCTCGAAGACCTTCTTGAAGCGTCGGCCGGAGTTCGGGGGCTCGTGGACGTCTTCGCGCCAGATCCGGGCGAGGCCGTCTTCGCCGATTGTGCCTAGGTGTTCGCCGGTGTAGGGGCCGGTCCATTTGACGTCGGTGACTTCGGCGGCGTGGGCGGTCCAGACGTCGGTTACGATCCAGTGGCCGGATGTGTCGTTGCGGTCCCAGACTTTGACGCGGTGGTCTGAGGAGGCGGTTGCCATGCGGGTGCCGTAGTAGTTGAAGCTGGTGGCGAGGACTAGATCAAGATGGCCGTGGGACAGGCGATGGAAGCCGGTCTGGGCCATTGTGGCACTACAGATGTTCTACGCGCTAACTTGATTGTATCGATCCATACCAAGCGGACGGCTACTCGATTTCCACTCGAGATTATTTGGGGACTGGCTGGCGCGACTCAGGTCACACAGCTTTGGTTTGGTATCATTTCACTACCAATACTCACCCCTCAGGCCGCAGTCCACACAGCCACCATGTGTACATACACTGGTAACCAGTATGCTACGTCTAAATTGATGATGTCCCGCTGTGAGGTTGTCGAGGTCGGAGTCGAGGTCGAGGTCGGTGAGGTGTCTCACACCACGGGCCGATCAGTCCGGCAGCGACCGTCCTCGATCCGAAAAGACCCCTACCGCAGATCTCCAAACCCTCCGAGCCAACTTTGACACCTGGCTTCGACCAAAACCATCTCACCAACCAGCACAATGCCGCAACCCCAGATACGATAACCCGGAATGCAAGACCTGACCCGCGCAGAAACCTACACCCTCAGCGGCCTCTCCCTCGCCAGCCTCGCCATCCTAATCAACGCCTGGCGCAGCGATGGCGAACCCCTCTTCGCCTCCCTCGCCATCAGCGGCCTAGCCTTCGCCTTCACGTACGCGCTGATCCGATGGACGGGCGAGGTCTTCATCAAGCGCGGGTACAAAGGCCGCGATATGTCGAAGAAGAATGCGGTTGAGATGTGAGTCCCCCCAACTCTGCTATTAGTATTCATTGTATTTGGACTGATGAGTTGGAGAGACCCGAGGCGATGGGGCTCGTGTGCGCGCTGGTGTATCTGCTGGCGATAGTGAATTTCTTGCCGTTTGCTTTTAAGCGGGATATTGTTGCTGTGACTTCCGGGGCGGGGAGGAAGGATTTGTTGCAGGAGGGTCAGGATATTGAGATGGGCCGGTTTTTGCACCGCTTCCCGTTGGAGAAGGTACGTATTGCATGTCCTAATTGTTATACGGATCAGGACTGATTGTCTACATAGCTGGCATCCTATGGCTTCGCGTACGGCACGCTGGCCTCCGTGACCATCCTCGGAATCCTGGACGACTCCTTCGACATGCGATGGCGGCACAAGTTCTTCATCCCAGCCTTTGCCGCGCTGCCCATGCTCGCGCTGTACTTCGTAGACTTTGGCGTCACGCACGTTGTCGTACCAGCGCCCCTGAGACAGTACGTGGGCGAGCTGGTCGATCTAGGTGGGTTCTACTACCTCTACATGGCGGCGATATCCATCTTCTGCCCCAACTGCATCAACATCCTCGCCGGAGTCAACGGGATTGAGGTCGGCCAGTCGCTGGTTATAGCATTCCTGATCGTGCTCAACGACATGCTTTACATTCTACCGACCGTGCATCAACCGCATCCCGCCGCGGACTCACACCTATTCAGCGTCTACCTACTCCTCCCCTTCATCGGCGTCTCGCTCGCCCTACTCAAGCACAACTGGTTCCCAGCCAAAGTCTTCGTGGGCGACACCTACTGCTACTTCGCCGGCATGGTCTTCGCCGTCGTGGGCATCCTGGGGCACTTCAGCAAGACTCTCCTGCTGCTCTTCATCCCGCAGATCTTCAACTTCGTCTACTCGGCCCCGCAACTCTTCGGCATTGTCCCTTGCCCTCGGCACCGCTTACCACGCTTCAACGCCAGAACAGGCTTACTGGAACCATCCGTGGCAACCTTCACGCACGAAAAGCCCTTGCGTCCACTTGTGGGCGAGGCGCTGAAGCTGCTCGATCGGGTCAAGCTCCTGCGCGTGCAGGTGGACGAGGTGGGACGGGTGACGGAAACAAGCAACTTTACGATTCTGAATCTGTGGTTGGTGTGGCGGGGTCCGCTGCGGGAGGACAGGCTGGCGATGGAGATTTTGGGTATGCAGACGGCCGTGGGTTTGCTGGGGCTGTGGGTCCGACATAGTCTGGCGCTTGTGCTGTTTACGGCGGACAACCGCTTTTGATGTGGTGATGATGAGAGGGTGTGGTCGAGCAGCTCGAGCTCCTGTGGGAAGAAGATGAAACTACATAGACTTTGTGACGTGCAGGTAGCTTATGCAAGGTACCATGCACCTGCTTTCTGTGTGCATACTGCATCGCATGGCAGCGAAGGGGCACAACATCGCTCAGCTTTGTGACTGAGCAACCAGACGATCATTCCGATAATAACCTCCTCAACCCCTCGAGGTTATCGTCCTTATCTACCTCGACACCTTCATCTCCGCCCCAAACCTTCCCATATTTATTATTAATAATAAATCCGTCTCATCAACTCTGAAACGAGACTACGCGATGCTGTGCGCTAACCAACCGCGCGGGAAGCCACCCGCCCAACTCCACGACCCACTTTCCCTCGCCTGCTCTGCGCCACCAAACAATCAATTCAATGTCCGAACCCATGTCCGCGCTGTTTCGGGCTTGCGGGCGTCTACATTTCACACACAAATCATCAAAATCTCTCTGGAGCGGGATGAGGCAGGAGGCGCTGGTGGGGCCCTGGGAATTGGCTGTCTGAATCAATTGAATCCGCAAGGCTCCGTCGTCACCATCCTCCCGCCCCTCGTTCATGTCGCCCGGCCTTGTCCAGGCTGTCTCGCTCGCTCGGCAAGTGTCAAAGCATCGGGAGAGTCGCGCTGTTTCACCTCCTTCTGCCCTTCCCCTACACCACTTCACCCCCCGACTGCTCACCTCTTCCCATCGCCCACCACTCACCACACACACCCCGTCGCTTCCACATCCGCCTCTGGAAGGTCTCGGCCAGGTCGCCTCAGTCATTCATTACCTGCTCTGGTAGAGCTGTCCATTCCTTGGATCCAAACAACATCCACTGCCCTCACCAGCTCCCATCCATCACACCCCGAGACCGCCCTCACTCGGACTCATCACCAACGACCAGCATTCTCAGAACATCAACAAATCAACACACAATGTTCACCTACTACGCCGCCGCCGCAGTGGCCCTGCTCCGAGTAGCAGCGGCCACCGATGTCTTCGCTCACTTCATGGTCCAAAACGCCTACGCCTACGATGTCAACATGTGGAAGACGGACATCGCCTCGGCCCAGCAGATCGGCATCGACGGCTTCGCGCTCAACTGGATCCCACCAGACTGTGTCAACGGACTCGGCTGGACCGTGGACCGCATCGCCGATGCCTATACCGCCGCCGAGGCCATGGGCTTCAAGCTCATCTACTCGTTCGACATGAGCTACAGCACGTGCAACGTCTACTGGAACCAGACCTTCATGGGCGACATGATCTCCAAGTACGCCAGCAGCCCCGCGACGTACCGCTGGGCCAACAACATCCTCGTCTCCACGTACGGTGGCGACCAGGTGACCGAGTACGGCAACGAGTTCTTCCAGGGCCTCAAGAGCAATCTGCAGGGCTCCAGCGCCATCACGCTCGTGCCGGGTCTGACTACCTTCTCCATGGCGGGCGCGTCTCCAGGCGGAAATGCTGCTAGCGCGGCTTCCGACATGCTTTCGCAATACACGGCTGCCGACGGTTACTTGAACTGGCAAGCGTGGCCTCTCAACGTGCAGCAGAACATCTCGACCAGCACCGACCAGGCTTTCCAGGCAGCGCTCAAAAGCAGCGGCCGATCTGGCCCTTACATGATGAGTGAGTTGTCCCGCAAGGGTGTCTAAGACCTCACCGCACGCGCTAACCCACATTTCAGCCGTCTCGCCCTGGCAGTACAAGGACCTCAACGACGGCAATCCCCTCGACTCCTGGGTGGCGTACAGCGACACCCTCTTCGTCGACCGCTTCGCGCAGCTCACGGGCCCCAACGCCATCAAACCCGACATCATCGAGCTCCTGACCTGGAACGACTTCTGCGAATCCCACTACCTCCGCGACCTGCCGTCGGAAACCGACACCTCGGCCAAGGACTACGTCGAGCTGGGCGACATGGGCGCCTACGTCTGGGGCCAGAACCACGCGCCCTGGCGCATCATCGCCAAATACTACATCGAATGGATGAAGACCGGCTCCGCCCCCGCCATCACCATGGACCAGGTCGTCTACTGGCACCGCATCCACCCCAAAGGCGCCATCTGCTCCGGCGGTTCCTCGACCGCCATTCGCAACAACATGATGCCCGCCGACGCCGTTTTCGCCTGGGCGCTCGTCAGCCAGGACTCCACCATCTCGGTGTCCGTCGGCAGTAACCAGTACTGGACGTTCCAGGCCGGGCCCAGCGGGCCCGCCATGTACTCGGTGCCGTTTCCCGTCGATATCGACGGCGTCGTGCCCGAGGTGGCCATCACGCGCAACGGGCAGACGATCCAGATGGGGAATAGTTCGCAGGCGCTGTCGTCGCAGTGCTCGTGGCAGAATTTCAACCCGGTGGTGAATCTTGTTGGGCCGGGGATCAATATGTGAGTGAGCGGGCGTGGGAGAACGGAGGAGGGACTGGGGACCATTTGTTATCCTTTTTCGCTTCTCGATACCCGCAGCACCCTTTTGCTGTCGTATGCTACCTACCTTGCAAAAGGTCTTTGTTTCTGCATTATTATTGAGCCGGTGCTTGTTTTAGCTTGACGATGGATAAACGTGGTCATGGGCATCGAAGTAACGGGTTATACAATAGACGAGCTGCGAAGAATCCATCGACTACTGCTTCGTCCCGGTACCGTGCCTGCACTCATATCCGCTGCTGCGACGTGCAAATGCTTTCCACATCCTTACGCTCTCGTCTTGTCACCTTGCTGTCTCCATTATCGGTGCGTGCCGATCAATCATCACCAGCCTCCCCACCTGACTCGTAGCGGTCTCGGCGCGCAGGATCACCATTACTTTCCCGACGCCCTGGCCATACCCGCCATACAATACCTTCTTCGGCTCGAAGGGCTCGGAATCGGCCTCCAGCTCCCAGCGCTCGTCACGTACGACCTCGGTACTCACGGCGGAGAGGTTCAAGTGCGATCCGGGCTGCTTTAGCCAGACCGTCACCGTCGCCGCCCCAGCACCAGCACCACCAGTGCTAGTAGTCGCGGTCCCCGTGGACGGCGGTCCTCTCAACCTCCCCGATATCCGCACCCTCGTCTCCCCGATCCTTACCCCCTCCACCTCCACCATCTCCAGCCCCTCCCTCTTCGGCCCCATCACCCCCTCCATCCTTCTTCCCAAATCCACCTCATCCGACTCCAACCCCGGCGTGACAGGCGGCGCCACCCTCCTCCCCCTCCCCCTCTCAAACGCGTACGCCCACCTCAACAACTCCCCGTCCTCCCCGTGCCGCCCCGCAAACGTCAACCCCACAGGCATCCCCTTCCCCTCCAAAACCCCCACCGTAACCGTCACGGTCGGAACCCCCAAATGCCTCACCGCGCGATTCCCATGACTATACCGCACTCCGTTCCTCATCGCGTACTCGGCACTCTCGACGTTAGTATCGACGTCTGAGCGCGCGACGTCGCCGCAGGAAGGGAAAGCCACGACGTCGAGGTTCTGGGAGGTGAGCCAGAGGTCGAGGTCGCGGTGGCGTTGGGATTCGAGGGCGGGGAGGGCGGTGCGGAGGCCCGAGCTGAGGGCGAGGAGGGTGGGGGTGGAGGCAGGGCGGAGGGAGGCTAGGTGGGGGATGAGGGGGTAGTTGAGGAAGTTTCTGGGCAAGTCGGTAAGTGTTGAGGGAGGGGAAGGGCTGTGCGAGGGTCGGGGGTGGGAAATGCAGGGGGCTGACTTACTTCGTCTCCAACCACCGATCCGGCGGGTACCCCTCCGGCCTTGCAGGAAACAGCTGCGACCCGTCAATATCGGCGAGACTCTTGATCTTCGGATCTTCATTTGCCCTCAAAAAGTCATCCCACGAGTAAGCCACCAGCTCGCCGCGCTCGATGGCATTCCAGTCCGCGTCGAATCCCACGACGTTATTGGTATGCCCAGACACGGAGTCGTCTTCGTAGTTCGTCACGAGCGGGAAATCCGTCTCCACGACCTCCGCGCCTAGGGCCTCTAGATCCGCGCGAGCGCGTTGCCAGAGGGCGATGACGGCGGGGGAGACGACGGTGGGTTTCGCTTTCGGGTCGTGGCCCCCGATATACATCCTCGGGACCGCGATACGTTTACCTCGCAAGGAGTCTGCGGCGCCGGAGAGGAGGTCGAGGTACGAGCGCGGATGAGCGACTTTCGGGATCGAGACGAAGGTTTGCTGGCGCCAGAAATCGCCTTCGGTGGACGCGTCGGGGACGGTGAGGACGTCGAGGATCGTCAGCATATCCGTGACGGTCCGGGTGTGCGGGACGACGACGTCGCAGGTGGGATACAGCGGCCAAATCCCCCTTGTTGAGATGACGGTTCGCGAGGGCGTGTAAGCCACGAGTCCGTTATTCGAGGCCGGCGAGCGGCCCGAGGACACGGTTTCGGAGCCTAGGCCGAAGGCGGCGAAGCTGGCTGCGGTGGACGTCGCGCAGCCGTTTGACGACCCGGAGGAAAATGCCGCCGTGAGGTAGTCGAGGTTATAGGGGCTTTCGGCGCGGCCGTAGAGGCCGCGGTGCATTCCCGAGGCCATCATCGGGGGCGTGTTGGTTTTGCCAAGGAGGACGGTGCCAGCGGCGCGGAGCTGGGAGGCGACGAAGGAGTCGCGGGTTGCGGTTAGGGTGGCAAAGGCGGGGGAGCCGGAGGCGCAGGTTAGGCCTTTGGTCATCATGCTGTCTTTGAGGGTCTGGGGGAGTGTTAGGAGTGTCACTATGGGTGCTTGTTGGGTGGGCGGGCTCACGAAGGGGATGCCATCTAGATTGCCGAGCGACTGGCCGGCTGCCCGTCTGGCATCTGAGGCGGCGGCTTCATCGAAGACGTCGGGGTTGAAAACGACGATGGAGTTGAGACAGGGGCCTCGGGTGTCGTAGGTGATGATTCGCTGGAGGTACTTGGTTGTCAATTCGACGCTCGTGAGGGCTCCGGTAGTGAGAGCATGCTGCAGGTCGGCGATGCTGGCTTCGACAATGCTCTGGATTGCCAGTCAGCGAAGTCTGTCATGCCGTCAAGAGTATATACCAGCGTTCGCCTTTCAGGACCTTGCTCGTCTGAGTGCGCCATGGCTAGCTTCTTCGCGGTTTCGAGCTGCGTTTCATCGTCAAGGAGGCGTGGCAACCTCAGTCGTGCAACCCAGGCGCATCACGAAGGCATCAAATGTCTTGTGGTTGACTCCACTCGCATCACTTCTGAACAAGACCTTGAGCTTGCCCGGACAAGGACGCCCTACTGCAGCTCTCTCCACAGTCGGCCAACACTTCAATATCCGCCACCTGCATCTGCGGGCAAGATAAAAGAAATCCAAGTCGTCGACAGCCTGACATAAAGCGCTCCATGTCCTTCAGCGCCAACATCGAAAGAATTGGATCGATCCAGGGAACCCCCAAACATCAGGACTCTGGTCACCATGGCACCCTCGGCCATCTCCCCCTCCGAACAAGAAGCCCAACCTACCCTCCCAAAAACCAGCAATGAAGTCTCAAAGAAACAGAAAACGCCCCTCGAAATGATATCACAAGGCGTCTCCCTCCCTGGCATCCCCGCCCACCCAACCTTCGCCCTGCACCGCCAATGGATGCTCGAGCACATGGCCATTGCCTTCCGCGTCTTCGCGCGCAAAGGGTATACGGAGGGCATGTCGGGGCATATTAGTGTGAGGGATCCGGAGCATCCTCATGCATTTTGGACGAGTGAGTGTACCGATGGCTATGGAAACTTGGGAGATGTATGAGACTAGTTGCTGACCCTTTACCTTCTGGTTTGAGATCCACTGGGCAGGCACTTCGGCTTATTGAAAGCGAGCGATATGATTCTAGTGAATTACGAGGGAAAAGCGATTGGAGGGAATCTGTCGCGGCCAGCGAATGCGGCAGGGTTCCTGATTCATAGTGCGGTGCACAAGGCACGACCGGACGTGGTAAGATCACACCCGACTTACCTTCTCATAGTCGAGGAAGCTGGCTAACGTTGAAGCCAGACCGCGGCCTGCCACACCCACAGCCCAGCCGGCAAAGCCTGGTCGACCTTTGCCCGTCCCCTCGAGATGCTCAACCAAGACGTAACCTACTTCTACGGCTCGGCGCAAGCCGTCTACCCAGACTTCGGCGGCGTGGTCTTCACGGCCGAAGAAGGCGAGCGGCTCGCCGCTGCCCTGGGCCCGAAAGGCAAGGGGATGATATTGCGGAATCATGGGCTACTGACCGTGGGCTCGACGGTGGACGAGGCGGCGTATCTGTACACGCTGATGGAGCGGAGCTGCGAGGTGCAGTTGCTGGTGGAGGCGGCGGCGGCGAATGGGGTGGAGAAGGTGTTTGTGCCGGAGGAGAGCGCGCGGTATACGTTTGAGATGGCGAGTGATCCCGAGGCGTTGTATTGGGAGTTCCAGCCGGATTTGGAGTGGGAGGAGCATTGCAGTGGCGGGGCGCATCGGCTGTGAGTGATGACACGAGTGTTGACCTGTACAATTCCGACGTATCAATTTCGTTATTATTCGCGGTGATTGACTGTCATGGCCATGACTGTGTGACTGATGATATGGAGTGTGAAGAGTCACTGGTGTCAAAGCGAACTACTGAACGGAAGGACACGCGGATGGAACAAAGCGGTGATTGGCTTTCGGGCAGCATGATCACATCCGGAGATGATGTCGACGAGATGACCACCTTCCACCTGCACTCCCCTGCTCTCCTTTTCTCATTGTCGTTGTTGATTTTCCTTCCATCCCCTTCTCCGCTCTCTCGTATAGTAGTTCCCACGTCCTAGCACACCCTATCAACCATGTCTCTCCACCCCAACCTCCACACCCCCGAGCGCCTCGCGGCCCCGACCTCCCTCGAACGCGTCGAAGCCTGGACCGTTTCCCAACTGTCCTCCACCCTCGCCTCAACCACCCTGACCCCGCGCGCCACGTCCATCACCCTCGACATCCCCCTCAACGACGACAGCGCGCCGCGAGACTCGCCCCCCCGCCCCCGCAGCGAACCCTCCCACACCGTCCACAAACACCGCGCCCCCATCCGCCGCGACAGCCAGCACCGCCGCGAAGCCCTGCTCAAAGGCAAAGAAGGCTCCCGACGCCGACAGCGATGGGAAAACGACCGCCTGCTCAGCAACCCGCACGCGCAGCCCCCTTTACCGAGCGACTGGGAAGTCCAGCCCACGTATCCGCGGCGGAAGGTCCCGTATTTCCTGGCGCCGTTGTGGGATGCTGAGTTTGCGGCGCGGGCGGCGGGGGAGCGGGGGAGGGAAAGGGGGGAGGTGGGGGTCAGCAAGGGGGAGGCGGAGGTGAGGCAGGTGACGAGGGAATTGAAAGCCCGACTCAAGAAGTCGCGAGGTGCCAAGGGGCTGCTGCAAGACCTCGAGAATGAAGTCCGGGGGTTTATTGAGCAGTGGGAGGCTAAGGAACGGGAGCTCGAGAATGAGGGCGTGATTGAGGCGGATAGCGAGGACGAGGAGATTGTGTTCGTGGGGCGGAACGGGGTGACGAGTGATGAGAGGAGGAGGGAGAGGGAGATGGAGACGGTGGAGAAGGACAAGTTGATTTTCCAGTCGTTGGTTGATGATCATGGGGCTGCGTTTGGGTACGCTACACATACGCGCGACTTTGTGCTGTCTTGCTAACATGGTTCGAACGCAGGCGATACCTCGTGCACTCCATCGCCGCATACTACGGGTTGCAAACGTGGTCAGTCACGAAAGGCGATCCTGCGCGACGAGAGGCGTACGTCGGGCTCAAAGTCGACCCGAAGACCAGACGCCCAAGCTGGAGCAGGTCCGAGATGCCGAGACCATTATGGGCCGTTGTGTGCTGAACCAGTCCGTGTCGATGGACTAGGCAACATAATTTCTCTGGTGATTCTTGAGTCTTGGATAGATGAGGCGCTCGTGCGGCAGCGGGATATACAATCACATACTTCAGACACTTTAGTATTCATTTTACAACAACATACATGTATTGAATAGACTCGCTGAACGGGTATACCAACCCTTCCTCTGTGGCCACGATGGCGAGCAGTGGCCATTTGTCAGTGGGGCTGTAGATCTGTGCCTCGAGGGAGTTTGCGACGGCACTGCGAACTGGCTGTACTACTAGAATCCTAGCACTGTGCGTTGAGAGAGCCCTCGGTCACAGCCGCGTTGACTCGAAGGGTACCCCAGGCGAAGTGTAGCATGATGGGATATCTGCTTCAGACAGAGTCTTTAATGGAAAGATGACATGTGAGCTAAGGCGTTGAAGCCTGGCACTCGCTCGTCTCGCCTCGCCTAGCAACCCAACGCCACCAACGCCTCGCTCAGAAACAAATGCATGCACTCAGATCACTCCAACCCATACACCCAGAACCCAGGCCTAACCCTTCCATCCACCTCCAGCCAGCTCCCTCTCCTACCGCCCGCCCTGCAGCCTCCCCTGCCCAACAAGCCAAACCAACAAATCCACCTTCGTAACGACCGCCACGGCTCTCAACCCCCCTCCCTCCCCCGCAGTCCTCTCCGTAACAATCGCAGCCGCATTCCACACGAAAAACCTCTCCAAAACCGTCAACTTAGTCCCCACCTCAATCTCCACAAACCCCCTCTTCGCCTCGTCCCCCTCCGTCAAACCCTGGAATTTCTCCAGCGGCCTCACGTCGTCCGTGCGGCCGAAATCAAACATCACGGCACTGATGGGGGAGGTGATGTCAACGCGGCGGGAGGAGAGGTAGGAAAGGCAGTTGCCGAGGGTGAGGAGGCCGACGAGGCGGTGTGAGGAAGGGGAGGCGGCGGTGATGGGGAGTTGGTCGTAGCCTTTGTCGCGCATGAGTTCGATGGCTTCGGAGATGGTTTGCGAGGCGGAGAGGGTCTGGACGGGTTTGAGGCGGAGGTCGCGGATGGTGGCGTTGCCGTAGTCGTTTTTGGGTTGTTTGTGGGGGGTGAGTGGGGAGGGTGGGACGGCGTTGTGGTCGGCTGGGATCACGCGTTTTTCTTGGCCGGTGGCGTCGGTGGGTTCGAGTTTGGGGCTCGAGGGCGCGGTGAGAGGGGGTGTGGGAGGGAGGAGGTCGTTGGCGGCGAGCCAGTCGTCGTCGACGAATTTGCTGAGGTAGCTGCGGATGCTGTCGGGGAGGATGACGACGACAGCGTCCTCTGCGCTGAAGTTGAGGTCTTTGATTGCTTTCATGCAGGCGGTCATTGCTGAGCCGGCACTTCCGCCTACTAAGAGTCCTTCCTCCCGAATGAGACGGCGGGCCCAGTAGAAGGATTCCCGGTCGTCGGTCTTGTACCATTTGTCCACTTCTTCCTGCGAGAGAACATTTGGGATGAAGTCGTAGCCTATGCCTTCGACCTTATACGGCTGATCTCTGTACTGGTCGTTGAGCGACTCGGGCTGGGCGAGGATGGAGCCCTGCGGGTCTGCAGCGATGATCATGACATCCTTCCCATGCGCCGTCCGTATGCCTCTCGACAAGCCTGTGACCGTCCCACCAGTGCCTGCACCAGCCACCACCGCAGCGAGGCGGCCTTCAACCTGCGACATCTGGTCCACTATCTCCTTCGCCGTGCCCAGCTCATGCGCCAGCGGATTATTCGGGTTGTTGTACTGATCCAAGATGACACCCCCGGGAATCTCCTTCTCCAGTCTCTGCGCGACACCAATATGACTCTCCGGACTGTCCCACGCAGCGCTCGTCGGCGTCCGAATGATCTCCGCTCCCAACGCTTTGAGCACGCTGACCTTCTCACTGCTCATCTTCTCCGGCAGCGTGATGATCGTCCGGTAGCCCTTCACCGCGCCCACGAGCGCCAGGCCAATACCAGTATTACCCGACGTCGGTTCTATCAGCACGCTATGGCCGGGTCGTATGCGGCCAGCCTTCTCCGCGGCTTCCACCATGCGCAGTGCGATGCGGTCTTTGACGCTGCCGCCGGCGTTGAAAAACTCGCATTTGGCGTAGATCTTGCACTTGATGCCGGCGGACTGTGGTATGCGATTCAGGCGGACGAGAGGGGTGTTGCCGATGTTTTGTAGAATCGTGTCCATGATGGCAGGCGGTTGCGGCGGTAGGGAGGAGTTGAGATGTGACATGGTGGCGATGGAGGTGAGTGTGAAGAGGATGAGTGAGAGAAAGAGAAGATGAAAGACGCAAGCCACTCACCGACGGGTTATACAACAACACCAAGTTGACGATGGTGAGACGCGAGGGAAGAAAAAGGCGTGCATTCCAACAAGCATCTCACATGATTCCCTTACCTTATCGTTATCGTCTTGAGCCGAGGCTAGCCGCACCTCAATCCACAGCCCCTCCCTCTACGGGCTTGTCGCCCTCTCCTTCACCTCAACAATTCAAGTCCTCCACTTAAGACCTGGGGTCAACATTCAAAGACCTCCATCAAATGACAGGGCATGGCATTACCTACTGCGCCCAACCATTGTGTCGCTTTGATGGGCCTCTGGAGTGATTGATGATTGGAGAGTGTTTGAAAGTAACGTATGCCCCTCCAATGCCGCAATATCCGCCACCTCCAGTCGACCACGACCTTGACCTGCCAGGACGTCATTGATCTGAAGAGCTTCAATGTTCTGGTACAGTAGTAGGCGTACTTCTTTCTGCTTCCTTTCCTACACCTACTAAACCATTCAATCTCCTCTTCTCTCCCTCCTCTTCATCACTCTCTCCCACCTTCCCTCGTACTACCTGTCGCAGTCAGGATGGAGTCAGACAAGCAATCAGTCGGCCGTGAAGCCTCGAGCACTGGAGATACCCCCCGAGTAGCCTGGATCGGCTTGGGCAATATGGGCAGAGGCATGGTCAAGAACATCGCCGAAAAGGGCACCTACGCCCCGCCCCTGCTCATCTACAACCGCACCGCCGCCCGCGCCGAGAAGCTTGCCTCCACCCTGCCATCCGGCAAGACCAAAGTCGTCACCTCCATCCCAGACACCGTCGACGGTGCCGACATAATCTTTACCTGTGTCGGCGACGACCAAGCCATCGAAGAGACCATCACTGCCGCCCTCAAATCCCCCGACGCAGCCAAAGGCAAGCTCTTCGTCGACTGCTCCACCGTCCACCCCGACACCACCAACAAACTCGCCCAACAAATCACCTCAGCCGGTGCCCACTTCGTCGCCTGCCCCGTCTTCGGCGCGCCCGCCATGGCCGACTCCGGCAATCTCGTCTGCGTCCTCGCGGGCCCCTCCGCCCAAACCGCCCGCGTAAAACCCTTCTGCCAAGGCGTCATGTCCCGCGCCGACATCGATTACTCGGACCAGCCTTGCGGCGCCGCCACGCGCCTCAAAATCATCGGCAACACCTTCATCGTCAACATGGTGGAAACCCTCTCCGAAGGCCACGTCCTAGCCGAGAAGAGTGGTCTCGGAAGCGACAACCTGCACGCCTTCGTCGAGACGATGTTTCCCGGGCCCTACACGGCGTACTCGGATCGCCTGCGGAAAGGGGATTATCATAAGCGGGAGGAGCCGCTGTTCAATGCGCATTTGGCGCGGAAGGATGCGCGGCATGCGAAGGCGTTGGCCGACAGTTGCGGGGCGAAGATGAAGGGGTTGGAGGTGTGCGATGCGCATTTGAAGGAGGTTGTTGAGCATATGGGGGATCGGGGGGATATCGCAGGGATTTAAGGTGCGGTGAGGCAGGAAAGTGGATTGAAGTTTGAGAACTAGATATGCTTTGCAAGTGCAGCCGATCAGGTCACTTCGACTGTGTGTCGGTACTACGGTGGGCGACGTTCACAAAGTCGCATTCGCTGTGGCGATGATGAATGGAGTACACGATTTTCGCTCAATGCGAAGCGAGTCTTGGCAGAAAGTCAATCAATTTTTTGCCGCTTTCAGCGGCACAGCAGCGCTTACATCAATGTTGGCCGCAGGCACCACTCCACGAGCAACCACAACGCAATACCGAGCGGTAAAGGTGCATGTTTCGCCAGCGACGCGGAAGTATAGAAAAAGCATGCAATGCCAGGTCGTGGCACAGTAGCGCTTCCCCGTCCGACGCCTTGTGTCGCAACGACACGATAGAAGCCGAACGAGTGGTATGTATACCACGATCCTATTCTCTCTCAGTTCCAGACATCAAACCAATCCTCTCCGCATCCAACGCTCCCTTCCCAACCACACCTCTCCGCCCTCCACCAGCTAAGACACCATGCGTCTCACCCCCATCCCTGCCCTCCTTACCACCACGGCCCTCCTCTCGACCGTCCAAGCCTCCTACGCCCCAGCCCTCCTTCCCGCAGGCCGGCAGCAGCAGATCCTCGACCCCCGGCCCTCAACCCTGTCAACCATCACCCTGACCCGAACTTTCCACAAAATAATCACCACCACCGTGCCACCCGCCACTCCAGCGCACAGTACTGAGGCGCCGGTGCAGACGTGGTATGGAGGCCAGAAAGCCCGGGGCTGCGATAGGACGGCTTGTGCGAGTTGTCGGTGGTGGTACGGGGGGTGCATGAGAGGGGAGGCTGATTGGTGAGTTCGTTGGTGTTTTCTGTTTTGCTAGGCTGGGAGATGTGCTGATGGGTGTGTGTGTGTGTAGTGCGCGGTGCGATGCGAGTGCTTATTGTGCCGAGTGTGAGGGGCGCTCGAGTGGTGTTGTGGTTGGGGCCGGCGATGGCGTCGCGAGGGTAGTCGAGTTGGAGGGGAGGGGGGAGACGTGCAGTCGAGGGCCGGGGAGGACGGTGCCTTGTGATGGGGATGTGGATGGCGACGTCTTTGTGTTCGGGGGTTAGTGAGAAGGACACGGCTCCAAGCCCGTCAGCGGTCGATTCAAGGGGAGGTTTTGTGAGCGGGAGCTTTCTTTCTGACGAGCAGTCTGCGTAGAAGTTTGGTTCCTAACGATTCGAAAGGGCCTGCTTCTACTGGCGGGGGTAATCGGGGGCGCATGGGAAATCTCTTCTTTGTACATACTTGCCTGCCTTCTCTATACCCACGTTGATCGGCCCCGTACGCCCCTAATCGAACATCTTCTCATAATAATGCTCTCCAGACTCCAGGACCTGAATCGCATCTCCAACCCGTACCATCCCACGCTCAAATAGCGGAATCGTCTGCATGCCCAGACAAGGATGCGGATACGCACCCTTATCCACCTTCGTCGTCTTGCCCAACGTCGTGTACGGCTCGTTCCTGTCCTTGACACCCGTGTCCGGATCCACGTTCGGTAGCTTGCATCGCGCTGTGCGGCAGGCAACGTGGTACTCGGCATCGCACTCGTACAGGCCGTCCTTGTCGCGACCAATTCGTCGCCCGACGGTGATCTTCTTCCACGTGTCCTCGCCGAAAGCTTCAATTCCGGAAACGTAGATATTGGCTCTGAATCGTCTTGCATCCAGCTTACCCTTCACGTCTGCGTTCGGCGGTAGCTGTGCGTCGGTCGCTCGCACGCTCGCCAGTCCGAGAATGTTGACCGGGAAAGCGTCTGCAAAGCCGACCTTGAAGTCCTCTTTCGGCCTGTCCGTTGGAAGACATCGAGTCACAGCTCGCTGCTGCTGCGGATTGACTCGGAAGAGCGCGAGTGGGTTGCTGACACCGAGAAAGTATCGCAGCTTGTCGAGTGCAAGTTTGTCGATCTCGTTGGTGACGTTGACAGCTTGCGGGTTGTCTTTCCAGATGCTGAGGTCCTCGGTCGTGTAATTCTTGGCCTCCGCACGCTCAGGAGTTGGCGTAAGTGGTAGCATAATGGTGACCTCCTCCGTGCGCAGACCGAGAGGGTTGAAGTCTGGCTCGAACGGAAACCGAACCATCAGGCAGCCACCCTGCGCTGCCCAGTCTTCGGAGGCGGGCCGGATCGATGCCTTCCTGCCCTTTTCGAGCTGCCCGATGAGAGTACTGCCTCGAGTCCGGCTTCGAGTCCTGGGTTTCGTCGCGGGAACTTGCAGGTCATTGTCTCCCTGGCCGTTGACGTTCGTGGCGCGGCCACGTGAATCGGGAACCCAGAGCTCAGTGCGAACAAGTGCAAGCTTGGGATGTTCTCGCATCGTGATGAAACGCCATTGATGCTGCCATTCTTCACTAGGCTCGGAGATACCGCTGGAGTTTTTGTCTTGACCTGGGTCAGGCTTCGAGACAAGTTGCGCAAAGGTGAGCAATCGATCGTACTTCAACCCGGTGCTCTCCACTTCTGCAGCAGCGAGCTCGACGCCACGACAGGATTTGATCGGATAGGTGAAGAGCGCCTTTACGTGAGGCCCGCCATCGTTCGATGACGAATGCTGCTCGTGCTGGCCGCTGAGGTTGGATCGGCCGGTGAGTCCAAGACTGCGGCAACCAGGAATGACCGAGGGTGTGATCGTTCTTGCAGCTATCGATCGCTCGAGGCGGACGGTGTAGAGTATTGGCCCAACCAGGAGTAGAATGGTGAGCAGAACGGTCGGGCTAGTGATGTACTCGATGTAGTGTTGCAGGAGGGCGAAAGTGGCCATTTTTTCGGCCTGGGCTGGTCGTCTGGCTCTCGCTGATGGGTGTGTACACGAGCTGTGCAATGTATCGTTGTATGAGTGTGTACAAGTCAGTGGTTGAAGGTAAGGTAAGCAAGCTGGACGATTGGATAAACTGGCTTCGTTATATGTACAGAAAGGGAAGGCGCATGGACCAGCAATCATGCAACAGTGCCATATCAGATTTCACACAGGAGGACCCACATGCTAGAACTAGCGTGTGAATGCAGTGAATGTTCGAAAGGTCTGTCTTTGTGATATTGAATTGATGAAGTGATGGCAGTCTTCTCGTGGACCCACTTCGGATTTCGCTCGGCACCGACGCGTGGTTTCTCGAGCGCGTCGACCTCACCACATCTACGAGACCACCTTTGTTCCCGTAGCTTTCTGGTCTCATCCAAAGAACGATCAGATCTCGTATAAGCGGAGTACTGTTCAGCCCGACAAGACCTCGCCGTTCAGATGTGACGATCGCAGGTCCAAGGCGGCTATGGCTGCCTCCACGAGTATGATCACCGTCGCGATATCGCCGGCGGCATCACAGAAGCAGCATCCTTCCTCACGTGTGTCGCCCATGCTGTGAGGTACCATAGGCAGAGACTAGAGAGACTGTCGCTGACCTGTAGTCAGATCGCCTCCCCACCGTGTCCGCATCTGAAGCACTGCAAGATCTTCAGACGGCAGGGCTGGAGACAATCTCTACTACCCTCCCAGGTCTCGACAGCGTGCTATCCGGCACCATTGGGGTTGTAGCCGGTGGACTCGAACGAGGGAAGACCAGCGAGCTGTGGGGCCCGAAAGGCGCGGGCAAGACTGCCCTGCTGTGAGATGCACCGCTTCAAATCAATGGTCTTGGCTCATGACATGATAGACTGGAGATTGCTGCCCGCGAGCTATGTCGCGGTAACAAAGTCGTGTGGATGGGTAACACTGGCTTCTTCTCCTTATCGTTGTACGATTACTGAATCCCAACAGATGGTGCGTCGCCACTCAGCATTCCAAGGCTCGAGTCTGCATTGGACCATCAAGTCAACGCTACAAACGGCACTACCGCAACTCCTGCAAATATAGGCGACTACAAGAAGCATTTCTTACACTACCGTGTGCCGACATTCTCACATCTCCTAGCGTTGGTTCTACATCCCGGACCTGATTTCCCTCCGCCGGGTGCGACGCTGTTAGTCGTTGAGGGATTCCACACACTAGTCGACCTTGACTACCCGCGGGTCCTGTTCGCCAGCTCTGGCAAGACACAACAGCAAAAATGGCAAGCTGGGCGCCGGTATGCTGTTCTTGGCACACTCATTGCTGGGCTCAACAAGCTTGCTGTGCTGAACAACCTTGCCATTGCAGTCACGACCGGCTGCGCGTCACGGGTTCGCACTGATAGTGGCCTTGGCTCCGCACTAGTGCCTGGTGTAGGCGGCGGGGAGTGGGACGGGGGTGTCTGGAACAGACTGGTCATCTTCAGAGACTTCACATGTCGCTTCGTGGGAGTGCAGAAGTGCCGAGGTCGAATCCTCATCAGTCGGGAACAGATTGGTGAGACTGGCAAGATTGTCGGCTTCACAATCGATGAGAAAGGGGCGTTGCAGCAGAAAGGGTCTACCGGTGGTCCTGCCATAGAAGACTTGCGCAGAAAAGTGACCCGCAGCCCAATCAAAACCCGGAAGAGGGTGATTGACGAAGTTGCAGATTCGGAAGGAGAGGAAGCGGACGAGTATGGATGGGCTGAGACGGATGAAGATGCCCTTACCGCAGACGGACCTGGAGACGATATTCTGGAACCACCCCCGGCGGACACCGCTGTTGTTTGATATGAAACGGCATTTGTCCTCAGAGGACTACGGAAGCCTTTTAATCGAAATGACCGCGAACGCGACAATCTGCGTTAGTCGATGAATATCATTAACACCCTCCAGGGGCACCCGCGACCCGGTGCGTTTCCCAGAGCAATGGAAGAACATATTGCTGTTGGCGGCGAGTGATGGGATGCTGCTGTTCCTGCCCGGTCGCAACACTATGCTCTACCTGCCATGGCATCGACCCCGTCGCCTGACGAGGATGCACCCAGCGTCCTCACGCTCGCTGCTGCTAGAAGCCAGCGCGCCCTGGAACACGATTCGCATGATCGCGTTACGCGCTATCAGCGCACGTGAAGAGGCGTTGCCCTACGAGCCGGTCCAAACTACGGAGTTGGAACATTGTGGCTTAGTCTTGCTTGGACTTGACGTCAAATGCTCGGTCCTGAGAAACGGCACAGCGGTCGCGTTCGTCGAACATTACCGCATGCAACATAGTGCACCCTCGGAACACGATACACGGGCGGCGTTTGTGCCGGTTAGCGGGCGCGACAGCGTACCAGCGACAGCTCATGGCTTTTGTCAGAAGAGGCCGCCGTTGGAGATACATGTAGCTGCGACTTTAAGAGCTCTCAGGTCAAACATCGATACATGTCTTTGTTCCTCGGACACCCGGCGCTTCCAGCAATCCTATGGATCAACTTGGCAAGCCGAAGCGTAGCCACCCCCGGATTGCCGTAAGCGGTACTCGAGCTTCACAGCTATTATTTCCGTCTACCTCCGCACCGTAAAAGCTTCCAAGACAGACATCATCGCAGACTTATTAAGAATCCGGTTGCCCATCGGCACTGCATAACGTAGGTATTGTATCAAGTAGTCTCTCAATTCTCTCTGAGGTGCTGTCTACTCTACTACTTCTTTCAACACAACTCACATCACCACAACAGACCTACCGCCCCAACATGGCGCCTTCAGCGATCCCCGTAGATAGCAGCGATGTCGCACACCTGCCGCTGAAGCTCGACGGTGCCAAGAATGGCAGCAATGGCAGCGCGAAGCATGTGGAGGATGTAGAAATGATGGAGTCTCCGGACAAGACACAATTCGTGTTGCGGAGTTTCAGATGCCTCATTGCAGATCTTTGCCAGCAGTTCAATATGGGTCACCCTGGGTTCGTGGCCAAAAATCTGGTAATCATGACTTGCGCTGATATTTCATAGCTCGGCCATGGGTATGGCGGCGATCGGCGTCGCACTATGGAAATACACAATGAAGTACTCCCCTAAGAACCCGGAGTTCTTCAATCGGGATCGATTCGTACTATCAAACGGTCATGCTTGTCTCTTCCAATACACCTTCTTGCACCTTGTCGGCTACAAGCAAATGTCTTTCGAGCAACTCACAGGCTACCACTCGGACCGATGGGACTCGTACTGCCCTGGCCACCCGGAAATCGAGCATGACGGCATTGAAGTCACCACGGGCCCACTGGGTCAAGGCCTGGCGAACGCAGTTGGTCTGGCGATGGCGACGAAGCATCTTGGCGCTGTATACAACAAGCCGGGCTTCGAGATGGTGAACAACATGACTTGGGTGACCATTGGGGATGCCTGCCTGCAGGAAGGCGTTGGTATGGAGGCGATTCAGCTCGCAGGGCACTGGCGACTCGACAATCTGTGCATCATCTACGACAACAATCAGATTACGTGCGACGGCTCGGTCGACATATGCATGATCGAGGACGTGAACATGAAGATGCGGGCTAGTGGTTTCGAAGTGTTGGAGGTCGAGGATGGTAATTACGATGTCGAGAGCATTGTCAAGACACTTGTCGCAGCCCGCGCCAACAAGGAGAGACCAACTTTCATCAACATCAAGACTACAATCGGCGTGGGCAGCAAGAATGAGAACAAGGCCGCTGTACATGGTGCGCCACTGGGCAAGGAGGACGTTGCGAACATCAAGAAGAACTACGGCATGGACGAGAACAAAGTATTGGAGGTCTCACAAGAGGTCTACGACTTCTTCCGGGAAGCCGTCCATCGTGGCGAACGGCTTGAGAAGGACTGGAACGAGCAGCTCTCGAAGTACACCAAAGAGCACCCTGAGCTCGCCGCCGAGTTCAAGAAGCGGATGAACGGCGAGATGCTCGACGACTGGACCAAGTACATCCCCAAGAAAGAAGACATGCCTACCGCCCCCACCCCGTCTCGCAAATCCGCCGGCAACGTCTGCAATCCCCTCGCGCAAAACATCGGCAACTTCATGGTCGGTACCGCAGACCTCACCCCCTCAGTCAACATGACCTGGAAAGGCAAAGTCGACTTCCAGCACCCAGACCTCCGCACCGCCTGCGGCATCAACGGCGACTACACAGGCCGCTACATCCACTGGGGCATCCGCGAGCACGCCATGGCCTCCGTGTCCAACGGTATGGCCGCCTTCCGCAAGGGCGCCATCCTCCCCGTCACCAGCAGCTTCTTCATGTTCTACATCTACGCCGCGCCCGGCGTGCGCATCGGCGCCCTGCAGAGCCTGCAAGTCATCCACATCGCCACGCACGACTCCATCGGCACGGGCGAGGACGGCCCCACGCACCAGCCTATCGAGCTCGCGGCGCTGTACCGCGCGATGCCCAATTTCCTCTACATCCGGCCCTGCGACGGGGAGGAAGCGGCTGGCGCGTTCATGGCTGCTGTCGCGGCGAAGGACACCCCGTCGATGATCTCCGTCGCGCGCCAGGATACGGAGCAATTCCCGAAGTACTCCAGGCGCGAGGGCGTGCAGAAAGGCGGGTACGTTTTCATCGAGGAGGAAGGCGCGGACGTGACGCTCATCGGCGTCGGCGCCGAGATGGCCTTCGCGGTCGGCACGGCGAAAGTCCTGAAGGAGAAACACGGCGTCAAGGCCCGCGTGGTCAGTATACCCTGCCAGCGCCTCTTCGAGCAGCAACCCGTCGAGTACCGCCGCGAAGTCCTGCAGACGCGCTCGAAAGCGCCGCGAGTGGTGATCGAGGCCTACAGCGTGAATGGCTGGGAGCGGTACGCGGATGCCGGGTTCAGTATGCATTCGTTTGGGCACTCGCTACCGCGGTCGTATGTATATGGGCGGTTCAATTTCGACAATGAGAAGATTGCGGCGAAGATTAAGCCGTTGGTTGATGAGGTCCAGAGGGATGGGGTGGAGATTTTGAGAGGGGAGTTCAGGGATCTGAATACGGATTATGTAAGGGATGTGTTTCATAGTGCGTTTGGGGCGAGCCATGTTGCTTCATGAGGGCGAGGGATGGGTGGGCTGTGGGATTGGAATTGCGTGGTGACTTTTAGCGAATGTTTTTCTGTACAAACCTGTTCGAGATCCTCCGAGGACCTTCCACCTGCTACCAGATTCCTCCTTGCAGACAAAATGTGACCCCGGTCAGTCGTTCATGGCACCTTTCGGCGTTCAGTCATGAACCTTGGTTGAATGACAGATGCAACGGTGGCGACAAGGCGGACGGTTGAGAGCACAACCCTTGCAGACAGCCACAAGAGACGAGTGTACCCTCTTCATTGACCACGCTACGACACCAGCCCATATGTACCCTGATCCACACAGGCCTCAACTCCAACCTCGGTTTCGGGAAAAACACCTGCTCCCCACGCCACCATTTCTTCACGATACCGACCCAATCCGCATAATAGCCGCCACATCCTCATCAATCAACGGACCCTTATACTCCCGCTTTCCCCTAATAAAGTACCAAATCGTACTCAAGATCAACACCCCACCCGTGACCACAACACTATAGTTCATCGTCGAAACCGTAACCGGTGTCGCCGGCGGCCACACGCTCCAGAAGATAACAAAGATCATGTAGCAGCAGGCGTAGACGTTGTTGGCGATGCCGAGGATGCCCGGGACGTGCCAGGGACCCCAGATCAGGCGGGCGTTGGCGACTTCGACTTCGCCGGCGCGGAGGGAGGGCGGGCTGTTGTATTTGTGGTCGTGTTTGAGGTCCCCTGGTACTTCTGGCGGAGGCGGCGATGTCGTCATGTGGTCTGGGCGAGAGTGCTCCACGACGGTACCGTGGGGTAGGACTTCGCCTTTGATTCGTCGGTAGAGGAGGAAGGCTGCGGGTAGAAAGTAGGATCCGTAGAAGCCGGTGATGGTGAGGGAGATCACGTCGTTGAATGCCGTGGACGATCCGATGTAGATCAGAGTGAGTAGGGCGGCGATGCCGGTGACTACGAGCACGGCGTTGACCGGGATCGCGTTCCTCGAATTGACATGACCGATGAAGCTCGAAAACGGGAGGCCCTTGTCTCTGGCAAACGACCACGTCATACGGGAAGCCGTTGTGGTAATGCCGATGGCACATGCCCAGGTCAGAGTGAGGACGACCGCAACCATGACCGTGGCCCCGGCGAGGTTGGGCACACTGTCTGCAAAGACCTGGATGAACGGGAATCCAGTGGCTGTGCCGAGCACAGTCTCGATATCCCCCAGACAGTAGAGTACAGTCACCAGCATTGCGAAGCCTACAGCTCCGTTGATAAGCATGGCACCCAAGATAGCCCGGGGAATGTTGAGCGCCGCGTTCGCCACTTCCTCCGCCATGTGAACGCTAGCGTCGGCGCCCACGAATGTCGCGACATTGCCTAGGAAGCCGACGCAGAAGGAAATTCCTTGCGTAGGCCAGCCGCCTTCGTTTAGCACGGTGAGCCAGACGGATGCGTTCGTGCCGAGAGAGGGTGTCATGACCAGGAGTGTGACCAGAATAGCGAAGAATCCTGCGATGTGGAAGACCAATATGAACACCTCAAACCTTGGGAGCCATTGCGGGATCAACACGTTGATGAAGATGCAACCCAAGATGACAACCCAAGTGAGGAGAGTGCCCTGCCACTTCGGGCCTGCGTAGTCCGGATTGTCGATAATCATTGCGCCTTGGATCATCGTGCCCGCGAATAGCGTCTCGGTCGCCACTGTCGCAATCCAGGCCAGACACGTAAGCCATCCTATTGCGTAGCTACAGACGGTCTTGTACTTTGGGGGAGCGAGCATATAGCTACGTGTTGTCAGCCACATACTCAACCCATTCTGTGTCCGAGCAACCACTCACACCCAGTAATACTGGCCTCCTGCAATAGGAGCCAAACTTGCCAGCTCTGATATGACGGTATATACCGACATGGTCGAAAGCCAGGCGATGATGAAGCCGTAGATGGCACCAGCCGGGCCGCCATTGGAAAAGGCCTGGGCGAAAAGCGCCAGCACAGTCTCCCAAGTGATTAGTTCGCAGACGGCGAAGGCGAAGAGCGAGGTGAACGAGAAGCGGCGCTTCAAGACCTGCTTCTTGCCGAGGAGGGCCAAGGTCGCATCGTCGGTCTGCCCAAGCGTGCTCTGCATCCCATTGGCCATGGTGGCGACAGTTGACTGGAGTGAGATGGAATTCGGCCTCCTGATAGATCCCGACGGCCGTATAGTGTCCTAAACAGCGTATCGAGCAATGCGGGTTCGTATGACGGCGAGCGACGTCTGTGTTTACCGGACAGCTTTGAGGAGGAGGCAGAAGAATTCGGTCACGAAGTCCATCAGTGGCCAGCGATCCTCTGGCAAGTCGGCGAGTTGCGATGCGCGGTATCAGCCTCGTCTATGGCAAGCTGATAGATACTGAGAGAGCGGAGAAAACTAGGACAAGTTCGAAATGAGAGAAAGGAAGAGGTTCGGTTCGGGTATAAGATGTGGTTAGCGCGGCCGGGTTGGGGCTGACGTCGCTTCTGAATTTCGTGTTCTCATGTGAGGTCTGATGATGCCTTCGAGGTCGGAGACAATGGAGCTGCCTACATGTACATGTACTGTTTCCAGTACCTGTCTATGGCTGGCTGGCTGGATGTCTGGCTGGCTCGCATCGAATCTCACCATCTCCGCACTCGATCCAAAGACTACACATGTACGGATCGCCGGTGACACGATTGAGTTTGATGTCGGGAAGCCAGCGGTCCAGCGGATCCGAGTCCAGGCCGATCCAACCCAACGTCACCGGCGAGCTCGCCTCTTCGAAAGCCTGCATACAGTGGAGGGACCGTCGGCCACCAGCCAAGAGTAACAGTTCGAGGAAGTACTACCGTACAGTGCTTTATGTATATGGTGCTTCAATGCTCAAGCCACCACTGATCGCTGAAGCAGTGGGGTACCTCAGTGCTAAGAAAGCTCAACGGAGACGGTCCTGGACAGAAGTATTCTCAAGGATGGAGAGAGTGTTACAGGAAAATTGACTTCTCTGTTGGACATACTAACAATCGGGTCCGATCACAGCCATTGTTGGCCTGAAGGGTTAAGCAACTAGTCGGCATTCTCCTGGGTCCGACATAGATCTATTGCCGGGTCCATCACGACTACGAAGATCACCGGACATCGACGACACGAACGGGCGAGCTCGCAAGGGTCGGTGAGATCGTTGATCTTGAGATGAATCGAGAATGCCGGCAGGAAGAACGCAGGTCCTAGAAGGCATCTCAGTGCTACCTGAATGCCCCTCAAGTCCCGCGTCACTGCGGTACCCTCGACCCCTGGTGTCAATCATGTCTTCTAAGTCGTACTCAGCCCAACATTCCGGAACGGCTCCAACTTCGTTAATCAAGCTATTCTTACTGGAGAACTCCGTCGATATTGAAGGCCCTGCGGTTGAAAGTGGCTAGCAGCATGGGCCGGTACAGGATGCTGCAGGCCACTAGCACCGGCGGAAGCATTCGAACTCAGAGCGCCCAATACGAGATTCTCCTCACTCTCGCCGCCTGTGCTCGAAGCTGACCTTGCCTTCGTTTCATGCTCTTCGGCTTCCACGTCGGCCTCTCTGGCCGCATCGAGACCAGTGAGCAAGACGGCGAGCAGCAATACCATTGGCAGCACTTGTCCAAAACTCCAAGGTGGCCCACTGTCGATGGCCAGAGGGATGTTGAGCACTTTTGTCGAGATGACATCCTCCATGTTCCACACTAGGAAGGCGGAATTGGCTACTGCAGTGACCGCCGGGGTGCCAACACCCACCGCCCAGGTCGCGAGGAACTGGCGCAGCAGCCACCAGAAGATGACACAGGTTGCCCAGCCCAGCGTAAGAAGAACGGACAAGCACGACTGCACGAACCTTCCACCCATTTGTACTCCCGGAACATTCATTGGCACAGCAGAGGCATCTCCCCACGCCTGTCGAGTCTTGCGAATGAGGCATCTCTCCGACTGTGACGCCCACTCGTCCACTCGATCAAGCGCAAGCGTCACCTTCGGAAACAAAATCTCCACCGCAGTCCTAGCAGTCAACAAACACAACCCCGCGATCCAGAACCACTGACTATTCCGCGAGCTGTAATCGTTATAGCGGAAACACAGCCCGCTCGTCTCCGAATCCCACTGATCGTCCAGCGTCAAACTCACATTGTTGACGAGCCCCAGCACCAGACTAACCAGGATAGCAGACCGCCGGACCTGCGTCCTGATGAAGCCCCACCGGTCGTGCGCAGAGGCCGTTCGGAAACTCTTCTCGGTCACGGTCTCGAAGCCATCGGAGATCGAGGTCCAGATGGAGAGGAGCGTGATGTTCCAGTAGTTGTAGACTAGTGCCCTGTCGTAGGCGGTGGAGGATTGGTACTGCGAGAGGCCGGCGACCACTATGCCGACGCCGGTTATGGTTTGGATATCACAAAGGGGGTCGATGAGGGATCCGGCTAGGGTGTGCCACCATAAGCGGGTAGTTGAGTGCGGCGTATCATCCAGGTCGTCTGTGGTGGTGGGCTCTTCTCCCTTGAGCCATTCTTTGAGCGAGGTTCTCAGAGGCTTGGAAGGCGTGTAGACGCGCACGACGGCGGCTACGACGGTGACGAAGGCCATGATTACGAAGGAAGAAAGTACCTATAAGGGTTAGCAGAGGGGGCAACGTGATGGCGAAGGCTCACGGGGGCGTATACTCCATCGCCATCGATATCTGGGTTACTTGGGAAGGTCGCGTTGCACTGGTCTACGTATACAGCTGCCGCCATAATTGCGACTTCCTTAATTGGTGGGAGCTGGAACAAAAAGCGAAGAGGCCCGGCACGCAGTAAAGCGAGAGATCAAGCAGCTGTTCTTAACGCTAGCGTTCTGTAGTTGCCACGGTCAGGAGATCGACGCATGTATACAATACTCCGTTGCCTGATGGGCTGAGCGTGGGGCCGAGCAAGCCACTTTCCCAGACCAGCAAAGGGAAGCGCCACGGCGCACGACTGCCAGATACGATACACTTGTGGCTCCAGAACGGCAGTCATCGAAAGGGTTGATGGCCAGAGGGTTATGCAAAGCGTGCAAGTTCGTCGTGAAGTCTCGCTCTTGCGAACGTTGCCGGATCTGGCGAAATACAAGTATTCCCCTACATGTAGTCACTCGCTGCCTGTTGGCCCGCGGGGGGCACTGTCGTCTGGAGCCTCACTGCCGCCCTGACTGTCGGATACCATCAGCATTTTCTTCTTCTACAACCTCACCGACGATCGCGAGTCCACCAGAATGTGCAAAATGTCGTTGGTTATCGACACGGCCCTCTACCGACGTGCCTCACACCTGCCTTTCAGCGTTTGGTTGTGATGGCGGTATCGTTCTTGGAGCGCTGTTTGGAGCATGGAAGCGAGTTGCAAAGAGACCGTTTGAGATAGCTGGTATGCCGTACCACCTCCTCACTTCACAGAGACTGTCCAAAACAGCCTCTCCGTACCAGAATCCTCTTCGGTCCTGAAAGCGGAAGAAACCCACCGATGCTGCCTTACATCAAGCCTGAGCTAGCGTCCATCAAGTTTCATGAAGAAGGCACCAGTCCCAGGGCAGGACATCATATCCATTGCGATCCCGAAGAATCTTCAAATGGATCACCGCCTCCTCTTCCGCCAGCTCCGCCAGCTCCGCCGAGGGCTCGACGTCGGGTTTCCGGACCGTCTCGTGTACTTTCCATCGCTTGCCGTATAATCCGAGTAGAGGCCGGAAAGTCTCTAGGTACTTTGACAGGCGCCGGGACTGCATGGACGGGCTCAGAGGCGCGAATTGGCCGTACGTTGACATTGGACTGTCCTCGCAGGTGTTGTTGCAATAGTCCTTGTATGCCTCCACATCCTCGGGTAGCAGCTGTTCATCAATGAGTTCATCTGGCTGCCACACACCGAGCATCGGCTGGCCTGTTGACACATGATGGTAGTCTCGTAATCGTTTTTCAAGGGAATCCTCGAGCTCATATGCGATGCCCCTAGTGGCGAAGATCGTGTAGAGCAGGCCGTCCGGGTGAGGGTGAACGCCGTGCCGGGCGAGAGTCCGACGTGCGCGGATCAAGTCCTGGAAAACATCGTTCAACACCACCAGGTAGGAATACGGCAGGCGGTAGAACGTCGACTTGAACGTTTCGATCCGGAAACTTTCATGATCCATGTCTGTATTCTGGCCAAGCGGTTGACCAAGTAGCGTGAGGAATGGCAGCTGCAGATATGCAGCCGGTTCTACATCGACGGAGAAGGTCACCGCGCAAGCCAACTGGCAGATCCAAAGCGCGCACTCCACGTGCTCATGGCTGTGTCGAGTCGAGAGCCATTGACGCGATGGGTCCATGATATATGCTGCAATATCGGCTACGTCCATTGACATCGTCGTGACGCGGTTTATGTGCTCCCACCAGACTCCTTCGTAGTCCGCAACGTGCCGAATATCTTGGGAACGCAGTATCGCCAAGGCCAAGGAAGGTTGCCCTCTGTGGGAAATGGTCAGCCTGGTCTCAGGGACGTCGAGTGCTGCTGGTCGATACCTGTGCGTAGTAAGGCGACATCTGAGATTCCCTCCGCAAAGGGAGTAGCGAACAGCTTGATACACGAGGCTTGGTGTTTGGCAGGTGTTCATGGCGATTCTCTTGAAAATACTTCGCCAGTACCTTTCGTACAGGTCGTGGAACGCGGTACAGGAGCGGAGGAGAGAGCGTAGTGACTTCCCGTCAACGCGATCGAGGATCATGAGCAGTATCTCTGGGGGTAGCGTGTCCATCGTTCGACGCCGTTTTCAAGCAGCTTTGCGTAGCGATTGCGGTATGCCGTTGACAATACCTTAATAGAATAGTGATTGAGTGTGATATGTGATATGAGCGTAACGTCGGAGTGGGAATATCGAGGAGAGGGAGCAAAAGTACAGAAGGTAGATTGCACATACTACCTACACTCCGTGTTACGGCCTATCCCTCCTGCCGTCCTCATACGCTCAACTATCGGTAGTGCAAATGCCATGGGGGGGGGATATGAAATCGACTCGACAGCACCTGCTCCTCCGTGGCCACACTTTGATTTCTTAGGCATATGACATTCGAGCCAGAGGGCGACGTGGAAGCCGAGTAAGGTACATATGTATGTCTTGAATGGTATTGCTTTCTCTTGTGGCCTTGCAAAGCCTCAGCGAGGCGAAGAGCATGTCACGAGGGTCTCTGTGAGGCATGCGGATACTCGGTGCTGTCCACGTACGCCGTGGCTAACAGACCGCAGGGTCAATACCAAGGAGATTGATCAAAATGTTGTATGCTGGACAGCGGAAGTGCACCGTGAGAAGAGGAAGTTCACGCGCCGTCGCGCTAGAGCCCGTGTGCGTTTGGCGTTCCTGCCCGATCCGTCTACGTCATGTTTCAGGTACGATCGTGAAGTGAATAATGTACCACGATACTCACATATTCATCTTGCATTCTCGACCTGTCGTCGACAGGCTACCGTTGCATGGCCCATCATGCCGCCCTGGGTCTCGCGAAAGCGCGCCCCCTCCCCAGTTCCCGTGCCGACGCCACCGAGCAAGGGCGCGAGGCCGGCAGCGAAACCAGCCAAGCCCACCCTCTTCGACGCCGTAGACGCGCCTGCCAAGCGACGGAAGACGGTGGAAGAGACCAAGAAGCTGCTCGATGAGCTGAACGAAGATGATGACGACGACGACTCGCTCAGCGAAGCGGACAGCGACGATTTCGAGGACGTACCGCCCGCGAAGCGACGCAAGACGGTGCCTGCCACCACGCATGAACATGACGGGGACAGCGACGACGAGATGGATTGGGAGGATGCCATACAGAACGACTCTTCAGCTCAGCCGACACCGGGTCCGTCGGCCGTAGTACAGGAACTCGAGATCGGAGACGTCTCGTTTTCGCTCAAAGAGGACGGCGGCGTCGCTGATCAAGGCATCCATATCCCTGGTCTTGGCAAGAAGGGCCCCTCGAAGCGCGAGAAGTTCGTCAGAATCCAGTCGCACTGCCTGCACGTCCAATCCTTGATGTGGCACAATTCGATCCGAAACTCCTGGCTCAATGACGTAGAAGTGCAACGAACGCTCGTTGACGGCTTAGCCGAAGGCGTGAAGCGTGAGGTCACGCGATGGAAAGAGGCGATGGGTACACTGAGTATGGACGAGCTGGTGGCTAAGAAGAAAGCAGCCGCCGTGAAAGGCAAAGGCAAACGGAAGATTAAGGGAAAGGGTAGAGATTGGCATTACGACGCCGAGCATGCGGAACAAGGTGTACCGAACCTCAGCGCTGGCGATCCGTTACTGCGGCTGCTAAAGGTGCTGACAGCATATTGGCGAAAGCGTTTCGCTGTTACTGCGCCAGGTCTGCGCAAGCAGGGCTACATGGCTATCAAAAAATTACGGGATGAGGTCAAAAATTGGGAGAAGAGTAAGGGGGATGTGGAGGAGCATGGCGAGCGCATAGAAAGCCTTGCCCACTTCCGCAAGCTCGCAAAGACTTGCGAGGGCTCTCGTGATGTCGGAGCGCAGCTGTTCGCTGCGCTGTTGAGAGGGCTTGGCTTGGACACGAGGATGGTGGCGAGCCTGCAACCGGTCGGGTTTGGCTTTAGCAAGACCGAGGAGGCTTTTGCGAGGCGGCCAAAGAAGAAGGCTGGGACCGTCGAGAAGGCAGAGGTGATGTCCGATAGCGATGTGGTGGAGGTCACGTCGAAAAAGGGAGGCTCGGTTAAGGAGTCCAAGGCTGAGTTGAAGAAGAAGCAGCCTGCACGCAAGCCTGGTCGTGGCAAGAAAGACACACCGATTAGCCTCGATGACTCCGACAGCTCTCTCAGCAGTGCAGTGTCTGACACTGGAGAAGCACCTGTCAAAGACGATGAGGACGATCTCTCCGTGATCGACATCACACCGTCCACACCGCGGAGGAAGCCAAACAAGAAGTACGACCGCGAGCTGGCGTTCCCAAATTACTGGGTCGAGGTCTGCTCGCCTGCAACGCACAAATACATTCCTGTTGACCCTATTGTGCTCTCCACCATTGCGAGCAATGAAGATCTGCTGCAGACTTTCGAGCCACGCGGAAAGAAGGCCGAGCTAGCGAAGCAGGTTATGGCGTATACCATCGCATTCTCTACTGACGGAACAGCCAAAGATGTGACGGTCCGGTACCTCAGGAAGCATCAACTCCCCGGCAAGACGAAAGGCATGCGTATGCCGGCCGAAAGGGTGCCAATCTACAATCGCAAAGGCAAGGTAAAGCGGTACGAAGACTACGACTGGTTCCGTACCGTCATGGCTGGCTACGCACGACCGCACCGGAAGCGTACCGCTGCCGATGATCTAGAAGAGCAGACCGACTTAAAGCCGTACGAGCCCGAGAAGCAGGAGAAGGAAGTGGATAAAGAGAGCCTGCTATGGTACAAGCAATCCGCCGATTTCGTCCTCGAGCAGCACCTCCGGCGCGAGGAAGCGCTCCTCCCTGGCTCCGAGTCCGTGAAATCGTTTACTCCGGCGGGCAAGAAGGGCGCTAAATCGACCGAGATCATACCCGTGTACCGCCGCGAAGACGTCGTGGCCTGCAAGACCGTCGAGTCCTGGCACAAAGAAGGCCGAGCTCTGCGCGAGGGCCAGCATCCGCTGAAACTGGTCCCCATGCGTGCTGTGACGCTGATCCGGAAACGGGAGATGGAGGACGCGTTACGCGAGACCGGTGAGAAGCTCAAGCAAGGACTGTACAGCCGCGAGCAGACAGACTGGATTATCCCGCCTCCCATCCGCGACGGCGTGATTCCGAAGAACGCGTTCGGGAACATGGACGTCTATGTCCCTACCATGGTGCCGGGCGGCGCTGTGCATGTGCCGCTCAAGGGCACGGCGAAGCTGTGCAGGAAGCTGGAGATTGATTATGCGGAGGCGTGCACTGGGTTTGAGTTTGGCAAGCAGCGCGCTGTTCCTGTGTTGACGGGGGTAGTGGTTGCGGAGGAGCACGAGATTTTGTTGAGGGAGGCGTGGAGGGAGGAGCAGAAGGAGATAAAGCGGAAGGAGGATGTGAAGAGGACTGCGGTCGCGTTGCAGTGGTGGCGGAAGATGGTGTTGGGGTTGAGGGTACTGGAGAGGATGAGGGTGGACTACGAGGGGAGTGGAGGAGGGCAGGATGAGGTGAACCCGTTTGTGGCGAAGGCGAAGAGGGAAGGGAGGAAGGTGGTGGATGTGCGCGAGAAGGCCGAGGCGGGAGCTGATGACGAGGGTGGTGGGTTCTTCTTACCGGGGCATGACGAGGAGGAGGTCCCGCAGGATCGAAAGAAAGCTGCTGTTCCTGAAGCCGGCGATGACGTGGATGGTGGCGGTGGATTTCTCGCGGAGAGCGGCGAGGAAGATCATACTGCTGGGGACGGAGGTTACCTTGTCGAAGAGCTGCCGGGCGAAGTCAAAAGCAAGGCCTCAAACAAGCAGACCCCTATTACGCCTATCTCGCTACCATTGTCACACAAGTCAAGTGGCAGAGCCAACGGCGACACCGAAGATGTCAAGATGGGTGACAATACAACGACAAAACGTGCACTCCCTCCGCCCGGAAAGCGCAAGGTTGCACAAAAAGCAGAGCCGAACCGCAGATCAAATCCCAAAGCCACAAGCGAGAGCGAATCTTCCCTCTCCGACCTCGCTGACGAAGGCGCAACCAGCAGCAACGCAACTTCCGACTCCGACTCCGAACCCCAACCATCCTCCAGAAGCAAGAAGAGCAAGCCCGCTTCGCCGAAAGTCATCCTCCAGCCACAAACCCACCCCCGAAAGCCTCGCGTAGCCAAGAAGTTAACGCCGCTGAAGAGCCAGTACTTCGCCGCCAGCTCTGCCGGAGCAAGCGACGAGGATGAGGGCGAGTCGACTGAGGCGGAGGTGATCCTACCTAGGCGGACTACGGCGCGCACTTCGAGGCGGTCGGGGTGAGCGTCAGCGACGCGACTGCACTACCTGTCTAGAATCGCTCGCCTTTTTGATTCCCAGGACATCTAGGCAGTGGAAGATGCAATATACCCCACTACCCATGGGCAAACGGGGCCGAGTCGCTTTTGAGCTTACTCGTCGGTGGACCAGCATACACGACTTGGGTCGGCTGACTTCCATCCGCCGGTGCCGTTGTCCCGGCAGTGTAAAGACTGTCAAGCTCGCGGTCGTTACCGCCGACTCCGTCCTGCCAAGCCCTGGACGTGCGCGTCCGCTGGGGTTCGGTAGACTCCACGTAAATCCTCTGAACAGGGTTCCTAGAGCTCCCCAAAGTCGTCCCCAACTACCTACCGTAGGTATGCTCTTCCGCAGCACAGTCCGGCAGAGCGTCGTCGTCATCATCATAGCTCGTGTTCGTCGGTCTCTCGCGTGTGTTCCCGAGGAAACGAGCAGCGTGTACATGGAAGGACTCTTTTTCGGGCTGAAACACGAGAGCGGCTATACATCGCGCTTGATTGCTTGCCCGTCGCCAGCATTTGACACTGCTCAGTTATATGGGAGCTCCGTCCTACAGACCACATCATGCTCTAAACCCCGCTGACGATACCGTAATCCTCCCATTCCTACCAGCTCGGCCTCAGCCCCGAAAACGCGCTTCCAGCGCTGCCGCGCTCGCTCGCTCGCTAGTATGCATCGCCGTCCCAAACCATCCCAACCCATCCCATCCCGCCCGTCTATAATTTCCGCCGATACAGCTCCCCGCCGCAATCCCGCAGTCGTTTCGCCGCCTGCTCCGGCGTGATATCCCGCTGCGGCTCGGCCATCATCTCGTAGCCGACGAGAAATTTGCGGACGGTGGCGCTGCGGAGTAAGGGCGGGTAGAAGTGCATGTGGAAGTGCGAGGCGTCGATTTCTTCTGCTGTGCCGGAGAGGGGGGCTTGGTGGATGCCCATGCCTGTGTCGCCATCGTCAGTCAGGTGGCGTGCCACAGGTGGGATTGAGAGGGGGGGCTTACTGTAGGGGAAGCTCGTCTCGAAGAGGTTGTCGTAGCGCTTCGTGATCTCCGCAATGACCTCGGCGAGATCTTCTTTATTCCGCTCGTCCAAATCTACCAGCGCCCGTTTGTGCTCCTTCGCCACCACCATGATCTCGAACGGCCAGGTGCCCCACCACGGACACCCAGCCCAGAAGCTGCTATTTTCAAAGACCGTCCGTTCGCCCTTTTCACTTTCCAGCTTCGCATAGTCCTTGAGGAGATGGCTACCACCTTGCTCTCGTCGATACTGCTTCAGGTGGTGCAGCTCGCTCTCGGGTTCCTCCGGAAGCGAGGTGGTGGTCCAGATCTGGCCGTGTGGATGCGGATTTGAGCAGCCCATTGCCTGGCCCTTGTTTTCGAAGATCTGCATGTACCGATATTGCTGCTTGGGTTGACTGTTGAGGCTGCCGTTGGTAATTCCGGAAGGTGGCATTGTGGTCGGTCTCGCAGCTTTGGCGAGCGGCGAGTGTGGATCTAGATGGGAGGTGTAGATACTGGTCCATTTATTTATCACGGGCACGATGGTCGACGCCGGCATGTCCGCGAGGGTGACGTTGTGTTCTGGCGAGAAGGTGATGACGTAACATTTTCCAGTCGTGCTTTCCGCTTTGAGAAGTCGGGTCGCGAGAGCTGGAGTTTATTAGCCCAGACCCTCTTTGTAACCCAGTCGACGCGCGACTCACAGCCATCTTGTGCCGGCGGCTCATACTCGGCCTGTTGTTCTCGTACCGCAGCGTAGTCGTTGACGAACACAAACGTGCTCTCGTAATCGGGGTTGACATCGCCTTGCGCACGCTTGTTGCCAGGACATAGATAGCACTACTGTCTCCGTCAGACAGCTACTCTTCCGCCTCCATCAATGCTGGTGTGGCTACCCACCGATGGGTCGTGGCTAGGCAGTTCTATCCTGTTCGAAGCCTCCTGCTGTCCCTGCCACGGTCTCTTGGTCCTGTGCGGACTCACTAATACCCATGATCCTCGAAGTGGGTTATACCGGCGATGAGAGATGTCGTCGAGGAGCGCTTCAGGCATGGTGGTGCCCTTTGTGGTTCTGATGTGCAGTCGTCAGGAAGGTCGTCGGGCGATTACGGCTGATGCATGAAGTACTGACTGATGAGAAGGTAAGAAAGGGCTATGGCGCAGCCTTCACCACTGCTGCGAAGGCTAGCTCATGTACTTGCAACTTTTACGCCTGCGGTCCACCAAGAGTGGATACTGGGGGGGTGGTAGTCACTGTAGTGCGTCCGCCCAAGCATGCCTATGTACATGTACGGACTCGCTCGGCAGCGACTCGGACACGCTGTAACGCGGTTGAGCCCGACGACACCGGTGAGTTGCCGTAAGGAGCAGAATCTGTGCCTGTTGAAGTGGTCAAGGGCCAGAGATATTGCTGTTGGCGGCCATTTGTAGCGGGTGTGATTGGAGCAAGCACCGCCGTGCGAGGTCGGCAAGTGGGGGTGACGCCATGTGGAGGGGCAGAGTGGGAGGACGGACGGTGCGACGCGGGACATGGACCTCACCACGTGGCAATTCGGCACTTCATCTTCACAGGGCTGCATCCAAGGAGAGATTGAGGAAGACAACTTAACAATAACAACCTAAGTCTACCTCCGCGACATGTCGTAGTGGACCGCGAAGCTTGTCATGCCATGGGCAGCCAAACAGGAGCAAGAATCAGCCGAGGGGGGGTTTTGCAAGCTGAGCGGCGGCATGTATCTGCCCGTCTGCCTCCTCTCCAAGACAGTACAGTGGCGCGGCGCAATCGACAGTGATATGAGCAACATGTCTTCGACGCTAGTTGTCGTCCTTGACCGCGTAGCAATGCACAATGCTTTATCTGATGATGGTAAGGTGTAGCAAGGGTAGCAAGTCAGGAGCTACATGTACTGGACCAGAAGCATCTGGGGTACATACATGTGTTGATGACTGGCACTGAGCATCAACGGATTGGTAGTGCCTCTCATTGACCATCAATGGGACATGAAGTAGCTTGAGACGTCGATTGATATATCGCGTCCTCTAAAATCTTCAGCTAACGCGATTCACCAATCGACGATTGGCAGTCAGCGTGTGAAGCTGAAGACGCGTTTCGAAGACCAGTAATCAATTACCTCTGCTGGACCGGCATCTCAAGTGCATATCCTTACCTCTGTCCCGTAGAAAGAACCTGGGGCTCATGTGAGCACTTCCACCGCCCTGCTAGCCGTTACCGAGCCTGCGAGGCTAAGGGACGCTTGAAGACATTCCTTTCTTGCCATCAGGACCATGGGCGTGAGACCCACCCCACGGCATCGATGGAGGTTTCGATTGGTGTGAATGAACCTCGCAAGACGAAGACTTCTTCTTGGGGAGAAGTAACAGGTCTGAGCACCTGGATGTAGTTGCGGCCTGAGCACGGAGGAGCCTTGTGGTCATGTCGGGGCGATCGAACTGTGGGGCGTTGCCATGCGCGTAGAGTATGAGAGTCACACTATTACACTATCAAAGATGCCGGTCATCGCGCAATGGCGTCAACTTGGTGAGGGCAGGACGCGATACAGTGCATGCATGTGTGATGATGCCAGGAACTTGACGGGGTACGCAGGTGTGACAAAAGAACGTCTGGTACATGTATGAACGTCTGTGAACGAACGCTGGCAAGGCCAAAAAGACAATGATCCACTCGTCGACCATCATGGGACTCGAACCCACAACCTTCCGCTGAACCTCTAATAGGAGGCGGACGCTCTACCATTGAGCCAAACGGCCGTATGCGTAGCTGGACGGCGAGTCGAAATCCCCGAAAGTTTGGGCAGGAGTCCATCACCAAACCTCAATCGCGTGCATGTTGTGAATGTATATGTTGCCTATTTCTTGTTGCCGAAGCTTAGCCTTCGTGATCTGATGGACTCGGGCGCTGTGAAAGTCATGCACACAAGAGTAATGAGTCTGGTGGTCATCTCATGCTTGGTCGCTCCGAGTACAAGATGGATTGGCAAGTCCAAGGTCACAATCAGCGAGTGCATCCCTGCCGATTATTGGGCAGAAGTGACGCACCGGCTGCATGCAGTGTGCTGCTAGCCATTCGCACCATCGTCAGCCTGCTTTCCGGGGAGCTGCACCACTTGCAACCTCCTCGCTAATAACACCCCATCGCGTGCAGCACTTAGAGCCAGACCCGAAAGTCACTCCCAGGTCAATCGAGCTACTTCTCTAACAAGGGCAGTCCCAAACCTCCTCATCGGCCAACGACGACGGTCAAAGCAAGTGGGCACCATGTCACGCTATGGGGGCGGACCGCGCTCTTCGGCGGACAACGGTGAGATACCTCAGCGATGGGATCGGGATCGATTCGAACGCTTCGGCTCACGCGGACCACCGCCGCAGCGCTTCGAGGAGGACTACCGCTTCACCGAGCGTGACCGCCCGGGCCGGCGGGAAGTTGAGGTAGCAGACCGCATCGACGAGCGAGGCCCGGGTGGCTCCTATCATGAACGCGATCGCTATGTTGAGCAAGAGCGCTTTGCACCGGGCTCGGCGCGGCCGCGGCGGAGGACGGACAAGGAGCTGTTCGGGGATGTTGACCCGCGTGAATTTGCGGACATGGCGCTCACGCCTTACAGACGGAAGAGTATCGGACGACAAGAGGATGCAGAGTTTGAGCGACGTCCTCCCGCGGCACGTCCGGGTTTGTTGCGACGCCAGAGCAGTCTCGACACTTTCGATCGCCGGCCTGCACGTTACGAGAAAGAGGACTATCGGATGCCGGCGTACACGCCTGTCCCGCTGCCTATCCGGCGACATGAAGACATCTACGAAGAAGGGCCGCGTTACCGGGCGCCGGAGGACTACCGTGAGATGGAGATTACACGTGAGCGCTCCGTGCATCGTCACCGAGGCGGTGACGCTCGCAGCAAGGCTCCCAGCGAGGCACCGACACGAAAGACCAAGAGCACGCGTGCCAAGTCTGTGACTACTAGACGCACTTCACCGAGTAGCGAGAGCAGCGAGAGTTCCGAGGAAATGGACAAAGCCGAGAGCATTCGTGAGAGCATTGCAGAGACCAAGCGTGGCTTCAAGAAAGGCAAGACCCGCATGCCGAAGCGTTTGGTGCGTAGCGAGGCGATCCAGGATCTTGGGTACCCGTACGACGAGGAAGACAACTTCTACGTGCTCCGGATTGCGCTCGAGAAGGACCAGATTGATGAAGTGATTAAGATCAGCGAGCAGTATAAGGAGGGTGGTACGGAATCAATCCTGACGAGTGCACCTGTAATATCTGACTAATATCTCATAGGAAACAAAACGGTCTACCGCTTCGAGGAGCGAATCGAGGAGCAGATCCCTGCCCCTCTCCCACCGCCTCCCATGGGTGAGCGCGAAGAGATCATCAAGACCGAGTGGATCAACCCACCCACAGTCATCATGACGGGCCCCCGTTCCGAGCGCGCCCGCACCGTCCGCGCCGAATCACCGCCACCACGCACTGAACGCGCTCGTACCGTCCGCGCGGAGTCACCCAGCGCACGCAGCGTAACCACCCGTCGCACCTCCCCCGCTCGCACGACGCGGACGCGCTCCCGCCGTCCCTCCTCACCCGGCACCTACGTGGAAGAACGCCGCACAGTCTTCGAAGAGCGCATGCCTCCGCCTCCGCCGCGGGTTCCCTCTCCAGAGTACTACGAGGAACGCCGCACGGTGATCGAAGAGCGCATGCCGCCTCCACCACCCCCGGGTGCACCTACCGGGCTCGGCGCCCTCGTCGTCCGCGAACGCACGGACTACCGCAGCGATCGGGATATACAGTCCGAGATCCGGCAGCTGGAGGCTGAGCGGCGGGCTCTACGGCTCGAGCGCGAGGCTGAGGAGAAGCGGGCCGTGGCGGTTAGGATCCGGCCGGAGGAGGAGTACCAGCTCGTGGAGTACCGGGAGGGGGGGAGGAGGCGGCCGGATCGCGAGGTGCTGGAGGTTGTGGAGAGGGAGAAGAGTCCGGCGAGGAATGTGACGAGGGTGGAGAAGGATCGGAAAGGTAGGATGGCGCTGGTTCGCTCTGCACATTAAGGGTGGGTTGGCGTGGCTGTGTTTGTGCTGTTTTCCCTTTCTTCGCATTGTTTGTGATAGATGGGCATACGCTGACGATTCCGTGATCCTTGCAGAAGAAAAGGAAAGACGGAAGAAGGCGAAGATGGTGGCAGCCGCGATGGCTACACTTACTTGAGGTGCGCTATTGGCTCAGGGTCTCTATGATCATATACGGGACACTGGGAACCAATGTCATCTACGGATGGATCTATCAACACTTTACGAAGCTACGGCAGCAGGCTGCATTGACTTAAATAGCGTAAAGGTGGAATTTGTGCAATTGTCCTTCCGGCCCTACAGTGCTCACTCAAGTCCCATGCCTGTCTCAACTCCGCCCCAGTACCTCCCTCTGTCTCTCCCTCACCACCCTCGCAATGCCCTCACCATCCAACCTCCTCATCTCCTCTCCCAATCCCTGCGTCCGCCTCTCCAGCCTTACCAACCCACCCGCCACCTCCGGATCCACAAGTCCCACAGTCCCAAACGTCGAATGCGCGTACAGCGCCCGCAGCAAATCCTCCACATCCCCATCAGCCTTCCCGACCGTCTCAGCCAATTGCTCCGAAACCGCGCGCTCCGTGCTCTCACGAAGTTGTATCAGCCGTGCACGCCGGCTTCTGGCCGCTAGCTCGAGGGTTCCGGCGAGTTTATCCGTGTCGGTCGTGTCTCCGACACGGATCTCGAATGAACGAAGCAATTGCGCGATGTGGTCTGCCGGCTCGGAGAAATTGGCTCGGACGAGGTGGAGGGGCTTGAGACCTTTCGCTGAAGAGGTGGGCGTAGCCGGTGACGACTGAGGTGGAGCCGTCTGCTGTGCCGCGTGTCGTGTATGCTGGGACGTCGTGGGCGCGCTGGGTGGGGCACGTGTGGTGGTTTCGAGGGCACTTGTCAGTTCCGCGAGGGCGCGTAGATGGGTGTGCATGTGCTGGCTGTGCTGCTCTAGCGCTACGAGACGAGTGGTGAGGTAGTGGAGGGTGGTCGACACAAACTCGCCGCAACGTGCGCGGTCGGTTTCGGCTTCGCATTTGGTGGCTTGTAAGTCGCGGAGGATTGGGACGCGGAATTGGGTGTCTACGGCCATGGTGGCTAGACTATCGATTTCTTGGGACAATTCGTCGAGCTCGAGTCGAAGAGATCGCTGCTGTTGTTCTGCTTCGGTCGTCTGACCGTTGGGCTTGGTAGGTGGCGAGCCAGCACGCGCTCGGTACACATCGTCGATGCGCAATCGAATTTCTTGTGCAGATAGGAGCGTCAAGACCTGGCACAAGCGGTCGATCTCTTCACCGGCGTTTTGGTCCGCATCAGTATCACTCAGTTTCGGTAGTAGCTTCTGCACTCCATCGAGTATCCCGTCGTCCTTCTCTAGGATCCGGTCGATGCCAAGGGGCAAGCTACTGACTGTTGCGTCGATCTGCTTATTCGAAGTCTGCAGTTTCGACCGCAGCGCATCAGCCAGCTCGTCGACTGCAAAGTCGAGCTGTGCTTTCTCGCGAACAAGCTTCTTCTGGCGATCCCGAGCTGCAGTGCTGCCGTCGCGGCTGGCGTTTCGGGCCTTCAGCTCGGTCAAGGCTTGCTTTTGTGTCTCGAGGAGCTGGCATTGCTTGCTGATGGCGGCAGTACTGGCCTCGAGCGAGGCGATTGCTGCTTCGAAATCGCCGTCCGAGAGTGGCCGTCCGGGAGAGCCGTGGCCGGTATGATTCTCGACGCCGTTAGGATGGGCGGTATGGCTGTTCAACAGTTAGCGGAATCGTGGCGCCTTCAGTGTCGGTACAGGCGTACTAGTGCAGCTCCTCTTTGGTCAGCAACGTCGGTGGATATAAGTACTCCTGTACCCATGATGTGATCTCAGAGTTCGTCTCCTGGTGATCGAAAGCCCAAGCGACATCATCTTGACTGAGTGGGATGTCGCGTTCGTCCAAGACTCGTAGAAGATGACCCAATTCACCGAGAGCCGCATTCATGATTGAGAAGCAGAGTTGGTCGTGCTTCTGCATCGCAGAACGTGAGCTCTTTCCCAAACGGGAAGTTGTGTGCATCTCTTGCCAAGAGCTAGCTCACTTCCCCGCGTCTCCACCTCCGCGTGCACGAGCTTCAAGCAGGCACATAACATGAAGGTCTGCTCTGCAAAGAGCACCAACATGTCCCGACGACGACGATGGCGCTGAGAATATCCGGTCGCTCTGCACGAGCATTTTCCCGAGCTACATACAAACCTCCCACCCTCTGGATCAAGCAAGCACGCCTAGCAACCACCTCCTCCCTACCCAAAGACACCCCCACCCCCCGCCGCCGCAGCATCACCGTCGTCAACGACACCGGCCAAGTCCCCTGGAAAAACCTCTCCCTCGGCGAAAAAGCCGCCCGCACAACCCAACAATCCTTCAACCTCGGCCTCATCCTCCTGGGCGTCGGCCTCACCGGCACAGTAGCCTACGTCCTGTACCTCGAAGTCTTCTCCTCCAGCAGCAAAGTCGCCGTCTTCAATCGCGCCGCGGACCGCGTGCGCAAGGACCCGCAATGCCTCGCCCTCCTAGCCGGGACCGAGGGCCTGCACACCAAACGCGAGATCTCGGCGTACGGCGAGCCGAGCTGGAGTCGCTGGGCAAGGAACCGGACGGTGGCGAGTCGGAATGAGACGGATCGGGCGGGGGTGGAGCATATACGTATGCATTTTTATGTCGAGGGACCCGTGGCGAAGGGGACGGTGAATTTGCATATGACAAGGTTGCCCGGGCAGAAGGAGTACGAGTATAGGGTTTTGGCGCTGGATGTGCCCGGGAAGCAGAGGGTGTTTTTGGAGAATAGGGATGGGGAGAGGTTGGATCAGAGGAAGCAGGGGAAAATGTTTGGGGTGCGGTGGAATTGAAGAGGGGGTTAGGAGGGACAGCGTTGTGATCTGGAGGAGGGACGAGTGCTGCAAAGTAGCACCAGTCAATGAATCCGCGGCTTGCTCGGTCGGACGCATGTGACTATGGGCTACGGAAGATATTCTACTGCCCGACTGCTGCATGCATGCAAAGACGAGCACTACCCCGGCTCCGACGGTCTTGCCTGGGTTGTAGGCGACATGGAGCAAGTTTGTGGCAAGCGCGGCAATCCATCGCCCGCGCGAGAGGCGAAAGGGTAGCTTGAGATATGTGGGAGAGCTGCTACCCATGCGCATCCTGGTCGCGCACCTATGCCACTTCGGCGGCTGCAAATCAAGATGAGTGCGGCAGTGTGTCAGGCGGGACTGCGGAAGTCTGTTGGAAAGGGATCCAGCTATGCCGGCGAATGCGAAAGTAGAGGTACTCCGAGTACTTTACGGTGTCGTCCCTTGTTGCTAATTGGGGGAGCATCGTCGAACCTTGGCATTTGCACTTGATGAAGAAATATTTGCTTCGAGAGATCGTGCTACACGTATCATAACAAGCGCCCCACGCCGTTGCTAAACGAGGGTTCGCTAAGAAATGAAGCAGAGACAACCCAGCCCCAGATAGAAAACGAACAGTGGGTAAACCGCTAGTGCCACTCTCCCTTTCACCACGCCGCTGCCTCCGAGAATACTGACGCCCGCAGCCAGTGACCACAGGCCTAGAACGCTGTAGACGGGTATGCGTATAACCCAGTAGACGTGCAAAGCGCTGAGGAGGGAGGCGATGACGAGTGGGAAGAGCGTGTAGCCTATGATGCAGACGGATTGGAAGAAGGAGCTGGGAATGCGTGTTAGTATCAAGGCCAAGAGGGGTGTTTGAGGTCGAGTGCAAACTTACATATGGCCGCCGAGGAGTTTGATCTGCAGTGTGACGACTGCTTCGGCGATCCAGATGGTGGCGAAGACGCCGCTGAAGACGAGGGAGCGCTGCTCTTCTCTTGCGTTGAGGGAGAGGAGGAAGGAGAGCAGGAGGCTGAAGAGGAGAGGGCCCCTGGAGTGGCATGTCAGTGACAGATTCCATAGCATTGCAAGCGAGTACTTTCGCTGGTGCAATCGTGGCATACCATAGGTCCCAGTCTCTCAGCCCTTCGCTCATCCCACCCTGCAACACCGCATCCGCATCCGGCCACCTGCCGACAATCCCTCTCAGCGACTCCACCCCTCCTGCCAGACTATTGCCTTCCCCTCTCTCTGCGCCGCCGATCCCGCCTCCGCGTCCCAGCATGCCGCCCAGAAGGTACTTTGGCCACAGCACCTGCCGCATCTTCTCCCACACAGCCAACAGGTCCCTTCTCAGGGTCTCCCATACGGATTCGTCGATGGTGTTGACGGGGGCGCGGCGGTCCTCGCCGGGGATTGCAGAGTTGAGGTAGCCTTGTGTGTTGTTCGCTGCGCGGGTGTTGGAGTGGGACTGTGAAGAGGTGATGTTGCCTGTGAGGGGGGTGCGGTCGGAGGTCTTGGCTCCGTTGATGGGGTCATCGAGGTCGTCGAGGGTGGCTAGGACAGGATGTTAGGTCGGGATCGGTGGGGTGGTGAAGGGTGAAGCTGACCATCGTCGGGGTCTATGAGGTCGTCTTCAATGGTTGGCGCATCGTAATGTTCATAGCTGTAGGCTTCAGCGGGTGTGCAATCCAACGTCGTTCTGGTCAGCTTACGGATTCGCTGAAGCACCACCACCACCACCGCCACCGGATGGCATCATGGCTGCCATGGTAAAGTATTCGTCGCAGAAGCCTCGTCGAGGTGCGTTTACTCGCTGCGATACCAATTCCCAGAGGTCTGCTGGAGCTAGAGCTATGCCGTTGGCCCAGGTCCCAAAGCGGAAGGGACGCGTTTCATCGTTCGTCAGCGCGTCGGCCCGGCTTCGCCAAACACCTCACACCTCATGTTCCGACTCTTTTCACCTCACTTCCAGTTCCATTCGCTGCTCCTGTCATCAAAATGACCGTGTTGTTGGATGAACGACTCAAAGCTGATGCAGTGAAGTGATCCCATCGAGAAGGCGTCTCTCCTCTCGAGTAAGCCGCGAGGCCCCTTTGCGGCTCATCTACCTCGACGTCCTGCACCGCATTGGAGTTCTCGGATACATGTACGCCATGGAGACTCCGCGAGATGGATGCACTGCAAAAGATGAACTCGCCCGCGTCCTGTACACCGCAAGGTGCACTCTTGCGTACGACAAACCTCCGACTCCCGCCACACGTGCAGTAGACGAAGCAGATCGACTCCTGTAAAGCGCGCTGACATACGTGAACTGCCCTTCCGCCACATCGGCTGGAGAATACAACTACGTATGCTCCATGGTCCGCCTCTGCTTGCAGGTCGAACGTCTCTCCTCGTCGACTCGCATTCTGCGCACTCGTGGTCTCCCGTGCCGCATGGCCCATCGCTCCTTCCTCCTCTGTCTCGGGCGGACCTTCCCGTCCTTGGCGACTTCTTGCTTGCGCACGAACAGGTACGAGGTCGCGTAGACACCTGCAACGCGTTCTGCGCAAATCACATTCTCTGTCTTCTTTCTCAATCCACCGCAAGATTAGATGGCCTCCGGCTGGGACGCGCACTCAGACCAAGACAGTCGCTTCGATTTCGAAGGGCAAGACCCGGCACTTTGGAGGCACTTGCCGAGACTGGTCGACGGTGTGACCAAGGCGGCCATCTCTGACGCCACGCAACTGGTGGCACTGTATCAGTACCACAGCATTGAGCCTGAAGTGGACAACACGCTGCTGAAAAATCTGACTGGCGTTTCGGACCCTTCGGTACCATGTCAGCTCGTGTTCGGTGTTGGGCAGGACCAATCGCGGCTGCCCCCAAAGGTTGGCACCGACGAGCACTCATACGACTTGGGATTGAGCTTCAACAAATTGGTGAGATGCAGAGCAACGAGAAACCACGGGATCTGCTGACCACGATGCCATTTAGCTCTTGGCTCCGACTGTCTATCTCAAGTGCACGTTCCTGCGAGTACTCGAAGAAGGGCGGCCGCATACTGCCGTACTTGAGTGGCACTTCAATGATTACAATGGCCCTGGTACGTCCGCTCGCCTTTGAAGGCTCCTGGGAGGAAAGGCGGTTGTCGTGACTGAGCCTGGAATGCCAATCGTGTCCCGTCGCCACTGTGTCGATTTACAGCTCTCGAATTGAGCTTTACTGATCGTGTGACTTTGCAGACACTGGAATCACCGACTACGTCCATGACGATCCGACTGCGGTCATCTCCTTCACCGCAGGGCCGGCCACCTGCTCCGGTCTCAACAAACTCGAGCGTGCCAAGAAACAGCTTTGCGACCAAGACGGCGAGATCTTTTGCGTTCTCAAGTCTTTCCTCGCACAAGGCAGGCATGCAGTCAAGCTGAAGCTCAAAGGGCACTCACTCTCGCTGGAAGCCAGGTGTGAACTCGACAAGGTACGCAGCCGCCTTCCAAGTGGCAACGGCGTGCTGTTGCCAACCATTGGCGCGGTTGAATATGCAGCCTTTGGCGACAAATCCGACCGCGTCCACTGCGCCCGAGACGGCATGCTAAGCCCCGCCGACACGCTCTCGCCGATCACCAAGCATCCCATGGTTCCACTAGGTTGCACGAACACTTTTATCACTGTCAAGGAAGCCGGCGTACAGCTTGCGTATTCCGCGGTCGCCTCCGAAGCCGAAGCCCGCGAGGCTACGAAACTCTGGGCGCAAGTAAGTTACACTGAGATTCGTTTGCCGATCATGTTATTTCCTTGCGTATCATCTAGAGTCGACACTGGAGTACTTGAGCTCTTCCGTCCCGAAAAGCACGCGGCAAAGAATCTATTGCTTTGTATTCAAGGACGCCGGCTAATGGGTGCATTCGTCCCTACAGGTCTACCACAGCGCCAAGGTGTTCCCGCTCGGTACCTTTGCAGTGCTCGCAGTCCGATTCGAGAAGTTCGATAAGCTGGGAAGCGCCAAGGGCGAATTGCACTACCGCCTGCCGAAGGAAATGGGTGCCTCGATCGTGTTCAAGGACCGACGCAGCGGCATGTCGGTGAAAGTCAAGACGATCTTGATAGGCAACGTCGCTGAGCTGCCACCTCATGACGCCTTCTTCCACATCATCTCCGAGTCAGCTGAGTACTTTGGTACCGACGACATGGTCTCCGTGGGGCGCGGCCCGGAGTATTTTGACGTGAAAATCGAACCAGTGTACAACTCCGCAACGTACGCTTCACAATTAGCGACCGTTGCTCAGCTTCAGGTTAGTCATGTTCATCATTTCACTGCTCTGCGGCCGCGCGACAAGCTTTCGATCTAAATTGTGGCGCGATGCTAGGATACACGCTGACTATCCCGACATAGCTTCCTGAGAACCGGCGATGGCACGGGATACTACTCAATCAAGTCCACGATGCGATCGAGATCATTGACCTCACCCAACCAAAGGAGGCGGAAGCGACTATCGCTCCCCATGTGAGGCATCAAGCGGATGTTTGGTTGAAGAACTGGATGGCCTGGAACGGAGAACAGCTTGCCGTGATCGAAGGCATCAAGGTAGCCAAGGGAGGGACTATCCTCGTCATGGGCCCGGCAGGCACCGGCAAGACTCTTCTCCAAGAAGCCTTGTCGATCTATTTCTACCTACTCGGCTTTCACGTGCTCGCATTGGCCCCAGCGAACAGCAACGTAGACCATCTCGCTGTGCAGCTCGGCAGGATCGAGGAGCGCGAGAAGCTCCCGAGTGTGCTGAAATTCATACGGATGTATCCGAGTGTGCGAGACTTCGTACCGAAGGAAGACGGCGATGCTACTGAATTAGATCCAATCCCCGCCAAGCACAGTCTCGTGCAATTCTACGACCTCCTGAGTGCGATTGACGATCGCGAGACTGACCAACAGACCGCTCGCAAATATGGGCTAGCTCAGGCTGTTCTGCACGCTGCCGAGAACCACACGCATGTCCTCCAGCGTTGCCTGCGCAGCTCGACTGGCAATGCACGAGGTGAAGCTGTGAACGCCTGGGAGCTGCTGCGTGAATTTATAGCCAAGTGGTCGCATGGGGGCACAGACCGCGAAAGTCTCCGGTCCGGCTGCGATGATCAGATAATGGCGCAGTACAGGATGGCGTACGCACAGTGTCGGGCTCATCTTATCGGCGGCAACCGGTTCATGCTTGCGACCACTGGTAATGCACGAGCGAGCGAGCTGGTCCAGCACTGGTATTCGACAGAGAGCGAGTGGAACATGAAGCGCCTTGGGGTAGTAGTGTTTGTTGATGAAGCCGCCAAAGACGTGGAGGTGAATGTGTGGAGCGGCGTGGTTTGTGAGCAGTGGGCTAGTGGCGTGCGAGGCGTTGTCATGTTTGGGGATGACAAGTACGTCTCCTTGTCGAATATTCTGCGACAGCATTTGCTAATCAGTGTCGCAGACAGCTGAAACCTACCAACACCTGCTCTCGCGGCAAAATCAACTTCAACGCCTTCAACGACCGGCTCGATATCCCGTTGCCATGCCGCTTAGTGGATGAGGGCTTCCCGCACTACCGCTTGCTCGAGCAACGCCGCATGCACCAAGATCTCTCGCGCTTCCCGAATCGAGAATTCTACAAGGGGAAGCTCAGAGACGGCGCGGGTACAGATCTGTCGCTCGACGCGAGGCTCCCCGGACTGAGCAAGGCCCTCAAGACCGTTGTGGCGGAGCATGGCTCACACAGCTTCGACGAGAGTAGACTCTACAAGGCCGAAGCTACCGATGCCGACATTCGGCTGCACTGGGTGGAGGTGAAGGGTGATAGGGTACGCCATCCAGGGACCAAGTCGTTGTGCGTCAGGGAGCACGTGCAGGTCTTCTTCAAGATGATTCTTCCACGACTCATCGAGTGCTTTCGCCAGATGGACAAGAGGGTGGATGAGCATGTTATGGTCTTCTGCGCGTACACCTATGCGGTGAGTCTCCGCATCTCCGTTGTTGAAGGCCGTCAACTCCGTGCTGACACTCTGCAGCTGCATGAGTATCTGGACGGTATCAGGAAGATGCTTCGCCACAACGACCAACTCACCACCGCGGACATGCCACAGGTCCTCACCGTCGACGCCAGTCAAGGACGAGAAGCCTCAATGGTCGTCTTCGATGGCTCGTGTCAGCACAGCGATTGCATGGGTACGGGCAGTATCCACCCAGTCCCCTCGCCCGTATGAAACGCTGACAGACCACAGGTTTCGTGAACGACGACGCTCGTTGCAACGTCGCCATCACCCGCGCCAAGGAAGTCTTCTGGGTCATTGGCGGCGCGATGAATTCCAGGCGCGTGGAGAACAGTCATCGCAAACCCGCTACGCTGGCCAAGTACAAGCACGAGCTGACGTTGATGGGGAAATGCCATCGCTTTGCATAGGTCGCGATTGCGTGGGTGAACACTAGTCGGATAGCCTGCGGGTGCTATGGATGGGACTTCGACCTGGCTGTATGCATGGGGCCGTTGGTGTGCTCATGACTGGATCGCAATGTTTGCTGTCATCGCCCCCGAAGGTTGATGCAGGAAAAGTGGAAGGTCGTTTTAGAAGTTCCATCAGGAGGCGTCAGACACAGCGCACTACATGCCGAGCAGAAAGTCCACCACCAGCATCCATGCTCCCTTGCGCCGGCTCAAAAACTCGGCAAGTCCATTGCAACGTCGTGACATCCCCCGAAAACGCCTCGCTCCGCACTAAAAGCAAGCAAAGGTGCCCTCCGCCCGAACAACCTACATTCCCTCCCTACCAGCCCACCAGCCCATAGCCTTCGTAAACCCAGCATAGCGAATCCATCCTCCTCAAACCCATCACTCATCACCCAATCCCCAATCTCACCTCACCTCACCTCAACACTAGGCCAAAACAACCTCCCCTTCAAATTAAGCGGGACCTCGAAAATCCCCTCCTCGCACGCCGCCCACAGCGTCCTCCCATCCGCACTCAACGCCAACCCCGCCGTCCGGACCCCATTCCCACTCCCTCCCCCACCACCACCTCCCGCTGCCCCCACACCTGCAACGCCTACACTGGCGCCGCGTAACTGTGATCGCCGAAGCAACATCTCGTACCCCTCCGGAAACCCCTGGACCGTCGTCCGCCCGATCGGCCCGGTACGCCGCGCCGTCGCGATCCCCGTCGTCGCTGTCGCCGTCGGCAAGCGCGGTGGATGCGCGCTCCCCTCTTCTTCTCCTCCTCCGTCCGCCGCCGACGCACTGCCCTCTCCTACCAAACCAGCAGCGGCGGCGACGGCAGCAGCCGGCTCCGCATTCGCACTCGCGACCGCGGAGGCATTCCCACTCCCCTGCGACCGCAACGCGCGATACCGATCCCGCTGCCGCGCCAGCGAGCGCGCCCGGGCCTGTTCCGCGGCGAGCTCGACGGCTAATTCGCGCTCGAGGGCGCCCGGGGAAGGGGAGGGGAGGGAGGGGGCCGGGGTGGTGGGGCCGGAAGCGGCGGGAGTGGCTGTGGTGGCGGGGAGGGGCGGGGCGGCGTCGGCAAGGGCGGCGGATTCGAATAAGGGCCCGCGGGCGAGGGTCATGTGGGCTTCGATTGTGCGCCAGGGGTTTTCGTCGTCGGGGGCGGGGGCGGGGGGTGGGGAGGTGTTGGGGGCTGTGGCGGCGGCTGCGGCGGTGGGGGTGGGGGTGGTTAGTGGGAGGCGTGGGGGGTTGGTGGCGAGGCTGGGTTCGGGCGGCGGCATGACGACTGTGGCTCGGCGACGCGGGAGTCGGGAGGGGGCGTCGGCGGCACGGGAGAGGGTGGAGCGGCGGTTCATGAAGTGGTCCTGGAGGTCGTCGAGCGAGGGCAAGACCTGTGTCTGGCCGGCATGGCGTTGCGCAGCCGATCGAGAACCGACGGTCGTCCGTGACAGTTCCGGGAAAGAATCCGGCACCGGAGAGAGAATCTCGCCCATTGCCCGTTGTTGTCCGGTAACAGTCCCGCCGATCCCGGGAAACATGTCCGCGTTCGTGTAGTTGACACTCCGCGGGATATGCCCGCTCCCACCTCCGTTCGAGCGCGCCTCCTCCCGTTGCCGCGTCGTCCGCAAGCTCTCCAGGATCTGCTGCTCGCGCGCCGTGAGCCCATGCGGGTCGTCTTCCAGCGCGCTCACGCCCGCGGAGTTCGCCACGGATCGCAGCGCCGCCATGTCCTGCCTCTGCTGCCGCTGCCGGCGCCTCGCCTCGATGTACTCCGTCGCGAAATCAACCGCGGTAGCGTTGTCGGGCGCATGCCTGTACCGCCTCAGGAAGTCGGCTTCCAGATCGTCGATCCCTCTGATAGGCCGAGCGCCTCCCTCGACCGGGACGTCTTCGTAGTCAAGTTTGCGGAGCTGATCGTCCTTGGGGTCCAGGTCCACGACTTGCTTCGTCTTGAGACCCGTCCGCAAATCGCCTATACAAACCCTCCCCCGATCTTCAGCCCAGATCAGCAGATCCCACGGATCCGGCGCAAACGCCATCGTACGTACTGCACCGGGGTAATTAAGCCCTTCAGGTCTCGATCCCGGCACAACAGCCACCACAGCGTCCTCATCGTCGTAGTCAGGACTCGCCAGCATCTCCATATCCAGCACCGTAACATACCCCCCCTCCGAGCCCACGGCGACCAAATGCCCCGTCTCCGACCACGCCGTCGTGAAATACCCCGCCGTGCTATCCGAAGCATGCAGCGCCACAACGTTCGTAAGCGTCCAGTCAATACTCGCGCTCGTGAGCCGATTATGCGGCTTGGGAATCTGCGGCGGCGCGACCTGCAGCTCCCGTTGGAAAAGATACGCCTGATTGAAATCGCCGACAGCCACGAGCGTCTGCCCGTCCGGCGAGATGGTCGCGTGGTTCATCGCGAACGGGAGGTCCAGCACCGTCGTCTCGAGACTCTGCGGCAGGCTGTACACCCGTACCGTCTTGTCGTTGTTGGTGAGCACCGCGACAATGTCGTCGAGGTGCGCCTCCTCGTCCTGGATCCGGTGGATGGAGATGCTGTTCACGATCTCCTCGCCGATGCGCTCCACCTTCACGCTCGCCGCCGTCCGGCCGGATGTCCTCGCCGCTGTGCTCTGCTGCCTCCAGGGCTCGCCGGGCGACGTGCCCTCCTCGTCTTGCGTGCTGCGTGCCCCATGCCCGTCTAGCTTGATCGCCGCAAAGTGTCCCTCATCCTCGCCACCGACGCAGACCCAGCCGTATCCGGACGCTGTGCACCGTGCTTCGAAAGGTAGGGTCGCCACGTGTTTCCGCTTCTTGCTCGCGGTGTTGAGGCAGTAGATGTCGTGTGCGCTGGCGTAGTAGAGGAGGTCAGGCTCGGGGGTAGAAATGTAATGGCGTAGCTGCCAGTGCCTGGGGTTTCGTTAGTCCTGGCAGACACGAGCACGTGCTCTGGGTGACGGGGCGCTGGCTGTGTACGTTACGGGTATGTTGACCGGGTAGAAGGCCTTCTGGGCGTGTGCAAGGTTGTCGGCGTCGCGGTAGCTGTCGGGGTGTATTAGCATCGTTCCTGTCTTCTGTCTCTGGCTTTGAGGTCCGTACGGGATCGTGTCAATGGCCATGCTCGCCCGGGACAGTGAAGCAGCCACTGAGTCGTTGCCGCCGCGAGTGACTCGAAACAAGAAGCTGGTGGGTGGTGTTTGGTTTGGTTAGCCTCAGCTTGTGAGTGAATGAGGCACATGCAAAGATGGCCCCAAGAGGAATAATGTTGGGTTCATGGAGGAAGACGTGGAGTGAGGAACCGACGTCACCAGGCTTTGATGGAGGAATATATGGCCATAGGGATCCGAATCATTCACTGCTTCCAATCGCATGTCCATTGTTCACTGTCCTCGTCCGCAGGTGGCAAAGACTCACACTAACACCAGGATTCTCAGGGTGAAGGGTGATGTATACATATAGGCACTGTTGGGTCTCCAGGTTGGCGGACATCGTCAACCCTCACTGACAACTCGCTCAATCTGGAAGGAACAAGAGGACTCGAGGAATTATCTTCGTCGAGAGTTGGTATTTACCGAGCTTGGCGCCCAGCACCGCGCTCTGCCTCGTTACAACAGTCGTGCACCCTTTTTTGGCCACCACGCCTTGCCCACTGATCTAAAGCCCGCAGTCCTTTGCCCATCGCTCGTCAAATCATCACTTCAGACCTCGACGCGGCCGCAGTCGGTAGCCATCATCCTTGGCCCCTACTTCGACTCACCCTGCACCTTCTCCACCAGCTTCTGCACATCGTTGAACAGCGCGTGATTCGGCTCCAGGCCCGTGATGTCCTGCGTGGCCTCTTTGGCGCTCATGCTCTTCAGCTTCTTGGCCAGCTCGGCGGACTCCTCGTCACCCTCCACGTTCTGGAAGCGGAGGCACATCTCGATACTACCGAGAAGGCAGTCGTACTTCTCGCCCATCTCCGCCAAGTGAGCGGCCGGGCCGATGAAGCGCTCCTTGCGGGACAGCTTGCGCAGCGGGGCGCGGCCCACACGCTCGACGTTGTCCTTCAACACCGGGTTGCTGATGCGCTTGACGATGTTCTGGACGTAGTCCTGCTGCTCCTTCTTGCTGATGTGGTCGTGCTTCTTCGTGATGAGGTGCGCCGTCTCCTTGAGCACATTCTGCACGATGTCGTGCAGCTCCTTGTCCTCCAGCACCTCGTGGATGTACTGCTTGCCCTTGTTGTGGCCGTAGTACGCAGCGGTGGCGTGCCCGGTGTTGACGGTGAAGAGCTTGCGCTCAATGTACGGCTGCAGGTCCTCGACGTAGTGCACACCCTTGATGTCCGGCGGCGAGGCGGGCTCGAACGGCTTCGACTCCACGCACCACTCGTAGAACTTCTCGATCATGACGTTCATGCCAGAACCCTCGGGCTGGATGGGCACAATCCGGTCAATAGCCGAGTTGGCGAACCGAGCCTTGTCCTTGATGTTGGCCTTGGTCTCCTCCGACAGCTCTTTCTCAATGAAGCCACGCAGGGTGTCCGTGGCACCAATGGCGTTCTCGCAAGCAATGACGGCAAGCGGCTCGCTCTTCTTGCGGTTGTTGATGCCCTTGGCGATCGGCGCCGCAATGAACTTGAGGATGTTGGGGCCGACGGCACAAGTGACGGTGTCCGCAGTTGCAATCTCCTCAATGACCTTCTCCATCTCGTGCTTGGAGTTGATCGCACGGTAGTTGTCAATGGTGAATTTAGTCTCGCCATCGGGCCCGATCTCGGTGACAGTGTACTCTGGTGTCTTCTGGAGTGTCTCGATCAGGTTGTCCATGACATCGACGAAGACGACCTCATAGCCGGAGTTGTGCAGGAACTCGGCCACGAAGCCACGGCCGATGTTGCCACCGCCGAAGTGGATGCCCTTTTTGCCAGGCATGGTGGGAAGTTCTAGAAAATTGGTCTTGTGGGTCTGCTCGCTAAACTGACAGTCAGTTCGTGGGTATGTAGTGACTTCGCAATGCCTGATGAGTGGAGGGTTCTTGTGACTGAGAACGGGGGTGATTTTTGAGGAAGAGGTCCCTGCCGTCGATGTGCAGAGCAAGGTCTGACTTCCATACTCCCAGACCCCAACCTAGCCCCATCAAATGCTGGAGAAGAAGAAAGAGTTGAAGTGAAGTGACAAGTGAATGAACGTACCTTCGTTGCCGTCCGCGTACCTTGTCGAAGTGCTTCGGTGTTGATCGTGTTTCGTCTACGGAAGGACGGTCAGCTGGCGGCCTCTATACTCATAAGGTACTCTTGTTCTTCTCTGCCCTCTCTCTCTAGAACGACGGCTTACCTGATTGATGTTGTGAGTCTTGCAGTGTTGTTTGCTGTTTGTTGCGAACAAACGAATATAAAATGCGAGCAGCGGTCTGTTTGGTTGAAAGGGCGCTAGTGGTGGGGTGTCCCGCCCACGTGAACTCATCGAGGGGTCGACGGGCCGATTGTTGTGAGGGTGAGATGGCCGCGGGTGAGACGGTCCAGACGAAGGGAGACGAGGCCACCAGATGAGGTGGGGAGCGAGCGTGTACGTACACCAGGAATTGTACTTAGTGGTCCGCCGTCACCTTTTGTCCATTGTCACTACTGACCATTACCTCCTATGCACCACCGCCCATTACTCTTATCCTCTCCTTTCTATTAGTCTAGCGATTGTCCATCTCTCCACGGACTGTGACATCCCCAACGCCCCCTGAAAGTACCCAGGGTATCATAGTGCAACAACCGAAGCAACTTCGGAATCCCTCACGTCGGCCTCAGATCCTACAAACCGCAGCGCTCAAGCGTGAATAGCCTGCTGCACATGCGGATACACCTCAATCATCCGACTGTACATCTCCGGATGCTCCTTCATCAACACCTCGGGATCCCACGCCGCGGCCACGAAGATCGTGTCGATGCCCGACGACAGCGGCACGGTGAAGCAGTTGGCGATCTGCAGGCCGATGAGGAACGCGTACGCGACGACCACGGGCGTGAACTCGCCGTTGGTGTTGTATGAGGGCTTGGTGAAGACGAGGTAGAGGTACGCCAGCAGCGCGCAGGCGTAGGCGACGAAGGTGGCGCCCATGGTCAGGACGGGGCCGATCAGGCACTCGTTGACGAGGGCGTCGATGCCGCGGTCTGGCGGGTGGTCAGTGTGATTCTCGTCCGTTGCATAAGATGGAGCTTGCTTACCCTTGATCAGTCTCCACGTGGCTTTCGCTGACTCGAAGTAGCTCTTGCCATACAACGCCATGTAGCTGAACGCATAGCGATTGATGAACTGCACGGCCCAATCGAGCAGGCCCAGGAAGCACTGCAAGATGCAGAAGGCGCAGTCCGTCGCGAAATTGCCAGTGCTACCGTTCTGCTGCTGGGCAACCGAGCAAGCCTGCCGCAGCAAATTGATCAGGGCCACAACCAAGCTTCCCAGACTGATCGAGCCGAAGCTGTAGGTGAGTGCTCTCCTCAGAGCGCCACGAGTCGCTCCCTTGGGCGGGTTGTTGGGGCTGAAGTACCACGCGCCGTACACGCCCGAGATGGTGACATGGATGATGTTCTTGAGGACCTCGGTGATCCAGTAGCCCGCGAAGGTTATGAAGACGACCAGGCCAATGACCTTCGCGGAGCTGCAGCCGCCAGAGCCTCCCGCGCTCGCATTGCACGCCGGATTGGCGCCGGGCTCGAAGTGGACGTATACCGCCACCAGGGTCACGCTGAACCACGCGCCGAAGGCAGCAGCGATCAGTCCGCCGAGGAAGCTGACGATGTAGACGTGGCCGAACTTTTTCGACACGTCGATGGCGGTCTGCAGCATCAACACGCTAAACGGTATCCGCGGTATCCAGGTGATGAAGCAGAAGACCGTGAACACGCCGAAGATGAGGAACACGATGCCTCCGCTATAGTACTTGCGGTACAGCATGTAGATGGCCGTCGCGAGGCACCAGACGATATTGAGTATCCCAGTGATCCAGATGAACTGCTTGGTAAAGATGCGCGCCAGACTGATATACCCATAGCCGAGCACAAGCGCCATCACCAAGCAGAACGCAAACAAAACCATGGTATTGGTATTGAGTCCGAAGTCGTTCTGGGAGCCGTAGATGCCGCCGCCGTTGAAGCCCTTGGTCGCCGCGTAGCCCTGCAGACTGATCCCGGACACGGCGACGAAGCCGGCGAAGACGGCGAGGAAGAGCAGGCCCGCCCACCAGTCGTTGTACTTGGGTTTCTCGACCTTGAAGGCTTGCTCGAAGGTGGGCTTGTTGTCTGGACTCCATTGGTTGAAGCCTGGCTGGTACGAGGGCGGTGGGGGCATGGACTGTGGCCCGCCGTACTGTTGCTGGCCATTGTATTGCTGTTGCTGCCCTCCGCCGTAGGCTTGTTGCGGCTGCATGGGGTAGTCCTTGGAGCCGTTCTGTTCGTCGATGTTTGTATAGTAGTCCGCAGCCTGGCCTCGTTGTGCCATTGTGTTGATTATTATGAAGGGTATTTCACCAGGTCGATGCGACTGTGAAACTACTTCCGAGAGTCTTGTACAGAGCCTGGTACTGTCGAGTGGTGAATGATGCGTGATATTATTGCGACAGACTGTGTACCTTACTCAAGGTTTGATACATGATATTTTTGTTGTTTGGCGAATCGCGACGAACGGGCATCCTTGCCTCTTGCGTCAACGCGCAGTCCAAGCTCGGACCATTTGCGGACCCCTTCTCACCACTTTCGGTAAGGCCTAGATTTCCGATCTCAGCTGGCATCGACAAACTTGGTTCCCGCCAATCGAACTTGGACGTGCCGCGCTGAAAGAGCCGCCGGGATGTTCGACACGTGATGATCGACGGCAGGGATCGGTAAGACCCCGAATGGGAACAATGGAACATAAGGTACTGTACCATCGCTCGTACGAGTCGGTACCGCAATGTCCGTGGCTTTACACTACCGGTACTTGACGGTCTCCTACAAATCAACAAACCACATCGAAATTCGCATCAGGCCTGGCACCATAGAGAGCGTAGACACTGATCCTGTTAGGGGGCATGGTATCCTGAATATGGCAGTCTGCGATGGGAGGTGTGATTGAGACTTGCTAGTCTTGTGTCCCGTACCTCCGCGCGACGCTCCAACAACGACTTGATAATACTCTCAGAGCGTCTTCTCTGGGCCCTCTATTCCGTCCGCCAGACGGATTCTTTACCAGCCCTTCTGCTCAACCTCATGATAACCATCACGAGCAACACCATATCCCCAAATCACCCCCTCAAATACCGCCCAATAGCCCCCTGCAACTTCAAAGCCCCCTCCCCCAACAACCCCGTCAAATTCTCCAGATCGTCCCCAGCCGTGATCCCAAACTTCCGCACCATATCCCGCGCCACCGTCTCCAAATCCGCCCCCTCCAAATCCACCCCGCCTTCCTCCTCCGGACGGCCAAAATAAGCGTTCGAGGAGATGGACGTCGCGCCCTCGAAACCCTGCAGCCGCGATTTGGCTTCCGATTGCTGGTTCGCGTCGAAGGTGCCCCGGCCGAAGAACTCGTCCGAGGAGATGCCTTTTTGGGTGCCGAACTTTTCGCGGGCGAAGCGTTGGGATTCGTCTGGGAGATTTGTTAGCAGCCAGCGTCGCGGATTTGAGAAGCGGTGTGCGATGCATACCGACTACGGGTGCTCTGCTTGTCGAGCCGAAAGCCATCGAGGGCTTCGCCGCGGAAGCCTTTGGCGCGCCACCGCCGCCGCCGACCTGCCCAAAACCCAGTTTCCGCACGCCCATGCCTAATCGCTCGACCTCGCTATCTGTTCTTTGCCTGCTCTGTCCACCTGTGCTCCCGAAGCCGCCTGCTCGCGGCGGACTCACGGGCGTCGGCTGGTGTATTGTTGTCGATGCTGCGCTCTCGGGCTGTGTGGCCGCTATCTGCTTTTCTGAAGGCGTGCCGGAGCTCTCATTGGGATCGTAGCCTAGTCTCTCTTTCCGCTCCGCCTCCTCCTGTGCCTTCTTCTCCGCTTCGTCAAAGTCCAGCGCGCTGGCGTCCACTTTCTTCACACCCAATCCTTTTTTCTTCGCACCGAGGATGTTGGATTTGGGTTTGCTGGCTAGACCGCCTGTTTTTCGGATCGCAGAGGAGGAGATGGCGCGGGATGCCGGGGCGGGCGCAGTGCTCTCGGGAGTGTCGGCTGGTACGAATGGAGACTTTGGTCTTGCTGCTGCGCCGTTGCCATTGCCGTTTGCATTGAGGAAGGGTGAAGCTGTGCGGTTCATGCCGGCGGGTGTGCTGGTGCGGGAGGGCGGATTGCTTGGACGCTTGAGGGCCGGTTTGTCCCAGGAGGTGAAGAAGTCATCGGGCTCGCCGGCAGGTGTATTGGTGCCTGTGTTGTCGCTAATGTCTGCTAGGTCGTCCACGGTCACTTCGTCCGGGTACCTGGCACTGTCAGCCTTCACGGACACAACTCAGGGTTCGATCTCGCGTACTTCTTGACGTCCGATTCTACCCGGCGAGCCAGCTCATCTTTGTATTTGTTTGCCGCGTTGCTTGTGTACTTTTGCTTCGGGTCCTTGCTCGCCAGCGCCGCGGATCCGCCATGTGTCTGAAAGTACTTTGTCGCACTCTCGTTCCCGCCTACCTTCATGCGCCGGAGCTGCTCCCATTGCCATTCTGTAGAGAGATAAGATCAGTACGCATGCACCATACGCATCTGCCTCCACGGCGTGCAGCGGTGTACAAAAAGGAAGAGATATGGCTTACGATCCAAATTGGTCGACCTTACGAACGAGATGTGCACACCCAGGTTCCTGTGGTTGGCCGAGCAGTCCAGACACAGATAGATACCAAAGGGAACGGACGACCAGGTCGGGTTCTTTGCGCCGCAGTCAAAGCAGATCTTGTTGCCCTCTTTCCGCTTCAGCTTCTCGAAGATGGCGTGGGTTGTTGTTTTAGGCGCGAGTGACATGGTCGTGGACCGTGGGTGTTGATCGACTGAAGGGTGGACAGGGGAGGAATAGAGAGGAGGCGCCGCCAAAAGCTAAGGTACAAGTACTGTCCTTGGGTCTTGACGATTCCTTGGTCGTCCCGATCAACAGTGGAAGATGCCAAGTCATCATATGGGATAAAAGGATGCCTCAGGCCCCTACGACTTTGCTCGCTCGTAGTAACCCCGTGACGTCGCTACCACGTCCCCCTCATTGCCACGGCCACTCCGACTTGAGCGCCACGCACAATTGTTCAAGTTACCGCACACGCCAACACAATACGTACACGCAGTACGCAGCACTCGGATACGAACGCGATCACTTGTGCCACCTTTTGCCGGCGCTGGCGTCGCTCACGATCCCTTGACGCTCTCCCTCTGAAGACCACACACGACCAGCCCAGCAGCTGACCAACCGAGCGGATTCAACATCGTCCACGGTGTCCACACGCGCACCACGAATCTCTCACTCACTGACTGATCTCGGCCATCCTCATACACGCATCGTGAGGAGCTAGAGTATCCCTCTCCGTTGTACCACTCGCCGCCGCAGGACAGAGCACCCACTCGTCATCATGTCGTGGAAACTTACCAAGAGTAGGTCAAGCACCGCTTCGTCTTCGATCTCGACCAGACGACTGTACAACACAGAAGCGCCCGTACTGATGCGCGTACAGAACTCAAGGAGACGCACCTGGCTCCTCTCGCCAATACCTTCTCCCGCTCTTCCTCCCAATCAGCACTCACATCCGATGTCACTACCAAACAGTCTTCTGCGACGTCCACATCTGGCACACCAACATCTCTGAGCCAGAGTACGACAGCACCGAGTAGCAATGGTGCGGACGCGCAAGGAATCGCGGCGTCCGAGATACTACTTTCCCCTCCAGTGGCCCCGGCACGCCCGGGTATCTTGATCTTGACACTCCAAGAAGGGAGAGGCTTCAGCTTGCCTCCTGGCGCCGAAGCAGCATTCCAAAGCCGACCGAGTCATGGCAGCAGTATGAGCGCGGGCAGCTTTGCGGGCAGCTACATGGGCAACAGCGCGAGGCCGGGTTCCGCGCAGATGCAGCAAAGCTACAGACCCTCTTCCGCAGCAGGCGGTGGGATCAATGCGGTGCCTTCAAGCCACGGCCGTTATAGCAGCAAGTACTTGCCGTACGCGCTGGTGGACTTCGATAAGCAGCAGGTATTCGTGAACGCTGTGTCGGGGTCACCAGAGAACCCTGTGTGGGCAGGCGAGAGCACACAATACAAGTTCGATGTCAGCAGATCAACGGAGCTCAATCTCTCGCTATACATTCGCAACCCGAGCGCTCCACCGAATGCTGGACGGCAACAGGACATCTTCATCGGTACATGCAGAGTCGCGCCAAGCTTCAGCGAGGATGCGCAGTCCGGCGCATCGCAGCCGCCATCATCATCGGATAGCAAGAGTAGCAAGAAGGACAAGACTGGGTCAGCACCGCCATCCGTGAGCAACGGCACGGGAGCAGGTATGCAATGGCATGATGTCCAGTACGGCACAGGTGCGATCCGCATAGGTGTCAAATTCGTCGAGAACCGACAACGCTCGCTCAAGATTGAGGACTTCGACCTGCTTAAAGTAGTCGGCAAGGGTAGCTTTGGCAAGGTCATGCAGGTCATGAAGAAAGACACCCAACGAATCTACGCACTCAAGACGATCCGGAAACAGCACATCATCTCCCGATCAGAAGTCGCACATACACTCGCCGAACGCTCGGTACTCGCACAGATCAACAACCCGTTCATCGTACCACTGAAGTTCTCATTCCAGAGCCCGGAGAAGCTGTATCTTGTGCTGGCCTTTGTAAACGGTGGGGAGCTCTTCCATCATCTGCAACGAGAGCAGCGATTCGACATCAATCGCTCACGGTTCTACGCTGCGGAGCTGCTGTGCGCGCTGGAGTGCTTGCACGGCTTCGGTGTCATCTACCGAGACCTGAAGCCGGAGAACATTCTAGTGGACTACGTGGGTCACATTGCGCTCTGCGATTTCGGACTGTGCAAGCTTGATATGAAGGACGAGGACAAGACGAACACCTTCTGCGGGACGCCCGAGTACTTGGCCCCAGAGCTGTTGCACGGGCAAGGGTACACGAAAGCAGTTGACTGGTGGACGCTGGGCGTGTTGCTTTACGAGATGTTGACGGGACTACCACCGTAAGTCACTTTTAAAACTGTTATGGATACATATCGCTGACATGACACCTAGCTTCTACGACGAGAATACAAACGAAATGTACCGCAAGATCCTCGCCGAACCGCTACACTTCCCCGGCCCAGAGATCGTGCCACCCGCTGCTCGAGACCTCCTCACGCGCCTCCTCGATCGTGACGCCACTCGCCGCTTAGGGTCCAATGGCGCGGCAGAGATCAAAGCGCATCCTTTCTTCCACAGCATCGACTGGCGCAAACTGCTGGACCGCAAATACGAGCCCAGCTTCAAGCCGTCGGTGATGGACGAGCGGGACACGGCGAACTTTGACAAGGAATTCACGAGCGAGGCGCCAACGGACAGCTACGTAGATGGACCCATGCTGAGCCAAACGATGCAGCAGCAATTCGCTGGCTGGTCTTACAACAGGCCTGTAGAGGGTCTGGGTGATGCGGGAGGATCGATTGTCCAGGGAAATGCGTTTGATCAAAGGTAGAATCTTGGTCGGGGGCGAAGACGGCTTGGGCAGCATGGGACGGTGTGTACTAGAGCAGTAGGCGCAACGCAGCGGTCGTTGAGGCTCTGCATTTAGCCGATATGAGTACTTGGTCTGTTGGGCCCAAGGCCAGAAAGCACGATGGGCGCTGTCACGATGCCTTTGTCTCTACTCCGTGGAGGTGAAGTCGAAGTCGCACAGTGCAAGAGTTGAAGGCCCGATTCGCATCCGGGAAAGATTACTCAGGTACTGCATCCTCCGCCGTTGTGAGTAAGGCAAGTGTCAGCCCATGCAAGATGAATGCATCCTCCAATTTACCCCTCCATCCTGACATGAGATAGTAGTGGGGGTCGGGTGTGCACGATTTCTTCAACGTCGACGTCACGGGTCAACAATTATTTGGAGCTAACTCATTGGAAGTCCATCTTCTCCCGCAGCACTCCGTCAACCTCGCCTCACTCCCAACCTCGCCCTCACTCAGTCACAGCTAGGCATTGATCATACAGCATCATACCAGACCTTCGACAGATCATTCCACAACACCGACACGATGCCCGGATTCGCCCAGGCTAACGAGCTGCCAGCATGGAAGGCTCTCATGGAGCACCATGACAAGCTGGGTCGCGGCATGGTCCTCAAGACCGAGTTCGAGAAGGACCCCAAGCGCTTCGAGAAGTTCTCCCACAACTTCAAGAACGAGGCCGACAACAGCGAGATCCTCTTCGACTACAGCAAGAACTTCCTCACCGACGAGACCCTCCCCCTCCTCGTGAAGCTCGCCAAGGATGCCAAGCTCGAGGAGCTGCGGGACGACATGTTCAACGGCGAGAAGATCAACTTCACCGAGAAGCGGGCGGTGTACCACGTGGCGCTACGGAACACGAAGAACGAGAAGATGGAGGTGGACGGCAAGAGTGTGGTCGAGGATGTGAATGCGGTGTTGGAGCACATGAGGGAGTTCTCCAAGCAGATCAGGAGTGGAGAGTGGAAGGGCTACAGCGGGAAGCCAATCGACACCATCGTCAACATCGGGATCGGCGGGTCGGATCTGGGGCCCACGATGGTATGTGAGGCGCTCAAGCCGTACGGTAAGAAGGGCATGAAGTTGCACTTTGTGTCGAACATTGATGGCACGCACATTGCCGAGGCGACAAAGAATAGCGACCCGGAGACGACGCTGTTCTTGATTGCGTCGAAGACGTTCACGACCGCTGAGACGGTCACCAATGCCACGTACGCGAAGAAGTGGTTCCTACAGACGGCCAAGAACGAGAGCGCGGTGGCGAAGCACTTTGCTGCTCTGTCGACCAACACCAAGGAGGTGGAGAAGTTCGGTATCGACAGCAAGAACATGTTCGGTTTCCAGGATTGGGTGGGCGGTCGGTACTCGGTCTGGTCGTCCATCGGCCTCTCGGTGTGCTTGTACATCGGGTATGAGAACTTCCACAGCTTCCTGGCTGGTGGCAATGCCATGGACCATCATTTCCGCACCGCCCCCCTCGAGCAAAACATTCCGGTCATTGGTGGCCTGCTGAGCGTGTGGTACTCGGACTTCTTTGGTGCGCAGACGCACCTTGTCGCTCCGTGAGTCTACCAATCTCCCTGCACGACCGTAGACATACTGACAGCGTCCCAGCTACGACCAGTACATGCACCGCTTCCCCGCCTACCTCCAGCAGCTCTCCATGGAGTCCAACGGAAAGGCCATCACGCGCTCCGGCGACTACGTCAAGTACACGACCGGCAGCATCCTCTTCGGCGAGCCCGGCACCAACGCCCAGCACTCCTTCTTCCAGCTGCTGCACCAGGGCACCAAGCTCATCCCCACCGACTTCATCCTTCCCGCCGAAACCCATAACCCCGTCGAGAACGGCAAGCTCCACAAGATGCTCGCCTCCAACTTCTTCGCCCAGTCTGAAGCACTCATGATTGGCAAAACCCCCGACACGGTCAAAGCCGAGGGCGCAGCCGACGAGCTGGTGCCCCATAAGGTCTTCCTGGGCAACCGGCCCACGACGAGCATTCTACCGCAGAAAATCACGCCCGCCACGCTCGGCGCACTGATCGCGTACTACGAGCACTTGACGTTCACCGAGGGCGCGATCTGGAACATCAACAGCTTTGACCAGTGGGGCGTTGAGCTCGGCAAGGCGCTGGCGAAGGGAATCGAGAAGGAGTTGAATGAGGAGGGGGAGACGGATAAGCATGATAGTAGCACGAACGGGCTTATCAATGCTTTCAAGAAGAAGGGGGGGTTGGCGTGAAGGTGCGGCGGTGTGAGCCAGCAAGCAGCGGTGGCGAGGCTCTAGCGCATTGGTGATTGGGGCCTTTGCTAGGCTGTGAATATGCTATGCTCTGGGAGTGGATGGGTATATAGATTGCTCCTGTGAGCGGAATGGGACGACATTACGTCTGATCGTCTTCCCACTTTTCCAAGCGTGGTGTGAACAAGCCATGCTTTGCCGCGAGTGCTCGTGAACGATCTGAGGAGAATGGAGGAGGCACCCGCACTGAGAAAGAAAGACGAAGCAGTGTATATGCGAAAGTACATGTAGACGGATTGGGAGGTGAGCATAGACGCATGCACCTCGCGACTTCGGGTCAAAGATGTCACGACGGGGAACTCCCTTTTTTTTCTCCGATGCCGGGCATCAAACAGCCTGGAATTCCCGTGAGCAACACCCCCGTCATACCGCGTCTTCCGTCGTTGGCAGATCGTCACCAAAGATCTCTTCGCAGTACTTTTATTGCCCCTGGTAGAGAAGGAGGAAGAGCGGCTAGGAAAGACAGACACACTCTCCACGCGAGTACACCAATGCGGCAGACGAGACCGCTGGGACAGAACGACTATGGCTGTCGGTCCAGAAGAGCCGCCAGCAGCGGGTCGTGGCAGCGTTGAGGTGTCGCAGAGCGCACAGGTGCACGCGACGGCGCCTGTAGTCGATACATCTCCTGCACCAAAGACGAAGGTGAATGGGGTGAAGTTGGCGGAGAAGGAGAGGCAGCAATGGAACACGAGGCATTTGGGCAGTAGAATGGCTGTGGACGCTGCTTGTGCCGCGAGCGCGGGCGGGTTGGTCGCACCACTCATTACCATGATCGATAAGTGGGTAATCGGAGTCTTTCTAGAGGAGGGGAGGAAGCTAACAGGCGCAGGGCAATCATAGAGAACGCGAGTGGAAAGCGGAAAATGATGGACAGCCTGAAAGCCTCATGCTCTACACTACTCCTCAGACCGCATCGCTTCCTCACTTCGAAACCCTTCGCCTTGATACTCATGTTGTACACCGGGACGTACCTGGCAGCAAACACCCTCGACACCTTCAAGTCAACGACCAACAACAAAGCAGCCTCCTCGACCACGAGTGGAGCCACCAAATTCGCCGCCACGAGCGCCGCGAACCTAAGCCTCTGCCTCTACAAAGACAGCCAGTACACGAAAATGTTCGGCACCGTCTCCGCACGCCCAGTACCTCCCGTAACGTACGCACTCTTCGCTGCCAGAGACTGCCTCACGATCTTCGCCTCCTTCAACCTTCCCCCGATCCTGGCGCCGAACATGCCGCTCTCGGAGTCGGCGGAGAAATACATCAGCCGTGCTTCCGCTGCACAGTTCCTCGCTCCCGCGGCGATTCAGTTGATTAGTACGCCGTTCCATTTGCTGGGTCTGGATCTTTATAATCGGAATGGCGGGACGTCTTTTGGCGATCGGTTGAGGAAGGTGCGAGTGGATTGGTTGAAGAGCAGTATTGCGCGGATGTGCCGCATTGTGCCTGCGTTTGGGTTCGGAGGGGTTGTTAACAATGGGTTGCGGGTGAAGCTTATGAAGGGTCTGGAGGCATAGATAGGCCAGAGGTCGGTGGAGCGCAATACTGCGAGGCTGCGAGTGCTGCGTTGTTGAGCATTTCAGTGGGGGTTTGCGAAGCGGTCGCCCGGGCCCACGCATAGATTTGCTATGGCGGTGAAATAGAGACCTTGGGATATAGATTTGCAGTGAGCGACGGCGTTGACTGGCAAGAAGCATGTGGGTAGTACATTGTACATTAGACTAGACTTGAAACCGTGGTTAGGCTGTGGCCTCGAGCGAGAGCCATACATTAGGCATGTTGACTCCGTCGATCTTTGAATCTGTCGTCGTCATCGGGATCCCTGGTTCCACTACGCAAGCGAACGTAGCGTGGATCCGACCCACTGACATGGTAGGCGGGACTATAGTGCATGGTAGCTCGTGCCTTCGTGTTCTGTAAAATGGCTTCGCTGTTAACATCCTGCGGATCCTACGAACCATAGTTCCACTTCCTTGATGATTCGATGCCCACCGCTCGAAGACTCAGACACCTCTGCTCGACCGTCGGATCGACGCTCAAACTCTCAAACCTTCTTGCTCGACCGTCTCATTACACCACGTTGGCCGGTCCAGGGTCTGCAGGTAACGTGCTTATCGCTACATGCGGCCGTACAGTTCCGTCGCCGTCCCCGATGCACGCCAATGCACGTCACGGATCGATGCCTCGCTGTGAGTCGATGGGGATGCATGGGGAAGGCGGCGGGTGAGTTTTATAGACATGGATAGCGCCTCGGGAAGGCTGCCGCGGAACCCTGAAGGCGCACGGCCACGTCGGGGCAACGTCGGAGGCGGTGTCCAGGATCGAGACTCGAGCGGCGGCGCCTGGTGATGTTCTTTACGCCATGCTGAGGGAGCGCTTGCTCTCCAGCCTCATCGTCTAGGATGGGTCGACCTTTGGTTATGAGAGTCTGGACGTGGACTTCTCACGTGTGTATTTCGTATCGACTGGAGGACACTGGACGGATGTCGAAGTCAGCCGGTCCACAGGTGGTGTACAAGCTTCCAGATACCGGTATACGCGGCACACTACACTCCTCTCCTCTCTTTTGTTAGGCGGTACCGATGGGCTGGGTCAACAGTGGGTCACTTGATTGCCGAATGGGTAAGGTCGCCGTGCTTTGTCTTGACTTCACTTGCCTTCTTCCTCTGTTACCATCTCTCTTCACTACATAGCTGCACTCTCTTGTGTGCCCCTTCGTTGAGCGTATTGGGATGGGATGATCATGGCGGTGCTTGGACGTCGACGTGGTGGTCTGCATGCCTACGACCGCCGACCATCCGTCTCCACCTCACCCATCGATCATGGACAGCCGCGTGGTAGCGGGGAGCATTGCCTGATTGCGGTCTGAATATACAACTCGGGATTGCAAAAGCGAACAGTATGCCTTGATGGAGCTTTGTAAGTCGAGCACTTCGTCTCTCCGAACATACGCCGTTGGCGCCAATGATGGCCATCAATACGTCTTCGGCGGATTCAGGCGCCTTTCGGATCAGCGGGCGATGCAGGGCCGAGAACGAAGAGTGACACTATACCTCGTTCGTATAGCAAAAGGTGGCCAGAAGCCGGTAGAGTTGTCGGCCAAGTAGGTGACCTTGTCGCCATACAGTGGAGGACACGGCGTTATGGTCCGATCATCGTCGACGGCGTTCAACCAGCGGCCTGCGTCCGTATGCAGTGTACCTGCTGCATGGTCAATGAGAGAACTGCCGCATCAACGGACGCGACGTACACTTGACAGTATAGTCTCAACGATTCATCCTGGAGCTGGATCTGGGCACCTCGCACCATTGCTCGGTACTGATCAGTACTCATGGGTGGCCTTTGTCCAGCTAGAGCTCCAGCACATGGCCAGAGCAGCAAGGTCTCGATAGTCTTACTCATATTTGCGCGAACGCCCGTATCGGGAAGGCCTGGGCCTAAGGCAACGTCAACCTTGCCAGTTAGGTATCTCATGCCGTCGATCCAGTGCTCACCTGAGTTCCACGTCCCAATCTCAAGTCTCCTTGAACCGGACAACACATTATCGAAGCCTTCGGTTCGCAGGAGCTGCCCAAGCGAACGGCCGATGCGAGGGTTCTTGCCACACTGCTCCATGGTATGCCTGTACCATTCACTCCACACAAACAGTGGCTCGCTCGGACGAGGCGCAAGACGTCCGTTGTCCGACTGGAACACAAGCTCAAGCTCGACCATTTGCAACCAGCCTCCAGGTTTCAAGAGCTCCTTCAGCTCCCGGACGTACGAACTCCACCGATCCGTGCTGATGCCTTCAGCGAGGAACCTGCTGTTGATCAGGTCAAATTGCTCTCGTCTGAGCCGCGACGTGCTAGTGTCGGTTCGGAAGGGTGCGTTCAGGTTCCATCTCTTCTTTTCGAATTCCTCTGCAGCCGTGATGACAACGGTCAGCGTTTGTCTAGGACGGTATCCAATGGGTATACTCACGAAGTCCGTCGTTCTCCTCTTCGTCGTCGTCGTCATCGTCATCTTCGTCGTCGTCATCACGACTGCCGAGATAAATGTCGACGCCTACCACCTGCTGAAGTGTCAGCAAGTCGTTCCCATACTAGGGGCCAGCATCGAACAGACAATGCTCCACCGATGTACGGACCTTGCAATCCTCGTACTCTCGTACGCCCAGAAGATCATCGATCCATGCTCCGTTGCCGAATCCGCAATCGAGAACTAAAGGCTCGTCGACGCCGGGCGGTGGGAACTGGCCTGGCGGAACCAGGACAATATGGTTTCCGCAGACCTGTCGAATGATCTTGTGGAGCTCATCGCATCGCTCCTCCTCAGCCTTCAGGCGGTATGTCAGCCATCATTCTCTCAAGAGGGCTGTCCGGGAATGTTCGCCCGGCTTATGGCATCTTACTTCGTCGACGGGGACACAGTAAGTGTTTGTTTCAAGCGAAAACAAGGAGAACCTCCTCCCACCGAAGGTGCGTCTACGATCATCAAGTGGTTGAGGGACTTGCGCCATCCTGGGACATCTCAGCGTAAATCGCTCCGGCAGGTGAAATGGCAATGTTGTGTCACGGTATGCTGTGCAACCGTCACGCTATCGGTGGTGCCAACGACTGATATCTAGCTTCTAGCGTAACGAATCAGACGAAGCCGCTTCTCAAGTGCCATCGCTGACTGGACCCAGTGCTGAGTAGTGGCACCCAAGATGTCTGATGACCCGCCGCTACCCAGCCGGCTGCTCCTTCACGATGCGAGCGAAGGGTGACACACAACGAAAGCGAGACTTACCGGAATCATGCGGCTCCATGCGAGGTCTTCATGATCCCTCTGACTCCCTCATCACGAAGACAGCACACAGACAGAGGGGACAAGAAGACGACCGTGCTTGTCGTCATATTGACTTACGTAGTAAACGGGTCCAGTCGGAGCCCTGGTGATCGCTGTAGCCGGGTCACCATGTATTTGCAGACCCGAACATGCGGAACCCATATGTCAGGCAGCAAACACGTTTGCAAGGATGGCCGGGAAGTTGAGGGAAGCTCAAACCACTAATGCACGACTGGCCAATCTTCGATTCCCGTCGGGACTTTTACTCGTTCTTTCAGAGGCTCCCTGCATAGCATGGACCGCCCGGGCTGCCGCTGATCGATGCCGCTTCTACTGCGCCGACTGCCGGGGTCATATCGATGCAGCGAGGCTGGCGGAGGACTACTGAGACCAAGGAGCAGTTCAGTGGAGGCAACAGATTGGTCACGGCGACCTTTTCCGGATGGCTAGTGCAATAGAGGATGTGGTCTATCCCGAGGATCGCACGACACTACTATCGATCACGGACATCTCGTGAATCGTCGGCCTCCGCGGTCATCGTGCATACAACGCTCGGCGGTCGTCACGTTAGGCGCTACCTAAGGTGGATACTTGGAGCAAACTTGGTGGCGGCTACGACAAGAACTTGAGATGAGGTGGTGTGATGGAGGGCACGACCAAACGTTTGGTGAACGACCCGACCTTCTGGCACCAGATCTCGCATGGCGGATTGGAGTTGATAGATCGCATCCAGCCGGCAAAGAAGCAGGGGGCCTCGAGACTTCAGCTGTCCCCTTACAACCCCACCATACCGGCTTCTGCGATGCCCGACCATTTCGTCGCAGAACATGGACGGCTGGATTGCAAGTTGACTCAAGACCGCTCGGCGCTCGAAGACAGATTTGAGAAGGCACAAGATCGTGTTCAGCCTGGCAGCATCATGACTCTCCGTAACGGTATTAAGCTACTAGCGAAGAGTAGGTACATGACGCTCGACAAAATCACTCACAAACGAGTGCTCTAAGCTCAATGCCGACCAACGTTTGACTCAAGCGGCGCACACAGATTGTGCGTGTTCAGCAGAGATTGAAACGAAACGATGAACGAGGCAGATGTGATAAAACCAGCCAGACGTTACACAACAGCGGGGCAGTCGGAACCTGCTACACATTCAAGCCACTGGGTCTGCTGGCAAGATTAGTCAGGCGCAGAGGTCTCATGGAGTCATGGATGGCCAAGGCGGAGAATAGTGGCCGTCGTGCCGGATCCCATGGAGTTCCAGCACTGCGGTTGCAGCCAAGTCAAGCCAGCTACCAACTGCTGCCCACATTGTTGAATCTGCCTTTGTGCAATTGACAAGGCGGTGTGCGGACGGGAGATCCGACGTCACCAAGCTCTCGCCGCGGACAATCACCCTCGTATCCGGCACAGCAGGCCCGTTTTTGTCTGCCCTTCGTGTGCCCCAGTTCTGCAAAGCCCCCGCCATTCCGAGCGGAAGCGAGATGACTGTTGGGTTGAAACCAGGCACATTGCATGACCGTGGAGGCGTGCATGATGCCACCCCCGAGCTCCTCCCCTCGGCTCGCTTACCTGCAGACGGAAGCCGATAGGCCTGCTCGCACAGAAAATAGAAGCGACTCCGCTCGCAGCAAACGTGTCACAAGTTCACAACCACGACAACAGATGCCAAGACCTGTGCAGTTCATTGAACCCGGTGGCCTGTCACGCTACTCGTAACGCTAGTGTACGTGACTTCCTGAATGAGCAGATCGATACCACGCCCTCCAAGCCACCGACCCAAGAATCTGGTCCCGGAGGTCTGGCGATGGGAGGTGGGATTCACTCACGACATCACCGTTCTTAGCGAAGGAACATGGCGGACCTTGCGAGGTTGGTTGGGACCCCTGGCAAGCTGAGACGCACATGAACGATGCATATTGGAAATCCAACCACAAGCCACCGCCGCAGCACCATGCACACTGCACAGTAGCTCGGGTCTGAACCAAGGGCTTCGACGACTCGAGGTTGCAGCAACTCTATGGTTGGAGTTGTCATTGAGACTAGATAGGCGATCGTAAACCTCGTTTCTTACGCAATCAAATGATTGAGCGGAGTACGTGATCGTGAAGCTCCCCAGATGCACCCAATGCCCTCCCGTCCAATCCCATCCCAGCCCATCCTGCCTCATCCAATGTCAATCCAACCAGCCCAAGAGAAAAGCAGACCCACACTCCGACATGCAGATTTCGTAACCGACGAAGTGGAGACATGACCACCACAAACATCAACCCCAACCCCTCAACCCCACCATCAACCCATTCACCTACCTCCCCCTCCTCCCCTCCAAAGCCTCCCGCCACCTCAGCCTCTCCATCCTCTCCCTTCTCTCCTGCCTCGCCATCTCCGCCGCAACTCCAACCGCATACGCCACCCCCGCCGCGCCAACACCCACCCCAAGCGCCCACTTCAGCGCCCCGCCCCTCCTCCCGGGTCTCCTCCCCTCCCTCCTCGCTTCCTCGCGCCGCAAATGCCGTTCATGCCGCTCGTTCCACTTCCGCTGCGCTTTACTCTCCGCGCGCTTCGTGCCGGAGAAGACGTGTTCCTGCCGGCGGACTGTCACGCGGGAGGAGGGAGCGTAGTCGACGTCCTCGGGGATGGGAGCCGTTTCCTTCTTGTTCATTGCTTCCTTGACTTTGGCGCTTGAGACTTCGTCTAGGAACGTGCGGTCGTGATTGACGGACCCGGTAGTCGGGGGTGCAGATTTCATCGTGCCATCGATTGGGTTTACAGCCGCTGAGCGAGCGATAGCTGCATCGTAGGCGTGCGCCGCCTCCTGAGCCATCGCGTTCTCGTACGGCATCAGCTTGCCGTTCTCGATACTCGTAGGATCGTACTCCTTCGGCTCTGGCCGGTACCTGTCGTAGAAGTTCGCCGCTTCCTGCGCCAGAGCGTTCTCTTTCGGCGTAACAACTCCGTGGTCAATCAGACCCACCACGTCATCTTCCTCAGACCTCGTCGTCTCCGCTGCAGGCTCTTCCGTGCTCGACGGTGCCTCGTTGGCCAACGGCTTCTCGACGACTGTCGCCACCTTCCTAAACACCAACAGATCCGCCGTCCCGTGTATCACCTGCCAACCCTCCTGCTGCAGCGCGGCGAAATGCGGCACGAATCGTGCGGGCTGATATAGCTGCGAAAGTGCCTGCGGGATGCTGATGGGTGTCTCTGTGCCGGTGACATTGCCCGTCGTGGTAGCGGTGGAAAACATATCATTTCCGGAATCGTAAGCCAGGATCCTGTAGACCGGTGGGTGCTCCCATGGGGTCATTGGGGTCTCAGTGACCTTCGCAATGGCTGGGGTTGCTTCGCTTGGCGGCTGGCGAGCAGAGGCAAGCTTTTCGGCAATTACTCGCTTCATCTTCTCCGCGCTCTCGGGCTGCATCAGCAGCGCCTGGGCTTCATGTGCCTCTATCTCCTTGGCCTGCAACTCCTTCTCCAGCGCATCATCTCTGAAGGCGTAACTCGTGCGCTTCTCATGCTCCGCCAGCGCCTCACCAAGATCGATGTCGCTCTCCACCTCCACCACCTGCTTCCGCAGAGTCTGCGTCTGCACCTGTCTCTTTGGTCCGGCATCGGAAGCAAGCTCGGAAAGATACCCGGACCTAGCGGATACCTTCTGCGGTTGCCGATGCGTAGCATCGATGACGCCGTACTCCCTTTCGTACACCTCTCTCACCTCTCTCACCAGCTTCTGATCTCTCGCCTTCTGCTCCGCGTCTTGCCCGATCGCAGGAGGCTGACCGGTTGGCATCTTATACCACCGCTCACTCGCCGCGAAGTTGGCAATATTCGGGCAGAAATCGCCCTCACCTTGCATGACAACTTCATCCATGCGTCCAACACCAGCCTTCGCAGCGCCCGCTCCTTTAGGCGCAACACCAGCAACAGACTTACTCGTCTTCGCCACCTCCCCTTCCAGGAATCGTATGCGCTCGACATGCTTCTCCGCATGTACCGCACTCTGCTTATACGCCACATCCAACTCCCCGCGCAAACTTCGAAGCTTATGCGCGTACCGTCCTTCATGCGCTTGCATGCGGACCTTCTGCTCCTGGACTTCAGCTGCAAGGAGCGCATTGGCCTTCTCCAACCTGTCGGACTTCGCTTGCTCAGCAGCCGAAGACCGAGGCTGCACAGCCTCGTGCGCGGCCTTCTTCGCTTTCATATCGTCGATCCAGCGCGGCAGAGGCGGTGGGAAAGGTTGCTTGCTCGCGGTCCGCTGGACGCGCGAAGACTGCAATATGTCGGCCGCTTGGGACCATTCTCTTGGAATACTAGGTGGCAGTTCGACGGTCTCGGTCGACTCGTGCGCAGCCGCATCGTCTGGGTCGAATGCAGTTGAGGTTAAGTTCCGAGGCTTCATACGCCCCAAAGCCGGCCACAAGCCAGTTGGACCGCTCGTACCAGCCTGAGCAGGTGTCGCAGCGAGCCCACTCTTCCTGTCTACCGATGTTTGAAGCCGAGTTTGCTCGTTGGTTACTGCTTCTGTGGGCGGAGTCCTCGGTGCTGCGAAGGTGGGTGCAAGACCTGAAAGTTTTTTCGCCCAACCCAGCTTCACCTTCAGCTTCATACTCTCCCGCTCACGGATAATCTCGTTCTCAGCTTTGTCCCACTCCGCCGCCGAGCTATCAAATCCCTCCTCCATCGCCGCTTTCTCCGCGGCAGTCGTCGCACGGACGACACCACTATGCTCCCTCACCTTGCCCATCCTCGCCCTCACGTCGTCGGCAGTCAAGAGATCTAGGTCATTTGCCGGAAGATTTGCCAGCGCCGTCGGGGGCGGTGCTGCTGCTGTGCTTGTCTTCTCACGAGCGTGTGTACTCCGGAAGTCCCACTGGGCGTCTTTGAGTATGTCTTCGTCTTTGCGGATCATTGAGCCTGATGGGGCAGCATTCGACATTACTGCGAAAGACTTCATCACCGGAATCTGCACCACCATATGCCCACTCCTCGCTGGTGGGCTGTTGATCAGTGAGCGCATATCGTCGGCGCGTCTTAGTTGTAGCGCCGAGGGCTTATTTGCATCGTTCGTAACTGCGGCTACTTTGGCAGGCTCCACAGCCTTGACCGCGGCCTGAGAAAACGGGATGGGTATCATGCGATTACTGACGGGATCGTATTCGAACTGCTTGAGCTGGCCGGAAGTCGAGTCCCATTCCGTCCGCTTCGTCTTGTTCGTCCAAGAGTCCCAGGACGTTGAGCTGTAAGCCGAGTATGATGTTGCTTGGGGAGTTCCCGTCTTGGCCGTGACGTCCACCACCTTCGGCTTCGTCGCAGAACTCTGCTGCTTCTGCAGAGGCTTGCTGCCAACCTGCCGATCTTCTCTTGGACCTTGGTTCACGACCTTGTCCGCCGTCCCGACAGCTGCTACTCTACCGGCAGAAGCGGCCCTCACTACCTCATCTACCTGCTTATCCTCCTCTTTCTCCGGAGCCTTCGACAGCCCACCCTTCAATCCCATCTCCTCCCGCATCCAGCTCGGAACCAGCGGGCTCCAGAAGGGCTCGAAACGCTTCCCAAACACTGCTTCGTAAGGATCACTCTCGATACGCTTACGCATATACTCCATTCGCTCCTTCCACTCTTTCTCGCGTTGGCTAAGCTCGTAGCCTTCCTCCAGAGCCTTGGCATTGCTCTGCTTCCGAGCAGGGTCCTGCTCCGGATCATTCTCCTGGCTGTAGGGTGTCCAGCGGGGACCACCGCCGCCGCCACGACCCGAGTTGAAGTGGGAAGCACAGCGGATGTGCTTGGGAGTGAAGAAAGGGCGTTGATTGAGGTCCCTGGTTACATCATCAGGCGCTGCAGCTTGCCCGATAACAAGGGTGGACAACGGGTACTCACCACTCGAACCTCCCCCTTCGCTTGAGCTTCTCGAGTAGCTTGGCACGCGTCTTCATTGTCCGGAAGCGCGTGAAGCGCTGATAGCCGGGATCTAGGTGGGATGAGTACTCTCCGCGAGCGGTCCGCCATGACCAGAAGCTCCGGGCTTGGTTGTATGCTGCTGTCGCCTGAAAAGGGTGGGAGATGGAGGAGATGGTGGTGGAGGAGTGGCGTCGCGCGGTGTATAGGCCGCTGCCTGCCTGCGGCGGTAGCATTGTGGTGGTGGTGGGGTGGTGTGGTGGACGCGTCGGTAGTTCGGGTTAGGGAGGACAGTCAGCTACAGACCTCAGGCTTCATCGGTACAGTGATCGTTTCCACCAGCCTCTCAGCAGTGTAGACCAAACACAGTACCAGTTCCAATGTGGGTACTGAGCTCGCCAACAGTAAGGTAGTGATGCAAGAGTCACAGGTCAGTCTCGCGGAGCTTATCCTTATCGGCATCGACCTCGGACACGGGAGGACCTGATAACCCCGCCATTCTCCACAGTGTTTCCGCCCGACTCGACCTAGACTCGGACCTAGCCGCTGTCACATGTCAATCTCAAGAATGGCTCGTATTAGGTAAGGCTGTGCATGTACAAGTGTTGCTGGAAGCTTCGTTGTCGCCGCGTGTTGCGACTTTGCCTGCGGGTGGTCAGGTAAGCGTATTGGTATTGAACATTCTACAATCTCCAACATGGCCTCTTCACGCACACCGGAGCCCCCGAACGAAGCAACATACACCAGGATGGCGACTACCGGAGATGTTGAAGCGATCGGTTCGCATTGCCAGATGCCATTCTGTCGGTATGTTCAAGGCGAGAGAGGATAGACGAGAGACCATTTGCTGACCCACGCAGACAATTAGACTTCCTGCCCTTCCGATGCGAATCCTGTAAAGGGTAGGTCCGTCCTCCAAACCCATCCGCACTACCCACCATCCACTGACACGACCCCAGCAACTTCTGCCTAGACCACCGCACCGAGTCCTCCCACACCTGCCCCAAAGCCGGCGAATGGGCGCGCCGGCGAACCCAGCAACCCACCACATCGTCCGCCTACACCCCTCCCTCCCGACCCAACATCCTCACCCACGACCAACAATGCGCCTCCCCCACTTGCAAAACCCTCATCAATACGCCCCTAGTCACAGGCGTCCACTGCGACAAATGCCGGCGCGAGTACTGCCTCAAACACCGCTTCGCCTACGACCACGACTGCGCGAACCTGACTCCCCTGGGCGCGAGAGCACAGCAAGGGCCGACACAACGAGAAAGAGGTCTAGCAGCACTCGAGAAGTTGAGGGCCTGGGGCGCGGAGAAGAAGAAGAAAGCTGCGACACCAGCGAGTGCATCTAAACAGGCGGCAGCGGCGCGCGTGCAAGCGACGGCGAATCTGAAGAGGAGCGCGAAGGGGGATGCGAAGGTTCCTGTGGAGAAGCGGGTGTACTTGTACGTTGAGGCGTCGTCGGATACGCTTACCGCCAAGTTGTCGAAGGGGACGTTCTTCTACAACTCGGAGTACACGGTTGGCAGGGTCTTGGACTTGGCGGCCAGGAGCTTGCAGGTGGATAACGTCAATAACATGTCGGAGAGCGAGGAGGACAAGTTGAGGGTTTTCCACGTGGAAGGTGGGAGGCTGTTGGAGTTTGGGGAGAAGTTGGGAAAGGTGGTGCAGACGGGGAATACTGTGGTGCTGCTCAGAGGTGTGGGCGCTGGGATGGCGAGCGCGCCCTGAAAGGGCCTGAAAGGGGGAGAGGAGGGAGATGTGACACGGGCGCTGAATACACCCTGACAACATGCAGATTGCGCGACTGCTATTAGCGATGGCGTTCCTGTGAGACAAGTAGCTGATGGAAATTCTTTCCTGGCCCAGACGATGCAGTGCCACCAAAGCCTACATGTATTTGCAATACACCGATCTCGGCTCGCGCGTTAGATCGCATCTGTCAGTTCCAGCCGGCGCCCTCCGATGCCGCACGCTTACTGCCGGAGGCATTTGCGGCAACGTTGAAGCCGACGAGACTGGACCCCGCATCGTCAGGGCGATGCGACATTTTCGGTCCCTCTCTCTCAGGACAAATAATGCACGTGGAAGTCCGGAGAAGCGGCGCGCTGGTTGGATTGCGTAGGCGAAAAGCTCGCAGGGCCATGTGGTCGTTGTGCGACACTGCCACATTTTTCCAGCTGACGATCAATGGAAGAGACTCGGGACATGAGGTAAGGTGGTATACTTTTGGTATATAGAGGAGGCAGCCAGTCTACCAAACTCTCTTTCTCCCATCATCACATCACCCTACCCTACGTCCTTACCTTCGACTTCCCATACCGCAATCTCACGTCCATCGCATTCCAACCCCATCTTCACCAAGAACCAACCAACCAACCCATCGACCAACCAAACCGACCCCATCGACCAACCAAACCGACCCCTCGCCAACATGCCCTACTACTCCGTCCACAAACGCGCCCCCACCACCCCCCTCACCACCACCCAAGAACACCTCAAAACGGCCCTCATCGCCACCGGCGAACCCTGGACCCCAACCTGGCACAACCTCCTCCACCTGGACCCCACCTACTTCGCAGCCTACACGCGCCTCCGCAGCGCCGCCACGCAAAAACCCCACCACCTCCCGCGCAAAACCCAGGAGCTCCTCCTCCTCGCCCTCGACGCCTCCGTCACCCACCTCCACGACCACGGCATCCAGGCCCACACCACGGCCGCCGTGCACGCGGGCGCGACCCGCGAGGAGATCCTCGAGACGCTCGAGCTCGTGTCCGTGCTGGGCGTGCACGCCGTTACCGTGGGCATGCCGCTGTTGCAGGAGGTGCTGGCGGAGCGGGGGGAGTCGATCGAGGCGCTGACGGCGACGACGCCGCAGCAGGAGAAGCTGAAGGAGGAGTTCCGGCTGCAGCGGGGGTACTATTCGCCGTCGTGGGATGCGGTTGTGGCGCTGTCGCCGGAGTTTTTCGCGGCGTACACGGCGTTTTCGGCGGTGCCGTTCAAGCATGGCTCGCATAATCATCTGGAGCCCAAGGTCAAGGAGTTGATTTTTGTGGCGATTGATGCGGCGACGACACATTTGTATGCGCCGGGGTTGAAGATTCATATGAGGAATGCGATGCAGTGTGGCGCGACGAAGGAGGAGGTCATGGAGGTCCTGGAGTTGGCGGCGGGGATGGGTGTTGTGAGTGTGCTGAGGGGCGTGGAGGCGCTCAGCGAGGATCTGGAGCCCAAGAAGTGAGAATGAGATTTTGAGCATTGACGTGTGAAAGTGTAAGGTACCTTAGGGTCCTGCCACTTCGGGCTTCTGACATATTGGGAAGGCGCATTGGGATCGCCGAACAGGCTTGGCGTTTGCTGGCGAAACATGGGCGTTATCGACGCTGGCCGGAACGCGGAATGGCACACAACTGGCATTGAGTAAAAGTCAACAGAAGCGGCTTGATTGAAATCAAAGAACTTATTCACATCCTCAGTAGCTGTCTTGCATATAACTACTCCTCGTCTTCGCCCAGCTTTCCGCGTCCTTCTTCCCGCCACGGCTCTCCAGCCCCAACCCCCGATCCACCCACTCCTGCGACCCCATCTCCGTCAACCTCGACAACGCCCGCGCGAAAGCGAAAGCCTCCTCGTCGCCCGTGAAGATACTGCTCTTCTTCAGCGTATCCATATTCAACCCCAGATCGTCCATGAGACTCCGCATGGCATCGTTCACACTCGCGCCGTCGGCCTGCGCTTGCTGCGCTTTCCTGTCGCCCTTGGCCGACGCATCGCCGAGCGCCTGCCCTATCTCGTCCTCGTTCATAAACAGCTGCGTAAGCGGTACCGCGGTCGTCAGGACCAATTTCGCATGAGACTCGTACGCCGCATCCAGAAACGTAATGAACCGCCGCGCGAGGTCGCGACTCCGCACGTTCATCCCCGGCACGTCGGTGACGATGAACGCGTCGTAGCTGCGCACGAGCTCGAGGTAGTCGGCCGCGCCCGTCGCCTTGCCCATGAGGTCGTTGAAGCTGAACCAGCAGGCGCGGCCGGAAGCGCGGGGGACTTCGATTTCGCGGCCCCAGACGGTGTGGGTGGCGCGGTGTGGCGGGTCGTTGTCGATGTCGCCGAGGAAGCGGAACCAGTGCTCTGCGTGGCGTCTGGCGGCCGCGTCGAGGGGGTGGTGGTACACGCCGGAAGGCGGGCGGGGGATCTTGCGGTAGTCGGTTGTGGAGTCCAGGTTGATGATGCGGAGGTGGTCGATCAGGAGGTTGATGCAGGGGACGAAGGATTCGCGCTGGATGCCGTTTTTGTACAGCTGTTTGGGGTGGCGGTTGCTGGTCGTTACGAGCACCACGCCGTGCGCCATCAGACTCTCCACCATGCGGCGCAAGATCATGGCGTCTGCTACGTCCGTTACTTGGAACTCGTCGAAACACAGGACCGTGGCGTGCTCGGCGATGTGTGCGGCTACGAACGGAATCGCGTCGATGTCGTTGCCGTGCAGGATCTTGATCTTGTGGACTTCCTTGTGTACTTCCTGCATGAAATTATGAAAGTGAATCCGGGTCTTCGAGTGTATGTTCTCTGGTAGCGTATCATAGAACAGATCCATTAACATCGTCTTCCCACTGCCGACGTCCCCGTACATGTATAATCCCTTCGGGAGGTTTTTTGAAGGAGTCATCTTCAGCTTCTCTGAACCGCCTCCACCGAACAGCGAGCCTAGGAAGCTCGTTCTTTTGGGTTGCAGTGACTCGATGGTCGGCTGAACGACCCTGGCAGGCGTGTATCTCATTAGGTCGTCATGCAAGTCTTGCAGCGCCTGGACGAGTGTGCGCTGGTGATCATCGTTCGTGAGCCTCCCGGCCCTGACCCGTCTGTCATACTCTCGCAATGGGCCGCCCTTCTCGTATTGTTGCTCCCGGTAGTCTGCCATCGTCGCCATCGCGCGTCTTTCCACATGTCGTCGACCCTGCCGTTGATGTGCTCCGAGCAAGGTCCGGCCCTGCTCCATTATGGGTTTTCGTCCGCCATGTCTGGCAAGACATGCTGTACATACCCCCCGTCGCGCCAACCGTGTACCTGGCCATTCACCTGCCGCTCCCTGACCGGCCGCCCTCACGCATCTCCGCAGAGCATTCACTGCCTCACGGGAGGCCATGGCGAAGGAGGGAGTCGAGCAGCTCAGCTTGCCCAACGCATACGATGCCTCACTCCATCGTCGCTTGGACCATTATGATGCTGAGGTCCTGCCCAACGTCGACTCCTTGAACGCGCCACAACAAATATACAATGTATGTACACTCTCACGGGTGAAGTTTAAGACTCTGAGACTGAGAGACCCTGAGACCCTGAGGAGAGCTTGTTGGGCAAGCATTGGGAGCACCTCATGCAGGTGGAGAGCAGCTCGGCTTCGTCGGCGAGCGAGAAGCCGAGCTCTACAGAAGATCGCCCTCGCTTCTCCATGTGAATAGGAGCAGCGTCACATGACGGTAACGTTTCCTTTGGATGGCGACGAACTACCAGTCGCTCGCGGACCTCTAATACCTAGCCGTAGCTGGGTCGATTGAGGATCCAACACGAAAAGTCATACCATCTTATTATCATAAGTCTCAAAAGCTACACATAAAAGCCACGGAAAAGCCCGCTATGCACGCTGCAGCCCAAGACCAAGAGCCCAGTGATCCATGATCCACCGGAAGCACAGATCAGCCAAGCAACGATTGATAGTCATGACAGTCATCACGCAGTAGCCGCCAGCCCATAAGCACATTGCTGCCGCGCCCGACGACGATATCAATAAAGTCCTACCGCCCGCCCCATGCGGCTTGTGAGCCGTGAACGCCGTCCCTCCTTCCCTTCCCACTCCTGTCGTGTTCGCCCTTTCCGTCCCGCTCGTTCGTGTAAGTAGATCTGGGGTATCAATATACGAAGAATAAAGGTCACGCCGACTTCTCGCTCTGAGCGCGTAGTCGGCGAAGAGTGCAAGCCCGCAGCTTACGCGGCGCTGAGCTCGGCCGGTCTCGCGGGCGTGCCGTCCGGCGTCGGGGTCTCCGGCTTCTCTTGCTCGTCGACACCCTGTCCGCGACACAGAGGACACGAGTTTCGGCCTTGCGTAAGCCACTGTAATTCACGAGTCAGCTTCCTGGTTGATACCGAAGATAGGGGATAAAGCACACCTGGTCAATGCACTCCTTGTGAAAGAGGTGGCTGCACTTGACGAGCTTGCGGCAGGTATCCTTCTCTTCGAAATCGCACAAGCACACCAGGCAGCGTTGATCAGCCTCGATCTCCACGCGCTCCTCGCCTTCCGTAGCTACGGCCACAAGCTCCACAACCTTCGCAGGATTGCTAGTCCCGGCCTCAGTGACGGGTACGATCTCGACGTCGTAGATCCCGCCCGCACTCTGCACGTCCTCTTCAGACGCTACCGGTGCTTTCGCCGGTCCGAGTAGGGCTGACAGTAACATCATGTCCTCGTAGGTCGGGTTTTCGGTGAAGAGACTTGGAGTGGTGAGAATGGGGTGGTTCTCAGGGTAAGAGCCGCCGAGCACGTATATGATCCAGCTGCGACTGTCGTTATTGCTGCTCCTGCCCTCGCTACCCGTGTTGTTCGACGTTGAGGCATCTGTAGCAGCCGATGTGCTGCTTCTCGACAGCGAGGGTAGGTGATCTGGCTCGACGACACCGTTGCGGCGAGGATGACCGGACGAGAAGCGTGGGTAATGCACGTTAGGTGCTGTATCTGAACGCCTGTGCGCGTTGAAGCGGTACGACTCCCCGTCGTCCCCTAGTAGGTTGGTAGCGGAGTGGCCCGAATGTAAAGATGAAGTCTCCTCTGTGTGCGCGCTCAGCGGACTTGCTGCGGACGCCCTGTGCAGCGTGCTATTCCTCCGGGAGTCACTGCTGAAGTCGCGCACACTGTTCGCGACGAACGAAGCCGGTCGTGAGTGGCTTGGCGTACTCGTCCGGCTCGAGATCCTACTAAGCTCTGGGCTTGGACTGGCAGGCGTAGCGGGAGGCGGCCTCGGCTCATAGGTCGACGAAGAGCTGGCTACACTCCACGGCCTGTCGCGCCGCCGGTCTGGTGAGCGGTGGTCTCGCTGGTCGTCCAGACGGTCGCTGATTCTGTTCCTACCCATGCCGAAGCCGCCCATGCTAGCTCGTCTCCGATGACGGAAGGATGTGCCGTTTTGCGGCGGTCGCAGAATAGAGTCTATACTATCGTGGCCATGCGCACCGAGAGCGTTGGCTGGGAGTGGACTCGGGAAGTTGCCGAGTGCGTCTATGAAGGGCGGCAGCTCATCCACTGCTGAGCCAGGACCCGAGCCGGAGTTTGGATTGATTGAGCGGATGCCGACGATGATTATGGGCACCATGCGCCCATCGGTACCGTTGCTGTCACTTGCCTCGCTGGGATCACCAAGACCGGTGCTGAGAGGCGGTGCACCGTTGCTTCCGGACGCGCCAAAGCGGAACATCCGGAAGAAGTTGAGCGGATTCTCGCGTGGTGCGTTGTCGCTATCGGCACCGCCGCCTTGTCTCAGCGCAGATGCTATCCGCCCGTTCTGCAGTGCTCTTAAGAAGCCGTCGAAGCTTCCATCCTCTTCACCTGACCCAAGATCACCCATGCCGGCGGTGCTTGTCAGACTCCTCGCTTCACTCAAGGCTTGATGGTCGTCACCAATGAGAGTTGCCGCCGTGGCTGCTGCTGCTACTGATAGTAGTCTGCTAAGCATCGCTGCCTGATCTTCATTCCCAGTCCGCCTTGTACTTGGTTGGGGTGATCGCGGTCGTCGCAAAGACGAAGCGAATTGTCTAAGTGACGGCCGGTGGGCTCTTAACGCATTCAGAGTAGAAACCACGTTCGAGCGCCGGCTTGAACTGGACCGAGTGAGAAGATCCAGTTCATCGGCCGCAGCGAAGGTGTCGTGGTCGAAAGTGGAGCTGACGTCGATGGAAGGCAGCCGTGGCGGGTAATAGTCTGCACCGTCGCGATTCATGCCGGCTCGTACGTAGGATGCGCGGTGTTGTGAAAGGCCAAGCACCGGGCGAGCCTCACTTGCAATCCCGCGAGTGCTATCACTGCGGCCGAGCATATTCCGCACACGTGTCGCTGTCCGCTGCAAGCCAGACCGCCGAGACGTACCGGCGACGTCTGCTGCCGGCTCATTCTCAACGCGCGCAGGTGGGCGCAGGAAATGAGAAAGCCGCCTTGTGCCGGCGGATCCCAGCCGCTGTTGCCTTCTCCCGTCTCGGTCACGCTCGTCTCGTAGCAAGCCATCCTCCTCCACGGTCATCGAGTGCCGTATCGACTGCATTATCATCGACCGGCGATTCTCCCTGCCCGCCTCCGCCGCTCGCTCGGGCCGCGAACTATGCTGGCCCATCTTGTCGTCCACCCGTGTCCAACGGTATCACCTGAGGCCGTGAACGATATCGATCCATCTACTTCCCCATGCTCCTCTCCGCTTGAAGCGTGTCTCCTTCACTGGCCGCCAGCGGGATGGGTAGAGTGACGTTGGCGAATGTAATAGTAATGAGTGACAAGTTTGACAAAGTAGATGTACTGCGGTCAGCTGCACAGGAAGTCGAAGAAGACCAGGCAAATGATACGACCCTCAGGCGTGCTTCTGGTCATGCATCTCTCCAACCCGGGCTGAGCATCAATTGGGCCTGGAGTCTAGCGCTTGATTAGCCGAAACGGGCGGGAGTGGCGTCTGCCAAGGATCATCACTTCGGCGCTGCACCACTCCAGGCACTATTGACAAGGTGAATGAAACACATGATTCAACGGTGCTAATCTCACTCTGTCACAAGCATCGAAATGATGTCGTGCGAGAAGGACTGGCTGTACCCATAATGTCCATCTTCGACCCGGTATATCGCCAGCCTCGAGGCCAACACAGCTTCTTAGCACGACAGCAACAGGCGAGTCGCAAACGCAAACGGACTGATCGCCAACTCGACATCAGCGATGATGAAGACAGCGACATGAAGACCAGGTCCTCTTCTCCGCCCGAAGCGACGCCAAGGACAGCGAGCACCGCCTTCCATCACCCAGTGAATCGCACTGACCCGCATCATGTCGCCGGCCATTCCCGACAAGTACCACTACTACCGTCTCCTTTTCCTCACGCACCCCTCAAGATTCGAGAGGATAGTCTCTCGGTGGCCGAGGAGCTTGCGGCCCTCAAGCCACCTCTTTACGTCTCCAAAGCAACTTCGGATGATCACATTTCTTCTCTGAAACGGCGACATGTCGACAACTTGACGACACTGTTGCATACGTGTATGCTGCGGGGAGACTGGAAACGTGCCTTACGTGCTTGGGGTCTATTACTCCGCACGGAGGTAGGTGGGCGGGCTGTTGATTTGAGGCAGCAAGGTCGATGGGGTATCGGTGCGGAATTACTCATGCGGCGGTACGCTGAACCTTCTGTACTGCCGGCATCAGACAACCCGGACGAGAATGTCGTGTCTTCGTTCTCGGATACTGGCTTCAAAGCATCACGGGAATACTACGAGCGTCTGATACTCCAGTACCCGCACACGCCTCGTACGCAGCACAATGTCAACGCCTCGACCTTCTACCCAGCATTCTTCAACATCTGGATTTACGAAGTACACGACCGTGCGAGGCGCAGACGACAAGGAACTGAAGTCGCGAAAGCTGCAGACATCGAAAGCTCCGAAAACACGATCGAAATGAGCACTGCGGGTTGGAAGACCGTCGCTGACCGGAAGCAGGAGCTTGCAGAAGCCCTACTCATAGCCGATCGCATGGACGAACTGCTTGTCAGCCCGCCGTACGACAGCAGTGCGGTGTTGCTCTACCTGAGAGGTATGGTCGGGCTATGGCTAGCAGATTTGCATGCTGGATTATCCAGCGCTTCTGGTACCGACGACGAAGACAGCGAGCACAGTAGTATCAGCAGCTCAGACGAAAAGAAGCGCGAGCGCGAGCAGGCGCACAAAGTAAGAGGGGCAGCTTTAATGTATCTGAAACGGGCAAAGGCTGCCGGTGCAGACCTTCCTGCATCTGTCCATGCGCTTTCTGAAAGACAGGATGCGATGGGCTGATTCACGCTGCTTCCGGTAACAACAGCCCCGCCCGTGGGGCTCAACATGAATTAGAAGCAGCCGCGGTGCGCTTTGCTTACACACAGACTTGTAGCTTACTTGATGCCCTTCATCACCTGGGAATTGGCGTTTGCTGCTAGCTGATTGCGGAAGGCACGAAGCCACGTCGCAATATTGACATCGTCAGCTTGATGGACGGTATCAATGTCATGTAAGCTTATGTCCATGGTCTCCGCATGATCGTAGTCGTAACGTGACCCGAAGTAATCGAGAGATCGATCGGCATGCCGGCGTGGAGCACTCACGACCAAAACTTTTGTACCATGTGCAAACTCGCTCAACACATAGATGTACCTTATTTATCACACGAACTACTACCGCTGTTACTACATGTACGTTCGCTGTGTGACTTGTCTTACCGGTCTTGAACAGAACACAAAAAAGTGCAAAAGATTTACTAGGACCGAGACTTGAACTCGGGACCTTCTGTGCACATAGTGGGAGGCGGCGAAGACTTCATATGTTAGACAGACGTGATAACCAACTACACCATCCCAGCCTGCCCAAATAGGGTGTCTTGATCATATATATCGCTACACGATCATCTCGAACTCGATTGAAGTTGTCAAGTATTCACCTCGTCCGGGATAGCACATGGCGTAGAGTTGCCGAGGTACGCACACGTCGAATGCGACAGTAAGTTGCATAGTTTGGTCCCAAAATTGCTCTCAGCCAAACGCCTAGATCCTACACCTAAACGCTCAGTATGCCGCCCCGCGACAAATGCACGCCAAATAGGACCGAGCACATGAGATAAAATACTCAGTCTACCTTACCCTGCCCACTGCCGCCTCCTGAGCTACCTCCGAGTAGCCCGTCGTTGACTCCGCCCTTTTCACCCACCTTGAAGTAGCTCGGCAGGCGGTCCATCCCAACGTGCTTCCCGCCTCTCCTCGCCATCACCACGATACCAACAAGTAAACCAATAGCCACAGCCGCGCTCACGAGCGGGTGCTCGAACAGCTGGGTCCGAAACACTAACCATGCATGTCCCAGCACCGTAGTCGTGCGCTTAGGACTGATCTTCGGCGGGCTCGACACGACTCTCGGCAAGGTCTCGAGGATCGACGTGCGCGAGGGAACGATCGGGTTACCGGTCATGGTGTTGTCCCAGTACCGGTGGTTGTCGTAGTCGTACATCACCACCCGCTCGTTGTCCGTAAGTACGGACGTGCCGAATGTAGTGCGCAGCCAGCGCTCCCAGAAGACGCCGTCGACCCATGCAAATCCAACTTCTTTGCGCTCGATATCGTCCATATTGATGCGGATACTTTTCGCGGCCCGTAGAGCGCGCTGGTCGTTGCGGTCTTCCGCTTCTTCGATTCGGAGTTGTTTTGAGTCCCGAAGTTCCTGGCGTTCCAGCTGGAATGCCTGCGTCTGCTTGTCGATCCACTCCAGGGCCGCGTTCTTGATTTCACGCTTGGCAATCACGAACTCTTCCGGTCGTTCACGTGAGATTATGCCCAGCACGACAAGCTTCCCGTTCATCACCTCTTGCGCATTGGACGCTGTGAGTTCGGGTACGATTGGCAACCATACGGTCTGCATCCAGTTCAGAACGCGACGGAAGTCTCTCATGTCGCGCGGCGACAGGCCTGTGTAGTATGTCGGCTTCCCATCCCGAGACACGAGAAGGCGCGGCCACGTGCTAATCTTGTAGCGCTCGCAGAGCTCCGTATCGTTCGTTTTGACGAGCTTGGCATGCCCGATCAGGCTCATGACTAGGCGGTCCAAGGCAGCGAAGTCTTCAGAAGTCGTAGCGTGGTCGTAGAAGAACAAGAAGAGGACCTCCTCTTTCTTTTCTAACTCGGCAAACTTCGCGGCCGTGACGTCCATGAGAGGCTCGGCCACTGCGACCGCCTTGTTGGCGAACTCGATCAAGTCGCCCAGGCCGCGCAGGCCATCGTATTCGATGCGCTCGCCGCCGCGGAAGAATAGTAGCGTGGGGTAGCTCTTCACGCGGACGTCTTTGCACAAACGTTTCTCGACCTCGCAGTTCACCTCACCGACGTTCAACTGGTCGCGCATCTGCCTCGCCATACCCTGCCAGTTCGGCGCCAAGGCCTGGCAATGGCCACACCAAGGCGCATAGAATTTGACGAACCACGGATCGTGCGTCGTCGTGACCAAACGCTGAAAGCTCTCCGCCGTGAAGGCCTTACTTTTGCCCTTGTTATTCGGTATCGACGGCACCAGCTCCGCTACCTTCGTCGCAGAGACCATTGTCTTTGAACTAGACCCTGTTCTCGTAGCCGCCGCATCCATGGCCGGCTGAGGCGGTTGTTCGGGCATGAGCGTCTTTTCCACCGCATGATCGCCAACCTTGGGCAATTTCGGCCCACCCTTTGGTCTCGAACCCGGGCGTATGGTCTCCAGCGTCTCCTCCACCCACTTGCTCATGGCCTTGATATCCCTGGCGCCCACGTTGTTCTTCACCTTCTCTCCGTCCTTGAAAAGCACCACGGTCGGAAAACTTCCGATAGCGTTTTCCGCGCAAGCGTCGCCGTTCGCTAAACAATCTATTTTCGCGAATCTAAAGTTGTAGTACCGCGTGAAACTGTTGAGGTCGCTATCTGCCTCTCCAGACCCTGACCCTTGGGGCAGGACGTCTTGCGTGTAGTAGAACTCGTATAACGTCTGCCATGTCGGCGCAAAAGCTTTACAATGGTGACATTGCGGACTGAAGAACTCAACAAGCCAGTAGCCATCCTTGATCGTCTCGGCGAAATCAGCGCTCTGTAAGCTGATACCTTCGGGCACGTTCTTGCCATTGAATGTCGTGCCTTGTAGCCCACCGTTCGTTATGGTCTTGTCGTCGTGGCCCTCATATGCGCCGCCTGCGGCGGGGGCTTCCTGTCGCTTGAGGAGACCAACATCTCCTGCTAGTGGTGGGGCTTCTTTCGCGAGAGTGGAAGAGACAAGCGATAGCGTGAGAAGCCGTATTAGCGATGTAGTTCGCATCGTGCGAACGGTGTGGGCTCGAGGCCCGTCAAGCACTGGAGAGTGTCTCGCTACCGTCTGTATGAGCGCAACCTAGCCGACAATATGCGTCTGTTGCGCTGCCGAGCGAGTGTGTGAGCGAGATAGGTTCAAGTGATGATCGTGCGTGAACTCGTCCCATTCATACGTCGTCGCCGCGCAAGCACAGCGGCTGGTGTTACTTAGACCCCTTTGGCGATACGCCAAATCACCCCGCAATAACCGTTGATTACCTTGACCAGTATGACGGGCTACTCCGCAGAGCCTCCACGCTCCGCCATTGGATACGGTCCATGTACATGTAATTGATCTCATCGAAGGTATACACGACGAACGTGCCGTCGAGTATCCTCCCACCACCAAGATGAGAGTCGCCAGTCGCCTGCTCGCCACCGCCTCCCGCTCCAACGAGTTCCTCAGACCCGGCGCTCCAACTGGTCTCACTGGTCTCGTTACACACAGCGCGCCTCGCAGCACCCTCCTCTACCTCTACAGCACCACCCTCGAAAAGCTATCACACTTCCCCGAATCGAGCGTCTACCGGCAGTCCGCAGAAGCTCTCACGAAGCATCGACTGAAGATTATCGAGAACACCACACCCGGCGGCTTGGCGGAATGGCAAGAGCGGGTTAAGAAAACGGTGGACGGAAACCCGGACGCCTTCCGACGTGTTCCTGTACTCGCAGCTTCCGGATCTACAGAGCACAACATCGTGTGGAAAACGAGTGCGATACAGGCTGCGCAGACCGATGAGTACGAAGATGATCCCACGGCGCAGCCGCAGCTGGAGGGCCTACGGACTGCGGAAGAGAGGGCAAATCAACGAGAGATTCTTGAGAGAGACCCGGTGGAAGAGCACAGAATGATTCCGCGAATCGAGCCTGAGCCAGCCTTGACGCAGGGGCAGATCGTGGAGATAGAAAATGCGATTGGAGGAGGTTTAATCGAGGAGGTCATACAGGTGGCGGAGGGCGAGAGCCGACTGGTAGAGACACTCGCAGAACATAAAGTGTACGGCCCTCAATCCCTCCTGGTCTTCTTGTACGGACTTGAAAAGCACATCACTGACCTCTACTGCAGATGGGAGGATCTGGAAGAGAGCCCTAGAGCCGGACAATGGGCCTACTTTGCTCGGGACGCGCACACTGGTACCACGTAGAAGCTGTAAGGACTGGTCTGCTGGTCAAAGCGACAAAATTTGCACTGGAACGGCATGTCTAGACATTGTACAAATGTATACATACCACTGACAGACTACCATCCACGACAGCTGTGATCAGGTCTACGTAGCGCCCATTAGGAATACGTGCGACTTCAAAGCCGTGCAGGTTGAACAGTTCGCAGGCTTGAACGACTTCTTTCGTATGAAAAGTTGACGCCGATCGTAAGGTAGATGGTCTGTTCTAGCTGACACTCGTCGTCGGCTCGACGGAGCTCAATCATGCCGCGATTTTTGTCTGCCACAACATATGGCAGACACTGTCTCGCAAACTGATGGAACTTGAGACTTCACTTGTTGTCCAGCACATACACAGTGTTGGTTTGTCTCACGACCTGTGATTGCTCCATGGACACAAGTGCAATGAGAACAAACATCATGCTGCTCAGATAGGACACGTAATCTACTCAACTACCCACCGCTACCAGAACATCCGCCACAGCCGGCAAAGATGGCCTCCACACTTTACTTCGCTTATGGCTCGAATTTATGGAAGCACCAGATGGCCCAGAGATGTCCAACATCGGCATATTCCGGGATTGCTCGCTTGAAAAGCTACCGCTGGATCATCTACGAGCGCGGGTATGCTAACATCATCGAGACCAATCACAAACAAAGCGAGTCTAGCGCCTATGCCGACGAGGTCTGGGGCCTGGTCTTCAGTCTGCAGCCGTCCGACGTGAGAAAACTTGACATCAACGAAGGCGTCCCGTTTGCGTACGAAAAGGAGAACCTGACAGTCGACTTCTGGCAAGCGCACGATGGGAAGCCGCCCAACCCGGACGAAAAGCCGAAGCAAGTGGAGATGCTGGTCTACATCAACCGCAGGATGACGACGCCGAGCAAGCCGAAGAAGGAGTACATCTATCGGATGAATCAGGGTATCAAGGATGCACTGAAGGAGGGCATGCCGCTGGCCTACGTCGATGCGGTGATGCGGAAGTTCATCCCGGATGTGGAGGATGAGAAGGTGGCGGAAGTGGCTAAGAAGCAGGCGCTGGGGTTTGAGGAGGAGTGATGATGATACTTCATCACAGCGACATGGTGCGCTACTTGGGGTTGACCAGGTGGCGCCGTGGCGGAAGTGCACGGGCTCCAAGCTCATACCACACAGGCTTCCATCCGTGTCCGAACTAGTTGGTCCATACCCTACGTATGCCACACGATAGGCTATCACTGATCAACGTCTCTCAGGTGGCGAAGAGTGGTACGGTCATAGGTCCGTCCTGGTGCCATCAGCAGAACGACTTTTGACCAAAGCCACCATCAGCCAACTTATTTACCTTTGGCGACTCTTGCCACATCGCCGGCCTATGCAGCTTCCATTGTGTTACTTTTCTGGCGCGTCCACGATCGCTCTAGGTACCGGATGAGCCACATGGCGAACCATGCCAGTACAGCATGTCGGCACATAACAGACGAAGTGAATGCGTGCTGCTCCCATCGTGCTTCCGGCACTTCATACACCTGTCACTTAATCCTGTATACCGGGTATCATTGAAGCAAAAGGTTTGCCGCCGACGGACATCGCTGAGTGGCAGCCATTCTGCGCCGTACCAAGACGCGCAAGGCGACCAGCCGAACAGTTCTATCGAATATACCTTGGAGGCCCATTGCGTGGGTAAAACGCGCCATTTCTCCCAACAGCGCGACCGTCCCTGATGTTGAAACACGACCGGCAGAGAGAGCCCATATTCCCATTGGCGCGCTGCGCCTGAACGACTCGTTGCCGGTTCCCAGTTACAGGATAATTGTAGCTACCTACAAGACGATGGGATGGCAGGATTAGCAGTTGTCTCCGACGCCGTGCAGGGTTTGTACGCATCAGTATGCTTACAGAAATTTGAATTTCCGGGATCCTGACACACCTGGACGGGCTGTTCGGCATCAGGTGGGTTTCCTTCGATACAGTGGTTTGGACAAACTCTACCAGGGCGGTGGGAGGTGCATTCGGTGTTGCTGCAGGCGCAGAGGTAGGTGTAGATAACTTGCCAGCACATAGTGATGAGTGGAATACCTCTGCGGGTCGGCAGGTGCGAGAACTGGGCTCGTCGGAGAATTGATCTGGTATCTGCTGGTTCGGTACTTGGTTGTGGCTGTTGTCGTATTTGCTTTCTTGGCTTGTGTGGTTCACGTTGATGCTGCTGATGTAGAGAGAAAGTAGACCAGTACCTCGAGTCTCAAATCTTGTACTCACCTACAGCAGCGCAACGGTTACTGTTGCGCTGTATAGCGTGCCTGAGTGCCTCTGCAGCGAGGTCTAGCCAGCATTCACTACGGCTCAGGCTGGAGAAGCCTCGTAGCTGCACTCCTCACCGCATTTACAGCGCCTTCTTCCAGCATTGATAGCCATAGATGCGTGCATAGTCAGGCACAGTGACTACGATATGCTTTGTCAAGCAGATCGATCCAAGACCGAGTCAGTATTCTCAATCCGCGGACAGTCGCCTTCCATCGCCTCCTCAGTTCCGCCTCACCACTGCAACAGCGCTTCCGCAAGTGTTCTGGGACCCTCGTGTGACGGAGATCGGGCATACCGTGTCAGCACAACGTATGCGTACATCACCTACGCCGTGACGTTGCCATTTGCCAAGGTAATTATAGCACTACCTATCGCTACCACCTATGCCCAGGCTACCATGAAAGCACCACTCCATCGGTGTGATGCTCGACAGCTAGCCGTGCTGCCTCACACCAAGATGCGCCCTCCGATCAGCAGTAGAGAGCCATGCTAGTTGAGCTGCCATGGATTGTTATTGAATCGCATTGCGCCTCTCCACCCAGGCACGTGGCCATTGCTGACATTGGAGCACGACTGGCAGAGACCGCGCGTGCGCAACCTTTCAGTATGCGTCTCGCAATCACCCGTTTGAGGGTAGTTGTAGTGGCCTGCGATGTGGTGGGCGGCCAGTCAGCTGGTGTCTCAGACGCCTTACATCAAGTATGCTTACAGTAGCTAGGGTTTGATGGATCCTTGCAGACCTCGACCCGATCTAACTCCAAGGCTCCCGTGTTGTCTTTCGGACAAAGTTGGTCTCTGCGGTGGGTCATGCAATTCGAGCCGCTGCAAGCGCAGAGGTACCTGATAGCTCTTCTCCTGCACATGATGAGCAGGGTATCTATACCGTTTAGCAGGCGTGGCGATCGGTTTCGTTGGAGGATTACCTGTCGAGGTTGATTGGGTATGTTCCTGGTCAATCGTCTGGGTAAGGTCTGGCTGTCCTGCAAATCCGCTTTCTTGGGTCGGGATGATGGCTTGTGGAAGGTTCAAGGTTCACGTTCGTGCTGCTGAGCTAGACAGAAGTTGCAACGCTGGCTATGAAGCCGAGCAACTTATACACCTTCACGCCAGCGCCGCGGTCACCGTTGCAGCATGGGTGATTCTAAGGTGGGATCCGTCAAGCGTTCACCACTGTTTGCGGCTGGGTCGCTGCACGTCTCGCCACATCGACGGTGCCATCTTCCAAGCATTGGACGAGACAAATGCATGCCTAGCCGGGCAGAGTGACTGCGGAGGCCGTCCTAGAAGTGGATTGAACCTAGCAGCGCGTCAGGAATCACAGCAAGTGACCTCTAAAGATGCCCGATTGCGCGACGGCATCAGCAGCGTAGATTCTCCGCCAACATGTGACTGTGGCAGACTGGTATGCGCACGATCTGGTGGCGATGATGATGATCTGACTACTGCTCGCGGCAAAAGACTCGGATAATCCATAGCTTTGTTGAAGCACGCTTGAGCGGTCTTACTCGCGTCAAGGAACCCGAGTCGCATCGATCCTGGCCAATGTACACTGCCCGGGTCTCGATTACATTCCTCCGCTCCAGGAGACTCGCCTTCGCATATTTAAAGCAACGGGATGGCTAGTGCGTGCATGTTGAGCGCTGTGATGGAAGTACTCGTGGTTTACGGATCGTTAGCCTCTGTATACATGTATTTGTCCCTGGTATGATACGGTCTTGGCCCGGCCATCGTACAGCATGCGTGAGCGCCGTCAAAGCCGGTATCGTTGAAATCGTGGAAGGCAATCTGGTGCTCTCCTTGAAGCGTAGTCGCCTGGCAATGTTGTGGCCGTGTACTACCGTTCGATAGCAGTGCTCTTCTGAGGTGAGGTCTGGGTCCCATGTTCGGCCAATCGACGTCCAGAAGCTTCCAAGGTTCCGAGAAGTCGGAAGATTCCGCGAAATCTTTTGATGATTCCCCGAGGTCGTGACTTGGGACTCCCGGTTCGCTTTGTTATCCTATTCTGACCACGATCCTGGCGCACCACCTCACAGACTCGGACAAGCACCGTGATGAGTCTAGCATCGCCAGCCCTTCTACCCAAGGCCGCGACGCCACTCCGCCTCTTCGCCGCGAGCCGACCATCATGTCCAGCCTACCAGGACCGGCAACAGCATCCACGCACACGGCATCATAGCTCCCACTACGTACATCAGCACACACACCTCCGCCCACAATCTTCCACCCACACCCGAACGAACCATGCGCGAATACAACGCCGACCCTTCCACGCTTCTCCCACGTCACTAGCCACAAAAGATCCCTACAGTGTCCTAGGAGTAGCAAAGGGTGCCTCCACGAGCGACATCAAGAAAGCCTACTACGGCCTGGCTAAGAAGTTTCATCCGGACACGAACAAAGATCCGAAAGCCAAGGACCGGTTTGGAGACGCGCAATCGGCTTATGAGCTGCTCTCCGATGAGAAGAAGAAGGCGGCGTGGGACCAATATGGTGCCGCTGCTTTTGATCAAGGTGCTGGATTCGATCCGTCGGGAGGTGGGGGCGGAGGAGGAGGAGGGAATCCCTTCGCTGGGGCGCAAGGCTTTGGTGGCTTCGGAGGTGGAGCGAGCGGAGGAGGATTTGGCGCAGAGTTCAATTTCGAGGACTTGTTCTCTGCTTTTGGGGGTGGAGCAAGAAGAGGGCGAGGGGGTGCACAAAGTAATCCGTTTCAGGGCGAGCAGATCATGGTGGGCGAGAACATAGAGGTGCAGTCGAATATCTCGTTCATGGACGCCGCGAAGGGCGTGCAGAAGGACATCGTTGTGACGCCGCTGGTGCAATGCAAGACGTGTACGGGTAATGGATTGAAGAAGGGCGTTACGCGGAGTCAGTGTAAAACGTGCGACGGGACTGGCACGCGGGTGCATTTTGTGCAAGGCGGATTCCAGATGGCGAGCACGTGCAGCACGTGCGGTGGGACGGGTGTGCAGATACCAAAGAACGGCGAATGCGGAACTTGTAGGGGCAACGGCGCGGTGAGAGAAAGACGGACAGTGACGGTCGATATACCCGGAGGTGTGGAGGACGGTATGCGGTTACGTGTCATGGGCGAAGGCGATTACCCTCCCACTGGTCAGTCCGCCAACCCGAAAGCGCGGACTGAGAAGGGCGATCTTTACGTCTTCATCCGCGTCTCGCCGGACTCGAAGTTCCAGCGCAATGGCTCAGATGTGCTGTATACCGCTTCTGTGCCTCTCACGACTGCTGTGCTGGGTGGCGAGATCAAGATCCCGACCCTAGACGGCGAAGTCAAAGTCAAAGTCGCCACCGGCACGGGCACCGGCGACAAGATCACCCTTCCGGGCAAGGGCATGAAGCAGCTCAGCTCCCGGCGCGGTAATAACGGCGACCTGCGCGTCGAATTCAAGGTCCAGATGCCGAAGTATCTGTCTGTAAACCAGCGGACCATCGTCGAGATGCTGGCGGATGAGATGGGGGACAAGAGCGCCAAGCGGATCATGAACCTGAATCAATTCCGGAATCAGGATACTTCCACTGAGCCGCCGAAGCCGGGGCAGAGTGCGGAAGATCATAAGAATGAGGGGTTCTTGAAGAACATGTGGCATTCGATGACTGGGCAGCATGATAATCTGGGAAAAGAGAAGGAAAGCAGCAAGAACGAGCAGGGTCGGGAACCGGATGAGCCAAAGAAGGCCTCTGGGTCCGGGTCTGGATGAGCTTGGTGATGTATAGTAGGCAATGTATCACTGGAGGGTGACGGCGTAGGCATTGGGTTCTTGACAAGCGTTCTGCGAAAGCATGGCGGGGGAGGGGTCCCGGGTGGACAGGCAGGCAGACATGGCGGGCTGTAAGATGGTCATGTGTACAGTAGACAGGCCTGAGCCGTACATAGATCTCTCGACTCTCGCCCTAGGCGCCGATGTGCAATCCAGTCATTCACGAGTGCCACGAGAGTCATCCCAATTAAGCGCCCGTTAAGCGCCTCGAAGAGCAGTTTAGCCGCCGCCTGGCCAACCCGGTGACCGTTGAGGCCTCTACAGCACTGCTCGGCGTCTCGCCCGTCATGCAAAGACTGGCGGGGCTGGCCAGGCTGTCTGGTGTGCCCGTCGTGTGATTGTTGGAGAATGTTCGGCGGGTAGAGTTAGTGCAAGCGCCCAGTTTGCTCGCGTGGCTTTCGGGAGGAGCACAGGGCTGTGAAGCGGGCCGGCCTTGACCTTTTTGGCGGCCGCATTTGAGGCCGGGTTGTCCCCACGTCACTTTAGCTCAGACCTGTAAACACTTATGTCTTTGTACTTGTAACAGCTGGTTGACCGGATGAACTGGAAAGCAGGAGAGGATATCGCTCAAGAAAGAGACTCAAGTAAAGGTGTCGACGGACCGGGGGGATCGTAAGAGGCCTGTAGGAGTGAACAGGGAGCCTGGGCCGACAGTGACACGACTTCGAGGATGCCTGCTCTGGTGTAGCCGTGAAGCGAGAAGAGGAAGCTTGCTCTGGGGTAGCTGACGGACACCCGCATTCACGGCAGGCAGGGAGGTTGGGGCTTGGCGGATATCAGAGGAGGCACATTTCTTGTGGAAAACATGCTGCGGCCGGGACTCTCGCGACAATTGTCCGCCGCAGCCATGCAGGTCCCGATGCTGTCCAGTCCGTTGAAACAGACGAATGAGATTGACTGGGTCGAGCCGATCAAACACCACATCCGCTCCTCGTACGGCGACGATCCTGCCCGGTATTCGGAGGAATGCAACACTCTCAACCGTCTGCGACAGGATATACGAGGGGCAGGGAAAGACAGCGCAAACGGAAGGGACTTGCTATACCGGTACTATGGGCAACTGGAGCTGCTGGACCTGCGATTTCCCGTGGATGAGAATCATATCAAGATCAGCTTCACCTGGTTCGACGCCTTCACGCACAAGCCGACAAGCCAGTACTCGCTGGCATACGAGAAGGCAAGCATTATCTTCAACATCTCGGCTGTGCTGTCGTGTCATGCGGCGAATCAGAATCGGCACGAGGATACCGGGCTCAAGACTGCGTACCACTCGTTCCAGGCGTCTGCGGGCATGTTCACTTACATCAACGAGAACTTTCTTCATGCACCTAGCACGGATCTGAGTCGGGAGACGGTCAAGACGTTGATCAGCATTATGCTGGCTCAGGCACAAGAAGTCTTCATCGAGAAGCAGGTGTTGGACAGGAAGAAGCCGGGTCTGCTGGCGAAGCTGGCGGCGCAAGCGGCTTACCTCTATGCGCAGGCGGTGGAAGGCGTGCAAGACAACGTGTCAAGAGCTATCTTTGAGCGGGTGTGGTTACTGATGGTGCAGGTCAAGCAGCACCATACGGCTAGCTTGGCGCAGTACTACCAGGCTGTAGCCGACTATGAGGCGAATAGCTACGGACAGGCTATCTGCAGGTTACAAGCCGCGCAGAGCGCCAACAAGGAAGCTATACGGCTGGCCAACTCGTTCCCGGGGAGTGTGCCGTCGAACAGCAATCTAACGTCCGAGACAGGGACAGTACTCGCGGACATGACGAAGAAGCACACGTCCGCGATACAAGAACTCCTCACGGAGTACATTCGCGACAACGACATGATTTACCATCAACCAGTACCGTCAGAGAACAATCTGCCGAGCATACCGAAGCTTCCGGCAGCGAAAGCGATACCCGTAAGCGAGCTCTACCAAGGTCAAGACATCCAACGTATCATCGGGCCGGACATCTTCCAGCGCATAGTACCAATGTCCGTCACGGAGAGCGCAAGTCTGTACGACGAGGAGAAAGCTAAGCTTGCCCGCGCCGAAGCCGAGCGGGTGGAGACCGCAGACGACGAGCTCGCGACGTCCTTGGACTACCTCAAGCTGCCCGGTAGCCTCAACATCCTCAAAGGGGGACTCGACCAGGAGAGCATGGGCGTGGACGAGGACTTCAGGAGCTGGTGTGGCGACCTCTCCGGCCACAGTCCATTTGCACCGACGTTCGATCAGCTGCGAGGAGACAAGCAGAGCGTGCTGTCGACTTTGGAGAGCTGCACGAAGTCGCTTGATGTGGAGGAGTCGGTGTGCGAGAAGATGCGGAGTAAGTACGGTGGCGAATGGACGCAGCAGCCTTCGAGCCGGCTGAACTCGGTATTGCGGACGGACGCTCGACGGTACCGGGCAGCGGTCGAAGAGGCCTCCACGAGCGATGCGCAGCTATTCAATTCGTTTCGGCAGTATGAGTCGGACTTTGATGAGATGCGGTCGGCGGGGGAGACGGACGAGGCGGATGTGCTGTACCAGCGGGCGATGATCAAGGCGGGTGCTGGTAAGAAGGGTGTTGCAAGTCCTGGTGCTGCGGAGGAGGGCAATCTACTCGATGACGACTTTGCCGATGATGCGAGGCAGAGTGTTGCCGAGCAGATTGAGCGGGTGGAGGAGCTGATGCGGAAGCTGCAGCTTGTGAAGCGGGAACGACAGCAAGTGCTGAAAGACTTGAAGGACAAAGTACGCTTGATCATTCTTCGCCTTCAATATCCAGTTGCTAATCTGGTCGCCTAGATACACAACGACGACATCAGCAACGTGCTAATTCTCAACAAGAAAGCCATCACAAACCAGGAAGCGCAGCTTTTCAAGTCCGAGTTGGAAAAGTTCCGGCCGCACCAGAATCGAATACTGCAAGCGAATCACAAGCAGTCCTCGCTCATGAAGGAGCTTACACGAACATATGGAGACCTGTTACAAGACAAACGGGTCAGATCCGAGCAGAACAAATACGAATCTTTCTCCCGGCAACGTAACGCGGTGCTCGGCAAGTACCGGAAGGTATACCAGGCGTACACTGACCTGCAGGACGGCTTGTCGCGAGCACAGCAATTTTACGATGAGATGCGGGACACAGTTGACAGCCTGAAGAAGAACGTCGAATCGTTTGTTGAGAATCGAAGAAGTGAAGGCGGCCAGTTACTCAGCGCGATTGAAGCAGCGAAGGGCAGCGGCGCTGACCAAGAGCAAGCACGACTGAAAGAGCTGATGGAGCGTATGAGTGTCAGCCCCGCGACGCAGTCTTCCAACTCGCCAGTATCGAGTATGGGAGACGGTCGCATGTCCGCTCCCGCGCATCGCCCCACACCACTTCAGCCACAGACCGCGTACAACTCGCAACAACCTCTCTACAATCCCGCTGCCAGTCCCCCAATCACGCCGCGCTACCAAAGCAATGGCATGCAAACCCCACAGTACAACGGGCAACCACAGTACCAGTCCACCCCCACCAACGGCAATTTCCAGCAACATCAGCCACAGCGACCTCAGAGCTACAACACCCAGCCTCAGCACCAGCAACAACAGCCCCAAGACCGCGCCAGCTCCTACAACCCCAACGCCTACGGCCCCGTCTCCTCCCCGCCCGCGCATCAACAGTACTTCTCCCCCCCACCCGGCCAACAGTACAGCAACGCCCAACAACCCTCTACCACCCAGTACGGCCAGCAACAGCAGCAAGCTCCGCAACAACAGTACAATGGCGGCCCGAACGTCCCCGCTGGCTGGCACCCGCCTCCGCCACCGCCAGGTCCGCCGCCAAGTCAGGACTACGGCGCTATGAGTGCGAGTCAGTATCCTGCTGGACCCGGAGGGTACGCTGCCGATCCGAGGAGAACTGCGGCGCAGCAGATGGGTGGGGGTGGGGATACTGGTGGGGATCCGTGGGCGGGGCTCAGCGCCTGGAAGTGAGTGTGCCTGGGATGGGATGGGATGTTCTCAGGGGCCAGGTGGTGTGTTTGCGTTGTCGTCACGCCCACATAGGTACGGGTGTGGGTACAGCATAGCTTATAGTTTCACAGCATGGTTGATTAGCGTATGTAGGTGAAGATCCGTAAGGGCGAGAAGCTATTTGCTGAAGCAGGTACCTGTTAGTCACCTCGTTGGCGCTAGAACATGTGCATGAGCCGTCTTAAGTTGAATACACAGACTGGCTTCGGGACTGCACACGCGAACAGAGAGTACAAGGGATATGAGCACGAGGTGTGATTAATGCGTTGCCGAAATAGGATATCATCATTCATCGCTAACGCTAGCTATAGGTAGCACACACATGTACCTCTGATACCTTGGCACATCCATTCCGTGACTTCAGTCCTCAGGCCGATCATCTCCCATTGGCTTTGTTATGGGCGCTGTCATGTTGCCGAAATGTATGGGTCCTGCAGCGCTGGTCAGCTTGGTGGGCGATCGTGCTATGCAGGCGTACACGTACTGTTCCTTGAATTATGGTAAGTGGAGTGTCTCCATTGGCGTTGGGAAGTGGTCACGCGGACATGCTTACTGGAGCAGCACACATCCGACGGACGTGTCGAACCTCGTAGTCCGCGTCACGTCGACCGAAGCTGAAGGCCAAGTTATTGTTGTCCCACAAAGTGGAGACGAACGCCGCGTCCGAACAGGCCGCTGCATGGCTGTTGCGAGCAGCGCAAGTCCACTGGACTCGAATCAAGCTTGTAGGCATTCAAGGCTTCTTCACGCCCGAAGGAAGAGATCGCATCCGGAATGCTTGGTCTGCAAGTCAACATCAGCATTACTCTGAGACGCGAAAGGGAAGCGAGTATATCATCGGACGATACGACAATGTTCTTACCCTGGTGCCTGACTTTGTACACCAGCTCGACAACGACGTCCGTTTCGCTCACGGCTGCGCTGTTGAAGTTCTTCCGTACCGCCAAAGCCAGTACCTCCTTTGGTACTCGTCGCTTGTCTTTCCGCCTGGCCATGGTTGGTGATTGCCGACCAATGCCCGGGTTCGTCAGCAGTGCTTGGTTGTATGGTGACGCGAAAGCGGCGGGCGTGGTGAGACTGTGCGCGACCCGATAGGTGTTGAGCATTGCTGTAGACGCTGTACCCCATGCCATCTGCACGGAATCGTGTCGTCAGCTCCCGAACGCATGGCTACATTCGTGGATGGTGTGGTCGAAGCGTACCCCCGTGCTCTGGATGGGACCAGCGACGTTGCCGGACTCAGAGGTCGCAAGCGCCAGCTCTTTCAAGCCACTTCCAGCCTGCTGCGCAGCGATCGCACCGTTGCTGAGCCTGCTCCTAGCATGCGCCATGGCAGCGACCTGACGCTCTCTCGCTGTCGATGCTTCAGCGCGCAACTCCTCGTTCGCCGGACGCGACTTGGCCGGCGGCATGCCGTCTAGACTCGCTCAGATCTAGGGGGGGCCACTGCGAGTGTGTAGTCAAGGCATACCAGTCGCATTTGCAAAATGTTCCAGGGGGAGTTGCTGTTGCAATCGCATGTATCGTCTGGACCATGTCGCGTACCTGACGTTGTTGGACGGAGGTGTGCGGCGGTGCGGAACTGGTCCGCTTCGACGCGCTCAGTCCGGGCCAACTTCACTTGCTTCTTGTGAAGGGATCCTAGTTGCTTTGGATTACATGGTCTCGCCGCGAGAGCATGACGGTCGCTTTCAGGTCAGACTCGGGATGAATCATGCGGCGTGTTGAGTGGCACACCGTACAGCTCAGGTTCCCGGCACATCGACACAAGGCGTCAGTGAATCTGCACGACCACAACCAACTGTTCCCAGCTCCACGGTCACAGTGTGCCCGAGAGAGTGTATGCAAAAGCGTGTGTCAGGAGAAGGGGGAGCGGAGAGATCGTGCTCACATCTACGTGATTGCGGGCTGAATGGCATGAACGTATGAACGTAATTGGGGATCAGCGCATGCCTCCGGACCTCACCACCCCGTACGCTCCAGGTCAAGCTCTCCTCACTCGCTCGCTCATCTTTCGGTATGGCATCGTCATTCGCTGCTGATCCAAGAATACACTGTTCACGTTGTCGAATCGATCTTCCAAAACCATTGAACTCCCTTTACAAACCCCGGCTCCAAGACTTCATTGATCTCAAACCTCGTCAGTGCGCAATTGGGTGAGTAAGTACTTGGCCGGCCCTTGCTCACTGAATTTGCACTTTCTTGCCTCTTCTCCACTCACAACTTTCTGCGTCAGCATGTGAGATCTCCAAGCCGCCTCACTTCACTTGCAGGGTTTACCACGAACTAGTCATCATGCAGCTGACAATAAGAAGCTGCGGTCCACGACAATACCTTCGCGGTACAGCTCCCTTCACTGCAACACCTCATGGTCACAATGCTGTACACCACCCAGAACTGATCACCTCTACGCTTCGATATAGCCTCCCGCGATGGTGCTCACCTACGAATCTGACGACCCTCATAGCGGTACGACCCAAACACTGCACCACAATCTCCACGTAAGTGCTATGCACTTTCCGAAGCAAGGTAAGGCCCTCCAATCTTCTGTTCCACGCTTCGATCCCACTGTCGCTGGCTTCCGACCAAATGACATGGACGTCGCGCTTTACACACCGCCTGCACTGGCCATAGCCACTTCTTCGGGCAACTCCTATGGCTTCACCGATATGGAGCGGTACAACCTCGATTCCAGCATGAAATACGCCAGCGAGATTGCCCGTATCGACTACTACACCCAACGCAACAGATGCGAGATGGACGCGACGAATCACACAGTGCAGATCCTGCAGACAGAACTCAGCCAGCTGCGCAAGGAGGTACGTAAGGCCGCTCCCGCTGAGGAGGTGGCGCTCGCCACGCGCGGACTCGACTATCTTGAGCTGGTCCCTCCCCCAGAGGTTATGCTGGAGAGGTTTGAACCGCATATTGTCGCTCAGGTGTACATTGAGCAGGCCGAGCTTGCGGAGAAAACCGCTAAGAAGCTGCGGAGCGAGGTCAATGAGATGCTTGGATTCAGTCGGGCTGTGAACGATAGGGAACGTCCGGAGCCGATCCAAGAATCTCCGTCCGCTGTGCTCGACAGCAAAGAACCTACTCCAGGTTCTGCGAAGAGGTCCAAGCCGGACGTCCACGTCGACATTCAAGTACAAACCTCAGTCGACGTGGCAAGCCAAACCGAAGCTTGGCAGCCTCTCGCTGTCCGCCAGATGTCGCCACCCCCCGCCCTCGAAATCCCACTCACTGACCAGGCCACCTTCACGTGGGAGTTCCTCGCCAAAGAGCTCGGCGGCTCGCAGTGGTCTCCCAGTTTCTACTTCATATCGACGGGCTCGAAAATCCCTTCTCAGACCTACTGGCTGCTGGAGCGCGAGTGGGAGCCCTTCCTGCCATCCGGACCTGGCCTGCACGGTGCCAAGCTATCACCTGTGTTCAACGATTCGGAATTCGAGCCAGGTCAGTGCCCGGATGTTCATAATCTCATGGACGTCCCGGTTTTCGTCATGGAGGCGGGGTCGGACAAGTACACGTACTACGGGCAGTACGATCAGCGGCGATATAGCGACAAGCTCGACTACGACCGTGTGATGGAGACAGTACCGGAGAAGGTGCGACACAGGTGGGCGAATAGCCTCGCGGATCCAGGAAGACCAGAGTGGGTCACCAAGACTCTGATGGAGCAGTTCTGGCCCCGTCCGAAGTACGAAGGTCCGCTTCCAACGGATTCGGCGGTTGCGACTCCCACTGCCGGTGTTGAGTTTGACAGAAACATCGACGCTGCCCCGCTCGAGAAAGCAGTCCTCCACGGTCTGACTGCGCACGCGGAGGAATTGAAGAAGTGGGAGAAGGACGCCAAGATGAGGGTCAGCTTCCTCAGCGCGGAGGACATCATGCAGGCGTACGCCAAGGCGGATGCGGATGCTGAGCCGGGCATGAGATTGTGGTGGGAGTATCTGGAGTGCGTCGGATACAAGCAGGACTTCTACGATTTTCTCGTGAAAGCGCAGGATACGGCACGGGTGCAGAAGAAGCCGAGGCGAGGGCAGGTGCAGATGGCCGCCAAGGCTGCGAATCCAGTCACATCAAACAGCGACAAGGCGACAACTGAAGTCTCGGGAGCCTCGACCAGCAGCAGCCGTGTTCTCTCCTATCCCGAATATTACTACGACGAGCCAGTGGCACACTGGGAAATCTCGTCCAAAGTCGCGGAGCCGAAGACACCCACGCCGGTTCCACGCCAGATCCGGGCCCAAGAAGGCCCGCGTCTCATCATCGACAGCTCTCCCACCCCCAGCAACAGCAGCGCCAATCACAAAGGCAAGGCGGTAGGCCAACACGTCTCCACGGTCGTTCACCACCCAGACGCCGACCACGTGTTCACACCTGAGCCGCACATCTCATTCTCGAAAACAGGCGACATGGGCTATGGTAGAAGCCAATTCGTCGACTGCAAGCCGCTCACCGACCCGAGAGGGAGGCCCAACCGCAATGTCGTCAAGAATGGCGATGTCGAAGCCGCGATGAGGAGGTTCCAGCAGGCTACCACCAAGGTTGCCGCCAAGGCTACCGCGAGTAAGAAGGCTGGAGTCGGCAATGGCAATCCCAATGGTAGTGGCGGTGGGAACAGTAAGGCCAACGGCGGCAGCAACGGCACGGCGTACGTTTCTCTTCCTCCGCATCTGCGCGCTAAGAAGCGAGACGGCCGTGATGGTGTCTAATCCTTGTTCTGCGGCAGGCGAAAGAGCAGAAGGCAGAAGCGAGAACAAATGGGGAAGTATGCAGGCGTCGAAGACAGCAGAGGCAGCAGACATGACATGTGGCGAGATAGGGAGGCATCATACGCCCCAATGAGCGTAGTGGCGAGATGCAATTATCATTTGCATATCCGACGAAGTCGGCAAGCAGGAAAGGCAAGAAGTGTGGGCGGAAAGAGCGTGCGTTTGAGAAGAGGCGATGAGATCGTGGAATAGGCTCTTGCCACTCTCGGGACGTGATTATAATTCAGCATATGGCATGGCTCGAGAGATCCGAGAACGTTCATGACCCCAAATTTACTACTCATTTCACCAAGAGCGTTTCTGCTTTCCCAGCCCTTCCGTCCTTACGCCTGCTCCTGCCCGTGCCCGTGACGCCATACCATGCTCTCAATGTACATACTCGCCATTCGTTCCCAGTTCCCGGCGTCAAACCCCACCCGGACCGCACCACCGCCCTATGAAAGCTGCACACCCATCCTCCTCGGCCCCAGATATAGCAGTCCACCGATCCCCATCATCCCCAGCCCAATCCACCACACCCGATCGGCATTGATCATATGCACCACGCCGCTGCGCTCGCCCAGTTTCCCGTTCTCAGACGCCATCTTCGCTTTCCAGCTCAGCGGGACCTCGGCATCCAGACTCCTCCTCAACTTGCTTCCGCTCGTGGACTTGGCGCCCGCCGTGGAGGAAGCGGAGGTGGGGTTGAGGGTCGTGGTGGGCAGCATTTGCGGGGGCGAGTAGACGAGGTACATGGGGTTCATGGGCGCGCCATCGAACTTGAACATGTCGAGGCGGCCGATGCCGTGGTAGGGGTCGGTGTAGACGGAGTAGCGCTGTAGGTAGGACAGGTTAGTCAGTGTCACATGTCCTGTGCCGTCATGTGCAGCCGGACGAGATGCCCGCGCCATCTACTGCCACTGTATGTGCGAATGTGTATGAACGTACCTGGAACAGCTCCGTCTGGTTGTATCGCGTGTATACCGCGTTGTTGTACTCGCACGGACTACTCAACAATTGCCGCCCATCGACCGCTATGGGCGTCAGACTCAGACTCCCGTTCGCGTTCATGACCCAAGCCCCGTGCTGCCATTGCATGATCCCGCTAGGACACGCCGGGTTCTGAGGGTTGGCGATGGCGCGGTAGTAGGCTTCTTCGTAGTGGCCGTCGCCGGTGAAGGAGTAGGAGATGCCCGTGCGGGAGGGCTCGATGAGACGCTCGTTCAGAGGATCGTAGAAACCCTGGTGAGCGTGTCAATATGGTACAATGTGCTATACCGACGACTTGGTGGGTGGTGTCTTACGGGTCCGGTGAGGGTCTGGTTGGATTTGGTGGACCATGTGCCTATGAGGTCGTACGGCCATGTTTGCGCCGCGGCGGGGGCGGCCAGGAGGAGCGCAGTGGCGAGGGAGGTGTAAAGGAGCATGTTGGCCGGTGATCCTGTTGGCCGAGTCGGAGTGGCAGACAGTTAGCAAAGGTGTTGTGGGGGTGATGGAGGAATCGGATGTGGTTTCTTGTTCGTTGCGATGGGAGGGGAGGCGTAATCGAACGCGGCTAAGGCTGACCAGGGTCTCAGCCGCGGGACCGTTTCAACAACGTCGGGTTGAAGAGTATCTACAACATCTGGACGGGTAGTTCCAGACTACATGTGGGTACGTGTGCAGGGCATCTCATAGAGAAGGATCTGCTGGAACTGGACGTAACACCAGACTCTGGCGATGATGAATGCGCGCTTTGGCGATGCGGCGATGTCTGGCTCAACGCATCACCACCACTTCGCCACTTCACGCATATGAGACCCTGCAGATCTCACCTCACTTCACGAACCACCGAATAGCCATGTCGACAGAGACTGATCAGGCCAAAAGGGCGCTCCGGAAAGCTATGAAAGCGCGCCTCGCTAGTCTTGACGAAGCAGACGTAGCGGCGCAATCGCGGACAGCCCAACAGTCCATCCTCTCGTTACCGCAGTATCAAAGCGCCAGCAGAGTAGGCATCTATCTGTCAATGCCCATGGGCGAAGCGCGGACAGATCTTCTTATCTGCGATGCGTTGGGTAATGGGAAACGGGTGTACGTGCCTTACATTTACTCGCATTCAAAGCCTGGTATGAACGCTGGCACAAGCAAGGTGATGGATATGCTGCGAATGTCGTCTGTCAAGGAATACGAAGGATTGCAACGGGACTCCTGGGGGATCCCGCAATTACCGCACGATGGTGCGGAAGGGATGAAGAACGCCATGGGTGGATTGGGCCCCTCGAAGCCCGCCAGTACTAATTCTACGCCGGAGACGAATGAGGATCGCAACGAAGACGGCGGGCTCGATCTCATTGTCGTTCCAGGTGTGGCTTTCGATACGCAGATGAACCGAATGGGTCATGGAGCGGGCTTTTACGATAGATTCTTGACGCGATGGTGTGAGGATGGCGAGCGCAAGAAGCCTTTCTTGGTTGGGCTGTGTCTCGCTGAGCAAGTGCTGCCGAACGGGCAGATACTAATGCAGGAGTGGGACTGGAAGGTTGATGCTATTGCGGTCGGTGACGGCAGGCCGCTGACTTCGAAGGATGATGCATGAGCGGTGTACAGTTACACGCCAAATTGTCTTCGGGGTATCCGCTTACTTTCGACGAGCACCTATACGTGCACCCTCGCTGCTGCTTCCGACCTGCTTCCCATTGACCATTATTCGCCGAGTCCTCAACCCTTTCCGCCATCTCGTTGCGTAATCCTCCGTTCGCTTCGAGCGAGCACTGCCAGCCAGCTCCTACGCGCCGCACGCCAGGTGGCCAGTGCCAACCATACGCTCGATACGTTCTTGCTCCCTTTTCCATCTGACCCTCAGCTCAGACTCTGTATCAAGCACACGTTGTCACCCTTCAGCAATATTTGCCCTAGAGCGTACGCATTAGTCCAGACCGCCATGGCACGATCACTTATCCACGTACCCAATTCCCTCCTCCCACCGTTCTCTCCTGTCTCTGGTGTCGGATCCGCTTTTGTAATCTGCCTGACCTCCACCGCTTCGTCTACGACCAAGTTCATGAATTCGTCGAAGCCGCGGATCTTGCCCTCGATGCGGATTCCGAGTTGCTCGTACAGCCAGATCTGCACGGTGCTGTGTTGTTGGAGGAGCTTGAAGATGAAGTTGATTGGGGGAAGTAGCACTTTGCGACCGCCTCCGCCGCCGCGACGGTCGCCCATTGCGTTGGTGAAGGTTGAGTGGTATGTGGTGGTAGTCGGGATACCGCCTGCGCAAGTGCGCCGAGCTCGGAGTCGCGCAGATGGTTGCTCGGGTCGTTTCAGAAGTCTTCACTTGGATGCTTCGGGCGGCACGAGTTGGTGAGATGCGGGTGTTCAGACTATCGCGCCCATGTTCGTGGTGTCTCTACATGCACTTTCACACGGCGCAACCCGAGTCATGCAAATCGCCCCAGCTTCCTTTTCTGTCAGTGCGCGTCTGGGACGTGGGGCAGCTTTGCGCCCGCGGTCCCAAACCATCAAAGCGAACACGTCCGCAGACACTCACTAGCAATCGACTTCACCTTCACCAGCTCATTGCTCAGTCCTTACCGAAAGCGAGCAACCGAACGACATAGACTGCTGCAACATCACTCTCAGCTCACCGACCGGCAACCAGCCACCACTATCACCCCACCAGCACCATGGCGGTAGCGGCCACCATGAACGGCGGCGGGCAGCAAGCGTTCGCCCCAGTGCTATCTGCCCTAGCGACCATGTCTTCCAACGCCAACCGGTCATCCAAAGGCCAAGCCCACGAGTACCTGGAGCGATACCAGAAGTCAGAGGAAGCGTGGAACAGCACATTCGCGATCTTGCAGTCACCACAGGCGACAGACGAGGCGAAACTGTTCGCAGCGACGACGTTGAAGGGAAAGGTATGTGGGTAAGTTGCGGCAAGCCAAGGGCTGCTGCAGTGTGCTGACCAGCAGTGCCAGATCATCTTCGACTTCCACCAGCTACCCCGAGAGACCCTGCCGCAACTCCGCGACACTATGCTTTCTCTACTAGCGACCTATGCGAAGGGTCCGAAGCCCATTCGGACACAGCTTTCAGTATGCCTCGCAAACCTCGCGATTCAGATGCTTGAGTGGAAGAACGTGCTAGAGACTGTAGTCAGCAGGCTGGGAACGGATCCGGCGAGCGCCGCGTGCCTGCTCGAGTTCTTGCACGTGCTACCTGAAGAGGTGACAGAAGGGCGGAAGATCAATCTCACAGAAGACGAGCTGCGAGACCGGACAGTGGAGCTGCTGGAGGATAACGCACAGAAGGTGCTGCAGCTGCTCGCCCAGTACGCGCAATCGTCGCCACAGGCTGCAAAGAATTCACAACTGATGGAGTGCATCACGAGCTGGATACGGGAGGTACCGCTCAATGCCATCGTGCACTCGCCGCTCATGGAAGTGGTGATGGGTGCGCTTCAGTCAGACTCCAGCTTCGACTCGGCCGTGGAGTGCCTGTGTGCGATCTTTAAAGAGACCAAGGATGTGGACGAGAATTTGGATAATATCAAGGCGCTCTACCCACGTTTAGCAACGCTACAGCCCAAGATCGGCCAGGCTGCTGATGCGGAAGACTGGGATACGTTCAAGGGCGTGACACGGGTCTTCGCTGAAGCTGGCGAGGCGTGGTGCGTGCTCGTCGCGAGGCAAGCACAGCAGTTCCGCGGGCTTTTAGAGGCGGTGTTGGAATGCTGTCTGAGGGATCGCGAGCGGGAAGCACTCAGCCAGACATTCAACTTCTGGTACGAACTCAAACAGTACATCACATTGGAGCGATACATGGAAGCCCGGCTGCAATTCGTCGATCTCTATTCGAAGCTCGTGGACATCATGATTGGTCACCTTCAGTACCCGAGACCAGAGTCCGGCGATGACAGCACGACCGATCTATTCGAAGGCGACCGAGAAGCGGAAGACAAGTTCCGCGAGTTTCGACACCAGATGGGCGATGTACTGAAAGACTGCTGCGAAGTCATCGGCGTCACGGAGTGTTTACAGAAAAGCTACGTCTTGGTCGAGCAATGGGTCGCGCAATATGGTCCCCAGGCTCAGCACGGCAAAGTGCCGCACTGGCAACGACTCGAGGCGCCGCTCTTCTCATTGCGAGCAATGGGAAGGATGGTTCCAAAGGACGAGAACATCATGCTACCGCGCCTCATACCGCTCATTGTGCAAATACCGGATCACGAGAAAGTCCGCTTCCAGGCTGTCATGGCGCTGGGCCGGTATACCGAGTGGACTTCAGAGCATCCAGATACTTTGCAGGACCAGCTAACGTTCATCATGGCCGCGTTTCACCACCCCAGCAGTGAGGTGGTCCGGGCCGCTGCACTCAGCTTCCGATTCTTCTGCAGTGATTGCCGGGACCTACTAAAGGGCTTCATGCCGCAACTGCAGCAATTCTACGAGCAGGTGATCATCTCGCTACCCAGTGCGAGCCAGGAGGAGGTCACGGAAGGCATCGCGGCTGTGCTTGCGAAGCAACCCTTGGACACGATCTACAACTCGATGAAGCTCTGCCTTGACCCGGTCGTCAAGCGCTTGATGACCATGGCGCAGGTGGCGAATGACAAGCCGCAGAAATTGGCCATTGCGGACCACCTCAACCTCATCACTATCATCGTCCAGGAAGTCAAACCCTACGTTGAGCCCTCGGCTCCTATGCACCCGTGCGTCGAGTACTGCAAAGAACTCTTCCCAGTCTTGGCCGCCATCTGCGAGAGGTTCGTGGACTTTGTGCCGATTGTTGAGCGCATATGTCGGTGTTGGCGATACATGGTGCTCTCGTACCGCGTTCATGTGTCACCACTGCTGCCTCAATTGGCTGAAAAGCTATCGGCAGGTTTCACGGCAAGTCGGCAAGGCTGTTTCCTTTGGGCCACCGACAGCATCGTACGCGAGTTCAGCGACGTGAGCGCGTACGTCCCGGAATCTACCGCGCAGGCCATCTACTCCTTCTACGCACAACAAGCCACAACATTTCTTCGCGCGCTAAACGACCTTCCGCCCGAAGAGCTTCCGGACGTCATCGAGGATTTCTTCCGGCTGTCGGCGGACGTACTGCTCTACCATCCCGACCGCCTGCTCACTTCCCCACTCATCGCCCCCATTCTGTCCGCGGCTTCGACTTCCTTGACGCTGTTGAAAGAGGAGCCGCTGATGGCAACACTACACTTCCTCCGCGACATCCTGGCGTACTCCGGCCCGGACGCGCCTTCCTCGCACTTCAACCCAGACGACGGGACGTACACGCCTCGTCCCAACCCAGCGTCCGTCCGCACCGCCGTTCGCGCTCTCACGCTCGCGGAAGGCGAGACGCTCGTCCAACGCTGCCTGACCGGTATGATGTACACCTTCCCTGCCGACTGCTTCCCGGACGCTTCGGGCGTGCTGCTCGCGCTTTTCCAAAACTTACCCAATGAGACTGCGGGCTGGACGGCCAAGACGGTCGGGATGTTGCCGCCTGGATCTATTGCACCGCAGGAGCAGGAAAGGCTGTTGAGAAATATCCAGCAAAGAATTGATAGTGGGGAGCAGAGGCGGATCAGAGCTTTGGTGCAGGACTTCACGAATGCGTACCGGCGGAGAAATGTCGCGCCTCGGGAGGGATTGGGGAGGTTGGAGGGGACGAGGTTTAGGTTTGCTGGGTGAAATGGGGGTGGCGGCTGAAGGCCGGCGACGCAGGCATGTGGCGAAGGAGCGGATATGCAGATGGGAATGCATGGCCGTCCTCGAAGCTAAGGTACGACGGTCGCGCCGTCTAGTCTTTGGGAGAGATGTTTAGAGAGGCAGACAGACGATATCCAGCGAATGACCACTACCAATCTTATACTACTTGCTCAATACTGGATGAGTACATGATCAAGAAATACTGGCTGGTTCTGGTGACTACCGGTGGTGACGACCACGGGACTTGGGCTGCTCGGTCCGCGGTGATATCGATAGTAGCCATTCTGCGAACATGGGCCAGTGATCACCGACATACTCGCAAGACCGGCGAAGTTGCTGAGTAACTCGAGCGATCGGCATCGAGTGCCACATCGATAAGAGTGTCACGTCAGGCAGTAACGACGCACATGTCATTGGAGGCAGAACGGCAGCTTGTCGAGCTATACGCTCGCTTGCGTGTAGAAGAAGAAGTGCTTTGTAGTGTTCCGAGCGCCGGGTGGGGTGGGGGCGTTGCGTGACTTGTATTCCAGCGATCTGGTGCACGGGGGCTGAAGCAGGCAACGAAGAACCCCGCCTCACTTTTGTGCTATCTGACCAGCAGTAGTATGGTGGTCGTCCAGTTACTGGCAATGCTGGTGGCATTTAGCTATTTGCATAGCCGCGGTCTGCGCGTCAAATCTCACTGCTGGCCATGAGCCACTAAGATTCGTACGATCTCCGGGTCCAGTACAGATAAAATCATCGTGCCTCGAGTAGACACGAGAGGACTCAGCTCAAAGCCGAACTCGTAGTATTGTTCACGCGCCATTCATGACAGTGCATAGATCGGACCGTCTAACGACGGTCGCCGCGGCCTTGAACGTTCACACCGATCGACGCTACGGTAAGACCATGCTACGAGAGTGGGGTGTTTCAGAGATGCGCGATGTCGTCTGCCGCTGTCGGTGTTGAACCATCTGAAGATGGGGCCTATTTACCGGCCTGGAGACCGGTGTTGCACATGCCGGAGCAGATTTCAGCTAGCAGTACCTTAGTTGCCTTCATATGCCTTGGCTTCTTTCGCCCTGACATACACTGTGGCTTGACGGCAAGCCTCTTCGATGGGGCCAATATCTAGATCCAGCTGCGACGGTTTATCATTTGATGAGGCAGTGTGTGTCACGGGCGTACGGGCAGTACGTGAGAGTGAGACGGTGTATCATGCAGAGGGTAGCCGATACCTGCGCTTTGACGAATCGACTAGAGACGCTTGAGTGCAGTCACTGGGGTCCGAGATGAAGGGACCGCGCCCGCCTGCTCCATCGGGCTCGTGGGGTGCGGTCGGCAGGTGATGTTGTGGCGGTGGTGGTCGGGGAGGGAAGGCTATTCGCTGGGCCCGCGCCGTGCCCTGCCGTCACGCCGCAGGCGGACGGCGGCGAAGTCGGCGAGACAGCCAAGATCAGCCAATGATGCCAAAGTGGAAGTGATGGCACGTCGTTGGGTTGCAGGAGGGTCGGGGTCTCTAACCTGGTGTAGACTAGCAGGTGTGAGACTCGTGCTCTGGCGGACCGCGCCTTTGACGACCTGCTTCAGGTAGAATAACGGCACTTCACTCACTTCTTCCTTTTCGCCCTGAAGTCCTGTCTGCGCATTTCTACGCTGCCTTTGTCACTCGTCGGGGGACGCACGTCACTGTTCGACATGGCTTCGACATTACCCAGTACGTGCATCCCTTGAGCAGCGAAAGCGTGGCATGCATTCGCCCCAAAGCACCCGGACCAGTCCAGTCAGTGGCAAACTCGAGAGCTACAGGGAGGATATATATGTGTAGCCCTTCTAGCGCCTGCAAAACGGTTGTGCATCCCCCGTTCGGTGCTACAGCATATCAAGCCACACCATTTCGCTGTTCGGTTTGGTCCAGCCCACACCAACCGCTGTATATGAGGAAGGCTTGGAGACTACCGACTTGCACAGGCCGACGACATGGAACTCCACCACCGCCAACATGTGGACGACATGCGCTTCGCGTACGGGAGCAGCACAATGTCAAGGCATCTGGAAGACTCGAGGAGCGAGCGATCATATGGCACTGGCAGCGACAGAACGTACTCCACGCAGCCCACGGAATGTTCCAGCATTCCCTCCCGGAGGACGCCCCGGGTGCACTACAACACCGTCGGCAGCAAGTCCGTAGAACAGCCGTCGCGGTTCTTCGAGGACAGACACCCGGAGTCGAGCCCGCGCGCGTCGGTGGCGACCTATGCCTCCACGGTGCAAAGCGAGGAGGAGCCCGCTGAAGAAGAGCTGCCCGAATATGACCCGCCGGAATATTTCATCCAGCTAGATAATTCTTCGGTCATCGCTGCAAGCCCGGTCGACTTCACGGCTCTCTTCCCTTCCCAACGACGGCTGCTGGTCCATCATGATGACTCTTCGCCTGACGGCAGCATGAATCTTCGTGTCGACACCGAAGTATATTCCGGCGGCCGAAAATGCGACATGACGCTCTTCCATCTACGTATGCACGACCTCACGACCCGCGAGTTCTCTTTGCGTCGATATTGTCGCGATTCCGGCCGTGAAGTCTGCCATACGACCCTGAGACACCACAAAACCGCAGCACCGAAGAGGCCAAGTTTCCAGCGGTCACTCAGCAATGTCCTCAACATCATGAGGCCAAAGTCAGAGTCACGTGCACCTACGCTGGACAGTCTCAAGCGCAACGACTCTGGCTATGGCTCGCTGCATTCCGCTATGGCAGACGACGACGATCGACCGCGCACGGCTGGTAACACGGCAATGCAACCGCTACAACCGCTGAGTGATGTTGTGAAGCTGGAGTTTTCGAACTACGCGCATGTTGATGTCAAGCGAAGTGGTGGAAAGGGTCACAGGCGCTACGAGTTCGAATACTGGGGTACATCTTACGCATGGAAGCGGATTGTTCGCAAGCAGAGTGGTCGCAAGCAAGTGTCTTTTCGCCTGGTGAAGGCTGGCAACGACCATGTTTTGGCATATATTATTCCGATCGATCCTTCGACGACTCGTGGTGAGGAAGAATTGAGTAAGGGTGGTTGGGTGCCGCCTTGTTCGATGTGGCTCGCCGACGACAACATCGTCCGAGGCGAGAAGGATGCAACAGAGTGGGTAGATTTCCATGTGCATATGCCCGTGACTCTGGCTGACATGCCTCCCAGTGTCGTGATAGCATCCGGTTTGATCGCTCTAGCGGACGATTCGATTCGAACACTCTTTCACGCCAAGGCATTCAAACAGATGTTTGCTTCAGGACCAAAACTACATCATGTGGGCGCCGATCATGTCGAGCCAAGGCGCCTCATCAACGAGATGTTACGACACAACACAGACCCGGCTCCCCGAAGTCGCCCGTCATCGAGTCGAGGACCAGTTATGAGCGGTTCATCGCATCGAGGACAGGCAAATAGCACCTCGAGCACTGCCGGGTCGCGGATGCCAGCTGGCAGCACACGATCCAGCTATTCACGACATTAATCACGAGCCCCAGCACGGCGTCACGAAAAAATACAAAGGTGTCAACGCCCTACAATGTGTACGAAAAGATCACAACGACAGCCTCACAACCTCCAGAACGCGCCACAGTCCCAACGGGAAAACAAACACCTCTTTCGGCGAGTCGTCGCACGGTGCGACGTCTCATCACCATTGATGGTTGGGTCCGTCAAGGCCCTTGAGGCGTGACCGCTCTTCCGTACGACTTTGCACAACAATGCAGGTTGCCGTGGGGATTCGAGTTCCTCTTTCGGTTTATTCTACGTGTACTTTGGTTTGCTTCATCAACGCTCAGCGGTATCGACAGTACGGGAGCATGAGAATAGCATAGCGAGGCACGCATGGTGGACGCGTGGGTCTGCTGATACACCAATTGTTTGCTAGGGGGTTGTGAAGGTGCATGCATGTGTACTCGAACGATCTCATGACTGTGTTTGCACTGCACGGCCTCGGGAAGGCCTCGGGAGTTTGTGAAACACGTCTCGTCGGATATGACAGGAGACGTCCATTCTTTGCTTCTGTATCGACCTCACACCAATGCACGGTTTGTATTTAAGCCCACCTTCAACTTCAACGTCCTGCATCATTCTTGCATGAAGCTGAATATGCGCCCTATCATAGTTGCGTCTCTGTGCAGCCCCATACCCTTCGGCATCCTACAGCTATGCGCACCTCATGCTCATGTGCGGCGGCAAAGCGGGTGACAACATGTGTCAAATGAGTAGGAACCCGATCCGCTCGCATGTCTTGTACTACACTGTCGTGCGACCCTACAGAAGTCAACGCTCGGGCACACATAGTGACCACGATACTGACACCACACACAGTAGATAGGCCCGAGGATGTCGTCTTCGAACAAATCCACCGCGAACACTGGAGAGTACCTTGTTGCTCCCGGCAACGTGGCACCTCACACGTCGAGGTGGAGGCCGCTAAGGCCAACCTCTGGGCTCTCATGCATGTTGCCATCATCATTCGCCGTTCGCATGAACTCCGTTTGGACCCGCTGGCCCCCCTCCCTCCCCGCGACTCAGCACTAGTCACACGGACGCTGGGAAAACAACCACGCTCTGGGACGGCCCAACACGTGCGAGAGGCGCTTTCTATAGCGAGCGAGTGGGTACCGGCGGCGGCAGAAGCCTCACGATCCGGCCCCCCTGCGGGCCTTGCCCGGCGAACGCGTATGATGGTGTGCATTACTACACGCATGCTATGCAGCCTCAAGTATGCAGCTATACGATCCCAGTAGTCGGAGATTGAAGCTGCCCGAAGCCGCGTGAGCCTATCAACGTGTCAGTGCTGATTTTCGTTCGCTGTCCGTCGGTCTAACAAGAGCTCAGCACGATGGACGAGGTCGTCGGAGAAGTGCTGCTGCAACGGCAACTTGCAGTCTGCTCCGTTGGCAATCAGAAGACAGCAAACACCACTGCAACGAGGAGATATATTAAGGGTGGCTTGGATACAGCTTCAGTCTTGTACATTACCTGCGGCTAAGTCAGACTACCTCCCTCGTTTCTTATCCAATCGTACAGGCGTCGCTTCCCCGTGCGCGAGTCTTATCAGAGCAAACCGATCAGCCTCCATCACTTCCATCGTACCCTGCCTTCTGCGCCAGAAAAGCAGCTCATACCGACAGGATGCCGCAGTCAAATTCCAGCATGTCTCCGAGCTCGACATCGTCGGCGCCGGAACCTACGCCGAAGCAAGATCAGCTCATCGGTAATTCAAGCCTGCATACGGTACCAAAGATCAACAGCTGACATAGATGAACAGGGTACTGCCGCAGCATTGGCCTGCGCCATCCCGCTTTCCAAGTCATCTCGGACAGGAGAGGTACGCAAGACATCAGCGCACTGTAGATGTCGCCGACCCAATTGACGGTCTTTCTAGGCGGCCGTACAGCCTGGAGCTGCCTGGTCAGCGTTGGTGGTCGAGAGATCCAGGCCCGCTTCTGGTACGACAGCCCGTACGTGGGCAGTGCCCGCGAGGACGCCGCCGAGCGGGCGCTGCAGGTGCTGGGCCAGATCCCGACGCCGCCTGGCCCGCAACCTGCGCACTTTCAACAGCAGCAGCGTGCTGTGTACAGGAACGGATTTGGCGCTGTTCACGGCTAGAAGGCGCGGTGGCGGGGCGGAGTGCGAGTCATGGCGAGGTGTGTAGGATAGATTTCGGTCCGGTTCGACGCAGTTTTCGGTCAGTAATGGAGGCACGGTGGTTTCTTCAGCTGGGCATACCAAACGGTGGCATCTGGGGGGCGGTGATGGTCGTGGCGGCGGAGTGGCAGTACGCTGGCGATGGCAGACCTAATGTATCACAACGCAGCGTAGCAGACCGCCTTGAAGGGGTTCTTCGATCGAGTTCGTGACGATCCTCTGTGTATTATCTCGATGTCCCTATGAATCTGATGTGTCCACTCGAGCCGACACAATGCTCGCAGTGGTCGCCGCTGGGGCGGGTGCATTGGTAACACCAGTGTCAGATCAAGTATGCCATCCCACCGTACACTACACAGCCTGTCTTCTGAGACTCATATCCGATGAGCGTCGAGGAAAGAAAGGTCGCCGCCAAGCTTCTGACAGGCTGACGGCGGTACACCGTATTGGGTAAGCCGCCTACATTGAGGGGTGAGGCGGGGTAAGACACAACGTCCGACGTCGTCGTGTACTGCGCGTGTGCAGCTACTCGAGTATTCTGGTAGTAACGAGAGTAATAATGAAGCCGATACATCATTTCGAGGAGATTTGTAGATGTGGCATCCATCGCCTGCTGTTCTTCACGTATAGTACTGGCACCTCGTCCTGCTTCAGCTCTTGCATCACATATCCTTCGTAATGGCGACTGAGACTCAGACGAAACCACCACCAGCCAAAGAGACTTTCCACTTCATCAACGACCCAGCAGAAGCGATCAACGACGCCCTGATCGGCCTCACATACCTGAAACCATCTCTCTCCTACAACCGCGAGTACAAGACCGTCTACCGCAACGACCTGCCGACTTTCGCGCGAGACCATGTCACGACCATTGGCTTCGCAGGTGGCGGGCATGAGCCGATGTTCGGCGGCTTCGTGGGACACAACTTCCTCTCCGCCTATGTCTCAGGCAACGTCTTCGCGAGTCCCACCGCTGCCCAGATCTTCGAGGCCATCAAAATGTGCCAGCCAAAGGGTGGTAAGAGCATGGGCACTTTGATCGTGTGTGGGAATTACACGGGCGACATTCTCAATGCTGGGCTGGCCATCACGAGGGCGCAGGCTGCAGGATATAAGGTGCACTTCACTCCGGTTGGTGATGATGTCGCCGTAGGTCGAAAGAAGGGTGGTAAGGTCGGGAGAAGAGGGTTGAGCGGGCACCTGGTGGCGTTAAAAGGTGCTTGTGCGCTTGCGCAGCGAGGAGAGAGCTTGGAGAGGGTGGCGGAGGTGATGGAGTATGTGGCGGGAAACGTGGGCACCATCGGTGTGGCGTTTGATCGGTGAGCGACTTGTGGCAGGCGTCCCACTGCGTGAGTACGGAAGACTGACGGTTGAATCGCAGAGTCGCTCTGCCCAACGCCACGATCACTGACCTCCAGACGCTACCCCCAGCGACCATCGAACTCGGCATGGGCGCTCATGGCGAGCCTGGTCTCCAACAGATCTCACCAGTCCCGTCACCTAAGTCCCTCACGTCGCAGATGCTGGACCTCATCTTGGACGTGTCGGATAAGGACCGCGCCTTTATACCCTTCTCGGCGTCATCAAATCCAAGTGCAGACAACGAGGTCGTCATGTTGCTCAACTCGCTTGGGAGTACCTCGGACGATGTCCTGGCCCGATTTGCTGAACTTGCCAATGCTGAGCTGGAGAAGCGTGGTTTCAAGGTACGGAGGTTAACACTTGGGCCGCTCGTGACTAGTCTGAAGATGAGTGGGTTCGGCATCACTATCTGGCGACTGCCGCCGGACAGCGGAGAGAGTTTGAGTAGGGCTCAGGCGCTCGAGCTGTGGGATGAGCAGGTCGATGTGGTCGCTTGGCGGCAATAGTGGACGGCTTGTAGTTCCAGTCGGAAGATATCGATCAATCAACGGGGCGGCACATGCTCATCTAGAAGCTTTTTGTCATGCCTTCAACTTTCGCAGAGCTCCAACAGCCGTCCACATGCCACCTAATCCACCCGGAATACCTCCTCCAGTTCCTTCCACCAACCTCTCGGATCCATACTGCCACTACTCCCCCTCACCAAAGTCTCTTGCATGCCGTCCGTCATCTTCCACCATCTTTGCACCTCCGTGTTTGCCTTCATCTTCTCCATGTCCCCATCGAAATCCTTGCCGTTGTACTTCATCGTAGCAAACAGCGTCATGGACGCCTCGTCCAGAAATATCGAGTAGTCGCTGATGTTGCAGTCTTTGATTTGCCTCAGCACGGCAGGCCAGACAGCATCGTGGCAGTCTTTGTAAGCCTGGAGCGAATCTCGCTTTAGATGTATGATCTGGGCTATGCGACGGGGCTGTGAGTTGGCCATGTCAACCGTGGTGTGGGCGAGACTTGCCTGGACGGGTGAAAGATGGGCGACGAGCGAGTGGTAAAGACTGGTGAATCGTACCGAAGCTCGAGTTGGTGATTCGGAGCGGTGCGTTGCGGGCCGAAACTCACACTACCGCAGCAAACGCCATGAAGCGTTTGGGCCGAGCTACATTTACATGTATTGAATTGCACACTGACAATGGTATTGATGACCTGGACGCATCCAAGCAGTCAGTAGTACTCCCGTGATCGCTCAGAGTCTGAGCACATCGAAAGGCGGCTCTATCGCGGCAGCTGAAAGCGACCAGCAAAGGGAGACATCCCATTTCGCGGCTCCGGTCCGCGGACTGTTGGAAGAAGGACGATTGATATGCGCGATACTATTAGTCAGATCATGATCGTTGTATCTCGCTTCAGCGCCTGGGGTGACCGGAGGTGTCGAACTCCTGCAGGCCAGCATAGGAGCCGAAGACTATTGCTTTGCCACTGTGATTCGCCATCTGCTGTTCCGCTTCCTCGAGCTTCAGTAGCAGGTGTGTCGTACGCACCAAGACTTCTGCACGCCACGTCAGCCATGAAGTCAGAGATATTGTACTTACTTCCGAACACTTGGTCAACGAAGACGGGTCTAAGTACTCACCTTCGAACTCGACTTGGTAGCTGACGGCAACTTCAACGTCACTCGAGTATAGTAGAGGGCGATCTCGCTTCCATGTCCGTTCTAAAACCCGGAATCTGATGCCAACATTGTCATCGCGAGTATTGACCCAAAGTATGCGCGGGTCTTTCGTGGGATCCTCGTAACCAGTCACGCTGTCTGAGCGACCCTTGCCTTTACCGATCATAGGACTAGCAGGCGTGTCGTGGTGCACAGTGACCGTATCGCCATCCGTCCACTTCTTACTTTCACACTGCCGCGCAAGCCAATCACGCCAGACGCGGATCGTACCTTCACTGACTTCCTGAATGCTGAACAGGAAACCACGAGTGGACTCGCGCTTGCCGAGGTAGGCTTGTGTCGTGAGTTGAGAGAAAAGATCGTGCGCGTCTACCGTGACAGACTCCGTCACGATCTCTTCTGCCGAGAGGCCCGCCATACTGTTCACGGCAGCCACGGCGGTCTGAAAAGTCCGTGAGCCTGGTATGTCGCCAGGGAGCAGCGTGACCGTCGTCCGTACGTCTGGCTCTGTCCGCTGTGGTCTGAAGCGTGTGTACAATGACCCGGCCTTCTTCACTGGCTCAACGCTTGGCTCCTGGCCATTGAACCTCGCCAACAGCTCCGGCAGACCGTCGGTGCCCAATGATGTGCAGAAGAACTTGGATGCGACGAGCCGCGCCGAAGGATGGTGGCATTCTAGATAGAGCGTGTGGCCGGCCAGACTCGCGGCAATCTGAAGTCGCTGGTGGAGTATACGTTGGACGAGCGAGTGAATCTGCCGGCAGACGGGGCCAATGGATACGAGTGATCGGGTCGGAAAGAGGGAGAGGACGGTAAGGAGTATCTACGTGTACTCGGCCATGAGCGAGTGCCGGTCCATGTGATTTGGTACATTACAAACCTCGTTTGGGAGCACGAAGACGCCTCGGGGTACGGATTCGCTATCCATCGTGATGGTCTCCTGCTACTCACTCAAGCTCGCGGCGTATTAATGCATATGGTGTTGAAGAGTACATGTAGACAGTGACGTCTATCGAAGAGCCGTACATGAAGCGACGACTTGATGTTGCGCGCGTGACCTCGTGTCTGCTTCGCGCGTCTCTGCCAAGCATGCCGGAACTCAAGATTGACTTCACATCCCAATTCAACTTCGCGTCTTTGCATCGCATCGCAGATTGTCATAATTTGTCCGCTCATTATTACATCGCCATCTCGGTCTCAACGTTTTGCGAGGCTTCAACAGCCTCTCGAGCAAGCGGACCTGGTCAACATGCCGCCGAAGCTGAACGAGTTCGTGAGGGGCCGCAACGCGTTGCCACAAGGCCGTGCAGACTACAATGAATTCAAGGCGCCGGTAACCCTCCCGAACAGCAGCACAGCGCGTACTAGAAGTCGGCAGAAAGTCAACCCACCGACTGGTGTTACACAGCTTCTGTCCAAGAAGGCGCAGAGCCCGCCTGGCGCTCGGAGGCCGTTTTACGACACTGACGCAAGTAGCATCGGTGACACCTCGACGATTACGAGTGCACCTGCAACTCGTGCAGCAGCTGAGCCGGTGAAGCCAGTGATGCTGACTGTGCGTCATGCAGCACACCCTCGTAGTGACGGGGACGACTCTCTTGCCTCTGATGAGGAGTACGAGACAGATTGTGACCATGACGATGACGATGACAACCTACCCACAGACCCTCTGCAAGATCTTGATAGCCAGAGGAAGCAACCATCCCAGCAGCAAGTAGTCAGCGGTGGCTATGGCCGAAAGCCTGGCGGAAGTGGGTTACCTTACATGAAGGGTGACTCGTACCCGACCACCACTGACGGCATCCCTTCAGTATCGGATGTGGCAGAGAGAAGGCATCCACACGTCGATGCACATGGCATGCTACCGCCCACGATCGCTCAGATGAAAAGATACGAGCAGCCATCTGCAGTGCAAGGTCCACACGCTCAGAACCACTCGCAGCGGCTGTTAGCTGAGCAGCGGAAGGTTCAGATGGATCAGCAGTATGAATACTTCGAGACCCCTGCAAGTACACAACCGCCGGTCGAGCAACAAATCAACTCAGGCTTTTCATTTCATCGCCCAGGCCTCACAAAGCCGCCCAAAGCTATGCAAGACGAGCTCGCGAGAGACAGTCAGCCATGCCCTCAAGATGCTGCCTCGACTGACGCCGCTCAGATGGGCTCCACTGATACGGACGGTGGCCTTCCAAAGCAGCGAACTGCTACTGGCCCGGCATCGCAACGTAGAACGGAAGTGGCCGCACCTCACCTCCAGCGTCAGAACCCACAGCCAAGCCTCAAGAACCGACCGGTTACCCCAGACGAGCAGCCTGGCGTCGAGCGTGTCAATCAGCATGTCAAGACCGCGCACGAGAGCCAGGAGCTGCCGGGAGTTGTTCATGCCCACCATGAGCCGCTGCATGGACCAGAGCTGCAACTCGACTATGACATCCCCGAGCTATATGGCATGAAGTACAAGGATCTCAAAGCAGCCGATTTCGATCGCCACCCAAAGGCTGAACATTCCGACACCACCGATGGCTCCTTGGAGCACAAAATGCACGCCGCATCGGCCATGGTGCCAGAAGACCAAGCTCGCTTTTTGGGTACGCTTGACATCAACCAATGGGAGGAAGCCGGCGACTGGTTTCTGAGTCGCTTCGGCGAGACCATGGGCAAGCTCAAGTCGACGCGCCAGGAAAAGCGCCAGGCAGCCTGTGCGTTCGAGGACGAAATCGAGCGACGACACAGCACAGTGAGCAAGAAGCGCAGAGTCACTGAGGATGCGCTGGGTGAGATGAAGGCGAGCGGTGCGATGGTCTTGCAGGGTACGCCGAACAAGGTGAAGAAGACGAAGTGACGTGTGAGGGAGTGGATTGCGTTGTTTGTGGTGAATGCTGCGTTCTAGCTTGGTGTTCGAGGTGGTGGTGTGCCGGTATGGGACCGGTTGCGGCTCTGTGAACGAAGGTTGTTCCGGCGACGTTACCTCTATATGGCGGAGCGCGTGGGTATCTCTACTTGCGTCATTTCGAGTGTTCTACGCCGACGGAGCGCATACCGCGCTACGGAAGACAGGGAGTCTTATAGCCCTCGCTGGAGAGAGGTGTATCATCTGCAGCGTACGCTAATGATGTTCGTTCTACTGTGGTACATGTAGCTTTTTAGTATCAAGAGGCTCTTCCAACTATCTTGGAAGCCCGATTGTACCGTGACTTCCTCCCATCTAATCCAACGCTCACCAGCAAGGAGTACTGCGAGCCATTCGCCGTTCCAGCTGGAAGGGAAGCCATCGTTTCTCGCCCATGCGGTAGCACTGCGGAAACATATGGAATGTCATGGGTCCCACGTGCGCTGGGGCTCGATACTGGTGTGGCCTGTAGTCCTGAGATGTGGAGCATGCATTTCGGATGATCCCTCCAAGACAAAATCGTTCGTGATCGAGTCTTCGCCCCCACTGAGTTTTAGCCTAAATATTACAAAGGTTGGAGAGAACGCTGGTGGAGGGTGGAAAGTCGTGGGGTAGTCTGGCTGCTCGACTTCATTCCACACCTCGACCTGCGGATCAAGAGTGGACGCGTTGCGATTGCCGAAGGAGGGTATGTCGTTTGCTTTAGACCCCTACATCAGCCGCAAGACTCGGACGTACCGTGGCGAGAGTCGAGACCCACGAAAGCCAGTCGGATGAGTCCGAATTGCTGTTGAAGACAACAATTCACCCTTCTAATCGTGGACCGAGAACGGCATGCAGGACATCCTGTCGAGGTGTGCTACCTGCGTAACGACGAAGACATGATCTGCGTCCAATTATCAGCAACTCGCACGGTAGGGCGATTTTAGGACTCTGCAAAGTCTGCACTCTGCACATGCTGGGTCGGACGCCGTCAAATCAAGCAATCCGCTTCCCCAGATCTTCCATCCCGTGGGTGCAAACCGTGGGTGGAGGCGGAGGAGTTTCCAGTGTGCCCATGTCTGACAACGTCACTCCCGTCCCGTTAACGCCATGCATGTACAATCGGACCTACCTAGCGACACGTACATGTGCCCCTTCGTTCAGGTCGGGGCATTATTGTTCGAGCATCATCATCACATGTGTTGATGTTACTTCCTCGCCAGTATCCCTCTCGACCCTGTCACAAATCACCAGTGGGTTTGTCCAACACGGCAGATAGGTCGGGTAGGACTTCCAAACCTTCGCCCTTTTCACCTTTGAAATCCTCGCTGGCCTTTCTTCGGAGTACGAAACCTTCGCCCTCGATTATGACGCCGAGCGCTGTCTTTCTCATCCCAACGCTTCTATCTGAGTAATAAGGTACATGTATTGATACCCCCAACTCGACCCTCTCACAAAGTCATCCTCCGCCCGACCTCTCCTGACAAGTTCCATATCGAAGGACCCGGTTGGTACTACCAGCTCGGAACGTCTCTGAAGAAATTCGCACACTCGCCCGGCAGCTTCCGTGTTCGGATGCAACTCCACATCTGATCGCCTTCGACGTGGGGTCGTTCGGGAGAAGTCGCGAACATCAAATAATAATCGCTTTGCACCACCAACCGCCCAGAGGCAGCGAAGTAATAAGAGCAGCGACACCACCACGCTGACGCAGGAACCATACGACCCGCTCGTTGCCCCATAAGGAAGATTCTACCTTATCGGAACCCCAGTCTTTCGGCTCAGCTGGGGTGTGCAGGCGCATGTGCGCTAGTCCGGCTGCTGAAGCGTCATCCCCCACTGTGGAGCCCTCAAAGGCTCAAAGTGCCTTTTCATCCCGCCGCATCCTTCTCTCCGTTCGCCGTGTCGCCGTACCATCCATCTGCCCAACAACAAAAGAGAGCGCCCCGCGACTTTCTCCGCACGCCTTTGCGCTGCATGAGATACCCGACTACTGTACCTTTCATCACCCCGGATCGACTCCGCGTTACACAGCGTCCCCTCTCCGGCCCTCCTACCGCTACTCCGGCCGTCAGCCACCACCCCAGGCCTGCTCCCTTCACATGCTTTCACAGCTGCTGAACCCTGAGCGAAATACTCAGGTTCAGCAACAGCAGCACGACGGCGCGACCACGCCCATCCTATCCCAGTCGCCCGTGCTCGACTACGCCACCCACGCGCCTCACTCGCCGTCCGACTCCATGGCGGCGTCCGCGATCGGCATGTCGCCGCTGATGAACATGAGTCAAGACGAGAACCGACCAGATCTGCCACGCCCGTACAAGTGCCCACTATGCGACAAAGCCTTCCACCGCCTCGAGCACCAAACCCGACACATACGAACGCATACTGGGGAGAAGCCTCACGGCTGCCAGTTCCCGGGCTGCACGAAGCGCTTCAGTCGGTCCGACGAATTGACGCGGCACTCGCGGATACACAACAACCCCAACTCGCGAAGAGGCAACAAGCAACATGTAGCAGCTGCAGCGGCGGCGGCCGTCGCAATCCAGAACGGCATGCAGAACGGCGTATACGACAACGCGACTCTGCAGCAGCTCAACCAGCTGTCGCAGTACAGCCAGATGAGCCAGATGAACCAGATGGGCCAGATGGGCCAAATGAACCACATGCAGCACACGAACCAGAGCAACCACCTCGGCCAGCACAACCAGTCGCTTCCGCATTCTATGGGCCAGATGAACCAAATGGCCCAAGTAGCGCAGATGGGCCAGCTGAATCAGATGCCTGGCATGATGCCGCCGCCGCCGCCCCAAAACACGCAGTCTGCGCCCGGCTCGAACATGACCTCTCCAAACGTCTCGCCGCCCCATTCATTCGCAACGTACTCGAGCAATCCCGGATCGTATATCACCCGCAACGCAAGCGGCGACATGAGTCCCGCCAGCGGCCAATTTCACCGGCCCATGGACATCAATCTCCTGGCTACTGCTGCATCCCAAGTCGAGCGCGAGAACAACTCGCAGATACCAAACCAGCATCTCTCCCTCCCAAGCGGCAGGTATTCGACACCCTACCACAGCCATCCTTACGGCACTGGCCGCATGCCGTCTCTGTCCTCGTTTCATTATGGATCCAACCCTACCTCGCAGCCGATGTCAAGGTCACACTCTCAGGAGGAAGATGAGCACTACGGCCGCCGTAGCTCGAAGCGCTCGCGTCCAGGCACACCTCAGTCGACCGCACCGCCATCTCCGGAGTTTCCAAACGAGTCCATCTCACCCACCCCAGACCACACGCCACTCGCGACACCATCGCACTCGCCACGCTTGCGCCCGCAGTACTTCCACAATGGTGTGCAGCTCCCCACCCTGCACGACCTGTCCCTGCACAATCAACCGCCACCGGCCCTCGCCCCGGTCGAGCCATCAGCTGATGGTCAGCAGCCGTACGTCCCGCACCAGCATAGCGGTTTGCGGATCAGCGAGATCATGGAAGCGGGCGATGGCGCGCAACGGAAGCTCCCCGTCCCGATGGTCCGGCACAAGGACAACAGCATAGCGAAGATCAGCGAGCTGAAGGACCCGGGCAGTGGGATGAGCAGTGGGCAGAGCAGCAGCAGGGTCAGTGAAGCGGGCAACGATCTACAAGACCGGATGTGAATTTCCAGGTTATGGTAACGTAGTCACGGCAAGCCAACGCAATGTACGCATGCGAGGACATAGATGGGCAGCTCATATTACGGCTTTCATGCTTTCGCGTCATTAATGGGTCGGACTCGTTTGTGGGAGGAGGGAGTTTGCACTATAGACTGGACGGCGGGCGATGGAACAGGAGGACATGCTCAGCGGTCGCAAGACAGGCGTGAGGGCGCTTGCTTCTGGTGTCTGTGGATGGCGATGATACCAGCAGTCCGCCGCGACTGGCGTTCCTCACTTGGTTGATTTACACCCATCATTTCATAGATATATCTCTGCTCCATGCCATGCGGTTCAGGGTACCCTGCAGTACTCGGCATGATCATCTTGACTCCTCATCAGTCTCTTCACGTCCTTGTCGCCCTCTCATCATTTGATGCTTCCGACTGCCGCTACAGCCTTACCGACCACCCGTGCAGTCACGATTACACAATGATCTGCGTCCCCCGCACACTCCCCACAAACCGTATCGCATACATGTACCTTGTGGACTGTGGAGTCCAACCTTCCACGGTCCTGCGCCCGACGGCCGATAGCGATGCGCTTCTCGCGTCTCCTCTCCCACGAACGCGCCGTAGCATTCGACACGGTCATCTCCGGCCTGCACACCTACGTCGGTCCTCTCCAACCAGCGACCGAACTCAGCACCACGACGTGGATTTCCTCACCCGCTTGCCCTATCGACGCCCACCCCCAAGCACGGGACGTCCACATGCAATGTACATGTACCACCGTACCCATCCTTCCTCCCATCATCCATCAATCAATCATCATCATCATCAATCAATCAAATCTCCCTTCCCCGTCCTGCACCCCACAAGCCAGAAGCCACGCAAAACCCGCTCCCGGGTGAGATGCTTTTCCCCAACATCCACCCACAACAAAACAGTGCCTCATTAGTGCCATACATGTACGTATACGGTGATACTCGTGCCACGCTTATCGCACCCCATCTCATCAGCCCCCGGCGACGTCTGCGGCCAATCATCCGGCATACATACCGATTCAACGGTATGCGACTACTGCTGCACGGCTCTCGTCATCTGTCCCAACAGCTTGCGACTGCCGGTGCGAGAAAGCCACCTAGTCCCTAGATGGGCTGCGAAAAGGACAGCTGTGGTTTCTTCTCTTGTGATGATGATGATAGGCTCGGATGGACCGAAAGCGACCCGAGGCTTTTCACATGCGAAAAAGCTGACTGATGATAGAGGACAGTACAGCCGGGCGGAGTCACAGCCGGCGGTTTTTAGAGGTTTCACCCCCGCAACGGTCGATGGGGGTCTGGAAGGTGCGCTTTGCGGGAGCGTGGGGGAGAAGTGCCGTTGGGGGAGAGAAAGGCCGAGGGCGTAGTTTATGGACCCACTTCGCAGCGAGTGTAGTGGTGCGATTGTTGTGGGCAGCAAAGATACGACGTAGAGTGGAGATACGCGCACGTACGGCCAGGTGTCGTCGATTTCGGCGAAATACTCGCGACATGCCAGTGGATTTTTGGAGCCACGAGGAGCCGACGGCAAATCACACGTGACTACACCGCAATAGGCAGGCACGCTGAGTGGGTGTACATTCCCGTCTAATCTAGTCTAGGCCCGAATCTGGTGTTGACGTCGCTCCAGATTCACGATCCGGGGACACCCTCTAGCATCTCGGTGTTGTCCCCAGACCAGCTCTCATCCACTCCACCCAGCAACGACGCCGCGAGACCGGCCCACTCCTCCTCTATCGTGCGCTCGGCAATAGCCAAGAGCTTGGGGTCTGCTAAGCGTCGACAGACCTCTTTACGCTCCATGTGCGTACGCTCGGCTCGCCGAAGGATTGGCAATACGCAGGACCTTTTTTGCCAACGGCTCGTCTTACTCTCCGAGATGGCTCAGACTCAGAGTGAGCTCTGCCTGCATCGCACTGCAGCTCCCCAGCGTGCGTACCGTCATGCCACTTCTGTCATACTATATCTTGTGCGCTCAATCCGTCGGCTTGTACTGCTCATAGTACGCCTCCATCCGCTTCACCTCTTCCTCTCTCCCCATCTTCTTCATCCCCACAATCAGGTCACCCAGCGTGAGCACTGCCATGACCGGTACCCCGTACTCCCTCCTGACCTCTCCGATCGTACTCCCCCTCGGACTCCCATCATCTCCCTTCCCATCCTTCTCGCTCTGGCTCGGCATCTTCTCCTGCCTGTCCACCGCCACAATAATACCCACCAACTTCCCACCCTGGCTGTCAATGATTGATATAGCCTCCCGTATGGCAGTCCCCGCCGTCATAACATCGTCGATAATAACCACCTTCTTCCCCTTCAAGCTCTCCCCAACCATCAACCCGCCTTCCCCATGATCCTTGACTTCTTTCCGATTGAAGCTATAAGCCACCTCGCCCCATCTCTGCTCATCCAAGCTTGCGAGCTTCTCCGCCGTCGTCGCACACAGCGGGATTCCCTTATACGCTGGTCCAAACAAGACGTCGAAGCTCCACTCTTTGTGCTCCTGGGCGTAGCTGTTCAATTCGCGCGCGTAAGCTTCGCTGATGGCGCGGATGAGCTTGGCGCGGCAGAATAGGCCGCAGTTGACGAAGTAGGGGGAGATGCGGTTGGATTTCAGTTTGTAGGAGCCGAAGGTGAGGATGTTGGACTGGAGGGCGAGTTCGATGAGGGAGCTCTTCCAGGAGGGCAGGGAGTCGGTGGCCATGGTTGACTGTTGTTTACATTGGACGATGCTCTGGTCAATCGACTTTTGAGAAAGTGTGCATGTCTTATCGCGTCTTATCTTCGGCCCGATCGGTACGGCATCCCCCAATGCCGACGACCGTCGCGACTCGGCAATTCTCGAGGCTCAAGCGCGTCCCGCTGTTCCTTACGAGTACAACATTGGCAGATCACCGCGCAGACGATGTGCTAAGGCACTCCTTGACCATGCTCTCTACGGGTTATAGACGAGGGAGGTAGGCTGGCGCGATGGATACGTTTCTGGCAATTCTGGGAGATGAGATCGGAGACGCATACGAAGGTCAGCGCCTTCAGTCGGTCTACCATGAGCCGGTTCACCACGAGCTGGAGGCTAAGTAAGAGGCGCCAGAAACGTTCGAACTCTTCACGCATGCAGCCGCACTACCCAGTCTCGGAATGGTAGACCCTGTAGCGACATCCATCGAGCTCTCGATCGCCGGCAGGGATTTCTTGATCACGCAATCACCTGGGCTCTTGCACTCCAAGCAAAAGCACGGCACTACAGGAGCGGCCGTCTGGCGGACTTCGGTCAAGGTGGCAGAGTGGCTGGCCTCACCGAAGAACGTGTTCTTCACGCACGGCATAATCGATGGCGATAGCAACGTCCTGGAGCTCGGCGCAGGAACATCCGGGATCATTGCTAGCACTCTGGCTCCCAGCGTTGGTCATGTAGTGGCTACAGATCAACAGCACATGCTCAAGCTTTTGCGCGCGAATCTCGACGAGAATGCCAAGGGTCCGCTGGCAAAGGGTAAATCTCACGAACGTCGAAAGGTGCTCAAAGACACGCAGAGGACTCCCGTTGTCACAACCCTTGCACTTGACTGGGAAGAGGACGACGTCACCAAACACCTTGGATCTCATGGCCTCGGATCTGGCGTCGATCTTGTCCTGGCATGCGATTGCATCTACAACTACGCTCTCATAGCCCCCTTTGTGCAGACGTGCGCGGACGTCTGCGGTCTACGAAGCTCTTCTATCGAGATCGCGACGAATGATCGACCGCCCACAGTATGCTTGATAGCTCAGCAACTCAGGCAGTCCGACGTGTTCGAGCAGTGGCTGGAAATGTTTTTACGATCGTTCCGGGTGTGGCGTATCCCGGATGATATGTATTCTGAAGGTCTGAGGGAGGGCAAGGGATTTGCATTGCATATTGGGGTCCTACGGTGAAGAAAGCGATTGATGACATTTTACCCGTGCTCGTTGCTTGAGGCATTATGCGCCGCAGAGGTGGGTCTGGACCGAACCCGTCCGCAATGTAACCAAGGAGGATCAAGAAGGGTGGCCGCTGCGGTAGCTTTGCCAACGCCGCTAGATGGGACATGCTGCAGATCCGAGCATTGTGGTCTTACCTAGGCGGTGAGTCTCAATACCGTGATTACCGACCAGATAAGATCTGACCATGTTCTTCCCATCGATAGGTCTCGGTGGGATCTGCGGTGTTGGAGGAGGCCCAAACGCATGCCAACGACTTGCATGCGCCGGCACATCGGCTCTGTACTTGTGTAATGATAACGCAAGCCCCGTCGCGCCGAGTTGCAGCTACCTCGCGCAGTACGTCTCCGACATCTACTACAGCTGCAAGGGAGACGCTCTGGGCTTGAGCGGACAAGAGTACGGTTCCGATGGGTTCAACGCAGTCATCGCATACGGCACTTGTTCCGACTCTGCGCAGGTGCGACCTGACCAGTGTGCTGGGCCAGGGCCGAACGGCAACGCTGGGAAGACCTGCACCAAATGCATCGTTACCGAGTGCACCGAAGCACAGAACCACGCAGGGGCTGGGAGTACCGGTGCATGCTGGAACTTGCTCTCGTGATAAGCAGGAGCGTTGTGAGGGCATCCGGTCCTTCTTTTGATCCCGAAGTGGTTCTTTTGGTTGCGATGGGTACACATTGTCTTTGCCAGTTGCTACCACAGCGAAAGGGATGTTTGCATAATTCTTGCCGATCGTGGCCACGAGACGAATAGACTGCGTAACGGATCAGTGCAGCTGATAATAATCCCTTCCTTGAGACTCCATCGTGATCCCAAGACTCGACTTGGCTTCCAGAGGGGACGTTGGGTACGTTGGATTTGTTTGCCTCACCTCAAGCTGTTAGTTCTAACTAAGCGCGGCAGGAGCCGAGACCAATCCTGTGACGTCGGTCGCACCCGCTTCCTTGTAGGGCTCGCCCACATCAGCCAACCTGCGTGCTGTATCACTGCCTCTCAGACACACTTACATGTCGTCAGCCCACTCTTTCGACGCCCTATTGCAATACTTCACTCTCATCGCGCCCAGCACGTCCAACCAGCAGTACAACGCCGACAGCATGGGCGGCATCATGGACAGCAAAGACCTGAAGAACATGGTCCCGCAGCCGAAGCTGTACAAGCGACCACCGTATACCGTCGAAGTACCTGGAGCGAAGAAGATCGACGGCGAAACGATACCGCGACGCAATGTTCGCACCAAGGATGAGCTCAAAGTCACGCCTGACCCGGAGACGAAGACAGTCTTCGACATCCTCAAGCGCTCCAGCGCCAAGTTCGGCAATGCCAAGGCGCTGGGAAAACGGCGCCTGATCAAGATGCATGAGGAGGTGAAGAAGGTGAAGAAGGTCGTGGATGGCAAGGAGCAGGAGCAGGACAAGAAGTGGACGTTCTTTGAGCTGTCCGGGTACGAGTACATGTCCTTCATCGAGTACGAGCAGATGGCGCTCAAGGTCGGATGCGGCTACAGGGCGCTGGGAATGAAGTCGCCCGACCGTGTGCATCTCTTCGCGGCGACGCACCCGTACTGGCTGGCTACGGCGCATGGTGCGAGTAGCCAGAGCATGCCGATCGTTACTGCCTACGACACTCTAGGCGAGGAAGGCCTGAAGCACTCTCTGCAGCAGACTCATGCTAAAGCAATCTTCCTCGACCCGCATCTCATCACCAAGCTTATCAAGCCGCTAAACGAGGCGAAGGACATCCAGCACGTCGTCTACAACGACGATGACGCACCCACGAGCAAGGCGGACCCGGAAAAGGTGCAGGCGGACATCAAACAGCTGAAAGAGGCGCATCCCCACCTGACCGTTCACAGCTTCAGTGAGCTGCTCAAGCTGGGCGAGGAGAATATGGTCGAGCCCACGCCACCATCACCAGACGATCTCTGCTGCATCATGTACACCTCCGGCAGCACCGGATCGCCAAAGGGCGTGCTGCTCAGCCACAAGAACGTCCTCGCAGCGATCGCGGGTGTGGACGTCATCGTAGGCCCATACCTTGGCCCAGGCGACGGCTTGCTCACTTACCTTCCACTAGCCCACATCTTAGAATTTGTTTTCGAGTCCGCGACGATCTACTGGGGCGGCACCATGGGCTACGGTAACCCGCGCACCATCTCCGATGCGAGTGTCCGCAATTGCCGCGGTGATATCGCCGAGTTCAAACCCACCATCCTCGTCGGCGTGCCAGCCGTTTGGGAGACGGTCAAGAAGGGCATCATGGCGAAGGTTGGCAAGCTGAGCGTCATCCAGCGCAATATGTTCTGGGGTGCTTACAACGCCAAGAACTTCCTCATGGCCAATTCGGCATACATGCCGCTCTCCGGATTTGGGACAAGTGTTCTGGATAGCGTGGTCTTCAAGAAGATCCAAGAAGCCACTGGCGGTAAGCTCCGCATCTGCATGAATGGTGGCGGGCCGATCGCGAAGGAAACCCAGCGCTTTATCTCCATGACGATCGCACCCATGATCTCCGGGTATGGGCTTACCGAGACAGCTGCAATGGGCGCACTCACCGACCCACTGTCTTGGACCGACACCGCGTTGGGAGAGATCCCGGGCTCCGTCGAAGTGAAGCTCGTAGATTTTGCGGACGCTGGATACTTCAGCACGAACTCGCCGCCGCAAGGTGAGATCTGGATTCGTGGCGCGAGTATCGTGAAGGGCTACCTGAATCTGGAGAAGGAGACGAAGGAGGCTTTCACAGATGACGGCTGGTTCAAGACGGGTGACATTGGCGAGTTCGACCAGTTTGGGCAACTGCGCATTATTGACCGCAAGAAGAACTTGGTCAAGATGGCGCATGGCGAGTACATTGCGCTCGAGAAGCTGGAGAGCGTGTACCGTTCTTGCCCATTGGTCGGCAATATCTGCGTCATTGCAGACCAGAGCAAGAATAAGCCCGCCGCCATTGTGGTCCCCGTCGAGGCCGCGCTCAAGAGTCTGGCGGAGAAGAGTGGGATCAAGGGCCACGGGGTGGAGGATCTCTGCCACAAGGATGAGATGAGTGCGGCGGTGTTGAAGGAGATGCAGGCTGCGGGTAAGAACGGCGGGCTGTCGGGTATCGAGATGATTGAGGGCGTTGTGCTGAGCGATGAGGAATGGACGCCGCAGAACGTAAGTTGTCGCGTTGTCGACCGGAAGGGAAACGATACTGACTGGTGTACAGGGCCTGGTGACGTCTGCACAGAAGCTGAACCGGAAGGGCTTGATGGAGAAGTACAAGTCGCAGATCGACAAGGTCTATGGGGGCAAGTAGGCATGCTCGAAGCTTGGCACTGGGTATTGCAAGCTTCACAACTGTTGCAATAAGAATGACTATAAGTTCACGAAGATCATGAGGGTCGGGTTTCGGCGTTGGCGTGCAGGAGGAGGTGGCGAACCGCGAATGTAATTATATGTGTCAGGGGTCATCAGTCTGGGCTTTTTGTGAGTCCGACTTCTGTCGTGATCGGTTCCGTTTGGTACTTTGAGCCCCATGTATCACGCACAGCAAAGATTGTGAGGATGTGGTGGTGGCGAGGACTTTCATTGCTCGCCAAGCGGAAAACCACAAGCTCCATCCATTCACGACGCCCCCCTTTGAATACCGCGCGTCTCGGAACAAGAGCGAGAGATCACGTCTACGAAAAGTCATCACACATCTGCCTGCCACATTCAAGCCTCACTGCACTCCATCCCCCTTGACTTTCTTCCCGTCCCCGCTCGCTCGCTGAAACGCCCGCTCCCCTTTCACGCAATGCTTTAGAATCCAAGGATGCTTCTCCACCTCCTCGAGCGGAATCCGCTTCTCCGGATCCAGCACCAACAGCCTCTTGATCAGATCCCGCGCCTCCGCCGACACAAAGCCCGGCACGCTCATCTCGCCCCTCGCGATCCGCCGCTGCGTCATGACCGGCGTGTCCTCAAACGGCGCCTCGCCAACCAGGAACTCGTACGTGAGGACCCCTAGCGACCACAAATCGACTTTCTCACTGTACCAGTTCTCCTCCCGATTCGGCTTGATCATCTCCGGCGGCAGGTAGTCGAGCGTGCCGCACATGGTATTCCGGCGGTTGTTGGGCGCATGCACGCTCCACCCGAAATCGCTGATCTTGATCTCGCCGTGTAACCCCACGAGGATATTCTCGGGCTTGATATCGCGGTGCATGACGTGTTTTTTGTGCAGGTACTTGAGCGCCGAGGCCATCTGGGCGATGTACTGCGCGGCTTGCCATTCGGGGAATTTCTGGGCTTTGCGCAGGTGCTTGTAGAGCTCGCCTTTGCCGGCGAATTCGAGGATGAGGAAGATGCGCTTGGTGTCGTGGAAGTGGCCGTAGAGGCGCAGGATGTTGGGGTGGGCGAGGTTGCTTTGGATTTCGATTTCGCGCCGGACTTGCTTTTCCACTTTGCCTTGTTGGAGCTCGGTTTTGTGGAGGACTTTTAGGGCGCAGACGAAGCCTGTGCTGCGTTCGCGGGCGAGGTAGACGCGTCCGAACTTGCCTTTGCCGAGGGGTTTGCCGATTTCGAACATGCCCAGGTGGAATTGCTTGGCTTTTGGGAGAGGTGGTTGTTGGGTGAGTGCGAGCGGGTCGGCATCTGAGGGACGGGACTCCGCACTCGATCGTTGTGCGGCTTGAGAAGGTAGTGTGATCTTGGTTATGGTGGTGTTGACCGCACTCGAATGAGCGATCTTGCCTCCTGTTGCATTGGTGGGCAGTTTCTGGAGTGGGAGCTTGAGTCGGTTCTGCGAGGCGGCGGCACTGAGATTGGAGAGGGAGATGGCTGGGTTGAGAGCACCCTATACGGCGCTATCGTCAGTACCGCTGTCTTTCAGAATGATTGAATCGCCGACGAAGTACCTTCGCCTTGTGCTGCGCGACCGGCGCATTACTGTCGTAGTTCTCGTCCTGCACGGTAATGCTCTCAAAGCGCTGCTCGAGCGTCTGAACCTCCGCCATTGGGGACAATGCTTTCAATGAATGTACGACTTTCACAATTATGAGCTTGCCACTACAACGTCGAGTGAGTTGACGCTCAGAGCTACTCTTCTTCGGTGACGAGTGAAGGTGGTAAACATACGTCTGAACCCTGGCAAGGCCGTTGTCATGGCAACTAGCCAACCTGAGGCAACAACATCGCGGCGTAAATGATTCCTCTTCATCTACATGCACCTGCCTGTCCTGCCGGCGTGATTGACGTCAACACTTGTGGCCTTCAAATGGCTATTGCTAACAGTGGGTTGAAAGCAAGTCGAGAACGAAGACAATGAGGAAAGTCGAATAGCAACATCACTCTATGGGGTAAGAAGGTAGCCATCAGATTCACAATGCGGAGATCGAAGTATGTTTAGCACACACTAGTAATAAGGTACCTGACCACGGTTGTGATTCTGTCGCTCTGTTGCAATTGAGCTAGATCGAATTACTGCACCGAAAAACACATTATTACTGCTCCTGTTATTATAGACTACCTTGTCCTTCCCTCTTGCCCGAACTTCACTGAAAAAACACTAACGTTGGTGCATTCCAACGGGGTATATCGCCAGTAAGAGCCATCCTTCCATACCTATGGACGCCGCAAGAGTGGTCTCTCGATTACCGAGGGTGCTGTTGTACCCGTCCATCGGATTGTGCAGATTGCTCCTGTCGATCGAGTCATCCAGCGGCCAGAGCCCTTCGATCTCGATGTCCAAGGTTCAGGCCGCATCCGCGTCAGAAGTCGAAGAGTTACATCGCAATTCACAGCCCCAGCCAGCCAGCCCGGTCCGCCTCGTTGGATCACCTTCCCAATCCCTGCCTCACAGGCGTCTCCGGCACCTCCCAAATATCTTTCTCATCCCCCGACGTAGGCCCTTGCGTAATCTCATCCTCGGCCAGACCTTCCTCGTGCATTGAGCGCGAAACACCATTACCGTGCCCGCTGATGTTGCGCATGTCAATCTTCCTGTCAATTCCATCGATGAGACCCTGACGCCGAAGCGGGCCTGTGGGCGCTAGAGGACTACCAGGATTGCTTTGATTTGTTCTTGCTTTGCCTTTTGAAGCTGGCGAGTGGGCAAATACTGATTGCGGGGCGAAGGGGATCGGGCCTGTGCTGCTGAAGGATGGTAGCGGCCTGGACTTCTTCTCGCGCGGTGAGCGGAGCGGAGACGAGAAGACATTGCCGTTCGGCCCGGGCGCTTGGATGTGGGTCTCCTTGTACTCTTGGATCAACTGGCGGGCGGCGCTATCTGGGGCAGTCGGTGCTGCTGGACTCTGCTCGACGACCTCACTCAACAGCGGCGATGTCGAAATGCCACCATTCGCGACTGGAGCGGGAGCTGTTTGCTCTGCTGCACGCTGCTGAGGCAACGGTGGAGACTTCGCTGCGAATGGGAAGCCGTCACTGGCGGTACGCTGCTCCATGTCCAGAGACACGTTCTCGACAGCCGGCCTTTCGCTCTCCATCTGCATGTCCGGCAGAGATGTAGTCTCCTCCGGCGCGCCTGGCAAAGTGTCGGTGTTCGCATGCCGGTCGCCGGCCACTCCTTGCTCAACTGCCTCCGCTGGTGGTACGCCCGCCATCGCCGGGCCCTCCGCCGTCTCACCACTCTCCGACTGCGCCGTCTCCACTTTCACAGCCGGCTGCGTAACACCGTCTCCACGCTTGTTTCCAGATCCAGCAACAGCGGCCTTCCTAGCCGCAGCATTCACCCTCCTCGTCTCCGCACCCTTCAAACCCCTCGCTCGCCTCTCTGCTGCGTCGCGTTCTTTCGCCTTGGGCTCGGACTCCTCGCGGGATCCCAGCTTGAGAGAAATCCTGTTCAGACCGGACGTGAGCTTATCCACCTCAGTCACTGAAGGCAGCACAGTGGGCACGTCGGCAGGTACCGTGGGCATGTGCACATCATCAGCATTAGGTGTAGCGATAGACGTGGGCGAAGGGTCCTCTGCTCTGGCTGGCGGTATTGGGGCGCTAGCTGTTATGGTCGAGTTGGGTGCCTTGCGAGGCTTGCTGGTCGGCGCGCGCATCTTCTTCATTTGGATCCCGGTCCCGACCGCAGGTATCGGGATAGATGGAGGCTTCATGTAGCCGTTGTTTGTCGATGCTGGCGGCAGAGCAGTTGGCAAAGCAGGCACGGGCGGCGCCTCCGGATCCATCATCCCGTCCAGACTCCCAAACGCACTCTCGGCACTCAGTCTCCTGCTAGCTCTCCGCTGGAACTGCTCCCGTGGCGCTGTGTTCTCCACACCGGCAGTAGCTGAAGGCACCACATGCATCGTCTGCCTCCGATTACCACCATGGCCATTACTGCTCCGGCTCACACTCCTTAGGCTCTCCGCCTCATCGCTATGTGTACTCTCCGCATACGCAGCTGGGAGCTTGATGGCTTTCCTGTCCCTCAGCTGTCTCGGTTGAGCAGCATCCTCAGTGGTGGTAAGAACAGGCATTGCGCTTTGCCGGTCCTTCTTTGTCCTCGCACCGCCCAGCTCCTCCGCCGTACAGCTTAGCGTCTGCCGGTTTACAGGTATGAGCAGTTTGGACAACTCCTGCGTCGCCACTACCCAGTCGACTTCTGGCAGAGCTGGCGTGCGTGGTCGGGCCGGCAAGGGAATGTCTCGCATAGTACCTGAAACGGACCGCGCGAACTTGTTCGGATCCACGACTTTGTAAGCAAATGACTCCGTGGGTGTTGCGTAGGTGGGTTGGAGGCCGGTTCGGACACGCTTTACTTGCGGTGGCTCCAGAGGGTTGACCTTCATTTCCAGAGCGGTGAGGTTTTCAACCGACCACCATGACTTGTCGTAGCGTAGGTGTGGCGGTGAGGATTTGCCATTGATCCGGAGGCCGTTCATCAGCTTATCAAGCGGCATCTGTGCGATGGGCCCTTCCTCCTCCCTTGGCCCAGCTGGCTCGGCGCATAGCCCGGACAGGTGGCTGAGGACGCCACTGCAGAGTGCTCGGTCGCTATACCCTCCTTCCAACACTGAGACGACCCTACCATCGCAACCAGAGCCCACTTCGTGCGCCACCTGTACTACATCTCGTGTGAAGCGAGCATAGAACTCCGTCGGTACGTTGACCTTGTGGCGTTGCATGCCTGCACTCTCCCATTCGCTCGCATCGAAACCGGCACTGATGAAGATCGCGGCTCGTGGGAACACCTTGCCTTCAGCCTTCAGACGCGCAGTATGATGACTCAAGAACCCGCGAGCTTTATCGAGCAAGACCCGGTACCGACTCTCGTAGAGCTCCCAGAATTCGGCATCATTTCTCCAGGGCTGCAAGTGTACGTTCCAGATGCTCTGCCCGTGCGCGTTCTCGACACATATACTCGCAGCCTGCACTTTCTCGTCATCGCCCATTTCACACGGGTAGCTGTTGATGTCGTGCAAGCTAAAGTACCCGATGTCCGGGCCGAGCTTGAGCTTGCTGTTAGGTTTTGCGTTCTGCCTCTTCTGATTGTTGCGACTGTTGCGCTCCCATGTGATTGCTTGGCTGCCGTCTCCATGGTGAAGATCGAAGTCGAGGATCGCGGCGTGCGTCAGGCCATAGGTCTGAGCAGCATACTCGATGCCCACATGCACATTATTCACCCAGCAAAAGCCTGATGGGTAGTCAGCTGAGCAGTGATGGCCTGGAGGCCGGATGGCAACGAATGCACGGGTTGTTGGAGTCCGGGTGTCGAACACTGCGTCGACCGCATCCGCCACGCCACCCAAAGCGCCCTGGAACGCGTCCAAAGACTCAGGCGCGAGATACAGATCACCTTCGTGCAGCTTTCGCTTCTCTGGCTCCGTAGGTGTAGACGCTCGGCACAGCTCCTTCGTCCCGGCCGCAAGTCTATCACCGGCAGCATTACACATTGTGCGAAGTTCAGACATCCACGCCGTACCGTGCACGGTAGTCACGTAGCTACTTGTGATATCGATCGAGCGTGCTGTCCTTCTGATCTTGAACGGTGGCCCAGCAGTTGGGTTCCTCTCCGGATGCGGCGAGTTGCTCGCTCCCGCATAGTGCCCACCTAACCGCACATACGCGGCTGAAGCTCCCAGCACACTTGCATGGATGCGCTCTGGTCTTTCAACAATCATAGAGAGGGTAGACTTGGTCGTCTTGAGCCTCGAGTACCGATGACCGTAGCAAGCATCGTGCAATATCACCACCGTCTCCGCGGACTCGCTCGGATCGCTTTCCGCTGTGAGCACCTTGGTGAAATGGAGCATCGCTATCTGGGCTGCCGTGAGTTGCGCCGGCTCCTCGATCGACTCCATGGTTACCTGCGCCTCCCTAAGGTTCGCAATGAGATTGGAGATCGAGCGCTTGGGTGTCGGTCGCGCCTCGGCTTCTTCGGCTTGTGTGCTCAGTGATTGCCGTGAGCCTTTACGGATGAGCTTAGGCGACGATGTCGATCTTGCGCCGAGACTCATTGCGCTTGACGTTCGGCGCAGAAAGGGTTGTTTTGGTGAGCCCGCGGGTTGCGGTAGGGGAGATGTTGCCATGTGTGAGAGCTGGCGGAGTGTAGGGAGCCCGGGTGTTGGAGGCGCTGAGGACAGGGGTGAGGATGTCGTAGAGGGTATGCTCACTTGTGTGAGTGTATTCGAAATATCTCCCTTGGCGGGAGGTGCGACATGCAGCTCTTGCCGGTGCTGCTCTGCGGGCGACATCGCCGTCTGTTCCTCCATGGTTGCAGTGGGAAGCTAGACCATGTTCCGCGACCGCGAATGGTACTTCGTGAAGGCGTCGCAAAGAAATGGCGACTCCATTGCGTACAGTGTGACGTCGTAACAACCCAAGAAAGTCGCGTGTCGAAGCGGCGCGTTTAACAGCCCAATCGGAGACCAGCGATGATTCCGAAAGCATTCACTTTGCGACTGCATGTCCATACATGTATCATGCTGCGCTCTCCTTCTTGATACCGTAGTAAGAGAAGATCCATGCGGTAGACCATCCTCGACGTCAACACTCTTCACCATGTCCTCTACCGCCTCCACCACCTTGTCCACCGCTGGCCCTTCTCCGTCCACCACCAGCTCGGCAAAACCCCTCGACCCAGCCTACTACACCTGGTCAAACTTCTTCTCCATCCTGACCGGTGCCGCCACCCCCCACGACCGGGACCAATACTTCCGCACCAAAGACACCATCAACGAAGCCCGCGACTGCGCCCGCTGCGACAAAGACAAAGCCTGGCTCTTCGCCTACTCCCCCGTCATCCGCTTCATGAAACACAACATCGACCTCCTCGGCCCGGACTCCGGCACCGCCTCCATAACGCCCGAGAACGTCCGCTGTAGACGCTGCGATACCAAGCAGAGCGGCGGTTTCGATTCGGAATACGGCATCCTGGTGTGTGCGAATCATCTGAGGAATCGAGGACACTTGGAGGATACGATTGCGCATGAGATGGTACACGCCTACGATCACCTGAGGTTCAAGTTGGATCCATATGACTTGCGGCATGCGGCGTGCATGGAGATACGGGCGTCGACGCTTTCGGGGGAGTGCAGATGGACGAGGGAGTTCTTCACGCGGAACCAGTGGGGGTTGACACAGCAATTGCAGGAATGCGTGAGGAGGCGAGCGACGTTGTCGGTGGCGGCCCGACCGAGTTGCAAGGATGAGGCGATGGCGGAGAGGATGGTCAGCGAGGTGTGGGATAGCTGCTTTCGTGATACGAGGCCGTTTGATGAGATATATCGGTAGGGCTTGACGTGAGCGCGGGTCCACGTTTGCGAGCTGGGACACCGACGGATGATCTTCGAACACGAAGGACGAATTGCACGCATAGCGAGGCGGACCAGGCGCAACATGGATGAGAATTCCACTACTCCGCATTCATACATGTTGAGCGTGCGAAGTCAAAGGGCCCTCCGATCGAAAGAGATTTTTGCAATAGGTATGGAGAAAATAACAAACGTAGGTCGTAGCTCATCCTCGGAGTAAGTCGAAGAGCTCGTTGCCCAGCGCTTACGGCACAGCCCTCTTCGACTTTCAAACGTAGCGCACTCGGACAAACGTGCGCAGCCAGCCGCATGCTGTCACCGCCATTGCTGACTGCTGCTCCGATGCTCTTCGGGCCCTACAGTCTCAAATTCCATATCCCACCCGTCAACCTCAGCGAACTTGCGCCGTGCCTCTTCGAGCTCGCCACTCCCCAATGTTGCCGCAGCCACGTCTACCCTTCCTGGTAGTATCTCGGCACTTTCGTCGCCATTGTCGGATGCATCGAAGTTCTGGTCGGCAGTATCATCGTTCTCCTTATCCGAGATTTTCAGTGCTCTCGCGGCCCGGCCATATGTCTTAGTAGCCTTCTTCGACGCTGGCGCTGTTTCGGACTGCCGCTCTCTTTGCTTCCCTGCCTTCTTGGCTTTAGCAGTAGTGGCCACAGTCGGTTTCCTCCTCCCCTTCGCTGGCGTGACTTTTGTTTGTCGTCTTCGCCGTTCATTTGGCTCTTCTTCACCTTCCGCAATGTGGGTACGGTCGAGCTCGCTGCCGTTCTCGGATTCCGATGCAAAGTCATACTCCGACTTGCGGTGCCTTGGCTTCAAAGGTTGTCGTCGTTTCGGCAGTAGATTCTGCAGTGTGGCAGTCGAAATTGGCTTAGTCTTTGTCGGCTTCACAGCCTTCTCGACGACACGCTGAGGTGAGACTTGTGTCACCGGATCGGCAAGCTCGTCTCGGATGCGCTGCTGAGTACCCGATAGAGGACCGGGCACGGGACTGCTACTAGCGGGCTCGGCCATAGTTCCATTGGGCGCATCGTAGAGCGGATTCTCGAGTATATCGTCGCCTCGCTGGAGGGAAGCTTCGTCATCCTGCTCCTCTGTCGAGGGCACGGCAAAGTCGTCGTGGACGGAAGCCCGTGGGTTGTGTGGAGACGCTGACTCGATTGGAGGAGGTGTGGATTGTGACGAATTGAAGACCTGTACATCGGACGTTGCCTGTGGTACGGGCGTTGCTTGCCTCGTGCTCTCTGCGGGGGAGCCTCTTGCGACTGAACTATGGGATAGATTTGGAAGCGGGTTGTCTTCATCGTCAAGCGACGGCCCAGGGAACCCGGACTTTCGCCGCTTACTTCTCAAAGTCTCAAGGGCACTGGAGGCGAAGTCTGCCTGCGCTGACTTTCGCTTCTTTCCCGCCGACGCCGGCTTAGCTTCAACAGGCTTCGGAACCGTCTTCTTGATTGAGCTACCCGCAGATTTTCGCTTGGCTTCACTTACATGCAACGGCGTTCCTTCGACCTCGGGCGCAAAGTCGTCCTCGTCCTCTCCATTCTCGGCATCGAAGTCGAAGATGCTAGAGTCTTCCACCGCCACGGTAGCATTCGTCATAGAAGGCCTTGTGTTCATAGCCCGCTGTTGGACCAAAGCCAACATACTTGGCTGCCTAGCTCGGCGCTTGAAGTTCTTCAGCACGCTTGTGTCCATGGCCGGCGTACTGCGTGGCTTCGGTGACGATGTTGGCTGAGGGAGCGTTGAGCGCTTTGCGTTGAACTTGGCAGGTGGAGGAGGTGAAGGCGAGATGTCGTACTCTGACCGCTCTTGCGCGATTACCGGCGATTTCCGTACTGTCACTGGAACCACCGAAAGCACATCCGAGGACGGCGCAGTACCGGTTGACAAGCGTTTGGCGAGTGGCAGCGCAGGGTTCTTGCCGCCTTCTTTGCGCGCCGTCTCCTCCATCCGTTTCCTCAGTCCGTCCAGCACTTTGCTGTGCGCTTCATTCTGTATTGGCTTTCGCATCATGCGCGGTGCTCGCTTGTTGGCCTTCGAAGTTGGCGGAGCAGCCGCGTCGCTCTTTGCAAGCTCGTCGGTCGATATTGGTCCCAACCCACTTCGCGGCGCCGTTGGCCGTGCCTCTCCCTGCCCGAGTCCTCCAGCCATGAAAACCTCGCCATCGTCATGCACCGACTTCATCGCTCGTCCCTTACGTTTCGGCGCTTCTTTGATTAACCCTTCGATGTTCCCGACATCCTCTTCTGCTAGAGCAACCTTTGCGCGTGTGGTGTTCGTCTTCTCTCTGAGCGCCTGCCGTTTGGTCTGCGGGTAAGGTACCGCTGCTGATTCTGCCGGCATGCTGCGTAGCCTGGCCATGGTCCGTCGCCCTGACTACGCTTCAACGCATTGCCTGTCGTGGGTAAAGATGGTGTTGGCAAGGCATGACGTTCACATCGCGCGTCGACGCGTTACTTTGACACACCTCACAATAATAGCGTCGGCCTGTTCCGCTACCCCACTCTAATCACGCGAAGTCAACGTGGGTTTCTACGACGGCAGACCGCACCTGCAGTCTAATAAGGTAGGGTCAGGAAGGTGAGGAGGCCTCTCCCGACATTACCTCACCATCATATACTGTAGTTCGTCGGAGAACATCAAGGCAGTCAGCGATCGATTTGTTGGTCCTGGATGTTCATATCCCGCTTCGCCGCACCAATCTGGCACTGTCGAGGGATCTGGAAACAGACATCATTCTCAGTCACGCTTCATACCGCCAAGAGCTTTGCGAGTATGGTCATCCGTCCAGCATCCGAGGCGGTGGCGAAGACGGGCGCTGCAAGCATGCGTCAACGTCGAGACCCGAACACATTGGCCAACTATAATGAGTGGCACACGACGCACACCACTACGGACTTCGTGATTGACTTCGGTGCGAGGAGACTAAAGGGGACTGTGCACTTGACGCTCGAGAACCTTGCCAAGGACTCAAGAGAGATTGTCCTCGATACTAGGTACGATCAGAGGCCAGAGGGTGCGGTCTATCATTATTAGCAAGCCTGCTGACAGCGATGCAGCTTTCTGGAAGTCTCTAGCGTCAGAGCTAACGACGAGACGGCTGAATACCAGCTTGCAGCATCTAGAGTAGAGCCATATGGTACACCTCTTACTGTATCTCTCCCAGCAACGACGGATCTTACGGCATCACATGTGACGTTGAGCATTGACGTTGCAACGACCAAAGACTGCACGGCTCTGCAATGGCTCACACCCGCTCAAACGAGTAACAAGAAGCATCCATATATCTTCTCCCAATGCCAAGCAATCCATGCCCGCTCACTTTTCCCATGTCAGGACACGCCTGACGTCAAGTCAACTTTCACTTTCAACATTCGATCGCCGCTACCTGTACTCGCATCTGGTCTTCCGACGGGGCCCAAAGACTTCCGGCCTGGCGAGGATGGCAAGTCCGGGACTCTACTGTATACCTTCCACCAAAGCATACCCATGCCTTCGTACCTCTTTGCTCTTGCTTCTGGTGACATAGCTTCGGCTTCCATTGGACCACGATCGACAGTATGGACCGGGCCGGAAGAGCTTACTGCGTCGCAGTGGGAGTTCGAGGAGGATACCGAAGCTTACATCCAAGCAGCGGAGAAGATCGTATACCCGTACGCTTGGACAACATACAACGTGCTCGTCCTACCACCCTCATTCCCGTACGGCGGAATGGAGAACCCAGTCTACACATTTGCCACCCCGACCGTCGTCTCCGGCGATCGACAGAATGTGGATGTCATCGCCCACGAGCTCAGCCACTCCTGGTCGGGAAACCTGGTCAGTAACGCCAGCTGGGAGCACTTCTGGCTCAACGAAGGCTGGACGGAGTATCTCGAACGACGAATCATAGCCGCTGTCCATGGCTCAGATCAATACCGAGACTTCTCGGCCATTATCGGATGGAAAGCGTTGGAAGACTCCATTGCTCAATTTGGTGAGGACCACAACTTCACGAAGCTCATTCCCGACCTGAAGGGCAAGGACCCAGATGATGCCTTCTCCTCAGTACCGTACGAGAAAGGTTTTGTTTTCCTTCACCACTTTGAGAAGTTGCTTGGGATAGACAAGTGGGACAAGTTCATCCCTCACTACTTCACGACCTTCAAGCAGAAAAGCGTCGATAGTTACGAGTTCAAGGCCACACTGCTTGACTTCTTTGCCAACGATGCCGACGCAGCGAAGAAGCTGCAAAAGGTTGACTGGGACACATGGTTCTACGCCCCCGGCTTCCCACCGAAGCCGGACTTCGACACGACCCTGGCAGACCAATGCTACGCTCTGGCGGACAAATGGCAGGCTCTGGCCGAAAATCACAAGAAAAGTGACTTCAAGCCCAGCGCGAAAGACATCGAAAGCTGGACGGCCAACCAATCCGTCGTCTTGCTTGAACGCCTGCAATCTCTTCCCAACCATCCCATCACGCCGGAGCTCATCAGTCTCATGGGTTCCGCCTACGGCTACGAGTCGTCCAAGAACGTGGAACTCGTCTCGCGCTTCTACACACTTGGTCTCATGTCACGGGCGGAGAGCGTGTACAAGCCTACGGCGGAGCTTTTGGGCAAAGTCGGGCGAATGAAGTTTGTAAGACCGCTGTATTGACAGTTGATCATGCGGGATCGTAAGCTGGCGGAGCGGACGTTTGAGAAGAACAGAGACTTCTACCATCCGATTTGCCGAGGCATGGTTGAGAAGCTGTTTGAGAAGCATGCGTAGTCCTAGACCCGTCGAAGTGTGTTGGCACGTCGGATGCGTTTCATGCGACGTTGGAAGATTGGAGTATCTGACGAACCACTCTGCTACGCATCGCACGCTATAGGCATAATGACCAGGTACGATACGCTTTACTTACAGCTGAACTACTCGTCACTTTCCAGCGCACGCTTACAAAGTAGCTGGGCTCACTGGACAGCAGTGTCAGAATCAACGCATCTGTGGCGAAACACGTTCCTTCGAGTACTGCGACTTTCATTATGAGATCCGGCCTCAAGTGATGTTCATTCACAGTTCTCGTTGAGTTTAATGACTGCGTGAGTACATACGGACACCCTGCTGATCTCATTGCGGCTGAAGGGTGAGGACCGAGTAGGGAGCCTGATATCACGTGACAGACTTCCCAAAGGGGTAACACCGCCCGCGCACCTCAACTCCATCCTCACTCCATCACCACTTCGTCTTCATATTCTTGTCTCAACAGTCACCCCGGTGCATCGCTCCTCGGCGCGATGGGCTGGACTCGAGCGTCCTTGACCCGAGGCATTGCTGTTCGGCGTGATTTTTGAGCCTGCCCCAGCGATGGCGGGCCACGTTTCAGAGTGGTTCACCAGGCTGCCGGTACTCGAATGCCATCACTCTGACGGAGACGACACTCGATCGTGACAGCGGCGAGGCTTTGTTGACAATCTTAAGCTCGGCTGGCGGGGCACGGTTGACCACAGCCTGATCGCGGTGCCGTGTTATCGTCAGGCTGGTGGCGTTATTGGCAAGGCTGCAGGCATCCGGCCCAAGTGTCACACTGATCGGCGGAGTGCAGCTTCCCGAGGTGCTCGGTCCTGTCAAGCCAGCAGAGACGGGGTCAGGATACAACGCCACGGCGGTGGTTGATGTGAGAGGCGCTGCGAGGAAGTGAAGGGATCGCTGGTCCAGAGGAAATGATGGAGCCCCTATGAGCGAAGACATATGTAGGTAGCCGCCACGCAGTTCTTCAACGCATGTACATCGTGCATCCTTTCATGATGCATGCTCCCCGCACTCACTCGTGACGTTGGGCAAAGATGCTGGAGGCGAAGTCAATGGACGGAGCACGGAAGACGCAAGATTGCACAAAGCTCGACAGCTGTACCTGCTCGATTTGTCAAATGCGTCCCCAGAAAGGTTAATAAAGCTTGGTCTTAGCACCTAGCCTGGCAAATAGCACTGCGTCACGCGCATTCTGCCATTGTGATTTCTTTCACGAACGAACGAAACTCCTCTTTCGACCAACAATCTCGCCAACGATGTCCAGGACGTGACCACAGCAATGCGTTCGCTACTCCGAGCACTCACCACGTCTTCGGTCCTCCTCACTGCGCTCCACATTGGGTCAGCTACCGCCCAGAATTGCTACTATCCCGATGGCAATCTCACCAAAGGCCCGGACGCCGCTTGTTCCTCGGGCGGTGGAGCCTGCTGTCCTTACCAGTGGGAGTGTTTGAGCAACGGCCTCTGCTACCTGCCGAGCGCCAATTACTACGGTCGATACACCTGCACAGACGCCACATGGCAGTCGAGCAGCTGTCCGCAATTGTGCACCGAAGGGAACACCGCCGTCGGCGACGAGGCTTTGCTTCAGTGTTCGGATGGCAGCTGTGAGCTGAAACCGCTTCCTCACTTACCCATCCTAGTGGAGGCTGATTTCTTCGTCAGGGTGCTGTGATGGCGACAGGAGCTTCAATTGCTGCACGACCGCCAATATCAACTATTTTCTCCTGCCACAAGGTACCTCCTACGCATCCATCACGAGCGTGCCTTCGCCTACGCCAGTTGCTTCTCCGGTTTCCAGCAATGCTCCCCCTTCTACATCTTGTGAGTCCGAAATTCCGGATACTAGCAAAAACAAAATTGATAGACAACGCAGTGGCCATACCCACAACGCCAGGCGGCTCAAGCCAGCAACAGAGCGCCTCCTCCGGCAGCGCTCCGAGCACCCCAACATCTGCGACACCCCAACCTTCCTCAGCCTCTCCTTCCGCATCTTCAACAGTTGACTCGACGAGTTCGCCGGCTGCTGCAGCTTCGAAGTCGAACTCCGCCTCTCCGACTGCCTTGTCAACAGCCGCCTCGACAGCCGTCACCACAAACACCGATGGCTCACAGTCCACTGTCGTGCTCTATTCAACAGTCTCCGCGGTCCCCGTAGCATCCAGTCAACCTTCAAGTGGCCCGTCACCCTCGTCGTCTTCAACACATCTGGGTCTCACCATTGGCCTTGCGGTCGGCATACCGGTCTTCCTCCTCGCATGCGCTATCATCGCCTTCCTGCTCTGGAAGCGTCGCAAGACAAACAAGCAGAGACACGCATCATCACACCTCAGCGATTACGAGCCGGTGACAACGGACAAGTACGGGCACCAAGTCGGGCATGTCGCGCCGAACGGACGAGCTTCCGAGATCGACTCCTACCCGGTCGCTATGGGCCGGTCGAAGAGCGGGCACAAGAGTGAATTGCAAGGGTCGCTGCACAGTCCTGCGTTGTCCAACACGAGTCCGAAGCCTCCGGGATACAGTCCTGTGAGTCCGAATCTGAACACGGTGGCGGAGCAGCCGGCAGAGCTGTGGGGTGGGTATGTGCCGTATAGGCCACCGAGAGCTGAGTTGCAAGACCCGGAAAGGATATGAGTTGCGGGCGATGCGACACGATTGACGAAGTGGACATGGCTGGGAACGCGGCGTAATCTATCGGATGCACCAACGTGGACGTGGGAACAGATATCCAGAGAGGCATGAGGAATCAAGTAAAAGTGACGGCACCTCAGAATCGCTCCTGCCGTTAGACGCCGTCTTCCAGATAACCTTACTGGGTTCCAGGAGATATGATAGTGCGTAGAAGTACAGCCTTAGATGATGGACCCACGAACACGTTTACACAAGACTTGCTTGCGAGAACAACATCGCCTCGATCAACACCCTATCCCCCAGGTGAGCTTGGGTCGTCCCGCAACGACGACCCCCGTCACCTTGTGGGTTCTGGAAAGCGTACGCAAGATCAAGCTCTCCAATTACGCGTGAAATTGGTGAAGGAGTGCACTCCAACAGCGTGTCCACTTGCCTAAGGTAGGTACCTGCTCTCAATTGATCACATAACCGCCATCGACCACAAGCGCAGAGCCCTGCACAAACGTCGCCTTCGAGCTGGCGAGGAACAACACGCAGTCCGCCACCTCTTGTGCCGTCCCTGACCGGTCCATGGGTGCGATGGCGATCGCGGAGCCGAGGACGTCCATGTTCGGTCGTGTCATGGGCGTATCGATCACCTGCCATCTCGTTATCAGCTGCAGTACTGATATGATGGAAGGGAGGAGCTTACTCCTGGACAGACGCAGTTGATCCTGATATTGTCCTTGGAGTACTGCAAGCTCGTCAGCATCGTCAGACTTCCACAGGAGGTTGGGGATCTGTAGGACGAACGTCAATAGCATCGCAACGAGTCATACTGATCACGGCGGCCTTCGACCCGCAATACGCCGCTGCAACCCGTCGTCAGCACACCCTCCCACTCACAACAAAACACGAAATGGGCGAGCCCGGGGACTTACGAGCAGCAGGCCTCCCAACAATCCCCAATTGACTAGCAATATTAACCACACTGCCCCGATTCCCCTTCCTCCCATCGTGCGTAGCAAGCGGCTCCTGCTTCAACATCTGCTTGATCTCCGCCCGCGAGCACAGCCAGCACCCTCTATAGTTGATCCCGTTGATGCGATCGAACTCCTCCGGCGTCGTGGCGTCGGAGCGCTCGTTGTTGCTCAGCACACCTGGACACCAGGTACCAGTCACTCGTCAGCAATGATGCCAGCGTTGGTGAGTAGGGGGTCATATCCACCCATGTAGAAGTGCCTTGGGACAGACCGGCTGCGGCTGGATGGGTGCCTACTTGTACGTACCAGCAGCGTTACAGCAATAATCCACCCGCCCAAAGTGTTTAACCGCTTCCTCGACGAGATAGTCAACAGACTCCGCGGACGAGACGTCGATCTTCACGTCGTACACCTCGCACTCGGAGTTCACCTTCTGGATACCTGCGCGGGTCTCGTCGAGGCCCTGCTCGTTCCGGTCCGCGAGCACGACTTTCTCGCAGCCTTCGCGCGCGAAGGACAAGGCTGTGGCTTGGCCGATGCCTACATTATTGCATCACATCGTCAGCATTGCAGACCTACAAGGGTTTGCAGGATGTGGGAGGTACGCACCACTGCCTGCTCCTGTAATGAGGGCGACGCCTGGAAAGAGAGACATTGTCGGTGAGCAATCAAAGAGACAATGGGTGCGGTGAAGTGACGTTCTCGTTGAGTAGACCTCTTATGCGATCTGGTACCCTGATAGGCGACGGCCAGTAGTGATCTACTGCTGGCCGCTGCGGAACACGACTACCCCATACACATGTAGATGTACCATGGTCAAGGTCAGTACTTGGCCTGGTGAATGAGACCAGCCTGGCAATCGCATCATGGACGAGTCGAAGGCTCCCAAGTGTAGATATGGCAGATCCGGTGTCGTCGACCAGGGCCAGCAGCTGCATCCACCAAGGCAGCAGCAACCGCCCGCCACAACACCCACGCCTCGCATACGAAGGAGGAAGGACACCAGCATCTTGGGATTACTTTCTACACCACATACGAAAATTTACCGAGCTAGTATATACAGTGCGCTTTCCAGAAGGAAGGGAAGCCACAGGCCCATCCATTTCCCTTGTGCCGTAGTAACACACACACCGTTATTTCGCACGTAGTAATTGGGACTCGAATTGTGGTATCTCTCGGACTCGATTCAACAACACAACCCGCCCCCCGCTACACTTCCGGGGCAACCTCTCAACTCTTTCCCATCTAGTCCTCATCATCCTCATCGGTCGACTTGGTCGCCAACACGAATCTGCTCTCGCCGTGCTCGTCCTTCTCGTGCTTGAGCGCCAGCTTGCTGAGGTGCCCGATGATGTTCTCCATCTGCGTGTCGTGGAGACTGCGGTTCTTGCGGCCGAGATCGGCGAGGCCGGGGACGAGATTGAGGCAGAAGTAGGTGATGGCCAGGATGATGATGACGCCGATCGAGTAGGCCCAAACCACGACGACGGTGACGACGTCGGTCCAGCCGTGAGGAGTCTGCTTCCAGTAGTAGCCGCCCAGAGGGTTCGGGTACGGCTTGGTGTGAAGACCACCGTCAATGCCGTGCCATAGCCAACCGAAGATGCAGAAGATGGTCGCGAGGACGTCGACGATGAAGATGGCGCTGATCAATTGCCACGACGGGAGAGTGTTGGCGCCGCGGGTGACGAAGATGAGCCAGTTCTCGGTGAGCGCAACCTCGAGGAAGATGACCTCCTGGATGTTGCCGAAGTTCTGGATGATACCGCCGTTGGGAAGGAACATCGTGCCGCGGACGACCCAGGTGGCGATAGCAAGCTCGATACCGAGGATGACGGAAATGACCCAAATCTTGGGCAATTGCCACTCGACCGGACGTTGCTCGGAATGCGCGTTGTCGTAAGCGATGGCGACGGTGGCCAAATCGGCGAACAGGGCGATGAAGACGATGAGGTCGGCAGATATGGTCTCGTTGAGGATGATCATGGACGTGACCAGGTAGATCTCGAGATGGAGGCAGAGCGCGATACGGTACTGGATGTAGGCCTTCATGCGCTGGAAGATCTGGCGGGCAGTCTTGATGGCGAACACGATGGTGCTGAGACCGGGAGCGAGGAAGACGATATCGGCGGCGGCCTGGGCAGCTTCGGAGGCACCCTCGACGGCAATACCACAATCGGCCTTCTTGAGAGACGGAGCATCGTTGACACCTAATATACGTTAGCATAGTCCACGATATCTCAAATTCCCAGCATTTGCTTACCATCACCAGTCATGGCCGTCAAGTGACCACGCTGTTGCAGCATCTCGACGACCTGGTACTTGTGCTCGGGGAACACCTCAGCGAAACCGTCAGCACGCTCAACGAGATCGTGCTGCGTGGTGCCGGAGAGACCGCCGTGGATAAGCTTCTGCGAGTTGTAGACCTTGGTGCCGAGTGCCAACATCTTGCAAGTCTCCTTGGCAATGGCGATGGCGTCACCCGTAAGCATCTTAACCGGAACACCAAGCTGCTGGGCCTCGACGATCGTCTGAGCGGTATCCTCACGCGGGGGGTCGAACATGGAAAGCATGCCCAAGAGGACCCACGGCTCGTTGTTCTTCTGGTATGCGACACCAAGCGAACGGAAACCACGGCGAGCAAATTCGGTCGCCTTTTCCTTGAAGAAATCGGCCTGCTCCTTGGTGCACTCACTCAGATTAAGAATGGCCTTAGGAGCGCCCTTGGCACACGTGAAGCGGTCGCCACGAAGGGTGACAACAGTCGTGATACGCTTGGAGACGGGATCGAAGGGAGTGTATTTCTCGGTCTTCCAGTCGTCCTTGAGGATGTCACGGGCCTTTGGGTAACGCTTGAGGGTCAGAATGGTGACCTTGTCGATGGGATCGAGAGACTTGATGTTGTGCGACGAGGCAAGTGCGGCGCATGCCATCATCCAGTTGACGTCCTCGCCTTCGGAAACGTAGGGCTCACGAATTGAAAGCTGGTTGGCGGTGAGGGTACCGGTCTTGTCTGAGCAGAGTACATCGACACCAGCAAGCGACTCAATGGCGGTAAGCTTCTGCACGATGGCCTTTTGCTTAGCGAGGTACGCAGCGCCGACGGCCAGAGTGGTGGTGGTGACCACAGGGAGACCGACAGGCACGCCGATGATGAACAAGATGAGCGTGTAATGCAGAAGGTTGACGTCGGAAGCCTCGGGGGTGGCGATCTTCAAGTGACGGAAGAAACCACCGATCCAGGCGAGCAGAATCCAGAACATGACGAGGACGAGTAGCGCTGTGCCGATGCTGTTCATGATGGCCTTGAAATGACCCTGATCTTTCGCACCCTGGACGAGAGTAGCGGTGCGGCCGACGAAGGAGAACTTTGCAGAGGTGGTGGCGACGGCGTAAGCCTTGCCACGCTTGCAGCCGGTCGTGTAATACACGGTGTCGCCCATGAATTTGTCGACGGCAAGAGACTCGCCAGTGATGGCGGATTGATCGGTAGCAATGATGGAGTGGCCTTGGTGTGCAACGCCCTCCTCGAAGTCCTCGCCCTCCTTCTCTTCCGAGCCTGCGGGGTCTTCTTCCGGGTTGAGCGCGTGTTGCTCCCGGAGTTCCTTGTAGCGCTCGAATTCTTCCGGGGTGTCGTAGTCGCAGATGAGACGGGCGTCGGCGGGGACAGTTTGGCCTTCCTCGATGATCACAATGTCACCGGGAACGAGTTCACGAGCCTTGATGTCCTGTTCTTGACCTTGGCGGATAACAATCGCCTTCATGGCGATGTCACCCTTCAGACTTGCGACGACATCGGCGGCTTGCTTTTCTTGGTACCATCCGACGGCAGCGTTGAGCAGGAGAATGGCGATGATGACACCGAAATCGATCCAGTCACGAAGACCGGCGGCGAGGAGGACAGCAACTTCCATGACTGCCAAGAAGTCAGTATGTGATGTGACGTCGGCGAGCTTCGTGCGACCATGGCTCCAAGCTTGATGTGGCGCTTGGCGAAAAGTGACACGGTCTGCCGCAAGCCATTGCACGAGCACGACACGCTTCAAGATCACCGGAAAGCATGGGTGTGTAAATAGACTTACCGTAAAGAATGGGGCCGGTGAAGAACATCAAGAATTTGATGAACAGGTTCTCCTTCTCCGTGGAGATTTCGTTGAAGCCGCAGCGTCTCCGGCGTTCCTCGACCTGCGCCGTGGTAAGGCCCTGCTTGATGTCGGCCTCCAGCCACTCCTCTGGCACGACGCCGGCATCCTTGTCGCCGGCCTGATCAGCGTTGCCAGACTTCCAAAACTAAAAAAGTGTCAATGACTGACGCGTTGGCGTGAATGAGCGGAGTCCGCTGCTTACCTGCCACGCCGCCTTCGGCTTCTTCTCGTCAGTATCCTTGACCTGGTTCTCCGCGGCGTCGGCTGCTCGGGGATCTCTGTATGTGGAAATGTATTTCTGTAGCGCGGTGTACTCGTCTGAAGATGCCATGTTAGATGCGGCGTCATCGCGGCCGTTGAGCGTGTGGTAAACACGTACCGAGATCCTCAATATTGCCAGGTGCCTGCGACCATTTGCGGGACCTACCTCACGTGTCAGCACATCCGACCGTGGCTTCTGTGATGGAGGTCGCTGCTGCAGCCGCGTGGTGATGGTGTTGTTGTTGTGGTTCGAGCAGCAGCGACGTCGGGAGGGCGCGCGTACCTCTCAGCAGCGCCTTCGCCGTTCTCCAGATCCTTGTCCGTGAAGCTCACACGTGGAGCGGCCATCGTGAAGAACGTTGCCCAAATGAATGGACTTCGTTGCCGACGAGGTGGGTGAGTGGAGAGTGTGCAGGTAGCGACGGGGCCCGAAGAGAAGGGCTTGTGGAGGTCGAGCTCTTATGAGAGAGGGAATAATGACGAGATTGCGCCGCGGCCAATCCCGTCGCACAATTCGCCAGTAGTAATTCTCACTAGGGTGCGCTGAGGACACGCGCGAGGACAGCCACCACGACTTGTGGCAATTGGAAGTAATGCGATGACTTGCTGAATCAGATTCGGCGGCCGGGCTGAGCGGCTCGCGTTGCTTCTGTGAGCGATTTTCTTTCCAGCCCTCTTCGCTCTTGTTGGGGGTTGAGAGCTTGGGTGGAACCGCCGAAAATGAAGCCTTCCGCACGTCACCTCCCGACCATCTCGACGTGCCGTCTGCCGTCTCACACTCCGCTACGCCCCGAGCGGTATAGTCGTGCATCAATGCGCGGGGTTAGTTGAACGCTGCCGGCGCCGGCCTATCTGGTCCAATCACAGTGGCTCATGTCCTGTCTGAGGACTGGAGCTTCATAGCCGGCGCACGACCTTGTATGGGTGCGAATAGGCAGGACGACGACGTGGAGGGGAGCTCTCGCATTGTGACCTCACTACTCTACGTTGGCAGCGAGAAAGAGGACAAGCTGTTGCGATAGTCACCCATACATCGTTCTCTTCGTCGTGTCGCTGCTTAAGAGCGTCGGCGGCGGTCGGAAACAATCCCCCATCGCAGCCAACGGCCTTGGTCTTAGCATCAAATCTCGGAGGCTCCAGTCTTCTCGGATGCGCTTCTCGGATACATGTACTATCACGGACCACGGCGTTGGCCTGGTAAACTGAGGCACGTGACTCTTGAAGACACGAGAACAGAGAGCTCTTGTCACAAAGTTCAGGCTCGCGGTAGTAAAATAGTACAGGACCTTAGCTGTACATGTAGCCTGTAGGGTGCACCGCGGAAAACAAGCGTTCGCAACGATCGTCGCTGTGCCAGAAGTTGTGGGTTGCTTCAACCTAAGGTAAGGTTTGTTGGAGAATCCACAACTACATGTATCACCAAAGCTACTCCATGAACTCGGGAACACGTACATGTACATAATGCGACCAGTAAGCCTATCCTTTCATCCAGCCAGCGACTTGCGCAATCCTTCGCGCTCGCAAGTCAACCAGTGTTGAGCGAGAGGCGCATCTGGAGCATACCACGGCGATACATCGGCCTGACTCTCCGAGTCCGCCGCGCGGGAAACTCTTCGGGGTGCGTCGGAGAGTCGGACCCAGAAGGGTCTGCGATTGCGAAACTACAGCACCACTGCCGCAGAGCCGCGAAAGCAGTAGTGAGCGCGGTAATGGTGATGAGGCATATAGAGGCGTGTCCCAACCAAACCAAGGCAAGGTAATCACCGACGCACTGTTGGCTCCCGGACCGGATGGACACACAAGGCTGGGCAAGTGCCGCGATACCAAATGGGCAATACGGTCTTCACAATTGAATGACTTAGCCGGAACAACCGAACTCTGTCGCCGCATCTGCCTGGACTCCTGGATATGTCGACGTGGACTCCATGCTGCCAGTATCGACAGCGAGGACAATCGAAATAGTCGTAAGCTACTGCGTCTTACCGTAAGCAGCGACCTGGTCCTATCGGCGCAACGAGACGAAGACGCCACTCGGTCTTTCGCGTACCATACGACTATTGAGAGAAGAATGTGATTCCACTAGGTGCACAGCATCCGTTGGTCGTGGCAAGGCGCTGCACAGTCAGCTCTCCTGTCGTTTATTCAGCCGGCCGAGCCGTATCACGACAACGACACCCGGGCATCCGGCAGCTTCCGCCACTCATCACGACTCCAGTCTTGCCCTCCACGGGCGTCAAGAAGCATACGTAATTGCTGAAAGATTGGCGGTGTTCTCATTCAACCAATCTACGCCGCATGGTCCATATGCTGGCGTCCGTTGCGTGGGAGGCAGCAGAGTAGGTGCCCTGGCGCGGTCATGCCCAGTACGTGTAGTATCGTGCTGGGACCTGCGATCACTTTCTTCCTGGATGGCGAAACGGAATGATGTGCCGTACGTGTGAGAGAGCAGTAACTCCGACCGTCAGCTTGTACACACAAGGCGCTGGACGTTCGGGGGCAGATGCAGAGAAGATGTTGGCTTTTCAGCGTTATTCCAGTGATCTTGAACGCGTATGCAGCCATCCCACTGGAAGATAATGATTGTTCCTAATGCACTTGCTGGGACGGAAGACGTACTTAGCGGTTGCACATATGCCAAATCTCACACAACGCAGCAGGTAGGATCAAGCACGTTTCATTCTTCAAATTCTGTCACCGCTTCTACCGGTCAAGAATGATACATTCCGTAGCCTGCCATGGCGACCACCGGAGGGCGTGCGTCAAGGCTACCGCAAAATCTCCGACAACATCAGGATGCAGCTTCTAGGCTTCCCATCCTCACACAGGCACCATATTCCTATACTATTCCTCCGCCGTCGTCATCAAATCATCAGCTCTGCCCGTCACACTGGCGACTCTCACAAAAGCGTAGCAAACGCGAAATTCTCAAAGGCCTAGTGCTGAAGAAACCAGCAGAGTCCGCAACTCGACATCTCAGAGAGCATATCAACACCCCTGCGCGACCGCCCACCATGCGCATGAAGGACTCAGACGACTACATCACCGCCCGCGCCGCCAACCCCTGGACCGGCGTCGTCTCTCCGAGTGTCGGCAGCCCCTCGCCACGCACCCCGGAGCCAGCAGCCGAACCTGCAGCCTACTCCAAGCGGAAACTCGAGCCCCCGACTTCCCCTACCCCAGTGAGCCCGCACGCACGACCAGCGCTCAGCCGCGCGAACGAAGGCCGGAAAGTCAGCGCGGGTAGTTTTCACCGCTGGCGCACCGGCGTCGACATGCACGGCTGGGTCTCCGAGGCAGCACTCGCGTCGCCACGGGAGACGAACGCTACGGCGGGCGCGAGCGTGATGGTGAGGAGTTCGGGGATCGGGGGCGACAGGTTCGTGGTGCAGATGCCTTCTGCGCGGGAGCCGCAGCCTTATTTTTACCCTGGGTGCTCGGCGGCGGAGATCAAGGCTTTGGAGGATCATAAGCTTAAGACGCGGAAAGTGAGTAGGGAGGAGTGTGGTGGCGTGCGACTGGGCAGCGGTAGCAGTCTGAACGCGGCTGCTGGTGTGCGGAAGATGGGAGATATACGGGTGGCGAAGCGCCAGGCTCACGGTGGTGGCAGAAGTGGACACCATGAGCCTGCGTCCACGCCAGGTCCGGAACCCACAGCCGCGACATTTGCTCCGTTCGCCTCACCGCACACCCCTTCCACGCGGACCACGCACGCCGAGCCGACAGTCCTAAAGACTGTTCACCGCACCGCGCCTCACCGAGACGACTCACCATACCCCGCCTTCGAACCCGGCCCCCTCCGCCGCAAACCCGTCGGCTCACCTCCACTCAGCAGCAGCAACCTCACCCACCTCCTCCCCCGCGTCCGTCTCGTCCACCCCGAACTAGCGAGCTACCCGTACCCACCACCATCCGCGCCAACATCCAGACTCTGCTCCCTAGGCTGCGAGCGCGAAATCGGAACCGGCGAATGCCACGACAATCCCTCGCGCCCGCTCCCGCACCCAGCACGACAGCTGTTCCCAGACCCAGCCAAATCGCCATCAGTCCTCGACAATCAAGACCCCACGGCTCAGATCCTCGCTGCTGCCGTGACCTACGCGGTCCAGAAGTGCCAGGACCTGCGTTTTCCGGACACGAGTCTGCTGTGGGCTTTACGCGCGCCGGACGCGAGTCCGCAGCAGAAAATCGACGGGTTGCGCGCGCTGCTGAGTCTGGGCGCGCAGGTTCTGGCGGTTCTGATGGTGATTTCGGCGTTGTGGAGGTTGGGGGTGGCGGTGGCGGGGGTGGTGGAGGTGGTGTTTTGGCCGTTTGTGGTGCCGTTCAGGATTTTGAGGTGGGTGGTTAAGGGGGAGGGGGGATCTGGGGTGTTGGAAAGAGGGCGGTGAGTACGGCGGCTTGGATGTAATGCAGCTGAAAAACCTGACCGTAGACTCATTCAACTGGTATTTATCTGAACACGCGCCCAGATCACCTCTCCGCTTCATGAAGCCGCAAAGAGATGCTGTGGATCCATCTCAGGCTGCTCGACTCTCCCTCGGCAGGGCAGAGACGGGACCTTCGCAGCGTAACGACATTGAATTACATGCCTCCCTACACGTGAGTACTGCCAGGCCTATGGACTGACACCAACTCAACGTCTGAGAGCAGGACGACCTCAATCACCGGCCGGTGAACGAGGCCCGTACCACCAGGTCAGGTAGCGTGAAGACGTAGACATAGAGACGTGAACGCCATGGTCACTACTGCCCAGTGAACGTTTACTTGCCCAATGTGAAGTACATGCATGCCAACTAGCACACACGGCCTCTCCAACGTGGAGTCCATGCAAAGAGGAATAAAATACCAGCTGATTCTTGAGTTTGCTTCAGGAGGGTCGAGTTTCATGATGCAGTAGTCCCAGCGACGGTATGCGTACCTACATGTAGATAGCCATGCTCTCGCTGGGTTTTTATTGTGGATGGGACTAAGTCACCGGGCAGTGAACAGGGCCTGGTCAGCGTGTGAAGGAGTCCGTGCTAAATGTGAATACCCGTCTGCTTATTAGGTTTACTCCAGGAGGGTCGAGCACCGTGATGTACTGTCCCCAGCAACGCTGCGCGTATCTAGCGAGCATATGCTCTAACCGGGGTCTGCTCGTGGAACATACCATTTGACTGCCCAGTAAACCGGGTCTGTTCAGCGTGTAAAGGAGTCCATGCACAATGTGAATAATACGCCATTTATTGGGTTTACTTCTGGGAGGTCGAGCACCATACCTCACTCTCGCTGGGTCTCAATGTTGTAGCAAGGTGCCGTGGTCCTCGCATCTAGTTGGCCAACGGCGCAAAGCAATAGTCGCAATGCCTAGATGGACCCGCTGCCTGACTGGTATCTTTCGCGCTCGTAGATGCAACATATAGCCCCCCAAAGCACACACAGGCGTGACCGGACCAACGCACGCTCGAACGCTATAAACAAACGACGAGAATCCCACCTGAGCCACTACCTCCCATCTTTACCCCAACCCATCTCCTTCATCCTGCCCTCGATTCCTCTCCAAACGTCCTCCACCACCTCCCGATCCCTCCACCTCACCCCACCCTTATCAATCTGCGCCACCATAACCCCCCTCCCCCAACCTTTGACAGTCTCCGGGACCAGCTCCCCCTTCCACCCCACATAAATCCCCAGCGCATGCCCAAACAGCTCCGCGGGAACCTGCCACTTATAATTCTTAAACTGCCATGTCTGCCCCGTCGTGAAAACCGCCACAAGCCGATCCCAGTAATCCGGCCGGAACGAGGCCGGGTCGTCGACGAGGATGAAGCGGAGCGGTTTCGTAGGCGAGAGCGCGGGCAGCGTGCGGGTGAGGTGGAGGATATTGGAGGACGTGCCACTTTCGGGCGGGGTGTAGATACCTTCTTCGAGGAAGGACTTGATGTTCGGCATGCGAAGGAGGCTGCTGGCGGAGGGGGAGAGGAGGATGATGGGTTCGGGTCTGCGGCCGGGCTGCGCGGCTTTCACAGGTGGACGGAGGGCAGGGTTGCTGATTAGTGTTGGAACGGGCTGTTGTTGCTGGCCGCCACCAACGCCGCCGCGCGACTTGCCGAAGAAGAGGACGCTGTATTTCTTGCGGACGTCGCTGAAGTCCTGAATCTTGGCGCCCCGGAGCATGGTGTTGCGGTCTCCCATCTTGCGCTCGGCGGCGTAGATTTCCTTCAGACGCTCCTGCTCACGTTTGGCCGCCGCGCCGTCCGCGAGGTCCGCGTCGCGCATCTCCACATCCTCGCCGCCTTTCGCAGTCGCCGCGGCATCTCTTGCGTCGGCGCGCGCGGCCTTGTTGGCGTCGAGACTGCGGATGAACTCGCTTTCCTCTTCCGCGATGTCACCCGCCAGCCATTGGTTGAGGTCGAGCTTCTCGGCGAAGACGAGGTTGGTGACCGTCTCATCCTTGCTTGCTTGACGAAGCTCCTCGTTTAGTGCTTGGGTGGCGGCGATGTAGGCACCGGCGTTTTGGTCCTTGTTTTGCCAGCAGAAGAAGACGGAGCGGAGGTCGAGGGCCTTGGTGCCGGCGGCGACGGAGACGAAGCGTGTGGTTTGTGTGAGAGGGAAGGGGGTATGTTGGCTGCCATCTTGAGCGGACTGCGTGTTGAAGACCAGGTACGAGGCGTGCGCGAGCGAGACATTGCTTTCGGCTGCGGAGGACGGGTCGGGGTCGGTGGTAGGTATTGGAAGGGTGCCGGCGGCGATGGAGGTGCGGAGGAGAGCGAGAGGGTCGGGCGGTGGGCGGGTGGTTGTCGCCATACTGATGTGCTGTTGTGTTGTTGTATTGCCAAGCATGCGGCAGGCGCTGGAAGAAGCGCAATCGTCCAATCTCGCTGGTGAAGATGTGTCGCGAAGTGGGACGCGTTTCCTTTTCCACAAGGAAGGTACAGCCGATGGGACGTTTTATTAGCACCTCAGGCACGAGTGGTCACCCCCACCTCCTCGCACCCCTCGATGTCGTCAGAGCCAAAGAAGCCGCGGCTTGAATCGTTTGGGCCCATCAATTTGCTGAGACAAGGTAAGGTAAGGTACACTGGTCGACGTTGACGGAAGAATGGGCTCATATCGCACCGGCGTCCCCTTCTTTCACTTCCTGACAACACATCTCCTCCCATATCGACGCCTCGCCCGCCTACCAGCCAGACATCTCTCCCTCTGCGTCAAAGCTTCGCCATTGCGAGGTCTAGTCTCTCAACATGTCCAACATCTTCGACCGGACCACGGCCTCAGTAGGTCAGTAACCGCTCCTCCTCTCCACACCTCCCAGAGACGGTACAAATCGAAACCCACAGACTCCTCGCAACACCCTCTCAGCGGTCTCTGGAAACCCACCCACCTTCAACGCCTACACTATGGCCCGGACAGCGTCAAGAACAACCTCCTCGAGTGCCTCGCTAGCCCGACCTCCAAAGCCTTCATCGTCACCGGCAGCTCCCTAGCCACCAAAACCAACCTCATCAAGTCCGTCGAAGAGCTCCTCGGCTCCAAACACCACGCCGGCACCTTCTCCAAAATCGGCCAACACGCCCCCATCAAACAACTCGACGAAGCAACCGAGAAAGTCCTCCAAGACGACAACATCGACACCATCATCTCCATCGGCGGCGGCAGCCCCATCGACTCCGCGAAAGCCATCTCCTACCGCTTGAACGAGCGCCAAAAGGGCAAGTTCCTCCACCACATCGCCATCCCCACCACCCTCAGCGCGGCAGAATGCACCCTCGGCGCGGGCTACACGGGTGAAGATGGCAAGAAAACAGGTGTCGCGCATCCCGCTCTCGCACCGCAGGTCATACTCTACGACAGCAAATTCGCGCTCGAGACGCCAGCGTGGCTATGGATGAGCACGGCAATGCGGGCGATGGATCACGCGATGGAGCTCATGTACCACCCCACGGCGACGGAGATGCCGTGTCGGTGGATGGCCATGTTTGCCGCGGGCGAGCTGTTCCGGAATTTGCCGAAGTACAAGGAGGATCCCAAAGATGAGGATGTGATAACGAGGTTGCAGCTCGCGGCTTTTGCGTCGTTGGGGTTCCTGGCGTTGAATGTGAAGGGTGGGTTGGGTCTGTCACATCAGCTGGGGTATGCTTTGGGGTCGCCGTATCAGATTCCGCATGGGATTACTTCGTGCTTGACTCTGGGGCATGTTGTCAAATTGAAGGCGGAGAGTTCGGCGGAGGACGCGGTACAGATTGCGAGGATGGCTCCATTTATTGGTCTACAGGTCGCTGGAGACAGTAAGAGGGACGGTGCGGCAGTCGGAGACGCTATCTTGGATTTGGTGAAGAAGTTGGATCTGAAGACGACATTGACAGAGAAGGGGGTCGGAAAGGATCAGACGCACACAATTGTCAATCTCGCAACGAGGCAGGAGAGCGGGCCGGTGTATGATAAGGTGAAGGAGCTGGTGGAGAAGTTGTACTGAGGTAAAAGGAGCAAACATAGCTGAAGCTTAGTAACGAACATGTACATGTGATGCGTTCGACGGCAGTGTAAGCTCCGCTCTCGTCTCCTGAGCCTCACTCATGTATGTTGACCGTGGCCACCTACTCGTTCCCAGAAGATATCAATGGAGTTGCCTGGCAGCGACAGGAGCGAGCGCCACCGTGCTCCACACAAAAGTGTCGCCGCTCAAGTTCTAGTCACCGAACTTCAACGTCACTTGAACACTGTAGGTCGTGTTCGGACACAAGTGAAGCTCTCAGCAGCACGAGGGAAGCAAGCTCAACCGAACATGGCCATGGCCGCGAGAAAGACGTTTCTCAAGACATGGAACGTGGCGTGTCGGACTACGTTGGAGTCTCTGGCATATCATTGGCATGGCTTTCTCCTTTTCTTACGGGGTCTGCTTGTCCCCCATACCAAGCAAAGCCTCCGCGTTCCGGTGATACAGATCCTCAATCTCCTCCTCACTAAACATCCCCCTCACACCCTCGTCCATCTTCCCCAGCAACATCTCCACCCCAGGCGGCTTCGTAAACGGAAAATCCGACCCATACATGATCCTCTCGTGCCCCACGCCCACCCCATCCATCAACCCCCTAATCTGCCCCGGAAACGGAAACCCAGCCAGATCAAACCAAATTTGCTTCCGAAACGCCTCTCTCGTCTCCTCCTCCGCCGTCGCATCCCACGGCCCTGGCACCAACGTACTAAACCCCGTGAAACGCGACAGCAAAGGCGGGAACGCCCCGCCCAGGTGAGGAAGAATAAATCGAACGTTCGGACTCCGCTTGATCGTCCCACTCATAAACAGATTCGCCACCACCCTCGCGGTATCGAAGAAAAACTCCAACATAGGATTCGGATACCTCCCCGCCAACGGCGCGGCTTTCACCGGCTGCTCTCCCCGTGCCTGCGCTTCCGGCGAGCACGGACACGTCGGCGTCGTGGGGTGGATGAACACGAGCGCGCGGCGTTTGTTCAGCTCGGCGAAAACGGGGTCGAAGAGAGAGTCCCCGAGGTAGTGGCCGTGGCCGTTGGTGAGGAAGACGTAGCCGTCGCAGCCTTCGGTCGCGGCGAGGGCGATTTCCTCGAGGCAAAGGGCCACGTTGGGGAGGGGGAGGCTGGCGAAGTAGCCGAAGCGGGTGGGGCGTTGCTTTTTGAGGGCGGCGGCGTAGGCGTTGCTGTCGCGGGTTACTTGCGCGGCGAGCTGGTCGTTGCCGGGGACGAGGTGCGTGCCGGGGCTCGAGATTGAGAGGATGGATTTGCGGATGTTGAGGTGGTCCATGAGGGCGAGGTGTTGTTCGGGGCTCCAGTCTGGGAGGGCGGGCATGCCGTCGGGTTTGGAGTGGCCGTTTTCGTGGCATGCTTTCTGGTATGCTGGAGGTCTGGAGACGTGGTCAGTGTATGGCCGAGTAAGCAATCGTCCTCGATGCTTACAGAAAGTGAGAATGCACATCTATCTTGTATGGCATTTCGGACGCCATCTTGACGAAAGTGAACGGACCGCTGGAAGATCGCAATGGATGAATGATAGCAACCCCACACTTTGTAGGATTCGTTCGTCGGTGTTGCCTTAGCGGTTCGAGGTTTCCAGCTAAAACACGTACATGTAGGTCTCGAGAGAGGATGCGTTCGACTCCGTGCTCCTCCCGTCGAAAACACTAAGGTACCTGTACTGTGTAAGGTAGTGAGCTGGCCGGAGACGTGCTGATTCCATCTGCTAACCCTACCTATGAACTTCAATGTATCCTCGGCACTCCTTCGAACTCTCTCTGCTCTTCCGGCGCTAGACGCGAGCACCAATCACAAATGTGGCACTCCAACCTCACGCCGTCAAGAGTGCGAGGAGAATACCTGCGCCATCATTCTCTCGGTCTCTGTACAGTCAGTCGGACCTGTCATTCCTCCTCTCCAACACGTCAGCACATACTGAGGTCACTTTCGTGAAGGTGTTGAAAAGAGTAAGAGCCTACACTTCCGCAATTGTCCAGATCAACCCCATTTACCCTGTGTCCTTCACCTTCTCATTCCTCCAATGGCCTCCTTCCTCATTAAAGACGTTCGCATATTCGACGGCGAAAATACTATCGAGAACGGCTCTGTCTTAGTCGAGAATGGCAAGATATCCAAGGTCTCGAATAGTCCCATCGAGCACCATGGCACAACCTTCTCGAAGCCAGGCCACACGCTTCTGCCCGGCCTCATAGATGTCCACATCCATGCCGACAGTGGCAATCCCGTGGCCCTACCGCAGTCCCTCCGCTTTGGTGTAACCACAGCATGCGACATGCACAACGAGTTCTACAACATCGAAAAGTTACGGAAGCAGATCGAAGGAGGCGACTGTGCGGACCTCAAGACGACATCCTTCGCGGCGACAATCGAGATGGGCTGGCCCATGCCTGTTGTGCTGGCGCATCACGACACACCCGAGGTCAGAGCAGAGATCGCTACGTGGCCACGTCTCGATACCCCGGAGAGCGGACGGCAGTATGTGCAAGACAGACTGAAGGACAAGGTCGACTACATCAAACTCATGCACGAGAGCGGGACGATCCTAGGCCAGAAGTTCAACAAGCCGAGTCTCGAATTGCAGAGAGCCATCATAGACGAAGCGCACAAGCACGGCTTGCGAGCTATTGCCCACGCCACATGCCTAGCAGACACGCTCGAGATCCTCGGATGTGGCGTCGACGGTCTGGCGCACTGTTTCGTTGACCAGTCGCCGACGGAGGAGCTGATCACGGCGTACAAGAAGAACGGCGCTCATTGCAATCCGACGTTGGCTACGATGGGTTCCGCGACGACGGAGGGCCAGAAGATGCAGGAGAAGTACGCGCATGATCCCAGGGTCCAGCATCTGATCGGCGAGGAGGAGCGGGGGAGGATGTGCGTGTGCATGTCGTTTGCTAAAGAGACGGGGAAGGCTGAGTATGCGTATGAGGCTGTGAGGCAGTTGAGGAACGCTGGTGTTCCGGTATTAGCGTGAGTCACTTTGCTATCCTCCCACTTAGGCGTCAATGCACTGATACGTATCCCAGCGGATCCGACGCCGCTTCACCAGCTGTGGGTACTGCGTGGGGTCTCACCATGCACCAGGAACTGGCCATCTTCGTCAAAGAGTGCGGCTTCACGCCTTCCGAAGCACTGCACGCCGCGACCATTTTACCGGCGCAGCGGTTCAACTTCCATGACCGAGGACAGATTAAGGAGGGACTGCTAGCGGATCTGGTGCTGGTCGAGGGCAATCCATTGGAGGACATTGATCACACGCTGGATCGGAGAGCGGTATGGAAAGGTGGCGTGCTGTGCTCGGCGTACAAAGGCCAAGGATAGTTGTGTATCTCATCTGAACGTCTTTGGGTATCTCCGCAACGTGCGCCAGTAATCGAGAGTGAACGCCGTTGCCCCTGTACTAACCAAACCCCGGTCCTGGCCTCGCGGTCGTAGCTGTCGATGTGAGGACAGCACTAGTCCCTATCTATGGCAACCCAGTCGCCGAGTATTTCTCCTCTCTGGACGCCGGTACCTGGGACCTGCTGACCACAGATCTCGACCGGCCAGCGCATGAACCTGTCAACGCAAATGGCTACTCAGCACCCGCTACAAAGACGAAGCATTGGGCGGACGACTCACCTGTGTCCGAAACACTGCGCAGCAGCCTGCAACCCCTTGATCGCATAATACTGCATCTCCGCCTCCCACCTGCGATCCTGGCGACCAATGGCCGGGAGGAACCAAGTGATGAGCCCCGGCACTTGAACCTGCATCGCAACCTGGAACACCCTCTCGTCAGTACATCTCCTCTCTCCCCGTCCACTCCGCAACCCAAACTCACCCCCGCACACAACAACGCCACATCGCACGCCTCCCCAATCCTCCTTCCCTCCCCAACCGGCAACCCAAACGCCGTCTGCGCCGACGCAACCACAGCATAATGTCTCATATGCCTGCGCCCGACCTGCGTCACCGTCCTCCTTCCCCCATACGCCATCCACCCCTCCTCCAACCCTCCAACCCCCACCACTTTCTTCCCACCCCCATGCCGACGACCAATGGCCGCCTCAAGGAACCGCAGGACCTGCTCCCCCATCCCGAACAGTTTCCGCAGGAAACCCTCGCGCATGGCGCCTACGTGCGGGTCTTCGAGGCTCTTGGCGATGTAGAGCAGGAGCGTGAAGCCGCCGCGGAGGCGCGCTTCGTGGTCTTGCTCTGGGAGGCGGAGGAGGGTCGTGAGGTGCGTGTGCACTTCGGCCATGAGGCGGATGTGATAGATGGAGTGGCTGTGTTGGAAGGCGCTGCGGAAGGCGGCGGGGGAGTGGACGTAGAGGAAGGGGAGGTCGGTGGCTGTCATGGTTTTGCCGGGGGTTATCGTAGACGTTTCTCGTCTGTGTATGGTTGGGGTTCTGAGCGAGATGAGTTGCTGTCTCGGGAGGGTTTTCAGGGTGTTACAGCGAAGGCTAAGAGTGTAAATGATGAAAAGGATCGTGGCACGCTACATAAGAGATGTACACTACGACTGTATGCTGTGATTGCTGTGAGTTTGTTGGAAATACCGAGAGGTTTGATCTGATATGACGGAGGTTGCAAGGTCTTCCAAACGGTGCTCGTTCGCCAAATGTACGATGGAAGCCCTCCCGCTTGTATGCTTAATCGGACCCACCTTGAAGATGCAACTACCCGTGGACATATCAACTCACGAACATGCGATCACGGGCTCTTTCATAAGCAGATTGTTGCAGGTCGGGTGGTAGCAGTACTCACTAACGCCAGACTAGAGGACAGGACGCACATCATCCTCAAGAATACCAAGTCTCCAGGACACTCTGCGGACTCCTTCCACCATCCACGTCGGTGACCTGTGTAGCTCGCCTACCCAGCTCCCCTGCGACCCCTTCGTACACGATCCTTGGACCACCGTTCTTCGCTGCTGCGCTGGTCTGAGCCTTCGACAAGCCCGGAGCGCGTAATTTCTTGCGGCCGTGCATGGGACATATCGCATTGCCACCGCTCTTGTGCTTCGGGTTCAGCGGGCACAAGAGACTGCTCGGCAGATGATCGGGCACGTTCAGCTCGAAACCCATGATCGTGTCGTCATTGTCGTCCAGGAGCGCCTCCTCCACAAACACCTTGATCTGATTCAGCTCAGTGCGCCGATTGTTAGCGACACGCTGGCTGTATGGCGTTTGGTAAAAGTTGGTGACCCTCAACTCTGGTCGCTCTCGCGGTTCGTGTGGTCGCGCACTCGGATTGCTGATCTGCGAGGCTTTGCTTTGGAGCAAGTTCAGCGAGCTTTTTGAAGCCTTTGCCAGCGACGTCGCGAGCGAACCGAGGGGAGAAAGGCTGGAACGTTGACCAAGGGAGTCACGATGCGGCATCTCGGTTACACTTCCTAGACTTCTCGCGGATGCAGAGTGACGAAGGTCGCGGAAGAGTTGCTTGGGTGTACCGCGCCGCTCTTTTTCAGACGTTACTTGCGGATGCTGTCTCGGTGGCGACCTTGGTTCCTCGTCCGGTAGCCAGTGCACGGTCCCCGTCCCAGTAGCTTTGGATTGATGATACTTGTCACGATCTAAGGTGTTGGACCTGGAAAGTGAGCCCGGGACGAATGTGGTCGGCAAATTTTGAACTTCCTTGCGATCAGGTATCATAGCCGGCGGATCCGAGTCCGCAATGTCTGCTAGGGTAGCCTGGTGACGCAAACGCGGTCTCCGCGAGTGCGGCTGGCTCCCTGGCGACACCGATGATTCCGACGATTTCTGCGACCAAGTTCGTCGGTGTCCAAGCGACTGGCGCGGCGCTGAAGTCCCGACTGCTGTACCCATCGGAGGGGCGAAAAGTAAGGGCGTGGTAACTGGTGATCTATGACTTCGGATCGGCTGCGCGAAGTAAGTAGGCAACGACGATTCCGATGAGGTTTGCAGCGAGCGACGACGCTTTCCGGTGGATTCAAAGGGTGGGCTGACGGCTATAGCAGGGGCAAGACGTGTTGACCGAGCACTCAGGTGACCACTTTTCGGGGGTTGATAATTGCTGTCAGTTACCGCCGTTTTGCGGTTGAACCTGAAGACGCTGCTGCGCTTGCGCTTCCACTGTCCCGACGCAATGCTATCGTTTGGTCGTCGCATGGGCAGGAAAGCGACAGGTTTTGGGAGAGGCGTACGTGAGGTAGGTGATGGCTGTCCTGATTCTGAAGGTATCATAGTTGGTGTGAATGCCTTCATGTATACCGTGTTGTTGCCGAAGGTACGGAAATAATGGTCGCCACGCTGAGAATGAGAGGCGCCTGGTGTACTAGGTTCTGCCTCTGGCGGTGTGACCTTGTGAAATTTTCTCGTCTCTGGTGGGGTTTCCGGTTTCCGGACGATTGGCATTGGCAGTGACACATTCTTCGGTCGCGCTCTGGACTTGTACGATCTGGAGGATTTTCTGGTGTCCAAGTTTGGCCGCTTGGCGACCTTGTTTCGAGTCGTGGGTGGTAAAGGTAGACGCTTGAGAGCATCATTTACAGTAGGCTGCCTCGTCAGCCCAGATCCCTTGTTTGGTGACTCCGGAGGCGTCAACCGTGAAGGCGTTGAGGCCTCCGATCGGTGCAGGGACCCGGATGATGGCACGCTTCGCGGCGCCTGTAGCCTTCTGGCTGGGGAGACGGAGCGTTGTAGAGTATGTTTGGTCGTGGGATCCTTTGCAGCTTGGATAAACTCCGTCGCCGTCAACGACGCGGTCTGCCGCAGTTGCTGTTGAAAAGCCGTGTGTCCAAAAATATCCGGAAGGAGGGTATCTTCGACGACCTTTGGCTTGTAGTATGAAAGTGTACGTTGAGGAATGAAAGGCCTGCCGGCCAGTGGTGTACGCTTGGTAAGATATGCGGCCGGCTGGCTCTTCTTGTGCAATAGCCGTGTATCAGCTCTGTTGTTTCGCAAGATATAAGCGAAGCTGCTGGCATCCGAAGACTTCGATTCTGATGAAGTCCCACTGGCAGGTGTCTTCGGCGGTGAGTCTGCTTCCTGGTAGTGCTTCTCAACCATGCCCGGTAGGTCGTGTCTGTCACTTGGCGTAAGCATCTCCTCCACAGATCTTGACGGGAACCACATACCGTGGAGGCCGTGCAGAAGATAATAAGCTGCGCAACCGCACTTCGGTAGACACTTTGCATGCTATATGATACTCGGCGGGAGAAGGGGTCCACCCATGAGACTCGGGCGGTCCCTCCATCAGAATGTTGGCATCGGACCCAGCACGCCCTCCTAGGAGCTGTGATGGTACCGTCTCGGCGGCGGGTGACCGTGGTGGCGACGGCGCCGCTCGTCGTCCAGATCCCGGTCGTACCCATGCTCCTTGTGGCGATAGCTGCCACTCGTCTGGGACATCTCCATGTCCTCGTCCCGGTGTCTCCGGTGCGAACTCTCGCGTCTGCCAGAAGGCCTCACCGAGGAATGGCGTTGACGGTGATGATGACTCGGCGTATGGGCTATCCGGGGCGGCGAGTGCGAGTGATGGCGCGCTCGCGGGCGATGTGAGCGGACCCACTCCTCCGCGTCCTCCGCCTTCCGCTCCACTTGTGCGACTTTGCTGTTGAGCTTGTCCTTCTCCTTGGTGCTGTAGTTCTTGAAGCACATGACTGGATACACGCTGCATACTCCCGCCAGTGCGAGTGAGACCGCGAGGAAGATTGCACGGCGGTAGCTCTTCTCCTCTTGGACCTTGTGATGGAACTGGCTCATGGTGTGATAGGGTGGCGAGGGTGGTATTAGGGGTGGTGTGCGGCCTGCTGCACGTGTGCCAGACTGGTAGTGATGGTGCTGTCGGAGGTCAAGGCAAACTGAGACGGCAGTGGCAGCCTGGAGTGTGCTATGAATTTGTGTATCGTTGGCAAGCGTCTATTGAACGGCAGTGGCCCTCGACCAGGGCGGTAGAGCTTCAGGCGATCGTAGTGCGCGATCTCGACGCGATGGTCCTGCCGAAGGGTGGTACTGCTTGCGTGAGTGATCTGCGTGCTTCCGTGGCCACGCGGTTGAGTTTCCATCTGTCTTTGCAGCAGGAGTCAGATCATGTGAGGTTGCGCTTTCCGAAATCGCCGCTAGCACTAGCCCCGATGTTAGCGTGTCAAATTCAGGAAGGCGCGCCCGCTTCGATACGGAAGGGGAAGGCACGACGCAGCTCATGGAAACTCGACCTTCCCGACGAAACGACACGCTCGAAGTTCTTATCACGGCGTACCTTACAGATGGAACAAGAGGAGAGTTGTGTCACCCGTTACCCGTCATTCCAAGGCCGTATCCGGACCCTCCTGGACCACCTGCACGGTCTCAAAATATTCAATCGGTGCTAGCACGCCACACCGTAGGATTTGTCGGAAGCGCAATCAATTTCTTCCTAGGGATCTCAAAGACGATGTCCAGGACCGCAGCTCTCTTCAGGACAAGCCTTCCGCGACTCAACGTCTCTCAGCTGCTAGTCGACACCGGCTGCAACCAAGCCCACGTCACATCCACCCGCCCGCTCGCGCTCGGCGCCAGCTTTTCAAACGCCCCCAACGACGTATCCAAATCATCCGGCGAACACCCAGTACACCTATCCACCACCTTCAAGTCCACGCTCCTCTCCGCTCCGACATCCGCATCGTACCGCGATGCCCTCAGCATCTGGTTGCACAGCGGATTGTTATTGCTGTTCCCACCCTGACTAGAAGATGATCCCCCGGCGTCGAAGACAATGTGGGAGATTGAGACGATGTCATCGCTATCACCGCTTGTCTCTCCGCATGCGCCGAGGCCCGTGCCGTAGTACGTCAGGTCGCCGGTGAAGGTCTGGGCGTTGGAGGGCAGAGGGAGGTCCTGGTTGTGTCTGCGCTGGTTGTCAGGTTAGGTGTCAAAAGAAGAAGCCGCGCGTACTGACTTCGATCTCGCTGTGAGACCGGCTGCAAGGCCGATGATGAGCGCGAGGATAGCTAGTGTCGCGGCGAGAAGTGTGATCAAGAAGACCTTCCGGCTGAGGCCTAGGTACCGCCTGTGCGGTGGCAGGATGGAGTCAAGCTTGCTGCTGAGCCCAGCCCTGGCTGGAGTTCTGGCGCTCTGAGTGTTGCCATCTTTTGCGTCGTTCTCCTTATTTACGGCGGCATCCTCCCACTCCGGTATCTGGATCTCCTTCCGTGGGATGGTGTGTGTTACTTCGGTACTCGCCATCGCGGGCAATCAAAGCTATCGAGGCTGCGCAAGCAAGAGGAGAGCAGAGGCAAGATTGGGGGACGCAAAGCAACCTACATTGGCTTGCCTACAATACTGGATTCTACAGGTGAGGTCGCTTGCGAATTGCGATGATCGACAGGTAGATTGCTGGCAGAAACCAGATTGGGAGCGGACTTTCGAGACCTTTCATGCCTCAGGCAGAATTATGATGGGAAGGACTGGTGCTCCCCAAGACAATGGAACCGCATTTGAGGATACAATTACATGTCCACATCAATGTATCCTTGTTCTCGTTGAGTCGAACCAGTGCCCTCTACGCTCAGCTGTCGTATCTGCCATGCTATCCCATCGTGAGCCCGCTTTCGCCACCAAGATCACGGACAGTAAATGCTCCCCGCCGTCTCGTTGACGTACTTCCCATTCGGTGCCGCCACAAACAGATTCGGATCCAGATACGCATCGAACAGCAGGCACGCCGTCGGAGACGTCTCGTTCCCCGGACTCCCATAGTAGCCCTTCGGGATCGGCACCTGGTACGCCAGCAAAGCGCTTTTACAGCTATTCGGGTATCCGTATCCATTACACTGCTCGAGACATAGCTTGGATTGGAAGGTCTGGTTGTATGGAGCGTCGAAGTATGCGCCGTAGATGAGATGGCTGACCGTGAAGTTGAGGGCGGGCATGTAGCCGTTCATGGTGCCGACGCCTGTATGTCCGCATTTCGCGTGCGGGAGTGGGTTGGTGATGGTGCAATTTGCTGGTATGGGAACAAATGCTGGGCCGCCTGCTCTTGGTGTGAGAGGGATCGGAGCGGCTAGGAGCGGCAGGATGCTGCAGAAGATGATGATCTTCATGGTGACTGGGCTGCCGGGCTGATGTTGAGGTTCAATGGGGCGATGTTGGCTTTTGTCTTGTTGTTGGGTTTGCTGCTTACCGATGCGGCGAGCCGATAGATCGTACTGCTCTGTCGAGTCCGAAGGTATGAGTGTGGTGTGATCAATATTGTTGTAATTACTTGTCGACTTGGGAAAAACAACTCATCTAGAGGTAGCAGGCACATGAGAATGTCGGGTAGATCATGAAGTCAACAAAAGGAAGCTCATCACCCGATGGTGTGTACCGTTTGCTACGTCACGCTCAATCAACATCCAGCAAACACCCATGAGTTGGACGGATGTGCTCAGTGTTCTCGCGTCTAAAAACAGTCCAGGTGCAGTTGAAGCTTTGCATTGGATGGCGCGGATGCAGACCACGACATTGTCCGACTCGAAAAACCCGACAATTTCCAGTATGCTTGTCTGGCTGATCGTCATCACCCATCGTGGTGTGTATGAGGCCTCGGGAGTAGGTGCAAACCAGGTATAATGTACTTCAGATGTAGATGTACCTTATATTCGGGATGTGAGGTTTTGAGCGAGAATGGAGCTGCTGCGAAATCTTGACGCCTAAGGCCAACCTAGTCTTACGGCCGAATCAAACACAGCGGACCAAGTCTCCTTCCGTGCTCCCGCCTGACAAAGCGTGATGATCACTCCGCTTCCCTGTCAGGCGGCCGTAGTCCACATTGTGAATGGGCTTTCGCAATATCATAACGCACGATAACGGCCTTCTCTGCACCGTCGTCGGCACAACTCAAAGGCTTCATCAGTTTCATGGCGGTACATAAGTAAGGGCAGTGCCCAGGTAGGAAGTGCTCCTCTTCATCCCAGCACCAGCATCTCTCCCATTCCAGCAACACACAGCTTCTACTGCACCTCCTCTCCTCACCTCATCTCAACCAAAGCAGCAATGCCCTCCTTCGCCCCCGACCGCGACATTCCGTCCCTCGCTGGCAAAGTCATCCTCATAACAGGCGGGACGGCAGGACTCGGCCTAGGATCCATCACAGAGCTCTCCAAGCACGCACCCGCACACATCTTCTTCACGGGCCGCAACCGCCAGTCCGCCGACTCTCTGATCGCCAAACTCGGCAGCTCCGCCCCAGACGTCAAAATCACCTTCATCTCCTGCGACGTCTCCTCCCTCAGCTCCGTCCAGGAAGCCGCCGCCACCTTCTCAGCCCAGGCGCAACGACTGGACATCCTGATGCTGAACGCCGGCATCATGGCCGTCGACCCCAGCCTCTCGGTTGACCACTACGAGATCCAGTTCGCAACCAACTACCTCGGTCACACACTCCTGGTCCGCCGACTCCTCCCGCTCCTCGAACGGACGGCAGAGCAATACGGTGACGCGCGGATCGTCAACTTAACCTCGACCGCCTATGGCCAAGCACCAAGCAACGGAGTCGACTTCGCAACACTCAAGACCAGCCAAGCGTCTCTCGGCGGCATGTTGCCCGTCCCGGGAGGTAAGTGGTCGCGCTACGGGCAGTCGAAGGTGGCGCAGATGCTCTACAGCCAAGAGCTCGCCAAACGGTACCCGGCGCTCACGTCTGTGTCGGTGCACCCGGGTGTCATACAGACAGCACTGTTCGACCATGTCGACTTCTTCACGAAGCTGCCCACGATGTTTTTCAAGAAGACGCCGCTGGAGCAGGGCCATTGGCAGCAGTGCTGGGCAGCGACGTGCCCGAAGAGCGGGTTGAAGAATGGGGAGTATTATGAGCCCGGTGGGGTTATTGGCGCTCGCACCACGCGGGCGTCGAAGGATACGCAGTTGGCGGCTAGGTTGTGGGAGTGGACGGAGAAGGAGCTCAGTGCGTTCGAGAGGAAGTAGAAGGGTGCGAGTCAAGGTCGCCATGGGTTTCTCGTAGCGAGGTGAAGCGAGCAGAGCGAGGATCGTGAAATCTTTGTGATACAATTGAACAAGTTCCAAGTTCCAAACTCTCAACTCAGTCATCTCTTTGCAACGTCCTACAGTGCCCGGTCGCTGCTGTATGCGTCACCGTTGTACGCATTGGGCTTGTCATGGAAGTACTGCACGACTGGTACCGCGATGTCGGAGTCAGATGTCAACGTGGCGAATGATGGACTTTTGTCTGATCGGCTCGGAGACGGGAACGGAGATTGCATCCTCACCGTCCTGAGAGGCGGCTTATCGGCGTCGGGCCACAGTTGACTTCAACGACCATCCTGTTCTCGACGCCCGTATTGTTATCATCCGAACTGCTGGCGCGGTCACTTTAGTCGCAGCCCCGCTTGGCGGGTTGGAGGCGAACACCGGAAATCGCCGCAATACACACGAGTCCAAGTGGAAACTGTCGCCAAAGCAGGTAGGTGCTCACCCATCAACATACCCACTTAATCGACCCATACTCATCCTCTTACCCTCCGTCGATGACGGCGTCACGGGCCGACTCATCTCCGTCTTGAACAACGCCACGCTCTCTCTCCAAGCGACATACTCCGAATCCGCATACCCAAGCACCTCAGCAATCTGACTGCTCCTCACCCCACGGATCCTCTTAATCTCCGCTGACGAGTAATTGACCAGCGCGCGACCCACTTCCTCCGCCTCGTCCAGCTTAGTAGTGTCGCGAGACTGAAGCACGGAAACGCGGACGCATTCCTGTTGCCCAAAAGTGCCGGCTACGTCGACGATGCCGACGGGTAGGAGGCCGGCTTTCGCGGCGAGGGCGGCGTGGGCGCCGGTGTCGATGTAGAGAGTGCCGTGCGGGGCGAGGCCGTGCAGGAGCCAGAAGTATCTGTCGCGGATGGGGTGGGGGTCGGGGAGGAAGCGAGTATGGAGGGGCGGTAATGGAGGTTGATCGAGGTGGGGTGTAGATGTGCCGTTGATGAGGACGGCCGTTCCCGGAGGTTGTGCAGTATCATGATGTAGGACACGCACCGGGAGCTCGCCACTCGCCTCCAGACTCCGCGCAGCCGCCTTCTGGCTTTCAGCGTACTGCACGATGGCTGCGATGTTGCCCGGCTTGCTACTTCGCGTAATCACAGTCGTGACGCCCGCCGCTGTCGCCAGTCTCGCGGCCACAATCTTTGTACCCATGCCTCCAGTTCCCAAAGAGCTACCCGCACTTGACACATCCGCATCCAGCTCCGCGATATCCTCCACGATCTCCACCGGTTTTGCATCCGGGAAGTCCCGTGGATTCTTGTCGTACAAGCAATCCACGTCCGTCATAAGGAATAGATAATCCGCCTGCACCATCCCGGCCGTGATCGCGGATAATGTGTCGTTGTCACCGAATTTGATCTCCTGCACGCTCAGTGTATCGTTCTCGTTGACAATCGGAATCACGCCCATTCCCAACAACTCGTGCAGCGTATTTTGTGCGTTGAGATACTGCGTCCGATCCGCGATATCGTTCCTCGTGAGCAGGATCTGGGCGACGGGTTGGCGGAGGTGGGCGAAGAGTTGGTCCCACATGGCCATCAGCTTGCACTGGCCTATGGCGGCCAATGCTTGCACTTGCGGGAGGTGCTTGGGTCGGCGCGGGAGGTCCATGTGGTGGAGGGCGAGGCCGATGGCTCCGGAGGAGCAGAGGATGATGTGGTGCCCGGCATGGTGGAGGGCGACGCAGGTCTCAACTATAAGGGTTAGGGTGGAGAGGAGGGGCGAGTGCGTGCTCTCGTTGACGATCGAGGATGTCCCTGGGCACTATCAGTAAAAGGATGTGATGTAGTAAGACCTGTGCTATGGTAGCTACAATGCCTTGGTACCGAGTTTGATGACGATGGTGAGACGCTTCTTCATTGTGTACAGCTACTTCACCTCAGTCGTGCAAATGGTACGCTATGACAACGTCCTCTCCTTGCACGATGAGGCTACTCGTACATATAATTGTTGTAGGCACCGGACGCGGAGTCAGACATTCATGTCGTTGCCCCTCGGCATTCGCTCCCCCGAAGTCGAATGTCAATTTGAAGTTCACTGCTATGTGACGATGCACACGACTCCCGCTTCACCAACAACGATGCATGTAGGTGGTTGAGTACACAAACGCAGTAGGCACAATGGCATTGAGCGGGCCTCCTACACCGAGCAATGCTGGCGTGCAGTCGGTGACCACTCGGAACGGCGCCTGGCGCATCACCACCCGCAAGCTCCCCATACTCAAGGCGGAACCTATCGACGCCCTCTCCCACGAGATAGGCATCCCGATCCCCGAGATGATCTTCGGAGACAACTACGCTACCGTCGAGTACGTCCCTACTGGCTGGTCCCTTTCATTCAACGCGAGAGATGCACTGGACAGAGTGAGCAAGACGGAGGAGGGAATGCTGCAGGTAGCCGTTGCGGAGGACTGGAAGAAGGACCGCCAGGGGAGGGAGGAGGTGAAGCAAGTGGTGAAGCCGTTTGACTGGAGTTACAGTACAGACTACCGGGGCACTACCGAAGGTAGACGCGACTGGACAGAGACGACACAGGACAAGGATCCAATACGGACGGATCTGCTGAGCCGGCCAGATCCAATACTCTTCTTCGATGCGGTAGATCTGTACGAGGATGAGCTGGCAGACAATGGGATCACGTTGCTCAGCGTGAAGATCCGCGTCATGCCCGATCGCCTGCTCATGCTATCACGGTTCTTCCTACGGTTAGATGGCGTGGTGGTAAGGATGAGAGACACAAGGGTATATGTGGAGCACGGTGGGAAGAAGGTGATAAGACAGTACACAGCAAAGGAGGCTGCGTACGAAGAAGTCAAGGAGAAGCTGAGGGCACGGGGCGAGCACGTAACGGAAGCGTTGAGAGACGCGAACAAGGTTGCGCCGTTGCTAGGGATAGTGACAGATGTGACGGACGTCATCGAGATGGGATGATGTAGGTGGTTGAGCATGACGAGTCGCAATGGAAGCTCCATCTCGTTTGTAGGAAGGGTAGGATTAACCGTCTTGCTCGTTACAGAAGCGACAGGACGGGTTTACGCCTGTGGGAGATCAACATCTAGAGTGCAAGTCTCTACCGACGCCCTATGATGATGAACCAGGTGTTGGGGGCCGGACCGCGGTGCTGCTCGATCTACCACAGACATGCACGCAAATTTGCACGCTGCTGCCTAAGGTACTCCGCGCCAGCATATGAAGAAACTTCGCATATCCTTCATTCGGTATGGGGCGAGCCGAGTTGGTGCTGCAAAGCACCCTGGCTGGGACCTTCCTCGCTCGGAAAACGCAGCGGCATGGACTTTGTTCGGCAGCGTAGCTCATGTTCGTGTTGAGCAATATAGCCGCGGCGATTTCAACCACCCACTGACATATATTAGAGTACTCTGCCGGGTCTGGACAAGCCACCGACACATGGCAGACTCCAAAATGTCTATGAGAAGCGAGAGGCTATGCGGCAGATGAACCCCGACGCTGGGCACAAAGATGAGGAGCGAACGGAATTCGCATCATGGATCGACAGGACACAATGGCCAAACGATGATGCGCTCCTCTTCTGAGCAAGCTCTCTTCTTCGTAGAGCTGGTTCAACATATCAAATATGTTGATAGCCCAAGCAAAATTCCAAGCAGCACCCAAGAAGCCGCTCGACGGCCACCAGTACCCGAGCCAGCGACAAGCGGAGCCGTGTAGTTGTACGTCGTATCCACACAACCATCTTGAAGCACCGGGAACGTATAAGTCGACGTGTTGCCAGCATCCGATGGAATCCAGCCATCCGACAAGCCGCGCCGGTAAGACCAGGTGTCGATGTCGTACTCGGTCTTCCCTGCAACAAAAAAGCAATACTGTCAGCTACCTCCGACAGGAAGCCATATGAAGATACGAGAGAGCTGCTTACACGCCCAAAAGAACCACCCGATGGAAGACTGGTTCGGTCCATTCGGCGTGTACGCCACCATCTGCGCTTCGGCTAGGAGACGAAACCATGTGCGTCTGGCCTGGTCGTCGCTGCCGTCTTGGGACGAGCTGCGCGCGGTCGGAGGTGCCCCTGGATTGCCGGTCAGTGCTGCATCTCCGTCACTCTACAGGCGACTGCTCGGCTCACCCGTCTCAAGACTCCACTCTCCGACCATTGTCGATGGGATACCGCTAGAGGGCTGCTTTAACAGCTGCGATATGTTGCACACTGAGTCTAGAATCTCCGCATGCGAGAGGTTGTTGAGCGGCGCGAAGGCGTAGTACTGGTGCGTGTCGATTGACAAACCGTTGGCGGGCTGCGAGGCGGCGCTGTCGGTCGGGTGGTAGTTCTTCCAGTACTGTGGACCCCAGAAGGCATCTAGCGCACATTAGTAGACGACAGGAGCGATGAAGAATGGGACAGCTCAGTACCGTGGATGGTGACGTTCGGAGCATTGGACGTTGTCGCGTTGTGGACGGTGCTGGCGCCATTGCTATAGAAGGCTTGCAGATCGACCATGGTGAAATTGTCAGTGTTCAGCCGCGGTTCATTCAGGAGTTCAATGCCTACTCCGAGCACGATCAGCATCCCACCAAATGAGGGTCCGCACGCCAGCACTGGCTCACCAATGATAGTGTCATTATACATGGCCTGTGAGAACTCCTCCGTCAAATTCCGCAGCACACCCAGACTCCTATCCAAATTCGTCGTGTTACCCGTGAACAACACGGGACCTATCAGCCCCGAATTATCCTGCCCATTCTGCGACCCAGGAGCACCGTGGAGATCGATCACAACCGACAGGCCGAGCTCGCCGGCCCACTGCACCGCGCGGATGAGATAGGGGTACTGTGGTGGCGTCAACACGTCACAGACTGCGTTGATGATGATGTGGCGGCGACCTACCTGTCCAGAGACGTACGGTTCGTAGTCCTGCACATCGACCGCCCAGTAGCCGAGGGGGATGCGGACGGCGTTTAGACCGGCGGTACGCATGTCTGCTAGGTCGCTGCGGGTATAGAAGGAGCTTTTGGCTACCGTTAGCTAAGATCAGAAAGTGCAAACGGAGGTTCATGAACGGACGTACTTCCAATGGTCGTTCAACGTCGACAAGCACTTCTCCTTGCCAAGCTCATTGCAAAGGTGCCACTCATCGGCTGCAGAAGTCGAGTCGTAGATTGAGGGCGTGATCCTGCAGCGAGCCTTCAGTCAATGGAACGATCGATCGTCGGAACCAGGGCACTATACCATTGCTCCGTGACCAGCCAGCCACCCAAGTTGACTCCTCGGATCGGCTCAGACGAGCCCAGAGTCCTCTTATCGTTCGATTGTCCGAATGAGAGAGGTATGACGAGCAGTGTCAACAACAGAGGTAGCAGGCTACTCGCGGCGTATCGCCTTCGCATTCGCTGGTCGAGTCTCGGTGGCGAAGAGAGCAGGTCAATTCCCGTGATTCTTTGATTCACTCAGATCCGTCGGCGTTGTGCTTGAGAACGTGGCTGGAATGATCGCTCCCTATGAGCAGTATCTGGGTATCATCAAATGGCTGCATGAAGGACTATGATGGCATGGTTCGTGGCGACAACATGAACGTCTGGTAGATTCATGCGCGGACGTCATCAGAAAGGCTTGGCGAAGCGTGCCTGCCGATCTTGACAGGCGATTGCACTCATTGAATTCACCTCTTCGGCTCGTGAAATACTTGAAGTTTCAGAACAATCATGAAAGTCGCTACAAGGACTCAGCGATACAAGTAATTCAGAAGTACTTCCGAACCCCAACCTCCACCCACAACCGCGTCACTGATCCACCAATACCCTCCCAGCGATAGCAGGACTAGGACCAGGACTAGACACAGGACTCATCTTGATCTTCGGCCGCGGCCGGAAAACACTATCATACTCCGCTTCGGGCGAGAAGAGCTGCTCCATAGGCGTGATGTCTCTTCTCCCACCTCCACCAGTACCCTCGTTCCCTTCCTGTTGCTGCGAGATCACAGAGGACGGGCGTGGCTTGCGCGGGGTATCGAATTGATTGACGGGGTAGATGGAGCTGCGTGTGCGGGTATGCTGCACCGCGGGTTTGGTGGTTGGGGGTAGGGGGGCGAGGGAGATGGATTGGCGGGTGCGTTCCGCAAGGGTCGTGCGCCTTGTCGACAGCGGAGGTAGGTCGTTTCGGGCATGTGGCGGCTCGGTCACAGTTTCGGATCGTGTAGGTGTTGGTGGCTCGGGTAGTCTGCCATGCACATCTTCCGTGCTTCGGAAAGCCATGGACATTCGGGTGCGCTCTGCCAGCGATGGCCGAGGAGTGCTCGCGGTGTCTGCTGCTGGCTGTCCTGGCTGTCCTGGCTTCTTGAATATCCGATCGGGCGTGGCTACAACGTGAGCATCCACTTCTCGGATCGAGGCATCAGAACTCCCGTGTCCTTCCGTCTTCGCGGCATAATCAGTCCCGTCAACTTCAATACCAACACCGCTATCAATCGCACTATTCGCCCCACTACTCCCACTCACAGGCCTACTCTCGTCCTGCGGTCCTCGAGCAGTCAGGCTCGCCTCAGCCGTAAGCTCCTCGACGGGCGTGGCGAGCATCGAGCTCGACGACAGCGGACTCGAGCAGCTCCTCCGCTTCGCCTCGAGTGGCGAAAAGAACTCGCTTTTCAGCGGGATCGGATGCCGCTGCCCTTCCACCTTCGGCGCGATGTACGAACGGGAACTGGAGCGTGACGAGACACGTCTGCTGACTGCCGATCTCATGGACATTGCCGAGCGCGACGGAGAGGGTTGGCGTGGGTTGTGCGCGCCTCCTAGCGTATCGAGGTGGAAGCTCGGTATGCGTCCGGGAGGCTGCGGTCTCTGATGTGGGGCAGCGGTCTTTGTGGGTGAGGGCGTGGGCGCTGTGGCCCGGCGGTTATTGCGGAGTTCTTCGCGCATGGCGGTGAGTATCTCATCGTATTTCGCCACAATGCTATGTGTGTCGCTCCGTTGACGCGGCTGGTCTGCAAGCTGCTGTGGTGCGTCTCGTAGATTGAGAGTACGGTGTTTGTCGAAGCGCAACTGTGTCTTCTCCGCGTGAGCATCCGCGGTGTTCTCGTGTCCGTCCGTCTTCCGGGGTGCGACCATGCCCTCATGCATGCTCTGCCATTGGCGTACTCGCTGACTCTGCCGCGACGCCGTTTGCTCTAGTGCTTGCAACAAGTGTGGGTCTTTCCTCGATGTTGCGGAGGTTTGCGCAACATTACTTAATTGCTCAGTGAGCACGGAGTCATCATCCGCACGGTGGCCGCCAAGCAACACTTCCCTCAACTCCTCATTGCCGACCCAGCTCGCACGAACATTCGCCTCGACTGCGTTCAACTTGTCCAACCGTGCCTGTGGTAGCCTTGACCGTGACTGCTCCTGAACACGTGCCTTCCTCGCGGCAAGCTCCGTTTCCTTGGCAGCGAATACATCATACAGCCTCCCAAATGTCTCCCTCTTCTCCCGCTTCTCCAGCAGTAGCTTGTCCAACGCAGCCTTGTGTGCGATCGCCAACGGCAACAAGCTCTCCGCTTGACTCTTACTCACCGCCTGCAACGTGCCTAGCCTCTCCGCCACCGGAGGACCATGTCTGTGCCGAGCATAAGTGTGTTTCTTCGCCAACGTCACTTTGCGCAAGACGAGAGCCGAAAAGCCAAGACAGAGCTCCCAGAACTTGTCACCCTGGCACTCATCGAGCATAGTCTTCCGTAATACCACCTCCTTGCCCAGGACGCCATTCTTCTTCAGGTCGTTGAGACAACGGTACAGCGCTGCGCGGAGGTTGATACTCTGTAGCGGTTCGAGCGGTGGGTAGAAGGGCTGCAGCTTGTCGGACGTGGTGGCCGGATCGAAGATTTTGAAGAGGTGGAAGAGAGCAAACTCGCTGCTGCGTATGCGAGCCCGAGCATCGTGATTGCCGAAGGAGGTGAGCGTGATCCCGGGGCAGTCGGGCAGGAGGTCGAAGTCAAGGAGGCGGAGGTTGGTCAGGAGGAGTGAGATCACTGGAGAGCCTGGGGATTTGCTGGCCGATTTGGTGGACGTTGTCCGTCTATGCCCATGTCCACTTGCTGTAGTCGAAGACGTTGATATTGTCGAGGTCGCCCTATCCCTTGCGGCTGCTTGCTCCATGTTTGCTCATCTCCCTCAGTGAGTAGCGAGTCAAAGGTGTGAATTCACTCATATCAAGGGCAACTATGCTGTGTTCATGACAGCAGGTTGCTCCAGAGTTGTCGAGCTGGCGGTACGAGATATCGCAATGCAGGAGTAAACACAGCACCAGGACATGCACATGCCTGCAGGTGCCATGTCGGGCCACCCCATACTCATCCCTGCGCAGATCCATCATCACCGGTCGCAAAGTCTATCGTGATTGCTGGGGCAGCATTCGCTATTTCTTTGTTTACCATGCACAACCAGTTTGTTTGCGCTTTCAGGTGCGAGAGTGTGGTGAAGGCAAGCAAGTGTTCAGTGACCCGGATGCGGTTGTAGTACAACGTATAAGAGCAGTGTCCGCCGGGTTTCGCTCAGCATCCCCATACCAACACTTTCCACTGCGATCTTTACGATAGTCAACATGGCACCCGGCAAGACAGAAGATCCGCCGCAGAGCAATGCTGCTCCCAGTATGACTAGCCTCCAACACGCTCATAGTGGTGCGCTAACGAGCCTATCAGCCGACACCTCAGTCCCTCCCAATCCTTCCCTCCCTGACGGCCATTGGACTCCCGAAACCGGTACGTGAACCAACAGCACAAGTGAGGAGGTGCGCAGCATATACCTCGTCGCACAGCACCACCCTCCCACTAACGCCCCTCCAGTCCTCTCCACCCTCCCCACCCGCCCCACAACCAACTCCGCCTCCCCCCTCCCCTTCTTCCACCTCCTCGAGCGCCTCAAAACGACCAAGCGCGAGGGCTGGCGCCGCTTCGGCATCCACCACGGCGAGAGCATCGGCGACCACATGTACCGCATGTCCATCATCACGCTCCTGTGCCCGCCCACCCTCGCGGCGCGCCTCGACATCAGCAAGTGCACGCGCATGGCGCTCGTGCACGATATGGCGGAGGCGTTGGTGGGGGACATCACGCCCGTGGATGGGGTGAGCAAGGGGGAGAAGAGCAGACGGGAGGCGGAGAGTATGGATTTTCTTTGTGCGGGGTTGTTGGGGAGGGTGCATGCGGGAAGTGGGCAGGCGGAGGGGATTAGGAGGTTGTGGCAGGAGTACGAGGATGGGGAGACGGCGGAGAGTGTGTTTGTGCATGATGTGGATAAGATGGAGTTGCTGCTGCAGATGATGGAGTACGAGCGGAGTCGGCAGGGCAAGTTGGACTTGGGCGAGTTCGCGTGGGTCGCGAAGAGGATTGTGTTGCCGGAGGTGCAGGCGTGGGCTTCCGAGTTGCTGGGGGAGAGGAAGGAGTTTTGGGGGAGACTAGGGAAGGCGGACGGGGTAGGTACAGAAGTGGAGAGCGATGCTGGTCAGGTCGAGAGCGCAGGGCTGAGCGACGAGCGAAGACGGCAGCAGGATGAGTATTATGGGAATGGCCATGGGCATGCGGAATCAAACGGCGCGGCTGAGACGAGTGTTTGAGCTTGCGTTTGACAGCGAGGCGCCGACTTCTGGCTCGACCTTTGCATCAAGGTGGCAATTTTGTGCATCCATAGATTGCCATTGACATAGGGAGTCCAATGAGCGATGTAAATAGTGATAGATGCCCAACAAGGCACGGATAGATGAGGACCACGTACGAGGACCCGGAGTGCTATAGCGTCTCCGAGTTGGCGTCCTAAGTCCCGTGCTATAGCACCAGAGTCTCATGCGATGTGAGAAGGCAGTGAGACGACACGCCAAATTTCGGGCACCGCGCGGCCGTCCACTCCTTGTCGTTGTGGCAACGCCGCCCGACTTCGGTGGTCCAGCCCTCTAGGTGATTTGTTCCGGGTCTAGGGCTACATACGCATGTTGGAAAATGTACCTACTGCGTGGGATGGACGCAATCCCGACTTTGATCCTGGTAGTGGTGCGCGATGACATGCTCCAAGGCAGCCTCGTGCACGAGAATATTAAGCCCTGGCGGCGCTGGTTGCGCCTGGATGCATCTCTACCAATCGACCCGAGGCAGGTTGCACATAATGCATGCAGGCACGCCAATTGCCCACGTGAGAGAGGGGAGAATTCTCCGGCCAAAGAATTCCAGATCGGCTTTCCGAGGCCGGAGAAACTCGTCGGAGTTCGCCTCACTGTTGCAAGAAAATCTCGTCACTGGCGTTTGGCGCGCATGTGTGGTCATCTGGAGTGCGCAAGAGGCGCCTGTCTCCGCCACGGCCTGCCGCAAGTGGCAATGCTAATGCACATCAGCCTGCTCCTCCTTTTTGTTTGAGGGAAGGAATGAAGGCTGCACGGCGTGAGGACAGCCCGCCTTTGCCATGCGTAGGATGCATAGCGTTGCAGTTCGCTCGGATGCGATGCAACGGGTGCGCACACCGACGTGCGATCATCTGGGCGCGAGGGGTGTCTGGAGCCAATGGAGTGATTTGGGGATGATGCGGGCGTGTGTGCAGTGGAGATGGGGGACCTGCTTCTCCGGCAGGATGCGCGGGGGTGTGGGAGGGCACATGGAGGCTTGCAGCAGTCGCGTGTCGCTGGCCAGAGTCTCCGAGGGCACCTGCAGCATTATAATTATTGCTCAGGCTATAGGAGGGAGTGCAGGTGGCGGAGACAGGAGAGGATTGAAGGGGAGAGAGGTGTGGTTGATGGAGATGAAGTGGTGATGATATAACAAATTAAGGTAATAAATTAAATGCAAATACAGTTCTTGTATTTGGCTCAAGGCTGGGTCCGGACGTCGGCGTGGGCCATGCCTCGTCGGCCCGGATGGAACAGGCAGACGGGAGCAGTGGGCCACGATCCCGAGCGGCTGGTACGCCTTCTCCGCATTTTGACGAGCCCTGGGCTGTCCGTCCCCGACGTCCGCAGATGACCTCGAGACCGTTCCATGATCCGCGCATGCCCAGCGACTGCACCGACACCCTCCCACCCTTCGTCCACTTTCCGCTCTTCTGCTTCTTGCTGACAGACACCTACTTCTGGACTTCACAATCTTACCCCTTTTCCCAGTCCAAAGGCAACGGCTCTCCATCACCCTCGTGGACAGGACGGGAAAGAGACGGTACAGTCACTCGACGAGCATGCTGAGCAGACGCGATCGCGCGAGCAGCAGCAACCAGCACATCATCTATGGTGCCCAAAGACCAGCAGGCAGGTACTGCTGTGCATCACGAGACCATCGATCCCGGCATGACGACAGACTCCAGCAGCAGCAGTGTAGGAGCCCCGCCATCCGACACACAAGCCGATGAGAACGTAACCAAGGCGGAAGTTGAGGGCGAGAAAGATGCTGCATTCGAGCTCGACGAGGTGGACGATCTGGCGGATGCCAAGCCGAAGAAGAAGCGGAAGATCATCAAGAACAGCGACAAGAAGTACCAGTGTCCTCACTCGGACTGTGGCAAGTCGTACTCGAGGGCGGAGCATCTGTACAGACACCAGCTGAACCGTACGTCGTGTGGTTGCAAGTCATAACATTTGACTCTTGCGCTTGTAGGACAAGTATTGATAGCACTGCAGATGCACCGAAGCAAATATACCATTGCGACTTTCCTGGTTGTGAACGGCACTTTGTCCGAGCCGACCTCTGCGCCCGACACAAAGAGCGCCATACCTCCAAGGGCTCGCACCTGCAGCGAAAGGATGCATTTCTCAACAGTCAACGAGGTCCCACGAATGTGACTGGTCCTACATCACCACGATCTGGGACTACCATCCCGGATATGTCGCCCGTCAACAAGAGCCATGTTGTCCAACCAGCGTCGTATCCCGATGTGCCAGCCGCTGGCTCCACCCACATGTTCAGCATATCAGGCCCACCACCGCCCGGACCCTCCCGGGACGATCCCACGCACGGACGTACAGTGAACGGCACCCATCTGGAGCCGCAGCCGTCGACCGGTGGCCCATACAGCGCGTCCTCAAGCGTCCTCAGTGGTGGACTCCACCATGCACCTATGATGGCGCCGACCTCCCCTTCCAACTCAAGGCGCTTCAGCTACGACGGCGTCTTTTCACGCCCAGCTGCCGTAGCCCCTGGATTTGGCGGTCTTCCGAACTCGGCTATGACGTCCATGCAACCTCCGCCATTATCTTCGCCTTTGGGTACTACGACTCTTCTCGCGCACCAGACTTACCCTGCCCCGTTACCTCCTTCGCAGCTAATGCGGTCTCCTACCAACTTCTCGAACCTGCCTTCGCTGCCACCGTTTGGCTTCCCCCAAAGCTTCCCACCGACTGCTAGCTCGCGATCTGGAAGTCTGATGTCGCCTAACAACATCAACTCTCACGATCAGCACCCTATGCCGAACAGCAGGGCTAATAGTATCGCGGACTACAACGTCTTTGATCAAATGTCAACTGGCTACGCTATGCCTGTCTTCGGTCCTGACAACTTCAGTCGCTCTCCGCCACCTGTAATCGACGACACCTTCCTGAACTCTCTATTCGGAGATAGTGGCATGGAGATGCTGATGCCGTCACCTCCTGGTCCGGAGCCCATGTACAACCCTCACGTTTTCAATATGCCATTACCCAAGCTAGATCCTGACGGCACACCGAGAGAGGCTTCCCTGCCTGCGGAGACAGGTGGCAATCCAATGTCGACGAACGGTCTGGATATCACCATGCGTGAGAGCGCAATCAGCGAGACGAAGAGGGCCCGTTTAGCACGCCTCGTGCAGAGCTGGCCGGAGGTCGACCAAAATCCCGACCGACGAACGAAAGGCGACCTTTTGGTTGGGGACTTGAGTGATCCACATCATGTAATGGGTCTGCATATGCTCAAGACGTACATTACAAGCTACTGGGTCCACAATCATCAACAGATGCCCTTGTTACACAGGCCAACCTTCAATCCGGACTCTTGTCCAGACTTGCTACTTCTTGCGATGATGTGTCTGGGCGGCATATGTCTTGAGCGCACGCACTCCGACAAGGTCACGGTTGACAGTGCGGAGCTCGTCGTCTTCATTGCTTATCACGTCCGATGGGAAGTATTCAAGGATGCCGAGTTCCGCCCACCGGCCAAGCTTTGGACATTCCAAACGCTGCTTCTGCTAGAGCTGTTTGAGAAGATGTACAGCACGAAATCGCTTCACGAGAGGGCTCACATACACCACGCGACTACGCTCACCGTGATGCGCAGAGGCTCCTCGCTGATCGGGAGGAGCGCGACAGACGCTCCCGAAAGCAGCAACGACCCTACACGCACTCCGCCTGGTCCAGACGGTACCATCAATACCAGCGGACAGAACACGCCTGACGCTTTCTGGAATCGGTGGATCACGTCGGAGGCCACAAGAAGAGCAGCTTTCGCAGCTTTCATCATCGACTCCACCCATGCAACTCTCTTCGGGCACTCCGCCGTGATGTCACCGCATGATCTGAGGTTACCTCTACCTTGTGACGAAGCTTTGTGGTCCGCAACGAGCAGCGCAGAAGTGCAACGGGTCGAGGCGAGCTTAGCAGCCAACGGCTTCAAGCCCACTTTGTTCTTGGACGCGCTGAAACGCACGCTCAACGGTCAGAAAGTGCGCACCAACACTTTCGGTCGCGTAGTCCTAATGGCAGGCCTACTCAACGTGAGCTGGCACATGAACCAGCGCGACCTCCAAGTATCTTCACTAGGAGCCGCAGGAACCCTCGGCAGCCAAGTCAAATGGCGGAGCCCGCTAACCCGAGCCTTCGACTTCTGGCGCCGCGACTTCGACGACAGCCTGTCCCAAAACGAGCACTGGCTGCAAGTCTGCAACCCCAACGCCGTAGACCGCACCAGCATCGACCACCGCGACAGCATCTTCGAGTCCCGCACCTGCCTGCACAGTCTCGCCCACATGGCCATGCACGTCGACATCGTCGACTGCCTCGTCTTCGCGGGCTCGGACCGCGTCCTCGGCCGCCTCGTCACGGACGCGGATCGCTCGGCCGTCCAACGCCGCATGCGCGAGCAATGGGCTCCCAGCGCGCGCGCACGCGACGCCACGTTCTACGCCCTCCGCTTCCTGTGCGAGGTGCTGATCCCCGAGGAAGCGCTGAAGGCTAAGCGCATGAACCCACACCAGCCGCCGACGTTCACGTACAGCGCGCGGGACGACTGCTTGCTCAATCGGCCGTGGGTGCTGTATTTCGCGCTGCTGATCGTGTGGTCCTATGGCTACGCGCTGGATGGGCCGATCCGGCCTTCGAACTACACGTTGACGACGCACGAGCTGCAGATTTACGACTTGCAGCGCTATCTCATTCGCATGGGGGGCGTGGCGAGCCCGGACGATTTGGAGAAGCTGAAGGATCGGAATTCGTGTTTGGGGCTGCTGTTGTTGCTGAGAGGGAGTTTCAAGCAGCCGCGGTGGGAGTTGTTGCATGAGGCGCATGAGTTGTTGGGGTCGTGTGTGGATTTGTTGTTGCCCGGGCATAGTGAGCTGGCTGGGAAGCATTTGCAGGGCGTTTGAAGAGGCGGGGGGGTTGGGCGGTGTTTCGTGATACCCCTTTTGAGCGCCAGTGTCTGTACAAAGAAAAGCATTTGTGCGGATACCATAACGTTATCGTTTGTCGTTGCGGTCGGCACTACATGTACAAATGACCAGCTACTGCTGCTGCGGCTCGAGTCTCAACGAGCAACGACGGGATCTACTACTGCGCGCCCCTTATGTCGACAGAGTCTTTCGACTTCACGAAGCATGCTGACATCGTTCCGCGTAGGTGTTGTCCCAATACACTAGGGTACCGTAACAAGTCCATCTGGTACGGTAGCAAGCTGCTACCCCTTGACGGTACCATGGTTCATGGTTCCCCTTTGAAGGCATGAGCAAGCCCTCCTCCACGTCGCTCCGCCTGCAATGGAAGAGATCGCCCTCGGCTGCGAGTGCCGCGGGCTAATAAGGGGTGGGGGTGGAGGACGGGAGCAGGTGGGATGTCGGGACTCGGTCATGTGACTCCCGTCGGGTGTTTTCAATGACCTTTGGAGCCGAGGTTTCACGGCACTTGCCGAGAGATCTCCACAACTGCCTTTTTCCTACTTCACGCTGACTCTCACCAACCAACCTCTTTCTAACCGCGATATGTGGCCGAATCCTGCAGCGCTCATCATGCTCCAGAACCAGCCGCCGACGCAGAACATGTTGACCATCATCAGCATACGCACTACTGTCACCAACGCGCAGATCAGACGTCCGCTCGTTCACGCATCCCGCAGGGGGGCCTCGCAAGCGCGTACCGCGAAGGTTGAGCTAGTCTCACTCGCAGAGACAAAGCACAAAACGGCTGCCGGATCCTGCCAAAAGCCTTACCGGATCCGCTCTTGGCAAGTGGCCTTTCTGGACTGGCTCCCGCTTCGCGTTGACTCGAAAAGGAATATGTCAAAGCCTTTCGAGGTGACCTCAACTTCGCCCTTCGGCTCACTGCAATGTAGCCGGGACTGCTGCGATTTTGCCTCCGCAGGACGGCATCCTGTCCCAGGTCACCTGTGTTGGCCTGGTTGACGGCGGTGCACCTACGTGACTGGCGAGATCGACGACCTCGCTGGCGTGGGAAACCCGCTCTGATCGATATTAATAACCGTCGGATCGCCCCCTGCGCTAGGGCCAGCCTCTTGCAGCTCCCCCGGGCGATCATGAATCCGCCACCCCGACGACCGCACTTCACGACTCGACGGGATCCACCGCAACCACCACCGTAACCAGACTGGACTGGGGTTGATGTCTGGCTTTAGTCTGGAGTCGCGATCTTGCCCCCGCAGGTCTCGGTGTGTTGTGTTCACTCTGCGACAGCTGCCCGACATGCCGTCCCACATGTCCTCCACTCACGAGCTGTTGAACAATGCGGCTGCCGAGTGTTGATCCCTGGACGTGCCTCCTGTTTCTCGCCGTAGTGGAGAGGTGCCGGCAGTAGCTGGCTGAGTTTGGCTTTGTGAGCTCAGTAGTATAGAGCTAGAACGGCCCTGATAGACTTCCTTTTACACCTGCGGTGGAGTATCTCCATCTTGTTTCCCGTCCACTCTCCACTCTATAGGTCCCGCTGCCCTACCCTGTTAATACCTAGCCACTGTCTTTCTCTTCAACTTCGACATTTATCAACAGCCTCGACGAGACCGTCGGTATCGGACCTGCATTCGCACTGATCGATTCATCCGAACGATACTGGACATCAACCGGACGACAAACCTTCAATCCCTCACGCAGCGCGAACAACAAACATCGAGCGAGACTCTTGAGACTCGTTACACGGTCCCAGAACCCACAGACGATCCCTCCACAGCCATCATGACAATGCTGCAATCTCGACCATCCTGCAGCACTCGGCCAGCATACCTCGACAACCTCTTCAAAGACTGCCCACCGCTCCCAACCCCTCTCCACTCGGCCAACAGCAGCTTCTCCACCGCCTCCTCCCCAGGCCTGGACCTGCGCCTCAACAAACCCCTCCCCCGACCCCTCACGCCGGCTTTCGAAGAGTACGCCGACGACCAAGTCTCCCTCCGCTCCTTCGGCTCCCGCTTCACATTCCGCAACCCCTTCAACCGCCGCACATACCCCTCCGCGAAATGGACCCCCCGACCCGCACCACGCCTCCCGCCATCCCCGCCACAAAGCCAGCCCGGCTCGCGACGGCCGTCGTTGCCGCGGCTGACGACGACGTTCTCGTCGCCGTCGCTGCGGGTGGTAATGGAGAAGGAGAAGGAGAAGCCGCTTCCGCTCGCTCCGGTTTGCGTGGCGCAGGAGTTGGGTTGTCATCGCTGCTATTACTTTGCGGCGCGGAATTGTCATGGGTGGGTTATGGGGGGTTCGCATGGGGATGCTTGTGAGCAGTGTTTGGTACGCTCTTATCGCAATGACGAAGTTTGACAGGGTACTAATGGTTTGAGTAGCAAGCAGGTTTCTTCGGTGCCCCATGACGGCCTGTTGCCGCATTTTGATTCGAGCTGGGCTGGCGTTTCGTTCTGGGAGGCGGGTATAGAGGATGCAGACTCGAAGGTCCTGTTTAGACGGACCTCCTTCAGCGCTGTACAACGGAGATGTACATGTATGACTTGGTGTGGGATTAACGGCCGAGATATTGATGATTGAGGATGCTGCAGCAGAGAGCTGCGCGCTCCGGGCATGGAACCCAACATTTGGAATGGCAGTAGACGTGTATAGCGCAAAGCGATGCTGCACATTTGAAGAAGACTTGGGTGCCAATGAGGATAAGGCGGTCTGCTACATGGTGCCGTGTGCGTCGAAGACTTACTATTGCAGGAGCCGCAGAGTGCAGATCATGAGGTTACATTGTACGGGCCCAGTCGCAGTTGTGGTACGGTACACTAGTCAACCCTCAATGACCGACGATGGCGGATGTTCTGGCACACTGAACATCATATCCCATTCACTTGCTCGAGACTACCGACCTCATCGTGGCAATTCAAGCATGACTGTAAAGCAGAGCAAAGCCCGGACGGCAGGGGAGCGTCACTTCGCCTAAGTCAATACCATTACGTCTTTCAGAGACAAGAGTAGTCAGATAACTTCGATGACTTGCATTCGTGGGTATATACAGTGCCCTTTCCGGGCTCAAAGTCGCTCTCATCTAGCAGAATCGAACAGAGAAAAAGGTACAAGAGAGATAAGTACTGCTTCGGCAGGCTCGAAGGCCGCGTGCGTGCGCGCGTTTCCGCTTTAAAAACGCCGCTCATATGGTATCAATATTCTGACTATTTCAAAGAAGAATCACTTCAGATCCCTCCCACATCATCGTTCGCTTCTTCTGTCTTTTGTCTTCTTCTTCAGTTCCATCCTAGGCTGTTTTCGGCCATGATAGGGTGTGAGATGCCCTGGTCCCGTACGCTTGGGCCGCCGCTGCCGTCGCTATGCCGGCTGCCTCTCCCACCACTTGCTGTTGGAGAGCGAAGGCCGTTGGCGCCGGACATGAAGTACCCACCCATGCCACCCCCGGAGGCCTGGCTCATCTCGCCGGCAGTGGGGATGGAGCTGGCGCGCTCGTGGCTCTTTCGCTTTTGACGGTAGCGGCGGGCGACGTAGACCATGGCGGCCGCGTAGATGGCCGCGCCGGCTACGGCTCCGACACCGATGCCGACAGACTTGCCTTGCACGGGCTGAGAGCTGCCCGAGTCGCCACCGATGGGCGCACCGTCGCCGGCTGCGGCCGAGGTCGTGGCAGCCGGGTTATACGTGGATGTTGGCGAGCCATTCTCCATCAACGCACCGGGAATCAACGGGATCACGGGGTTGATCATGTTCATCAAAGTCTTGACCGTCGGGTCCGGGTTCTGGTACAGATTGCCCGTTGGCGCATGAAGACTTGCCCCAAGGTTGCTAACCTGATCGCTAGGCACATAAGCCTGGGCCAGGGTAGCTATGAATCCTGAAGACCTGCTGGTGTCGTACGGAAGAAGGGCGTTCATAACGACCTGCTTGGTAGACAATCCTAATCCGTAAGCAATACCTTGCGGCAGGTAGGCGAAAACCTGTGCGGTGGCGTTCTCAGAGTTGACCACGAAAGGATAGTTCAGACCGTAGTTGAAGCCGATTTGGATCAATGTCATATTCGGCGCAGGAGACGGCATGCCGCCAGGAGGCTGTACCAGACGAGGCATTTGAGAGGGCAGGCCGGATGTCGCGGATGTGCTCGTGCCCGTCTGTGTCGCGAGCGGCGTTGTGCTGCTCGGCGAGGAGGATGCCGGAGCATAAGTCAGGCTCGTCGGGACCACTAGCGATGTTGCCGTGTCCGTGCCGGTGGGTAGAATCGACACTGGCGCAGAGCTCGAGGTACTCGACGCACTGGTAGCCGTCGCTGCGGCTGGGACGGAGTAAGAGCTTGGTGAGGTCGCGAGAGTTGAGGGCGCGGAGCTCGACGTCGCTGAATTAACTGGGACCACGATTGTCGCCGAGCTGGAACCTAGCGCAATGGTAGAGGTCACAGAGGAGGCGCTAGACGACGATGCTGAAGTGATCGAGGCTGCAGTGGATGCTCCACTCGCTGAGCTAGACACCGAGGTACTCGCGGCTGCAGAAGACGCCTTGCTCCCGGAACTGGATAACACTGAGGTGATCGAGGCTGCGGAAGACGTCTCGGACGTTGGTGCCGCTGAGGTCACAGACGACACTGAAGTCGTGGGCTTGGTCACCGACGACACTTGTGATGTCGTTGCTGTAGTAACCGGTGCGGTCGTAACTGAAGCCTCAGTCGTCGTCGTCGTAGGCCCAGAAGTGCTACTCTTGCTCTGGTAGGAGCTCGGGCTAGCACTCGTAGCCGAGGCCGATGTGCTTCCCATGCTTGCCGTGCTCGAGGAACCAATGCTCGCGGTGGTGCCCGATGTCAACGGAATGTAAGTCGAGACGGTCGTCCCTGCAGTCACCGATGCCGACGCAGCGCTAGCCTGAGAGGCTGCCGAGACTGACGCAGACGACGCGGCAGACGCCTGAGAAGCCGATGCCGACGCAATGGCGGAGGACTCCGAGGCCGAGATGGAAGCCTCGACCGACGATTGTGACGCAGAGATGGACGACAGCACGGATGACACCGAAGCGGACGCCGAGGAAGCACCCGATGTGACCGGAGCCGGCACTACTGTCGTTTTAGTAGAGCCAGTGGACGTGCTGAGAGTGGAGCCAGACGCCGAGATGCTCGTGACGGGTACAGGAACGACGGTGATTACGGACGCGCTAGAGGCCGAGCTTGTGGATGAAACCAGACCAGAGCTGGTGGTCACGGGGACCGGAACGATGTAAGTGCTGCCAGATCCGGACACCGTGCTCGAAGTGAACGAGGAAATTACAAGCACTGCGGTCGCACTCGTAGTAGCCGTGCCTGAAGTGGACGAGGTCCCCACAAGCACTGCGGTCGCGCTTGTCGTAGCCGTGCCTGAAGTGGACAAGGAGCTCACAAGCACTGCGGTCCCGCTTACAGTGGACGAGGAACCCGCGAGCACTGCGGTCGCGCTCGTAGTTGCCGTGCCCGTCGAAATTGCAGACGACGCTGCGCTGCCGGTGGTGGTAGCACTGATCGTAGGCAAACTAGACGAGAGTTCGGAGGCCAACGACGAAGCTGCGCTCGACAAAACACTCGAGAACTGCGAGGCAAGCGAGCTCGACACGGCAGAGTCTGTCGCAGTCGCCACGACGCTGGACAGCTCGGAGCTGAGAGAGGAGGCGAGACTTGAGAGCGCGCTCGACGCGGCTGCGGTGACTGTGGACGGTACGCTGGTGCCATTGCTGGCGAACGTTGACGCTTCGGAAAGCACAGAGGATCCTGCGGAAGCGACCACGCTTGAAGCTTCGGACGCCGCCGAAGATACTAGGCTTGAGAGTGCGTTGACGCTGGTAGACGACGGGGTAGAGACGATGATGGTCGTAGTGGCGGCACTTGTCCCAGTGGATGAGAGCCGCTCCGGGCTGGAGCCAAGGCCTGTCGAGGCCGTGGGCTTGGTTGCAGAGCTCGAGAGACGCGCTTCGCTCGTGGCGGACACGAGAACACCGTAGCTGTTCGTGATGCTAGGTGCGGAGGAATACGTAGTGCCGTTGCGAGATTGGCTCCCGAGGGTCGCGGACTCTGTGCTGCCCGAGCTGGCGGTAGTGACAACGGTGGACACACTTTCGGTTGCGCCAGTGTAATAGACTGGGACAACTACAGCAGCGGTGGATTTGGAAGAAGCTGGAGCCGACGAGCTGACGCCGGTGAGTGTTACGCTGGCCCCACCAGTCAGAGGCAAGGTGTAGCCCCCGGACGTCGATGCCAATGTCGCATTCGCAGTCGCACTCTCCGAGACTGCGGAGGGAACTGCAGTGCTGACCGGAAGCGGACTGAGATACGCAGTGCTCTCAATGACGGTCGACAGGCCAACAAGGATGGATCCGGTGTATGAGCTGGTATGGTCAATGCCGGAAATCGTAGGCGTGGGCACAGGCCTCTCGGGCCCACCGTAGCCGGAAGCGAAGCGCGAAGAGATCGACGCGTGAGGCTGCCCTGAGGACGGGGAAGGCCTTCCCGAGTACGGTGTTGGTCGCACGATCGCGGGGGGCACGCCGCCAGTGGGATCCGTGTAGCTCGTCGTCTCAAGAGAGACAATGGCCGGAGCACTGGTGGGAGATGACACACTGCTTAGACCAGTAGAGCCATTGCTAGTGTAGGTCGGTGCCACTATGCTGAGCGGTATGGAGCCTGTGGAGGCTGCACTAGTGGAGCTCGTTGTCTCCGAGACGGCCGACGCGCTCACGCTCGTGCTGTAAGTCGGCAAAACTACGCTGAGCGGTATGGAGCCTGTGGAGGCTGCACTGATGGACCTCGTTGTCTCCGAGACGACCGACGCGCTTACGCTCGTGCTACTCCCGCTGTACGTGGGAGTAACAATGCTGATGGGTAGACTTCCGGTAGAGCCAATATATGCGCTTGCCGACGCCTGGCTGGAGGACGATTGGCCTTTTGAAGAAAGCGAGCTGCTACCGCGATACGTCGGAAGCACAATGGTGGCCGGCAGTCCTCCAGTGGTACCAGCGTACGTGCTGAAAATTGACACCGGAGACGCTTCGACCGAGCTGCTAGCGAGCGTACTCGCCGCGGAGGTGGATGACGACGTAGCAACCACAGTAGAGTTTGCCTCTGGCTTGGAAAACTGACTCGAGTAACTATGAGGCCTATTCGGGTGCGAATGAGTCGAGTAGGCGTGTGGGCCGGTCCGCGATGCATGGCTGGAGTAGATTGCGGAGCTCGTCGACAAGCTGGTTGGCGAGGTTGGCGAGGTCGTCGATACCAGGCTCGAAGTCGATGGAGTTGCGACGTAGCTGGAAGTGGCGACCGACGAGCTGCTCGTTGAGCTGGTGCTGGCTATGGAGGAGCTCGTGGACACGTTCGTGCCGCTGAGCGTTAGGCTTGAGGAGAGAGTGGCGCTGGAACTCGTACTGCCGCTCGTAGTGTTGAGTGACAGGCTCAAAGTCGGGCTGACGGTGTAGGAACTGGTACCCCTGCTGCTATTACTGACCGGTCCGAGGGTGAAGCTTGAGCGTGGGAACGAATATGGGTTGAATGTAGGCGCGCTTGAGACCGTGGGGGTAGATGTGGTGGTCGCGCTTTCGACATTGCTGCTGGTGGTCTCCGCGCTTGACGTCGGTGTGCTGGCGCTGCTACTCGAAGAGACTTCACTGGAGGTCGTGGATTGAGTAATAGGCGAGTAAACGCTTGAAGAGCTTTGCACGGAACTGGTGCTACTGCTGGCAGGCGTTGCGCTAGAGCTTGGCGAGTAAATGGATATCGGTGCGCTCGACGAGCTCGACGGCACACTGCTGCTGCTGCTGCTGCTGGCCGATACAGCGGTGGAGCTCGTAGTGTATATTGTTGGCGATGCTGAGCTGGAAGAAATCTGCGCTTCGGTGCTGCTGCTCGTGTAAGGCGCGCTGGAACTCGGCGAGTATGTAATCGGCGAGTAGTAGGCCGAAGAAGTCGTCTCTGCACCGCTGGTACTGCTGCTACTTGTTGATATCGCGCTCGAGCTCGTAGGGTATGTAGTCGGCAGTGCTACGCTCGAGGTCTGAGTTGCACTGGCGCTGAAACTTGATGTGTTCGAACTCGACGGGGACGCTGTGGGTACGTACGAGTACGTCGAGGAGCTTGTCGGCGCACCGCTACTACTGCTGTATGCCTGCGCGCTGGAACTGCTGGACGAAGTCGACGCCACACTCGTCGAGCTCGTCAACGCGGTCGAAGATGATGTGCTGCTGGGAGAAGAGGTTTCGGTATACGTGATGGTGTAAGTCGCCGTGTCCAGATATGGCTGGTCAGAAGTCGTCTGTGTCCATGTCGTGGTGACCACGCCATTTGTTGTCTCCGCAAGATAGCTACTGGCCAACAGACTTTCCAGCACCGAGAACGGGTCCAACGGTGTGTAGGAGTGCGGCGGTGGGCGGGCCCGTGTCAAGCTGGACGTCTCTTGCACGCTTGGGCTTGACGAGGTCGAGCCGACTGGTATGCTGGTGGTATTCTTGTTTTCCTGCCTTCTCTCGTTCTTTGCAGCGTAATACTTCGGCCGATCCTGTTCCTGTTGTCTCCGAGCGGGCGCAGCCTCCGCTCTTGTGTATGGTCCGCTCATGGACATGACCGCCAGTGCCGCGGCCCATGCCGTTGTAGAAGTCCTCATGATGATGAGTGCGATATTAGTGCCGTAAATAAAAGAACAAATTTATCGTGTCGCAAAGGATACTGTAGTACGTCAGCAATGATGGCGGATGGATACAGTACCGCTTCGCATACCGTCGTGTGAGTTTGTAAACGAGTGTGGTTGACAATGTGTCAAAGTTGAGCGCGATACGACTTGCAAAACAGGTCTCGGTATATGCTGTACACAGAAGCTGAGACTAGGTCATCCGAGCCGTATCTTCCTGGTCTGCTGCGAATGAGTGTCGATAGTTGGTATGCGCGGTCGCGAAAAGGCGATGTGCCTGTGCAAATGTCGATAGCGACGGCCAAGAGTCTGGTGATGGGGGAGAGGAAGGCCGAATCCGACCGTTCGAGGCTTCAGGCGCGTTCAAAGGACACCCACGTGTACCCGAGTTCGGCGAACAAAGAACGAACTCTTTGACCCTCGCGAATGGCGGCGAGATGAACGCCTGCTGACCAATGGGAGGCCGTCGAGCCTCTTTGATGATTGTATTGCGGCTGAGGTTTGATTTGGTCTTGGCGTTTTGGTACAATGGCGCGACCGTCGCAAGCAATAGTGGCAGATGAGCGACGCTGGCTGTGTACACTGTCCAACTCTGTCCAAATCGCAGCTGAGATGTACACAGTATCCGATCGGCCGTATATGCGAGGTCGTGAGCGGAAGAGGGAGGGTTGAGCGAGTGTGAGCGAGTGTGAGCGTCCGCTAGGGAGCACAGGGAAGGGGGTGGATTGGGCGACGTAAGGGTGGTATGGCTTGTCGTCGACGGCGCGGCAGGTGTTGAATACTGTGCGGACCAGTATATCCAGCAGCACTGCCCGTCGAGATCTGGCCGCCTCGAAGGTTGTGGATGGCGGTCGGGTGTGGGTAAGGAGCGTGGAGACGGGTGCAGCGTGGTGAATGGGAGATTGCCCGCAAAGGTCTGCCGCCGTCACACACCCGGCTTAGCCTCCCGCTAGCCGTGAAGGTGCCGCGAATTAGCGTATTCGTAGTAAATACAGGAATAGAGTGGCATACACTTCTGCAAGGCTTTCCCAGAAGCAGCAACAATAATCTCTATCCAAAGCAGGAACACTATTGCAACGATGAGGCGAGGACTATGACGGTCACGACAGCCTCGCCACAGTCACCTTCCTCGCGTAAAAATGGTTAGCCACACGTGCAGACTTATTAGCAAGTCACGGCAGAGATCGCGGGTGAGTTTAGCTCGAGGGAAGCTACTGCGCTAGTTCTACTGTGTCCTCTCCTCGGCGCACTTGTCTCCGGTCGCTGCGGGCCCGCGGTTTCGGGCGTACAAGACATCCCATCTCCCTCTCCCTCTTCCTCCCCTTTCCTTCTCTCTTCGTTGCACTCCCAGCTCAATCTTCGCGCTGCACCCCTCTTGAGTGACATTTGTTATTAGACAAATTGAGTGTTAACCTCTCAACTTTGGCCTGATCCCGACTTGTCTCTTGTATTCTATTCATTCACCCACCACCCTTTTCCGCCACTCGGTCCGTCGACAGCTCTCCCCGCACCTGAAGAAGACTTGCCACCCAGTCGTCGTTGACGGAACGGTCAGACACGCACCTGCGCTCAACTCCCCTCCTTGTCACTCCGAACGCTCCGGTCAAGACCCGCCTGTTGAACATCTGATCCGCCGCCTCGTCTTCTACATCATCAATACTTATCATTACATACATCCACACCAGTCAACTCTCTGACATGTACGTATTCCGCTTTCCCTCCCTCTCGCATCTGCTGACCCAAGCGTTGCCACGTGCAGCCATCATTATGCCTCCCGTTCGCACCAGCATGGCGTCCATCAAGCCGATGAAGACGGAACGCACCCACGAGGAGAACCAAGAGCGCGCTTACATTGCCGCTTCCCGTCGCAGCGATCGATCCCTCGAAGCGCGTGTCGAGTCGGCGAGGCGTGCGTCGGAGATCCACAAGCGTCGCACTGGTCGATCGCTTCGCGTCACCGAGCAGGATGTCATCAACGAGGAAATGTACGAGGAGGAAGACGACGATCTGCCCATGCAGTATCGACGCCTGACTGCACATCTGCAAACTCAGAACGCCGACTTCAGTCGACGACTCCAATCGTATGTCATCAACCAGATGGCCATGCGCCAGGCGGTCGGCAATGCGGCCGTCGACGGCATGCAGATGAACAACGGCCAGTTCCAGCCCGGCCAGTTCATGAACATGAACCCCGGCTACATGACCCAAGCTCAACAGCAGCAACAGCAGTCCGGCTTCCAGCAAGGCTCGATGATGCCGCCGCAGATGTACAACCGTACTCCGTCGAACTACAGGCAGCAGCCCTACCCAATGCCGCAACCCACCATGCAACCCAGCTACCACAGCCACGGTCGCCCCTTGTCGGTCGCTACCCAGCAGAACGCCCCACAGTTCAAACAGCAGCACTCGCAGTCCGTCCAAACCAGCCCCGTCGAGACAAAGTCCGCAGTCGACGACCGCCGCACGTCCCTGCCTGTCTACCCCGCCACACCTGTCTCTCAGCAAGGCCAAGCACCCTCCCCGACCCACGGCTCCCCGACAGACTCCCGCGCCAGCTCCTCAGCCAACACCGCCACCACGGGCGCCTACCTCAAGCAAAGCACCTCGCCCCAGCAGGCTCCCACGCCTCCCGTCCAGCAGCAGCAGCAACAGCAGTCGCGCGCCTACCCACCACAGCATCAGGACATGCTCTCCTCCCCCTTCGCCCCGGCGTTCGAACAGCAGCTCACCGCGGGCCTGAACCCCTTCACCCTTACCCTACCGATGGAAGCCCAGCAGATGCTCGCCGGGTCTTCGTCGCTGGATCCGCGGATGTCGATGATGTTCAGTCCGCAGCACTACTCTTACAACCCCAACGGCAAACCGCGCAGCAACAACGGCGGCGGCTCGCAGTACGCTTTCGACACGAGCGGGGGTCTGAACCAGACCTTCACCATGCAGGCCCCTCCTCTCGATACCTCCCTCTCCGCTTTCGACACGGGAAGCTTCATGTCGGCGTCGCCGTCGCAGTTCAGCGCCGACCCAGCGGTCTACACGCCCCAGTGGGGCTACGGCATGGCCTTCGACTCCGGCTACGGCAGCGACATGTTCAAGACGGGCGGCGGCGGGGGCGGTTCGGAGGGAAGCGGGAACGTGACGCCGCAGGATTTGGATTTTGGGGCTATGCTGAATTTGCCCGAGGGGTTGGGGCAGGAGGAGGCGTTGGCGTGAAAAAGGTCGGCGAGGATGAACGCTCACTCGTTCATTCATCGTCGGGGAGTCGAGCGACTGCCGTTGCTTTCGGAGACGTGGATCGCCGATCGATACGCCGAGTCTAGTGCTGCCCACCCTGCCACTCATCTGTAGTCGGCCTTTGGCACTGCCGCTCGCCAGACGGCAAGGAAGACCTTGCCAACCCCTCACGACAGACCAGCGCAATCTCGACGCATCGGCCATGCATCCCAGGTCTCGGCCGGGCCTCCCAACGATAACGACTACAACACACCGGGACGCTTTCCTTGCTTTACGGCCTGGGCTTGAACAAAAGTTCGACGAGTCGCCACCTCGCCCAAAGGCCTTCATGGGCGGGCAGCTCGGCCCGAGATGACGGTTGTCCGCCGTCCATCCGCCCGTTCGACAAGGTCTCTTTCGCGGCCCGGCAGCATCAACACTGCGCTCTGCCGTGGTACTGCCACCGCGGAGTAACTTGCCAAGTGGCTTCCAGCACGATCGATACCTGGGGCAACCTCGACGTCGATACTCGGAGTATCGCTTGATATCACTTCGCCCCTTCGCCCCTTCGCTTCTACATGTACATTAGACCCGCTCGTCCCACGGGACGGGTGATACGAGGATACGACACGCACACGACTTGCAGCCACCGGCGTTTCTCTGCTAATGGGTTTCGGGAGTCTGCCACGCGCGGCTAGGAAGGATAGGCTCACCGTCCGGAATGGTTTAGTGGGAACTGATAGAGATACCGCCGCGTTTGGAAGCGAGCGCTCAGGGGAGGGGATGGGTTGGGATGGGATGTACTGTAGCACCCGGTTTTTTCGCCTTCGCAATCCATCAGGCAAACAATTAATATTGAAACAAAGGCAAAGAAAGCAGGCAAAGAAAGCAGGCCAACAAAGCAGGCAAACAAACAAATCAACATCAACCAACACCCCACCTTCCCTTTTCCATGGACGCGTGAGTGTGCCTACGCCTCGTTGTTCGTTCACCATCAGATCTTCTCAGCTTGGACTTGGGTATAGCACGTCACTCGAGTGGACCTGCATCACCTGCATGCCTGCCGCCCCTGTCCCGTCTGCCCAGCGCCATCCAATTCCCCGTCCCTCCCATTCAATCAACTCCTATCCCATCTCCGGCCCACCCTCTACCCTACGCCCCTACACTGCCCACCTATCCCCCAGCCC